>JANFAM010000011.1:2917500-3572500 GCA_024362665.1 Prunus padus | reverse complement strand
GTTTTTATTTTTTTTCATCCCTTTTTCCGAAATTACCGAAATGCCCTTAGGGTTTTTAGATATTTTCGGGTTCGTCCGGGCTTGGAATCGGGTGTGCCGCACGTCCACGAACTCGTTTCGACGAGCCGGACGCAACGGTACATCCTGTTTCACCAAATTCTTTCCCGAACATAAGTCAAATTTAAACCTATTAAATTAACCGGGGTAAAATCGTCTTTCTCTTTAATATTTTAATTATTTTATCCTACTTTAGGATCAGGTTGTTACATGAAGTGTCCAATTTCTTTGACCAATTGATTTCGGATTGAGCCCAGAACTTGGTCAACATAATAATATGGTGGGAGGAGTCATTTTGGTGAGTTTTGAGTGAAACCCAATTACTAGAAGTATGCAATGCACCAACCACTCCATTTACTGCACGAACTTCATATGAAATTGAAGTGTCCAATTTCTTTGACCAATTGATATCGGATCAAGCCCGAAACTTGGTCAACAACATAATATGGTAGGAGGAATCATTTGGTGAGGTTTGAGTGAAATGCTATCACTAGAACTATGCAATGCACCAACCCCTCCATTTACGGCATGAACTTCGTACAAATTTGAAGGGTCCAATTTCTTTGACCAATTAATTACGGATCGAGCCCAAAACTTGGCCAACATCAGAATATGCTGGGAGTAGTCATTTGGTGAGTTTTGAGTGAAATGCAATGCACCAACCACTCCATTTACAGCACGAACTTCGTACGAACTTGAATTGTCTAATTTCTATGGCCAATTGATTTCAGATCGAGCCCAAAACTTGGCCAACATCATAATATGGTGGGAGGAGTCATTCAGTGAGTTTTGAGTGAAGTCCAATCACTAGAACTATGGAATGCCCCAACCACTCCAGTTACGGCACGAACTTCGTACGAACTTGAAGTGTCCAATTTCTTTGACCAGTTGTTTTCGAATCGAGCCCAAAACTTGGTCAACATCATAATATGGAGGGAGGAGTTATTTGGTGAGTTTTCATTGAAATTCAATCACTAGAACTAGGCAATGCACCAACCACTCCATTTACGGCACGAACTTGAAGTGTCCAATTTCTTTGACCAATTGATTACGGATCGAGCCCAAAACTTGGTAAACATCATAATATGGTGGTAGGAGTCATTTGGTGAGTTTTTAGGGAGATCTAATCACTAGAACTATGCAATGCACAAACCACTCAATTCGTACGAACATGAAGTGACAAATTGCTTTCGGATCGAGCCCAAAACTTGGTCAACATCATAATATGGTGGGAGGAGTCATTTGGTGAGTTTTGAGTGAAATCCAATCACTAGAACTATGCAATGCACCAACCACTCCATTTACGGTACGAACTTCATATGAACTTAAACTGTCCAATTTCATTGACCAATTCATTTCGTATCGAGCCCAAAACTTGGTCAACATCAAAATATGGTGGGGGGAGTCATTTGGTGAGTTTTGACTTAAATCCAATCACTAGACCTATGCATTGCACAAACCACACAATTTATGGAACGAACTTCGTACGAAGTTGAAGTGACCAAATTCTTTGACCAATTGTTTCGGATCGAGACCAAAATTTTGTCAACATCATAATATGGTGGGAGGAGTCATTTGGTGAGTTTTGAGTGAAATCCAATCACTAGAACTATGCAATGTGCAGACCACACAATTTACGGATCGAACTTCGTACGAAGTTGAAGTGACCAATTCCTTTGACCAAATGATTTCGGATTGAGCCCAAAACTTGGTCAACATCATAATACGGTGGGAGGAGTCATTTGGTGAGTTTCGAGTGACATACAATCACTGGAACTATGCAATGCACCAACCACTCCATTTACGGCACGAACTTCGTACGAACTTGAACTGACCACTCCATTTACGGCACTAACTTGAAGTGTCCAATTTCTTTGACCAATTGATTGTGGATCGAGCCCAAAACTTGGTCAACAACATTATATGGTGGCTGGAGTCATTTGGTGAGTTTTGGTTGAAATCCAATCACTAGAACTATGCAATGCACCAACCACCCCATTTGCAGCACGAACTTCATACGAACATAAGGTGTCCAATTTCTTTGACCAATTGATTTCGGATCGAGCTCAAAACTTGGTCAACATTATAATATGGTGGGGGACTCATTTGGTGAGTTTTGAGAGAAATACAATCACTAGAACTAGGCCATACACCAACTACTTCATTTGCGGGACGAACTTCGTACGAGCTTAAAGTGTCCAATTTCTTTGACCAATTCATTTCGGATAGAGGCCAAAACTTGGTCCACAACATAATATGGTGGGAGGAATCATTTGGTGAGTTTTGAGTGAAATACAATCACTAGAAGTATGCAATGCCCTAACAACTCCATTTACAGCACCAACTTCGTACGAACTTGAAGTGTCTAATTTCATTGACCAATTGAATTCGGATTGAGCCCAAAACATGGTCAACATCGTGATATGGTGGGAGGAGTTATTTGGAGAGTGTTGATTGAAATCCAATCACTAGAACTATGCAATGCACCAACCACTTCATTTACGGGACTAACTTGAAGTGTATAATTTCTTTGACCAATTGATTTCAGATCGAGCTCAAAACTTGGTCAACATCATAATATGGTGGGAGGAGTCATTTGTTGAGTTTTGAGTGAAATTCAATCACTTGAACTATCCAAAGAACCAACCACACCATTTACGGCACGAACTTTATACGGACTAGAAGTGTCCAATTTCTCTGACCAATTGATTTCGGATCGAGCCCAAAACTTGGTCAACGTAATAATATGGTGGGAGGAGTCATTTTGTGAGTTTTTATTGAAATCCAATCACTAGAACTATGCAATGCACCAACCACTCCATTTACGGGACGAACTTGAAGTGTCCAATTTGTTTGACCAATTGATTTCGGGTCGAGCCCAAAACTTGGTCAACATCATAATGTGGTGGGATGAGTCATTTGGTGAGTTTTGAGTGAAATCCAATCACTAGAACTATGCAATGCCCCAACAAGTCCATTTACGGCACCAACTTCGTACGAACTTGAAGTGTATAATTTCTTTGACCAATTGAATTCGGATCGATCCCAAAACTTGGTCAACCTCATATATGGTGGGAAGAGTCATTTGGTGTGTTTTGAGTGAAATCTAATCACTAGAACTGTGCAATGCACTAACCACTCCATTTACGGCACGAACTTGAAGTGTCCAATTTCTTTGACCAATTGATTACGGATCGGGCCCAAAACTTGGTCAACAACATTATATGGTGGCAGGAGTCATTTGGTGAGTTTTGGTTGAAATCCAATCACTAGAACTATGCAATGCACCAACCACCCCATTTGCCGCACGAACTTCATACGAACATAAGGTGTCCAATTTCTTTGACCAATTGATTTCGGATCGAGCTCAAAACTTGGTCAACATTATAATATGGTGGGGGGACTCATTTGGTGAGTTTTGAGAAAAATACAATCACTAGAACTAGGCCATACACCAACTACTTCATTTGCGGCAAGAACTTCATACGAACTTGAAGTGTCCAATTTCTTTGACCAATTCATTTCGGATAGAGGCCAAAACTCGGTACACAACATAATATGGTGGGAGGAATCATTTGGTGAGTTTTGAGTGAAATACAATCACTAGAAGTATGCAATGCCCCAACAACTCCATTTACGGCACCAACTTCGTACGAACTTGAAGTGTCTAATTCAATTGACCAATTGAATTCGGATCGAGCCAAAAACTTGGTCAACATCATGATATGGTGGGAGGAGTTATTTGGAGAGTGTTGATTGAAATCCAATCACTAGAACTATGCTATGCACCAACCACTTCATTTACGGGACGAACTTGAAGTGTCCAATTTCTTTGACCAATTGATTTCGGTTGAGCCCAAAACTTGGTCAACATTATAATATGGTGGGATGAGTCATTTGGGGAGTTTTGAGTGAAATCCAATCACTAGAACTATGCAATGCACCAACCACTCCATTTACGGCACGAACTTCGTACGAAGTTGAAGTGACCAATTTCTTTGACCAATTGATTTCGGATCGAGAGATAAACTTGGTCAACATCATAATATGGTGGGAGGAGTCATTTGGTGAGTTTTGAGTGAAATACAATCACTGGAACTATGCAATGGACCAACCACTACATTTACGGCACGAACTTCGTACGAACTTGAAGGGTACAATTTCTTTGACCAATTGATTTTGGATTGAGCCCAAAAATTGGTCAACGTCATAATATGGTGGGAGGAGTCATTTGGTGCACTTTGAGTGAAATCCAATCACTAGAACTATGCAATGTACCGACCATTCCATTTACGGCACGAACTTGAAGTGTCCAATTTCTTTGACCAATTGATTACGGATTGAGCCCAAAACTTGGTGAACATCATAATATGGTGGGAGGAGTCATTTGGAGAGTGTTGATTGAAATCCAATCACTAGAACTATGCATATGTACGAACCACTCCATTTACGGGATGAACTTGAAGTGTCCAATTTCTTTGACGAATTGATTTCGCATCGAGCTCAAAACCTGGTCAAGATCATAATATGGTGGGAGTAGTCATTTGTTGAGTTTTGAGTGAAATTCAATCTCTTGAACTATCAAAAGAACCGACCACACTACTAACGGCACGAACTTTCTGCGAACTAGAAGGGTACAATTTCTCTGACCAATTGATTTCGGATGGAGCCCAAAACTTGGTCAACATCATAATATGGTGGGACGAGTTATTTTGGGAGTTTTTATATAAATCCAATCACTAGAACTATGCAATGCACTAACCACTCCATTTACGGGACGAACTTGAAGTGTCCAATTTCTTTGAACAATTGATTTCGGGTCGAGTCCAAAACTTGGTCAACATCATAATATGGTGGGAGGAGTCATTTGGTGAGTTTTGAGTGAAATCCAATCACTAGAACTATGCAATGCACCAACCACTCCATTTACGGCACGAACTTCGTACGAACTTGAACTGTCCAATTCATTTCGGATTGAGCCCAAAACTTGGTCAACATCATAATATGGTGGGATGTGTTGTGAATTTTTGACAACCTGCAAAATGGAGATTATAAAGATTAGTCTAAACACAAATTATACTCGCAAGTGCACAAGGTCAATCGTAATTTAGTATGGCAAATACGAGGTCATTCCCACGAGGACTGAGTTCAACTTCCAATTAGTCTAACCTAATTTACTTCACAAAATACTTTAACTAATCTAATTATATAAACAAGAAATTAAACACGTAGCATACTCCCGTAAACACAAAGGGGTTTTTAAGAGAATGACTTAATTAACACGAAATTAAAAGACAAACCAAGTAGAAAGCCACGAAACAAAAAGATGAGAAATTCAAATTGATAAAAGCACTAGGACAATGAATTCACCACTAGTAATCCAATCTAGCCTCTTATTCACCTACCTATTAATTATCCAATTGATGTTGCCGCTTAGTTTTCCTTTTCCATGAATTACCTATGGTATTTAGGCTAACTCGTATATTCCTACATGCAATTCGCCTATGGTATTTAGGTCAAATATCAACACATAGAAACTCATTAAGATCCGTGAAAACCTCAAACAAACATGTAAACCCTAGGAGTATGGTATTTACCCTAGACGAATTACAAATCTTAATCACAAGAAGCAAGCCTCAAATTAAGTATGGTATTTACTCTAATTTGCATCCGATTAACTCAATAAAAGTCTAGATGGTGATCAAACATCAAGAAAATCAACCAAGTTATTAAGCACAGTGATTAAGAATCCAACATCAAACGGCAATCAATAGATAGGTAAAATAAGAAAACTAGATCATCATACTAGGGCTACATCATGCCCTTGCGTAACCCTAAATGAGTAGTTTTCTAACGCTTAAATAAAGCACCACAATCCTATTCCTACCCTAGCTGGGCTTTTACAGCAGCCCAAAAATAAAGAAAAACCTAATTAAAACATAAATCCAAAATGGGTAAATAATTGACTTCTTTTCCAACTTTGACTGGGATAACACGTCAGTTTCTTTGCTCACACGTTTGGGGTCGTTCCTCCTTCAAGAACATTCGGGAAAAATATGGGAATTTTAGATCTTTGTCTTATCTTTCCAACCATATATCGCAGGACTTAAGCAAAAATCGGGAAGTCCTTCAAATTGCCTTTTTCGCACAGTAACTCAAATCTGACGGGATTGCACTTTATGCTGACTTAACTTCAAAGACTGCTCTCATTGGCTGCTCCAAAAATTCTAGAAAAATTCCACAATTTTCTTCAGGGTCTTAGCTTCAATCTCCAACTGGCCTTGCACAAAAATTCCACCAAAAAGTCGTATTTTCGTAGAAAATCAATTAACTGCTCTGGAAATCTGAAAATGGAGAAAATAAAGTAATAAGTCCTTTTTAAATCCAATTCTCCTACAAAAACTAATTATAAAGAGTACATAAATGTATAAATTTATGGACTTATCAGGATGAGTCATTTGGTGAGTTTTGAGTGAAATCCAATCACTAGACCTATGCAATGCACAAACCACACAATTTATGGAACGAACTTCGTACGAAGTTGAAGTGACCAATTTCTTTCGCCAATTAATTTCGGATCGAGACATAAACTTGGTTAACATCATAATATGGTGGGAGGAGTCATTTGGTGAGTTTTGGATGAAATACAAACACTGGAACTACGCAATGCACCAACCACTACATTTACGGCACGAACTTCGTACAAACTCGAAGGGTTCAATATCTTTGACCAATTGATTGTGGATCGAGCCCAAAACTTGGTCAACCTCATAATATGGTGGAAGGAGTCATTTGGTGTGTTTTTAGTGAAATCCAATCAATAGAACTATGCAATGCACCAACCAATCCATTTACGGCACGAACTTCAAGTGTCCAATTTCTTTGACCAATTGATTACGGATCGAGCCCAAAACTTGGTCAACATCATAATATGGTGGGAGCATTTATTTGGAGAGTGTTGATTGAAATCCAATTACTAGAACTATGCAATGCACCAACCACTCCATTTACGGGACGAACTTGAAGTGTATAATTTCTTTGACCAATTGATTTCGGATCGAGCTCAAAACTTGGTCAACATCATAATTTGGTGGGGGGAGTCATTTGTTGAGTTTTGAGTGAAACTCAATCACTTGAACTATCCAAAGAACCAACCACACTATTAACGGCACAAACTTTCTACGAACTAGAAGGGTACAATTTCTCTGACCAATTGATTTCGGATCAAGCCCAAAACTTGGTCAACATCATAATATGGTGGGACGAGTCATTTTGGGAGTTTTTATTGAAATCCAACCAATAGAACTATGCAATGCACTAACCACTCCATTTACGGGACGAACTTGAAGTATCCAATTTCTTTGACCAATTGATTTGGGATCGAGCCCAAAACTTGGTCAACATCATAATATGGTGGGAGGAGTCAATTGGTGGGTTTTGAGTGAAATCCAATCACTAGAACTATGCAATGCACCAACCACTCCATTTACGGCACGAACTTCGTACGAACTTGAACTGTCTAATTTCTTTGACCAATTCATTTCGGATCGAGCCCAAAACTTGGTCCACATCATAATATGGTGGGAGGAGTTATTTTGTGAGTTTTGAGTGATATCCAATCACTGGACCTATGCAATGCACAAACCATACAATTTATGGAAGGAACTTCAAACGAAGTTGAAGTGACCAATTTCTTTCGCCAATTGATTTAGGATCGAAACATAAACTTGGTTAACATCATAATATGGTGGCAGGAGTCATTTGGTGAGTTTTGGGTGAAATACAATCACTAGAACTATGCAATGCACCAACCACTACATGTACGGCACGAACTTCGTACAAACTTGAAGGGTACAATTTCTTTGACCAATTGATTTCGGATCGTGACATAAACTTGGTCAACCTCATAATATGGTGGGAGGACTCATTTGGTGTGTTTTGAGTGAAATCCAATCACTAGAACTATGCAATGCACCAACCACTCCACTTACGGCACGAACTTGAAGTGTCCAATTTCTTTGACCAATTGATTACGGATCGAGCCCAAAACTTTTTCAACATCATAGTTTGGTGGGAGGAGTCATTTGTAGTGTGTTGATTGAAATACAATCACTAGAACTATGCAATGCACCAACCAGTCCATTTACGGCACGAACTTCGTGCGAAATTGAACTGTCTAATTTCTTTGACCAATTCATTTCGGATCGAGCCCAAAACTTGGTGAAAATCATAATATGGTGGGAGGAGTCATTTGGTGAGCTTTGAGTAAAATCCAATCACTAGACCTATGCAATGCACAAACCACACAATTTATGGAACAAACTTCGTACGAAGTTGAAGTGACCAATTTCTTTCACCAATTGATTTCGGATCAAGACATAAACTTGGTTAACATAATATGGTGGGAGGATTCATTTGGGGAGTTTTGAGTGAAATACAATCAATGGAACTATGCAATGAACCAACCACTACATTTACGTCACGAACTTCGTACGAACCTGAAAGGTACAATTTCTTTGACCAATTGATTTTGGATTGAGCCCAACACTTGGTCAAACTCATAATATGGTGGCAGGAGTCATTTGGTGTGTTTTGAGTTAAATCCAATCACTAGAACTATGCAATGCACCAACCACTCCATTTACGGCACGAACATCGTACAAACTTGAACTGTCCAATTTCTTTCACCAATTCATTTCGGATCGAGCCCAAATCTTGGTCAACATCACAATATGGTGGGAGAGTCATTTGGCGAGTTTTGACTGAAATACAATCATTGGAACTATGCAATGCACCAACCACTACATTTACGGCACAAACATGATCCGAACTTGAAGGGTACAATTTCTTTGAACAATTGATTTTTGATCGAGCCCAAAACATGGTCAACCACATAATATGGTGGGAGGAGTCAATTGGTGGGTTTTGAGTGGAATCCAACCACTAGAACCATGCAATGCACCAACCACTCAATTTACGACATGAACTTCTTACGAACTTGAATTGTTCAATTTCTTGGACCAATTGAATACAGATCGAGCCCAAAACATGGTCAACATCATAATATGGTGGGAGGAGTCATTTGGTGAGTTTTGAGTGCAATCCAGTCGCTAGAACTATGCAATGCACCAACCACTCCACCTATGGCACGAACATCAAACGAACTTGAACTATCCAATTTCTTTGACCAATTGATTTGGAATAGAGCCCAAAACTTGGTCAACAACAGAATATGGTGGGTGGAGTCATTTGCTGAGTTTTGAGTGAAGCCCAATCACTAGAACTATGGAATCCACCAACCTCTCCATCTACGGCATGAACTTCGTACAATCTTGAAGTGTCCAATTTCTTTGACCAATTCATTTCATATCGAGCCCAAAACTTGGTAAACATCATAATATGGTTGGAGGAGTCATTTGGTGAGTTTTGAGTATATCCAATCACTAGAACTATGCAATGGAAAAACCACTCCATTTACGGCATGAACTTCGTACGAACATGAAATGTATAATTTCTTTGACCAATTGATTTCAGATCGATCCCAAAACTTGGTCCTCAACATAATAAGGTGGGAGGAGTCATTTGGTGCGTTTTGATTGAAATCCAATCACTAGAACTATGCAATGCACCAACCACTCCACTTAAGGTTCGAAAAAAAACGAAATTGATGTGTCCAATTTCTTTGACCAATTGATTTCGGATCGAGCCCATAACTTGGTCAACATCATAATATGGTGGGGAGGAGTCATTTGGTGAGTTTTGATTGAAATCCAATCACTAGAACTAGGCAATGCACCAACCACTCCATTTACGGCACGAACTTCGTACGAACTTGAAGTGTCCAATTTCTTTGACCAATTCATTTCGGATCGAGCCCAAAACTTGGTTAACATCATAATATGGTGGGGAGGAGTCATTTGGTGAGTTTTGAGTGAAATCCAATCACGAGACCTATGCAATGCACAAACCACACAATTTATGGAACGAACTTCGTACGAAGTTGAATTGACCAATTTCTTTCACCAATTGATTTCAGATCGAGACATAAACTTGGTTAACATAATATGGTGGGAGGATTCATTTGGGGAGTTTTGAGTGAAATACAATCAATGGAACTATGCAATGAACCAACCACTACATTTACATCACGAACTCCGTACGAGTTATATCCAATATGGTGGGAGGAGTCATTTGGTGTGTTTTGAGTTATATCCAATCACTAGAACTATGCAATGCACCAACCACTCCATTTACGGCACGAACTTTGTACGAACTTGAACTGTCCAATTTCTTTCACCAATTCATTTCGGATCAAGCCCAAATCTTGGTCAACATCACAATATGGTGGGAGGAGTCATTTGGGGAGTTTTGACTGAAATACAATCATTGGAACTATGCAATGCACCAACCACTACATGTACGGCACGAACTTGGTACGAACTTGAAGGATACAATTTCTTTGACCAATTGATTTTTGATCGAGCACAAAACTTGGTCAACCTCATAATATGGTGGGAGGAGTCAATTGGTGGGTTTTGAGTGGAATCCAACCACTAGAACTATGCAATACACCAACCACTCAATTTACGGCACGAACTTCTTACGAACTTGAATTGTTCAATTTCTTTGAAGAAATTGAATACAGATCGAGCCCAAAACATGGTCAACATCATAATATGGTGGGAGGAGTCATTTGGTGAGTTTTGAGTGAAATCCAGTCGCTAGAACTATGCAATGCACCAACCACTCCACCTACGGCACGAACATCAAACGAACGTGAACTGTCCAATTTCTTTGACCAATTGATTTGGCATAGAGCCCAACACTTGGTCAACAACAGAATATGGTGGGAGGAGTCATTTAGTGAGTTTTGAGTGAAGACCAATCACTAGAACTATGGAATCCACCAACCTCTCCATCTACGTCACGAACTTCGTACAATCCTGATGTGTCCAATTTCTTTGGCCAATTCATTTCGTATCGAGCCCAAAACTTGGTAAACATCATAATATGGTGGGAGGAGTCATTTGGTGAGTTTTGAGTAAATCCAATCACTACAACTATGCAATGGAAAAACCACTCCATTTACGGCATGAACTTCGTACGAACTTGAAATGTATAATTTCTTTGACCAATTGATTTCAGATCGAGCCCAAAACTTGGTACTCAACATAATATCTTGGGAGGAGTCATTTGGTGCGTTTTGATTGAAATCCAATCACTAGAACTATGCAATGCACCAACCACTCCACTTAAAGTTCGAAACTAATACGAAATTGAAGTGTCCAATTTCTTTGACCAATTGATTTGGGATCGAGCCCATAACTTGGTTAACATCATAATATGGTTGGAGGACTCATTTGGTGAGTTTTGTGTGAAATCCAATCACTAGAACTATGCAATGCACCAACCGCTCCACTTAAGGTTCGAAATTAATACGAACTTGAAGTGTCCAATTCCTTTTACCAATTGAATTCGGATCGAACCCGAAACTTGGTCAACATCATAATATGGAGGTAGGAGTTATTTGGTGAGTTTTGATTGAAATCCAATCACTAGAACTAGGCAATGCACCAACCAATCCATTTACGGCACGAACTTCGTACGAACTTGTAGTGTCCAATTTCTTTGACCAATTGATTTTGGATCGAGCCCAAAACTTGGTCAACATCATAATTTGTAGGGCGGAGTCATTTGGTGAGTTTGGATTGAAATCCAATCACTAGAACTATGCAATGGAAAAACCACTCCATTTACGGCATGAACTTCGTACGAACTTGAAATGTCCAATTTCTTTGACCATTGATTTCTAATCGAACCCAACACTTGGTCAACATCATAATATCGTGGGAGGAGTCATTTGTAGAGTTTTGAGTGAAATCCAATCACTAGAACTATGTAATGCACCAACCACTCCATTTAAGGCACGAACTTCATACGAACATGAAGTGTCCAATTGATTTCTGATCGAGCCCAAAACTTTGTCAACATCATAATATGGTGGGAGGAGTTATTTGGAGAGTGTTGATTGAAATCCAATCATTAGAACTATGCAATGCACCAACAACTCCATTTACGGGACGAACTTGAAGTGTCCAATTTCTTTGACCAATTGATTTCGGATCGAGCTCAAAACTTGGTCAACATCATAATATGGTGGGAGGAGTCATTTGTTGAGTTTTGAGTGAAATTCAATCACTTGAACTATCCAAAGAAGCAACCACACTATTAACGGCACGAACTTTCTACGAACTAGAAGGGTACAATTTCTCAAACCAATTGATTTCGGATCGAGCCCAAAACTTGGTCAACATCATAATATGGTGGGACGAGTCATTTTGGGAGTTTTTATTGAAATCCAATCACTAGAACTCTGCAATGCACTAACCACTCCATTTACGGGACGAACATGAACTGTCCAATTTCTTTGACCAATTCATTTCGGATCGAGCCCAAAACTTGGTCAACATCATACTATGGTGGGAGGAGTTATTTGGTGAGTTTTGAGTGAAATCCAATCACTACCACTATGCACTGCACCAACCACCCCACTTACGGCACGAACATCGTACGAACTTGAAGTGCCCAATTTCTTTAACCAATTGATTTCGGAATGATCTGAAAACTTGGACCACAGCATAATATGGTGGGAGGAGTCATTTGTAGAGTTTTGATAGAAATACAATCACTAGAACTATGCAATGCACAAACCACTCCTTTTACGCCACGAACTTCGTACGAACACGAAGTGTCCAATTGAATTCGGATCGAGCCCAAAACTTGGTCAACATCATAATATGGTGGGAGGAGTCATTTGGTGAGTTTTGATTGAAATCCAATCACTAGAACTATGCAATTCACCAACCACTCCATTTATGGCACGAACTTCGTACGAACTTGAAATGTCCAATTTCTTTGACCATTGATTTCTAATCGAAACCAACACTTGGTCAACATCATAATATCGTGGGAGGAGTCATTTGTAGAGTTTTGAGTGAAATCCAATCACTAGAACTATGTAATGCACCAACCACTCCATTTAAGGCACGAACCTCGTACGAACTTGAAATGTCCAATTTCTTTGACCAATCGATTTCGGATCGAGCCCAAAACTTGCTCACCATAATAATTTGGTGGGAGGAGTCATTTGGTTAGTTTTGTGTGAAATCTAATCACTAGGACTGTGCAATGCACCAACCACTCCATTTATGGCACGAACTTCGTACGAACTTGAAGTGTCCAAGTTCTTCGACCAATTGAATTCGAATCGAGCTCAAAACTTGCACAACATCATAATTTTTTGGGAGGAGTCATTTGGTGAGTTTTGAGTGAAGTCCAATCACTAGAACTGTGCAATGCAAGCCATTTTTGGCACATACTTCGTACGAACTTGAAGTGTCCAAGTTCTTTGACCAATTGATTTCGGATCGTGCCCAAAACTTGGTCAACATCACAATATGGTGGGAGGAGTCATTGGGTGTGTTTTGAGTGAAATTCAATCACTAGAACTATGCAAATCACCAACCACTCCATTTACGGCACGAACTTCGAACGAACTTGAAATGACCAACTTCTTTGACCAATTCATTTCGGATAGAGCCCAAAACTTGGTCAACATCACAATATGCTGAGAGGTGTCATTTAGTGAGTTTTGATTGAAATCCAATCACTAGAACTATGTAATGCACCATCTCCTCCACTTAAGGTTTGAAATTAATACGAACTTGATGCGTCCATTTTCTATGACCATTGATTTCCGATCGAGCCCAAAACTTGCGCAACATCATCATATGGTTGGAGGAGTCATTTGGTGAGTTTTGAGTGAAATCTAATCAGTAGAACTATGAAACGCACCAACCACTCCTTTGAAGGCACGAACTTCGTACGAAGTTGAAATGTCCAATATCTTTGACCAATTGATTTCGGATTGATCCCAAAACTTGGTCAACATTATAATATGGTGGGTGGAGTCATTTGGTGAGTTTTGAGTGAAATCCAATCACTAGAACTATGCAATGCTCCAAGCACTCCATTTTCGGCATGAACTTCGTACGAACTTGAAGTGTCCAATTCTTTTGACCAATTGATTTCGTATCGAGCCCAAAACTTGGTCAAAATCATAATATCGGGGGAGGAGTCATTTGTAGAGTTTTGATTGAAATCCAATCACTAGAACTTTGCAACGCACCAACCACTCCATTTACGGGAGGAACTTCGTACGAACTTGAAGTATCCAATTTCTTTGACCAATTGATTTCGGATCGAGCCCAAAACTTGGTCAACATCAAAATATGGTGGGAGTTGTCATTTGGTTAGTTTTGGGTGAAATCCAATCACTAGAACTATGCAATGCACCAACCACTCCGCATAAGGTTCGAAATAAATACGAACCAGAAGTGTCCAATTTCTTTGACCTTTGATTTCCGATCGAGCCTAAAACTTGCTCAACATTATAATATGGTGTGAGGAGTCATTTGGTGTATTTGAATGAAATCCAATCACTAGAACTATGCAATGCACCATGCACTACACTTAAGGTTCGAAATTAATACGAAGTTGAAGTGTCAAATTTTTTTTACCAAAGATTTCCAATCGAGCCAAAAACTTGCTCAACATCATAATATGGTGGGAGGAGTCATGTGGTGAGTTTTGAGTGAAATCCAATCAGTAGAATTATGAAACGCACAAACCACTCCATTGAAGGCACGAACTACGTACGAAGTTTAAGTGTCCAATTTCTTTGACCAATTGATTTCAGATCGAGCCCAAAACTTGTTCACCATAATGATATGGTGGGAGGACTCATTTGGTGAGTTTGGGGTGAAATCTAATAACTAGAACTACGCAATGCACCAACCACTCCATTTACGGCACGAACTTCGTACGAACTTGAAGTGTCCAATTTCTTTGACCAATTGATTTCTTATCTAGCCCAAAACTTGATCAACATCATAATATGATGGGAGGACTCATTTGATGAGTTTTGAGTGAAATCCAATCACTAGAACTATGCAATGCACCAACCACAACACTTATGGCGCGAACTTCGTACGAACTTGAAGTGTCCAATTTCTTTGACCAATGGATTTCGGATTGAGCACAACACTCAACATCATAATATGGTGGGACTAGTCATTTGGTAAGTTTTGAGTGAAATCCAATCATTAGAACTATGCAATGCAACAACCACTCCCTTTACGGCACAAACTTCATACGAACTTGAAGTGTCCAATTTCTTTGACCAATTGATTTTGGATCGTGCCCAAAACTTGGTCACATCATAATATGGTGGGAGGAGTCATTTGGTGAGTTTTGAGTGAAATCCAATCAATAGAACTATGCAATGCACCAACCACCCCATTTATGGCGCGAACTTTGTACGAACATGAAGTGTCCAATTTCATTGACCAATTGATTTCGGATCGAGCCCAAAACTTGGTCAACACCAAAATTTGGTGGGGGAAGTCATTTGGGGAGTTTTGAGTGAAATCCAATCACTAGAACTATGGAATGCACTAACCACTCCACTAAAGGTTCGAAATTGATACGAATTTGAAGTGTTCAATTTCTTTGACCAATTAATTTCGGATCGAGCCCAAAAGTTGGTCAACATCATAATACGGTGAGAGGAGTCATTTGGTGAGTTTTGAGAGAAATCCAATCACTAGAACTATGCACTGCACCAACAACTCCACTTAAGGTTAGAAATTAAGACGAACATGAAGTGTCCAATTTCTTTGACCAGTGATTTCTGACTGAGCCCAAAACTTGCTCAACATCATAACATGGTGGGAGGAGTCATTTGGTGAGTTTTGAGTGAAATTCAATCGCTAGAACCACGGAATGTACCAACCACTCCTCTTAAGGTTCGAAATTAATACGAACCTGAAGTGTCCAATTTCTTTGACCAATTGATTTCGTATCAAGCCCAAAACTTGGTCAACACCATAATATGGTGGGAGGAGTCATTTGGTGAGTTTGGAGTGAAATCCAATGTCTAGAACTATACAAAGCACCAACCACTCCACTAAAGATTCGAAATTAATACGAACTTGAAGTGTCCAATTTCTTTGACCATTGATTTCCGTTCGAGCCCAAAACATGCTCAACATCACAATATGGTGGGAGGAGTCATTCGGTGTGTTTTGAGTGAAATCCAATCAGTAGAACTATGAAACACCCCAACCACCCCATTTAAGGCACGAACTTCGTACGAACGTGAAGTGTCCAATTTCTTTGACCAGTTGATTTAGGATCTAGCCCAAAACTTGGTAAAGACCATAATGTGGTGGGAGGGGTCATTTGTAGAGTTTTTAGTGAAATCCAGTCACTAGAACTATGCAATGCACCAACCACTCCATTTACGCCACGAACTTCGTACGAATCTGAAGTGACCAATTTCTTTGACCAATTGATTTCAGATCAAGCCCAAAAGTTCGTTGACATCATCATATGATGGGAGGAGTCATTTGGTGAGTTTTGAGGGAAATCCAATCTCTAGAACTATAAAATGCACCAACCACTCCACTTAAGGTTCGATATTAATACGAACTTGAAATGTCCAATTTCTTTGAACAACTGATTTCGGATCAAGCACAAAACTTGGTCAACAACATAATACGGTGGAAGGAGACATTTGGTGAGTTTTGAATGAAATCCAATTACTAGAACTATGCAATGCATCAACCACTCCATTTACGACACGAACTTAGTAAGAACTTGAAGTGTCCAATTTCTTTGACCATTGATTTCTGATTGAACCCAAAACAAAATCAACAACAAACCATGGTGGGAGGAGTCATTTGGTAAGTTTTGAGTGAAATCCAATCAATTGAACTTGGCAATGCACCAACCACCATATTTAGCAAACGAACTTAGTAAGAACTTGAAGTGTGCAATTTTTTTGACCTATTCTCATCGGATTCAGCCCAAAACTTGGTCAACATCATAATATGGACGGAGGATCCATTTGGTGAGTTTTGAGTGAAATCCAATCACTGGAACTATGCAATGCACCAACCACTACACTTTCGGTTCGAAATTAGTACGAACTTGAGGTGTCCAATTTTTTTTACCAATTGATTTCGGATCAAGCCCAAAACTTGCTCAACAACATAATATGGTGGGAGGAGTCATTTGGTGAGTTTTGAGTGAAATCTAATCACTACAACTATGCAATGCACAAACCACTCCACTCCACTTAATACGAACTTCAAGTGTCCAATTTCTTTGACCAATTGATTTCGGATCGAGCCGAAAACTTGGTCCACAACATAATATGGTGGGGGAGTCATTTGGTGTCTTTCGATTGAAATCCAATCACTAGAACTATGCAATGCACCTACCACTCTATTTAAGGCACGAACATCGTACGAACTTGAGCTGTCCAATTTCTTTGACCAATTGAATTCGGGTCGAGCCGAAAACTTGGTCCACAACATAATATGGTGGGAGGATTCATTTGGTGAGTTTTCATTGAAATCCAATCACTAGAACAGTGCAATGCACCAACCACTCCATTTACGGCACAAACTTCGTGCGAACATAAATTGTCCAATTACTTTGACCAATTGATTTCGGATCGAGCCGAAAACTTGGTCCACAACATAATATGGTGGGGGAGTCATTTGGTGTCTTTCGATTGAAATCCAATCACTAGAACTATGCAATGCACCTACCACTCTATTTAAGGCACGAATATCGTACGAACTTGAGCTGTCCAATTTCTTTGACCAATTGAATTCGGGTCGAGCCAAAAACTTGGTCCACAAAGTAATATGGTGGGAGGATTTACGGCACTAACCACTTCATTTGGTGAGTTTTCATTGAAATCCAATCTCTAGAACTGTGCAATGCACCAACCAGTCCATTTACGGCACTAACTTCGTGCGAACTTGAAGTGTCCAATTTCTTTGATCAATTGATTTCCGATCCCGTCCAAAACTTGGTCAACATCATCATATGGTGGGAGGAGTCATTTGGGGATTTTTGAGTGAAATCCAATCACTAGAACTATGCGAGGCACCAACCACTCCATTTACGGTACGAGCTTCTTACGAACTTGAAGTGTCCAATTTCTTTGGGCTATTCATTTCAGATATAGCCCAAATCTTGGTCAACATCATAATATGGTGGGAGGAGTCATTCGGTAAGTTTTGAGTAAAATCCAATCACTAGACCTATGGAATGCACCAACCACTCCATTTACCGAACGAACTTAGTACGAACTTGAAGTGTCCAATTTCTTTGGCCTATTCATTTCGGATCGAGCCCAAAACTTGGTCAACATCATAATATGGTGAGAGGTGTCATTTAGTGAATTTTGAGTGAAATCCAATCACTAGAACTATGCAATGCACCAACCACTCCATTTACGGCACGAACTTCGTACAAACTTGAAGTGTCCAATTTCTTCGACCAATTGATTTCGGTTTCATGCCCAAAACTTGGTCAACATGATAATATGGTTGGAGGAGTCGTTTGGAGAATTTTTGAGTGAAATCCAATCACTAGAACAATGCTACGCACCAACTACTCCATTTACGGCACGAACTTCGTACGAACTTGAAGTGTCCAACTTCTTTGACTTGTTCATTTTGGATCGAACCCAAAACTTGGTCAACATCATAATATGCTGGGAGGAGTCATTTGTTAAGTTTTGGGTGAAATCCAATCTCTTGAACTATGCAATGCACCAACCACTCCAGTTACGGTTCAAAATTAACGAACTTGAGGTGTCCAATTTCTTTGAGACATTCGTTTCGGATCGAGCCTAAAACTTGGTCAACATCATAATATGGTGGGTGGAGTCATTTGGTGAGTTTTGTGTGAAATCCAATCACTAGAACTATCTAATGCACGAACCACTCCATTTGCGGCACGGACTTCGTACGAACTTCAGATGTCCAATTTCTTTGACAAATTGATTTTGGATCGAGCCCAAAACATGGTCCACAACATAATATTGTGGGAGGAGTCATTTAATGAGTTTTGAGTGACATCCAATCACTAGAATTGTACATTGCACCAATCACTAGAACTATGCAATGCACAAACCACTCCATTTGCGGCACGGACTTCGTACGAACTTCAGGTGTCCAATTTCTTTGACAAATTGATTTTGGATCGAGCCCAAAACTTGGTCCACAACATAATATTGTTGGAGGAGTCATTTAGTGAGTTTTGAGTGACATCCAATCACTAGAACTGTGCGATGTACCAACCACTCCATTTACGACACCAACTTCGTACGAACTTGAAGTGTCCAATTTCTTTGACCATTTGATTTTGGATCGAGCCGAAAACTTGGTCCACAACATAATATGATGGGAGGAGTAATTTGGTGAGTTTTGATTGAAATCCAATCCCTAGAACTATACACTGCACCAACCACTCAATTTACGGCACGAACTTCGTCCGAACTTGAAGTGTCCAATTTCTTTGACCAATAGATTTTGAATCGAGCCCAAAACTTGGTCTGCAACATAATATGATGGGAGGAGTCATTTGGTGAGTTTTGATTGAAATCCAATCACTAGAACTATGCAATGCACCAACCACTCCATTTACGGCACGAACTTCGGACGAACTTGAAGTGTCCAATTTCTTTGACCAATTGATTTTGGATCGAGCCCAAAACCTGATCCACAACATAATATGATGGGAGGAGTTTTTTGGTGAGTTTCGATTGAAATCCAATCACTAGAACTATGCAATGCACCAACCACTCGATTTATGGCACGAACTTCGTACGAACTTGAAGTGTCCAATTTCTTTGACCAATTGATTTTGGATCGAGCCCAAAACTTGGTCCACAACATAATATGATGGGAGGAGTAATTTGGTGAGTTTTGATTGAAATCCAATCAGTAGAACTATGCAATGCAAAAACCACCCCATTTACGGCACGACCTTCGTACGAACATTAAGTGTCCAATTTTTTGACCAATTCAGTTCGGATCGAGCCCGAAACTTGGTCAACATCATAATATGGTGGGAGGAGTCGTTCGGAGAATTTTTGAGTGAAATCCAATCACTAGAACAATGCAACGTACCAACTAGTACATTTACGGCACGAACTTCGTACGAACTTGAAGTGTCCAACTTCTTTGATTTGTTCATTTTGGATCGAACCCAACACTTGGTCAACATCATAATATGCTGGGAGGAGTCATTTATTAAGTTTTGGGTGAAATCCAAATTCGTGAACTATGCAATGCACCAACCACTCTAGTTACGGTTCGAAATTAACGAACTTGAGGTGTCCAATTTCTTTGAGACATTCGTTTCGGATCGAGCCCAAAACTTGGTCAACATCATAATATGGTGGGTGGAGTCATTTGGTGAGTTTTGTGTGAAATCCAATCACTAGAACTATCCAATGCACGAACCACTCCATTTGCGGCACGGACTTCATACGAACTTCAGATGTCCAATTTCTTTGACAAATTGATTTTGGATCGAGCCCAAAACTTGGTCCACAACATAATATTGTGGGAGGAGTCATTTAATGAGTTTTGAGTGACATCCAATCACTAGAACTGTGCGATGTACCAACCACTCCATTTACGACACCAACTTCGTACGAACTTGAAGTGTCCAATTTCTTTGAAGAATTGATTTTGGATCGAGCCCAAAACTTGGTCCACAACATAATATGATGGGAGGAGTAATTCGGTGAGTTTTGATTGAAATCCAATATCTAGAACTATACACTGCACCCACCACTCTATTTACGGCACGAACTTCGTCCGAACTTGAAGTGTCCAATTTCTTTGACCAATTGATTTTGAATCGAGCCCAAAACTTAGTCCACAACATAATATGATGGGAGGAGTCATTTGGTGAGTTTTGATTGAAATCCAATCACTAGAACTATGCAATGCACCAACCACTCCATTTACGGCACGAACTTCGTACGAACTTCAAGTGTCCAATTTGTTTGACCAATTGATTTTGGATCGAGCCCAAAACCTGGTCCACAACGTAATATAATGGGACGAGTCATTTGGTGAGTTTTGATTGAAATCCAATCACGAGAACAATGCAATGCACCAACCACCCCATTTACGGCACGACCTTCGTACGAACTTGAATTGAAAAATTTCTTTGATCAATTGATTTTAGATCGAGCCTAAAACTTTGTTAAAATTATAATATGGTGGGGGGAGTCATTTGGTGAGTTTTTAGTAAATTCCAATCACTAAAACTATACAAAGCACCAACCACTCCATTTACGGCATAAACTTCGTACGAACCTGAAGTGTCCAATTACTGTGACCAATTCATTTCGGATCGAGCCCAAAAATTGGTCAACAACAAAATATGGTGCGAGGAGTCATTTGGTTAGTTTTGAGTGAAATCATTAGTTGAACTATGCAATGCACCAACCACTCCATTTGCGGCACGAACTTCGTACGAACTTGAATTGTCCAAATACTTTGACGAATTCATTTCGGATCGAACCCAAAAATTGGTCAACAACATAATATGGACCGAGGAGTCATTTGGTGAGTTTTGAGTAAGATCCAATCACTAGAACTAGGCAATGCACCAACCACCCCATTTACGGCACGAACTTCGTATGAACATGAAGTGTCCAATTTCTTTGAGCAATTCAGTTCACATCGAGCCCGAAACTTGGTCAACATTGTAATATGGTACGAGGAGTCATTTGGTGAGTTTTGAGTGAAATACAATCTCTAGAAGTATGCAATGCACCAACCACTCCATTTACGGCACAAACTTCTTACGAACCTGAATTGTAAAATTTCTTTGACCAATTGATTTCGGATCAGGCCCAAATCTTTGTAAACATAATAATATGGTGGGAGGAGTCATTTGGCGAGTTTGGAGTGAAATCCAATCACTAGAACTATGCAATGCACCAATCACTCCATTTACGGCACGAAGTTCGTGCAAACTTGAATTGTCCAATTTCTTTGACCAATTCATATCGGATCTGGCCCAAAACTTGGTCAACATCATAATATGATTGGAGGACTCATTTGGTGTGTTTTGAGTGAAATCCAATTACTAGAGCTATGCAATGCACCAACTACCCCATTTACGGTACGAACTTTGTACGAACGCGAAGTGTCCAATTTCTTTGACCAAATTGATTACAGATCGAGCCCAAAACATGGTCAACATCATAATATGGTGGGAGGAGTCATTTGGTGTGTTTTGATTGAAATGCAATCACTAGAACAATGCAATGCATTAACCACTCAATTTATGGAACGAATTTCGTACAAAGTTAAAGAGACCAATATCTTTGACCAATTGATTTCGAATCGAGCCCAAAACTTGGTCAACATCATAAGATGGTGGGAGGAGTCATTGGTGAGTTTTGAGTGAAATCCAATCACTTCAACTATGCAATGCACCAACCACTCCAGTTATGGTTCGAAATTAACGAACTTGAGGTGTCCAATTTCTTTGAGACATTCATTTCGGATCGAGCCCAAAACTTGGTCAACATCATAATATGGTGGGTGGAGTCATTTGGTGAGTTTTGTGTGAAATCCAATCACTAGAACTATGCAATGCACGAACCACTTCATTTGCGGCACGGACTTCGTACGAACTTTAAATGTCCAATTTAATTGACAAATTGATTTTGGATCGAGCCCAAAACTTGGTCCACAATGTAATATTGTGGGAGGAGTCATTTAGTGAGTTTTGAGTGACCTCCAATCACTAGAACTGTGCGATTTACCAACCACTCCATTTACGACACGAACTTCGTACCAACTTGAAGTGTCCAATTTGTTTGACCAATTGATTTTGGATCGAGCCCAAAACTAGGTCCACAACATAATATGCTGGGAGGAGTCATTTGGTGAGTTTTGATTGAAATCCAATCACTAGAACTATGCAATGCACCAACTACTCCATTTACGGCACAAATTCGTACGAACTTGAAGTGTCCAATTTCTTTGACCAATTGATTTTGGATCGAGCCCAAAACCTGGTCCACAACATTATATGATGGGAGGAGTCATTTGGTTAGTTTTGATTGAAATACAATCACTAGAACTAGGCAATGCACCAACGACTCAATTTACGGCACGAACTTCGTACGAATTTGGAGTGTCCAATTTCTTTGACCAATTGATTTTGTATCGAGCCCAAAACTTGGTCCACAACATAATATGATGGGAGGAGTCATTTGGTGAGTTTTCATTGAAATCCAATCACTAGAACTAGGCAATCCACCAACCACTCCATTTACGGCACGAATTTCGTACGAACGTGAAGTGTCCAATTTCTTTGACCAATTCATTTCAGATCGAGCCCAAAAATTGGTCAACAACATAATATTTTGGGAGCACTCATTTGGTAAGTGTTGAGTGAAATTCAATCACTAGAACTATGCAATGGACCAACCACCCCATTTACGGCACGACCTTCGTACGAACATTAAGTGTCCAATTTCTTTGACCAATTCAGTTCAGATCGAGCCCGAAACTTGGTCAACATCATAATATGGTGCGAGGAGTCATTTGGGGAGTTTTTAGTGAAATCCAATCGCTAGAACTATGCAATGCACCAACCACACCGTTTTCGGCATGAACATCGTACGAACTTGAATTGTAAAATTTCTTTGACCAATTGATTTCAAATCGAGCCTAAAACTTTTTTAAAATCATAATATGGTGGGAGGAGTAATTTGGTGAGTTTTGAGTAAAATCCAATCACTAGAACTATGCAAAGCACCAACCACTCCATTTACGGCACGAACTTCATACGAACTTGAAGTGTCCAATTACTTTGACCAATTCATTTCGGATCGAGCCCAAAAACTGGTTAACAACAACATATGGTGCGAGGAGTCATTTGGTGAGTTTTGAGTGAAATCCAATCACTACAACTATGCAATGCTCCAACCACTCCATTTGCGGCACGAACTTCGTACGAACTTGAATTGTCCAAATACTTTGACAAATTCATTTCGGATCCAGCCCAAAAATTGGTCAACAACATAATATGGTACGAGGATTCATTTGGTGTGTTTTGAGTGAGATCCAATCACTAGAACTATGCAATGCACCAACCACTCCATTTACGGCACGAACTTCGTACGAACTTGAATTGTCCAATTTCTTTGACCAATTGACTTCTGATCGAGCCCAAAACTTGGTCAACATCCTAATATTGTGGGAGGAGTCATTTGTAGAGTTTTTAGTGAAATCCAATCACTAGAATTACGCAATGCACCAACCACTCCATTTACGGCACGAACTTCGTACGAACTTGAAGTGTCCTATTACTTTGACCAATTCATTACGGATCGAGCCCAAAAATTGGTCAACAACAACATATGGTGTGAGGAGTCATTTGGTTAGTTTTGAGTGAAATCATTAGTAGAACTATGCAATGCACCAACCACTCCATTTGCGGCACGAACTTCGTACGAACTTGAATTGTCAAAATACTTTGACGAATTCATTTCGGATAGTGCCCAAAAATTGGTCAACAACATAATATGGCACGCGGAGTCATTTGTTGTGTTTTGAGTGAGATCCAATCACTAGAACTATGCAATGCACCAACCACTCCATTTACGTCACGAACTTCGTACGAACTTGAACTGTCCAATTTCTTTGACCAATTGATTTCTGATCGAGCCCAAAACTTGGTCAACATCCTAATATTTTGGGAGGAGTCATTTGGAGAGTTTTTAGTGAAATCCAATCACAAGAATTATGCAATGCACCAACCACTCCATTTACGGCACGAACTTCTTATGAACATGAAGTGTTCAATTTCTTTGAGCAATTCAATTCAGATGGAGCCCGAAACTTGGTCAACATCATAATACGGTACGAGGAGTCATTTGGTGAGTTTTTGAGTGAAATACAATCTCTAGAAGTATGCAAAGCACCAACCACTCCATTTACGGCACGAACTTCGTACGAACTTGAAGTAAACAATTTCTTTGACCAATTGATTTCGGATTGAGCCCTAAACTTTATCAACATCATAATATGGTGGGAGGAGTCATTTGGTGAGTTTTGATTGATATCCAATCACTAGAACTATGCAATGCATCAACCACTCCATTTAAGACACAAACTTCGCACGAACATGAAGGGTCCAATTTCTTTGACCAATTCATTTCGAATCGACCCCAAAACTTCGTCAACATCATAATATGGTGGGAGCAGTCAATTAGTTAGTTTAGAGTGAAATACAATCACTAGAACAATACAAAGCACCAACGACTCCATTTACTTCACAAACTTCGAACGAACTTGAAGTATCCAATTTCTTTGACCAATTGATTTCGTATCGACCCCAAAACTTGGTCAACATCATAATATGGTGGGAGCAGTCAATTAGTTAGTTTACAGTGAAATACAATCACTAGAACAATACAAAGCACCAACCACTCCATTTACTACACAAACTTCGAACGAACTTGAGTATCCAATTTCTTTGACCAATTGATTTCGGATCAAGCCCAAAACTTGGTCGACATCATAATATGGTGGGAGGAGTCATTTGGTGAGTTTTGAATGAAATCAGATCACTAGAACTATGCAACGCACCAACCACTCCACTTATGGCATGAAATTAATACAAACTTGAAGTGTCCAATTTGTTTGACCAATCGAATTCGGATCGAGCCCAAACCTTGGTCAACAACATAATATGGTGGGAGGAGTCATTTAGTGAGTTTTGATTGAAATCCAATCACTAGAACAATGCAATGCTCAAACCACTCCATTTACGGCACGAACCTCGCACGACCTTGAAGTGTCCAATTTCTTTGACCAATTGATTTCGGGCCAAGCCCAAAACTTGGTCAACATTATAATATGGTGGGAGGAGTCACTTGGTGAGTTTTGAGTGAAATCCAATCACTAGAACTATGCAAAGCACCAACCACTCTAATTTATTTGACCGATTGATTTCGTATCAAGCCCAAAACTAGGTCAACATGATAATATGATGGAAGGAGTCATTTGTTGAGTTTTGAGTGAAATCCAATCACTAGAATCCACTCAATTTATGGAACGAGCCCAAAACTAGGTCAACATGATAATTGATTTCGGATCGAGCCCAAAACTTGGTCAACATCATAATATGGTGGGAGGGGTCATTTGGTGAGTTTTGATTTAAATCCAATCACTAGAACTATGAAGTATACCAACCACTCCATTTACGGCATGAACTTCGTACGAACTTGAAGTGTCCAATTTCTTTGACCAATTGATTTCCGATTGAGCCCAAAACTTGGTCAACATCCTAATATGGTTGGAGAAGTCGTTGGGGAGTTTTGAGTGAAACCCAGTCACTAGAACTATGCAATGCATCAACCACTCCATTTACGGCACGAACTTCGTGCGAACTTGAACTTTCCAATTTCTTTGACCAATTGATTTCAGATCGAGCCCAAAACTTGGTCTACAACATAGTATGTTGGGAGGACTATGCATTGCAAAAACCACTCCATTTAATGCACGAACTTCGTACGGACATGAAGTGTCCAATTTCTTTGACCAATTGATTTCGGATCGAGCAAAAAACTTGGCCAACATCATAATTTGGTTGGAGGAGGCATTTGGTACGTTTTGAGTGAAATCCAATAACTACCACTATGCAATGCACTAACCACTCCACTTAAGGTTCGAAATTAATACAAACATGAAGTGTCCAATTTCTTTGACCAATTGATTTCGAATCGAGCCCAAAACTTGGTCAACATCATAATATGGTGGGAGGGGTCATTTGGTGAGTTTTGATTTAAATCCAATCACTAGAATGATGCAATGCACCAACCACTACATTTTCGGCACGAACTTTGTACGAACTTGAACTGTCCAATTTCTTTGACCAATTGATTTCGGATCGAGACCAAAACTTGGTCAACATCATAATATTGTGGGAGGAGTCATTGGGGAGTTTTGAGTCAATCCCAGTCACTAGAACTATGCAATGCACCAACCACCACATTTACGGCACGAACATCGTACGAACTTGAAGTGTTCAATTTTTTTGACCAATTGATTTCGGATGGAGCCCAAAACTTGGTCAACATCATAATATGGTGGCAGGAGTCATTTGGTGCATTTTGAGTGAAATCCAATAACTACCACTATGCAATGCACCAACCACTCCGCTTAAGGTTCGAAATTAATACGAACATGAAGTGTCAAATTTCTTTGACCAATTGATTTCGGATCGACCCCAAAACTTGGTCACCATAATAATATCGTGGAAGGAGTCATTTGGTGAGTTTTGAGTGAAATCCAATCAATACCACTATGCAATGCACCAACCACTCCACTAACGGCACGAACTTCGTACGAACTTGAAGTGTCCAATTTCTTTGACCAATTGATTTCAGATCGAGCCCAAAACTTGGTCAACATCATAACATGGTGGTAGGAGTCGTTGGGGAGTGTTGAGTGAAATACAATCACTAGAACTTTGCAATGCACCAACCACTCCATTTACGGCACGAACTTCGTACGAACTTGAAGTGTCCAATTTCTTTGAACAATTGATTTCGGATCGAGCCCAAAACTTGGTCAACATCAAAATGTGATGGGAGGAGTCGTTGTGGAGTTTTGAGAGAAATCCAATCCCCAGAACTTTGCAATGCACTAACCACTCCAATTACAGCACGAACTTCGTACGAACATGAGTGTCCAATTTCTTTGACCAATTGATTTCGGATCGAGCCGAAAACTTGGTCAACATCAAAATGTGATGGGAGGAGTCGTTGTGGAGTTTTGAGAGAAATCCAATCCCCAGAACTATGCAATGCACCAACCACTCCATTTACGGCCCGAACTTGAAGTGTCCAATTTCTTTGACCAATTGATATCGTATTGAGCCCAAAACTTGGTCCATGTCATAATATGGTGGGAGGAGTCATTTGTAGAGTTTGGTGTGAAATCCAATCACTAGAACAATCATTGCACAAACCACTCCATTTACGGCACGAACTTGAAGTGTCCAATTTCCTTAACCAATTGATTTCGGATCAAGCCCAAAACTTGGTCCACAACATAATACTGTGGTAGGAGTCATTAGGTGAATTTTGATTGAAATCCAATCACTAGAACTATGCAATGAAAGAACCACTCCATTTACGGCCCAAACTTCGTAGAACATGAAGTGTCCAATTACTTTGACCAATTGATTTCGGATCAAGCCCAAAGCTTGGTCAACAACATAATATGGTGGGAGGAGTCATTTGTAGAACTATCTAATGCACCAACCACGCCATTTACGGCACAAACATTGCACGAACTTGAAGTGTCCAATTTCTTTGACCAATAGATATCGGATCGAGCCCAAAACTTGGTCAACATTATAATATGGTGGGAAGAGTCGTTCAGTGAATTTTGAGTGAAATCCAATAACCAGAACTATGCAATGCAAAAACCACTCCCTTTACGGCACGAACTTCATACGAACATGAAGTGTCCAATTTCTTTGACCAATTGATTTCGGATCGAGCCCAAAACTTGGTCTACATCATAATATGGTGGGAGGAGTCATTTGGTGACTTTTGATTGAAGTCCAATCACTAGAACTATGCAATGCACCAACCACTGTATTTACGACCCGAACGTCGTACGAACATGAAGTGTCCAATTACTTTGGCCAATTGATTTCCGATAGAGCCCAAAACTTGGTCAACATCATAATATAATGGGAGGAGTTGTTCAGTGAGTTTTGAGTAAACTCCGATCACTAGAACTGTGCAATGTAAAAACCACTCCATTTAAGGCTTGAACTTCGTACGAACTTGAAGTGTCCAATTTCTATGAGCAATTGATTTCGGATCGATCCCAAAACTTGTTCCACAACATAATATGGCGGGAGGTGTCATTTGGAGAGTTTTGAGTGAAATCCAAACACTAGAACTATGCAATGGAAAAACCACTCCATTTACGACACGAACATCGCACAAACTAGAAGTGTCCAATTTCTTTGACCAATAGATTTCGGATCGAGGCCAACACTTGGTCAACATCATAATATGGTGGGAAGAGTAGTTCGCTGAGTTTTGAGTGAAATCCAAAAACTAGAACTATGCAATGCAAAAACTAGTCCCTTTACGGCACGAAATTCGCACGAACATGAAGTGTCCAATTACTTTGACCAATTGATTTCGGATCGAGCCGAAAACTTGGTTAACATAATAATATGGTGGGAGGAGTCGTTCGGAGAGTTTTGAGTGAAATCCAATAATTTGAACTATGCAATGGAAAAACCACT
Organism: Prunus padus; assembly: GCA_024362665.1. Taxonomy (NCBI): domain Eukaryota; kingdom Viridiplantae; phylum Streptophyta; class Magnoliopsida; order Rosales; family Rosaceae; genus Prunus; species Prunus padus. The sequence continues at coordinate 3,543,199 of JANFAM010000011.1, read as the reverse complement.
TCATTTACGGCACGAACTTCGTACGAACTTGAAGTGTCCAATTTATTTGACCAATTGATTTCGGATCGAGCCCAAAACTTGCCCCACAATATAATATGGTGGGAGGAGGCATTTGGTGAGTTTTGATTGAAGTCCAATCACTAGAACTATGCAATACACCAACCACGCCATTTACGGCACGAACTTGAAGTGTCCAATTTCTTTGACCAATAGATATCAGATCGGGCCCAAAACTTGGTCAACGTTATAATACGGTGGGAACAGTCGTTCGGTGAATTTTGAGTGAAATCCAATGACTAGAACTATGCAATGCAAAAACCACTCCCTTTACGGCACGAACTTCATACCAACATGAAGTGTCCAATTACTTTGACCAATTAATTTCAGATCGAGCCCAAAACTTGGTTAATGTAACAATATGGTGGGAAGAGTCTTTCGATGGGTTTTGAGTGAAATCCAATCACTAGAACTGTGTAATGGAAAAATCACACCATTTACGGCACGAACTTCGTACGAACTTGAAGTGTCCAATTTCTTTGACCAATTGATTTAGGATCGAGCCCAAAACTTGGTCGACAACATAATATGGTGGGAGGAGTCATTTGGTGAGTTTTGATTGAAGTCCAATCACTAGAACTGTGCAATGGAAAACTCACTCCATTTACGGCAAGAACTTCGTACGAACATGAAGTGTCAAATTACTTTGACCAATTAATTTCGGACTGAGCCCAAAACTTGGTCAACATCAAAATATGGTGGGAGGAGTTGTTCGGTGTGTTTTGAGTGAAATCAAATAACTTGAACTATGAAATGCAAAAACCACTACATTTACAGTGCGAACTTCGTACGAACTTAAAGTGTCCAATTTCGTTGACCAATTGATTTCGGATCGAGCCCAAAAGTTGGTCCACAACATAATATGGTGGGAGGAGTCATTGGGTGAGTTTTAATTAAAGTCCAACCACTAGAACTATGCAATGCACCAACCACTCCATTTACGACCCGAACTTCGTACGAACATGAAGTGTCCAATTACTTTGACCAATTGATTTCGGATCGAGCGCAAAACTTGGTCAAGATCATAATATGGTGGGAGGAGTCGTTGGTGTGTTTTGAGTGAAATCCAATAACTTGAACTATGCAATGCAAAAACCACTCCATTTACGGCACGAACATCGTACGAACTTGAAGTGTCTAATTTCGTTGACCAATTGATTTTAGATCGAGCCAAAAACTTGGTCCACAGCATAATATGGTGGGAGGAATCATTGGGTGAGTTTTGATTGAAGCCCAATCACTACAACTATTTCTTGCACCAACCACTACATTTACGGCACGAACTTCGTACGAACATGAAATGCCCAATTACTTTGACCAATTGATTTCAGATCGAGCCCAAAACTTGGTCAACATCATAATATAGTGGGAGGAGTCGTTTGGTGATTTTTGAGTGAAATCCAATAACTTGAACTATGCAATGCAAAAACCACTACATTTACAGCACGAACTTCGTATGAACTTGAAGTGTCCAATTTCGTTGACCAATTGATTTCGGATCGAGCCCAAAAGTTGGTCCACAACATAATATGGTGGGAGGAGTCATTGGGTGAGTTTTGATTGAAGTCCAATCACTAGAGCTATGCAATGCGCCAACCACTCCATTTACGGCACGAACTTCGTATGAACATGAAGTGTCCAATTACTTTCACCAATTGACTTCGGATCGATCCCAAAACTTAGTCAACATCATAATATGGTGGGAGGAGTTGTTCGGTGTGTTTTGAGTGAAATCCAATGAAATGAACTATGGAATGCAAAAACCACTTCATTTACGGCACGAACTTCGTACGAACTTGAACTGTCTAATTTCGTTGACCAATTGATTTCGGATCGAGTCAAAAACTTGGGCCACAACATAATATGGTGGGAGGAGTCATTTGGTGAGTTTTGATTGAAGTCCAATCACTAGAACTATTTCTTGCACCAACCACTCCATTTACGGCACAAACTTCGTACGAACATGAAGTGTCCAATTACTCTTACCAATTGATTTCGGATCGAGCCCAAAACTTGGTCAACATCATAATATGGTGGGAGGAGTCGTTTGGTGAGTTTTGAGTGAAATCCAATCACTTGAACTATGCAATGCAAAAACCACTCCACTTGCGGCACGAAGTTCGTACGAACTTGAAGTGTCCAATTTCGTTGACCAATTGATTTCGGATCGAGCCCAAAACTTGGTCAACATCATAATATGGTGGGCGGAGTAGTTCGGTGAGTTTTGAGTGAAGTCCATTCACTAGAACTATACAATGCACCAACCACTCTACTTTCGGCACAAACTTCGTACGAACATGAAGTTTCCAATTGCTTCCACCAATTGATTTCGGATTGAGCCCAAAACTTGGTCCACAACATAATATGGTGGGAGGAGTCATTGGGTGATTTTTGATTGAAGTCAAATCACTAGAACTATTTCTTGCACCAACCACTACATTTACGTCACAGACTTCGTACGAACATGAAATGTCCAATTACTTTGACCAATTGATTTCGGATCGAGCCCAAAACGTGGTCAACAACATAATATGGTGAGAGGTGTCTTTTGGAGAGTTTTGGGTGAAATCCAATAAATAGAACTATGCAATGCACCAACCACTCCATTTATGGAACGAACTTCATACAAACTTGACGTGTCCAATTTCATTGACCAATTGATTTCAGATCGAGCCCAAAACTTGGTCAACATCATAATATGGTGGGAGGAGTCGTTTGGTGAGTTTTGAGTGAAATCCAACAACTTGAACTATGCAATGCAAACACCACTCCATTTACAGCACGAACTTCGTACGAACTTGAAGTGTCCAATTTCGTTGACCAATTGATCTCGGATCGAGCCCAAAACTTGGTCCACAACATAATATAGTGGGTGGAGTCATTGGGTGAGTTTTGATTGAAGTCCAATCACTAGAACAATGCAATGCGCCAACCACTCCATTTACGTCACGAACTTCATACGAGCATGAAGTGTCCAATTACTTTCACCAATTGATTTCGGATCGAGCCCAAAACTTGGTCAACACCATAATATGGTGGGAGGAGTTGTTCGGTGTATTTTGAGTGAAATCCAATGACTTGAACTATGGAATGCAAAAACCACTCCGTTTCCGGCACGAACTTCCTACGAACTTGAACTGTCTAATTTCGTTGACCAATTGATTTCGGATAGAAACTAAAACTTGGTCCACGACATAATATGGTGGGAGGTGTCATTGGGTGAGTTTTGATTGAAGTCCAATCACTAGAACTATTTCTTACACCAATCACTCCATTTACGGCACGAACTTCCTACGAACATGAAGTGTCCAATTACTCTGACCAATTGATTTCGGATCGAGCCCAAAACTTGGTCAACATCATAATATGGTGGGTGGATTCGTTTGGTGAGTTTTGAGTGAAATCCAAGAACTTGAACTATGCAATGCAAAAACCACTCCATTTGCGGCACAAAGTTCGTACGAACTTGAAGTGTCCAATTTCGTTGACCAATTGATTTCGGATCGAGCCCAAAACTTGGTCAACATCATAATATGGTGGGGGGAGTAGTTCGGTGAGTTTTGAGTGAAGTCCAATCACTAGAACTATAGAATGCACCAACTACTCTATTTACGGCACGAACTTCGTACGAACATAAAGTGTCCAATTACTTTCACCAATTGATTTCGGATTGAGCCCAAAACTTGGTCCACAACATAATATGGTGGGAGGAGTCTTTGGGTGATTTTTGATTGAAGTCCAATCACTAGAACTGTTTCTTGCACCAACCAGTCCATTTACGGCATGAACTTTGTACGAACTTGAAGTGTCCAATTTCTTTGACCAATTCATTTGGATCGAGCCCATAACTTGGTCCACAACATAATATGGTGGGAGGAGTCATTCAGTGACTTTTGATTGAATTCCAATCACTAGAACTATGCAATGCACCAACCACTACATTTACGACCCGAACTTCGTACGAACATGAAGTGTCCAATTACTTTGACCGAATGATTTCAGATCGACCCCAAAACTTGGTCAGCATCATAATATGGTGGGAGGAGTCATTCGGTGTGTTTTTAGTGAAATCCAAAAACTTGAACTATGCAATGCAAAAACCATTCCATTTACGGCACGAACTTCGTATGAACTTGAAGTGTCTAATTTCGTTGACCAATTGATTTCGGATCGATTCAAAAAATTGGTCCACAACATAATATGGTGGGAGGAGTCATTGGGTGAGTTTTGAACGAAGTCCAATCACTAGAACTATTTATTGCATCAACCACTCCATTTACGGAACGAACTTCATACGAACTTGAAGTGTCCAATTACTTTGACCAATTGATTTCGGATCGAGCCCAATACTTTGTCAACATCATAATATGGTGGGAAGAGTCGTTCGGTGTGTTTTGAGTGAAATCCAATAACTTGAACTATGCAATGCAAAAACCAGTACATTTACAGCACGAACTTCATACGAACTTATGGTGTCCAATTTCGTTGACCAATTTATTTCGGATCGAGCCCAAAACTTGGTCCACAACACAATATGTTGGGAGGAGTTATTGGGTGAGTTTTGATTGAAGTCCAATCACTAGAACTATGCAATGCACCAACCACGCCATTTACGGCACGAACTTTGGACTAACTTAAAGTGTCCAATTACTTTGACCAATTGATTTCAGATCGAGCCCAAAACTTTGTCAACATCATAATATGGTGGGAGGAGTCGTTCGGTGTGTTTTGAGTGAAATCCAATTGCTTGAACTATGCAATGCAAAAACCACTCCACTTAACTTGAATTGTCCAATTTCGTTGACCAATTGACTTTGGATCGATCCAAAAACTTGGTCCACAACATAATATGGTGGGAGGAGTCATTGGGTGAGTTTTGAACGAAGTCCGGTCACTAGAACTATTTATTGCATCAACCACTCCATTTACGGCACCAACTTCGTATGAACATGTAGTGTCCAATTACTTTGACCAATTGATTTCGTATCGAGACCAAAACATGGTCAACAACATAATATCGTGGGAGGAGTCGTTCGGTGAGTTTTGAGTGAAGTTCAATCACTAGAACCAGGCAATGCACCAACCACTCAATTTACGGCACGAACTTCGTACCAACATGAAGTGTCTAATTACTTTGAACAATTGATTTAGGATCGACCCCAAAACTTGGTCCACAACATAATATGGTGGGAGGAGTCATTTATAGAGTCTTGAGTGAAGTCCAATCACTAGCACTACGCAATGCACCAACCACTCCATTTACGGCACGAACTTCGTACGAACTTGAAGCGTCCAATTTCTTAGACCAATTGATTTCGGATCAAGGCCAAAACTTGGTCCACGACATGATATGGTGGGAGGAGTCATTTGGTGAGTTTTGATTGAAGTCCAATTACTAGAACTATGCAATGCACCAACCACTCCATTTACGGCACGAACTTCGTACGAACTTGAAGTATCCAAATTCTTTGACCAATTGATTTCGGATCAAGCACAAATCTTGTTTCACAACATAATATGGTGGGAGGAGTCATTTGTAGAGTTTTAAGTGAAGTCCAATCACTAGAACTTTGCAATGCACCGACCACTCCATTTACTGCATGAACTTCGTATGATCTTGAAGTGTCCAATTTCTTTGACCAATGATTTCGGATCGAGTCCAAAACTTGGTCAACATCATAATATGGTGGGAGGAGTCATTTGGTGAGTTTTGAGTGAAATCCAATCACTAGAACTATGCAATGCACCAACCACTCAACTTACGGCACAAACTTCGTACGAACTTGAAGTGTCCAATTTCTTTGACCAATGGATATCGTATCGAACCCAAAACTTGGTCAACATCATAATATGGTGGGAGGAGTCTTTCGGTGATTTTTGAGTGAAAAACAATTACTAGAACTATGCAATGGAAAACCAACTCCATTTATGGCACGAACTTTGTACGAACTTGAAGTTTCCAATTTCTTTGACAAATTGATTTCGGTTGGAGCCCAAAACATGGTCCACAAAATAATATGGTGGGTGGAGTCATTTGGTGCTTTTTGAGTGAAATCCAATCACTAGAACTATGTAATGCACCAACCACTCCATTGACGGCCCGAACATCGTACGAACTTGAAGTGTGCAATTTCGATGACCAATTGATTTCGGATCAAGCCCGAAACGTGGTACACATTATAATATGGTGAGGGGAGTCCTTTGGGAAGTATTGATTAAAATCCAATCAATAGAACTATGCAATGCACCAACCATTCCATTTACGGCACGAACTTCGTACGAACTTGAAGTGTCCAATTTCTTTGACCAATAGATATCGGATCGAGCCCAAAACTTGTTCAACATCATAATACAGTGGGAGGAGTTGTTTGGTGAGTTTTGAGTGAAATCCAATCACTAGAACTATGCAATGCACCAAGCTCTCCATTTATGGCACGAACTTCGTACAAACTTGAAGTGTGCAATTTCGATGACCAATTGATTTCGGATCGAGCCCAAAACTTGGTACACAACATAATATGATGGGAGGAGTCATTTGGGGAGTTTTGATTAAAATCCAATCACTAGAACTATGCAATGCACCAACCATTCCATTTACGGCATGAACTTCGTACACAATTGAAGTGTCCAATTTATTTGACCAATTGATTTCGGATAGATCTCAAAACTTGGTCAGCATCATAATATGGTGAAAGGAGTCATTTGGTGAGTTTTGATTAAAATCCAATCCCTAGAACTATGCAATGCGCCAACCACTCCATTTGCGGCACGAACTTCATATGAACTTGAGGTGTCCAATTTCTTTGACCAATAGATATCGGATCGAGCCCAAAACTTGGTCAACATCATAATATGGTGGCAGCAGTCTTTCGGTGATTTTTGAGAGAAATCCAATCACAAGAACTATGCAATGGAAAAGCCACTGCATTTGTGGCACGAACATCGTACGAACATGATGTGTCCAATTTCTTTGACCAATTGATTTCGAATCGAGCCCAAAACTTGGTTGACATCATAATATGGTGGGAGGAGTCATTTGGAGCATTTTGAGTGAAATCCAATCACTAGAACTATGTAATGCACCCACCACTCCATTTACGGCCCGAAGTTCGTACGAATATGAAGTGTCCAATTTCTTTAGCCAATTGATTTCGGATCGAGCCCGAAACTTGGTCAGCAACATGATATGGTGAAAGGAGTCATGTGGTGTGTTTTGATTAAAATACAATCTCTAGAACTATGCAATGCACCAACCACTCCATCTACAGCACGAACTTCGTACGAACTTGAAGTGTACGATTTCTTTGAACAATAGATATCGGATCGAGCCCAAAACTTGGTCAACATCATAATATGGTGGGAGGAGTAGTTTGATTAGTTTTGAGTGAAATCCAATCACTAGAACTCTGCAATGCACAAACCACTCCATTTATGGGACGAACATCTTACGAACTTAAAGTGTGCAATTTCGTTGACCAATTGATTTCGGATTGAGCCCAAAACTTGGTCCACAACATAATATGGTGGGAGGAGTCATTTGGTGAGTTTTGATTAAAATCCAATCACTAGAACTATACAATACACCAACCACTCCATTTACGGCACGAACTTCGTACGAACTTGAAGTGTCCAATTTGTTTGTCCAATAGATATCAGATCGAGCCCAAAACTTGTTCAGCATCATAATTCGGTGGGAGGAGTCATTTGGTGAGTTTTGAGTGAAATCCAATCACTAGAACTATGCAATGCACCAACCATTCAATTTACGGCACGAACTTCGTACGAACATGAAGTGTCCAATTTCTTTGACCAATTGATTTCGGACCGAGACCAAAACTTGGTCAACATCATAATATGGTGGGAGGAGTCGTTCGGAGAGTTTTGAGTGAAATCCAATAACTAGAACTATGCAATGGAAAAACCAAGCCATTTACGGCACGAACTTTGTACGAACTCATTGTCCAATTTCTTTGACCAATAGATTTCGTATCGAGTCCAAAACTTGGTCCAAAACATAATATGGAGGGAGGAGTCGTTTGGTGCATTTTGAGTGAAATCCAATCACTAGAACTATGTAACGCACCAACCACTCCATTTACGGCCCGAACTTCGTACGAACTTGAAGTGTCCAATTTCTTTGACCAATAGATATCAGATCGAGTCCAAAACTTGGTCCAAAACATAATATAGAGGGAGGAGTCATTGGGTGCATTTTGATGGAAATCCAATCAATAGAACTATGTAATGCACCAACCACTCCATTTACGGCCCGAACTTCGTACGAACTTGAAGTGTCCAATTTCTTTGACCAATTGATTTCGGATCAATCCCAAAACTTGGTGAGCATCATAATATGGTGAAAGGAGTCATTTGGTGAGTTTTGACTGAAATCCAATCACTAGAACTATGCGATGCACTAACCACTCCATTTACGGCACGAACTTCGTATGAACTTAAAGTGTCCAATTTCTTTAACCAATAGATATTGGATCGAGCCCAAAACTTGTTCAACATCATAATACGGTGGGAGGAGTCGTTCGGAGAGTTTTGAGTGAAATCCAATCCCTAGGACTTTTCAATGCACAAATCACTCCATTTATGGCACGAACGTACGGACTTGAAATGTCCAATTCTTTGACCAATTGATTTCAGATCAATCCCAAAACTTGGTGAGCATCATAATATGGTGAAAGGAGTCGTTCGAAGAGTTTTGAGTGAAATCCAATCACTAGAACTATACAATGGAAAAACCACTCCATTTACGGCATAAACTTTGTACGAACTTGATGTGTCCAATTTCTTTGACCAATTGATTTCGGATCGACCCCAAAACTTGGTCCACAACATAATATGGTGGGAGGAGTCATATGGTCCCAAAACTTGGTGAGTTTTGATTAAAATCCACTAACTCATTTGGTGAGTTTTGATTAAAATCCTATCCCTAGAACTATGCGATGCACTAACCACTCCATTTACGCCACGAACTTCTTACGAACTTGAAGTGTCCAATTTCTTTGACAAATAGATATCGGACCAAGCCCAAAACTTGTTCAACAACATAATACGGTGGGAGGACTTGTTAGGAGAGTTTTGAGTGAAATCTAATCCCTAGAACCGTGCAATGCACAAACCACTCCATTTATGGCACGAACTTCGTACGAACTTGAAGTGTCCAATTTCTTTGACCAATTGATTTCGGATCGAGACCAAAACCTGGTCAACATCATAATATGGTGGGAGGAGTCGTTCGGAGAGTTTTGAGTGAAATCCAATCTCTAGAACTATGCATTGGAAAAACCACTCCATTTACGGCACAAACTTTGTACGAACTTGATGTCTCCAATTTCTTTGACCAATTGATTTCGGATCGAGCCCAAAAGTTGTTCCACAACCAAATATGGTGGGAGGAAGATGTGAATTTTCGAACACCTGAAAAAGAGTATCCAAAAATCACAAATTAAATTACTCGCAAGCGCACGAATCAACAATAGTATAGAGATATGCAAGTACGAGGTCGAACCCACAAGGACTGATAAAAACAACTTAATTAATTAAATCGCACTAAACCCAATTAAACGAACGATTGATTGATTTGAGTGATGAATTAAAGACAATTGCAAGAATTAAAAGAAAGAAAACTAAAACACTCAACAAAGATGGAGTTTAAAAGAAATCAAGTTATGAAGATCTAAGGTTATGAATCCACCAATGACAATCCTATTTCCTTTTCTTAGAGCCAATTACTATCCAATTATGATGCCAATGTTAAAGGTTGTTCTTTCTAAAGTATGAAGTAAGCCTGTCAAGGTCATAAATCGTGTATCCCTATATGCAATTCTACCCTGTCAAGGTGTTAAAATTTAACATATAAGAACCCTTTAAGATTAGAAGAATTCAGTCAACCAAGTAGGACTAGTGGATGACGTTTCTCTCCTAGCTATCTACTCTTCTTAATCTTAGTCCCAATAAACCTAGTGGATGGCGTTTCTCTCCTAGATTTATCCAATTATCTAGATGCAAAGTTCCTAGTGGTGATCAAGCAATAGGATTTCAAACCTAGAATAAAATTCACACAAAGATTAAGAATTTAACAAGGCATATAATTGAATAGAAATCAACAAAGTACTTCGCAAATAATCATGTCATGGCTTCATCATAAACCTTAGAAAGGAATTTAGTTACACATAATCATAATAATAATCACAAGAGAAGTCATGAAGAAATAAAACCTGGAAAATAATGGTGTTGCACACTCTTAAGCTCTTTGTTGTCTCTTGAATAGAAATTGTGTAGAAGGTCCTTAGAGAGAGCTTAAGGTGGCCTTATATAGTGCAAAATAACTAAACCCTAATCTCAAAAGGTCTGGAAAAACTCTCCTAAAAGAAAACAAAATCCTAAACAATTATGGAAACAAACTAGGAAAGAATCCTTCTTTGACTGGGAGACACGTCAGGTGACTTGCACGAAATCTTTGAGGTCGTTCCACTTCCTAGAAAAATCTGGAAAAATATGGGAAACGTAGCTTTGCCTCTAAGCTTTCCAGGGACATATTACACGTCACTTAGAAAAATCGGGAAGGTCTTCAAATGTTCAATTTCCCACAGCAGCACAGTTCTGACGGGAATGCAACTTTGACTATCTTGACTTGCAGGTCTGGAACAATTGGCTTCATAGAAAATTATGAAAATTTGACACAATGATCTTCAATGTCTTAGCTTTCTTCTCCAATTGGCCTTGCACTAAAACTCCTTCGGAAAGTCGATTTTCCATCAAAAACCTTCTAAGAGCACAGAAAAGCTGAAAATAAGGAAAGTAAAGTAATAAGGCTCTTTTTAATCAACTTTCCCTACAAAAACCAAATATAAAGGGTCTAAAAATATAAGAAATAAGGCACTTATCAAGGAAGTCAGTTGGTGCGTTTTGAGTGAAATCCAATCACTAGAACTATGTAATGCACCAACCACTACATTTACGGCATGAACTTCGTACGAACTTGAAGTGTCCAATTTCCTTGACCAATTGATTTCAGATCGAGCCCAAAACTTGGTCAACATCATAATATGGTGGGAGGAGTCGTTGGGGAGTTTTGAGTGAAACCGAGTCACTAGAACTATGCAATGCACCACCCACTCTATTTACGGCACAAACTTCGTGCGAACTTGAACTGTCCAATTTCTTTGACCAATTGATTTCAGATCGAGCCCAAAACTTGGTCTACAACATAGTATGTTGGGAGGAGTCATTTGTAGAGTTTTGAGTGAAATCCAATCCCTAGAACTATGCATTGCAAAAACCACTCCATTTACGGCACGAACTTTGTATGAACATGATGTGTCAAATTTCTTTGACCAATTGATTTCGGATTGAGCCCGAAACTTGGTCTACAACATAATATGGTGGGAGGAGTCATTTGGTGCGTTTTGAGTGAAATCCAATCACTAGAACTATGTAATGCACCAACCACTACATTTACGGCATGAACTTCGTACGAACTTGAAGTGTCCAATTTCTTTAACCAATAGATATCGGATCAAGCCCAAAACTTGTTCAACTTCATAATATGGTGGGTGGAGTCGTTTGGTGAGTTTTGAGTGAAATCCAATCACTAGAACTATGCACTGCACCAACATTCCATTTATGGTACGAACTTCGTACGAACTTGAAGTGTGCAATTTCGTTGACCAATTGATTTCGTATCGAGGCCAAAACTTGGTCCACAACATAATATGGTGGGAGGGGTCATTTGGGGAGTTTTGATTAAAATCCAATCACTAGAACTATGCAATGCACCAACCATTCCATTTACAGCACGAACTTCGTCCGAACTTGAAGTGTCCAATTTCTTTGACCAATAGATATCGGATCGAGCCCAAAACTTGTTCAACATCATAATACGGTGGGAGGAGTCTATCCAACGGTCTGAACACGTCGAACCCAAGCAACGCATAATAGGTGTACATTGGTTCGAGATCCAAACGACGTCCGAATCGGAATCCGAACATACGAACGCGCTCACGACGACATGAGGATTGTATTGGAGTGTTGAACCGCCGCCACACCCCAGCCCACGCACAGGCACACGCGCCACCTTTGGTTTGGGTGTCTTGAGCGATTCCGGCCAACGAAATTTCGTCAAAACGAGGTGCAAAGCCTATAGCAATCGAACCAGGAGGAGGGAAGCTCAGAACCAGGCTGAGCCGCCCCAAAACCGGCCAAAAAAGTCACGGTCAAACCACCTAGGGTTTTGGCCAGATTTGAGCTCGTTGGAACGGCGGCTACGCCGCCAGATTTTGTCGCGCACGGTGGGGGAAAGGAAGAGGGAAGAGAGGCGAACCTTTTCCAAGTGGTGGCTTCGGAGGAAATGACCAGAGCTGTCGCCAGCAACAATGGCGGTTTCGCCGGAAGTTGCAGAGCTTCCAGTCGACGATTGCCGTCGAATGGACCAATGAACAGGGGTGGGATGTGACCGGGAGGTGGAGAGCTGTCGAACGCCACCGGTGCCGTCCTCAGCCGTGGCCGGAATCTTCGAAATCGAAGAGAAAGAGAGTGATGGTCGAGGAGAGAGAAGCCACGAGGAGAGAGAGAGAGTGTTTCTGGGTTCTGATTGGCCAATCTGAGTTTTATATTATTTTATTCAAAATTTGAAATGTCTAAAATACCCCTCACGCTCCCGACCTCGTGTCGAAACGCGCCGCCCCTCAACGGACTCGTTTCGACGAGACGAACGCAATGGCGCAACCCGTTTCGCCAAATTGTCGTCCGAAAATTAAGTTGACCAAAATGCCCTTTAATTAATAAATTCTTATTTAATTCCAATTTTATTATTTTAATTCCTTTTAATTCTTTATTTATTTAACTCAAATTAATTATTTAGTTTCTTTTAAAAATTAGTTTAGGGACGTCACATGGTGGGAGGAGTCATTTGGTGAGTTTTTATTGAAATCCAATCACTAGAACTATGCAATGCACCAACCACTCTATTTTCGTCACGAACTTCGTACGAACTTGAAGTGTAAAATTTCTTTGACAAATTCATTTCAGATCGAGCCCAAAACTTGGTCAACATCGTAATATGGTAGGAGGAGTCATTTGGTGAGCAATCCCACGTCTCTCGGGATGGGAAAGGTGAAGTGCTTATATGTGTGGGCATGTATCTTCCTATCACGAGGCCTTTTGGGAGCTCACTGGCTTCGGATTCTTTGAAACTCCGAAGTTAAGCGAGTTGGGCCTAGAGTAATCCCAGATGGGTGACCCACTGGGAAGTTGCTCGTGAGTTCCCAGAGACAAAACCGTGAGGGCCAGAGAAGGGGGGCCCAAAGCGGACAATATCATGCTAGAGGAGTCGGGTCGTGACATAATGGTATCAGAGCTGGACCTCGAACGGAAGTGTGCCAGCGAGGACGATGGGCCTTAAAGGGGGTGGATTGTAAAACCCTTGAGCTTGGAGAAGCACGAACGGTGAGAAATCCCACATCACTCGGGGAGGGAAAGGTGAAGTGCTTATATGTGTGGGCACGTATCTTCCTAGCACGAGGCCTTTTGGGAGGTCACTAGCTTCGGATTCTTTGGAACAACGAAGTTAAGAGAGTTGGGGCCAGAGCAATCCCAGGATGGGTGACCAAATAATAAGTTGCTTGTGAGTTCCTAGAAACAAAATCGTGAGGGCCAGAGAGGGGGAGCACAAAGCGGATAATATCGGGCTAGAGGAGTCGGGTCATGACACAATCACTAGAACTATGCAATGAACCAACCACTCCACTTACGGTTCGAAATTAATATGAACTTGAAGTGTCCAATTTCTATGACAATTTGATTACGGATCGAGCTCAAAACTTGGTCAACATCGGAATACGGTGGGAGGAGGAGAGTTTTGAGTGAAATCCAATCACTAGAACTATGCGATGCACCAACCACTCCACTTACGGTTCGAAATTAAAACGAACTTGAAGTGTCTAATTTCGTTGACCAATTGATTTCGAATCGAGCCCAAAACTTGGTCAACGACATAATATGGTGGGAGGAGTCATTTGGTGAGTTTTGAGTGAAATGCAATCACTAGAACTATGCAATGCACCGACCACTCCATTTATGGCATGAACTTCATACGAACTTGAAGCGTCCAATTTCTTTGACCAATTGATTTCGGATCGAGCCCAGAACTTGGTCAACATCATAATATGGTGGGAGGAGTCACTTGGAGGGTTTGCAGTGAAATCCAATCGCTGCAACTATGCTTTGCACCAACCACTCCACTTACGGTTTGAAATTAATACGAACTTGAAGTGTCCAATTTCTTTGACCAATTCATTTCGGATCGAGCTCAAAACTTGGTCTACGTCATAATACGGTTGGAGGACTCATTTGGTGAGTTTTAATTGAATTCCCATCACTAGAACTATGCAATGCGCAAACCACTCCATTCACGGCACGAACTTCGTACGAACCTGAAGTGACCAATTTCTTTGACCAATTGATTTCGGTTAGAGCCGAAAAGTTAGTCAACATTATAATATGGTGGGAGGAGTCATTTGGTGAGTTTTGAGTCAAATCTGATCGCTAGAACTCTGCAATGCACCATCCACTCCATTTACGGCACGAACATCGTACGAACTTGAAGTGTCCAATTTATATGACCAATTGATTTCGGATCGAGCCCAAAACTTGCTCAAATTCATAATATGGTGGGAGGAGTCATTTGGTTAGTTTTAGTTGAAATCCGATAACTAGAACTATGCAATGCACCAACCACTCCATTTATGGCCCGAACTTCGTACGAACTTGAAGGTCCAATTTTTTTGACCAAATGATCTTGGATAGAGCCCAAAACTTGGTCAACATCATAATATGGTGGGAGGAGTAATTTGGTGAGTTTTGAGTGAAATCCAATCACTTGAACTATGGAATGGACCAACCACTCCATTTACGGCACCAACCACTCCACTTACGGTTCGAAATGAGTACGAACTTGAAGTGTCCAAATTCTTTGACCAGTTGATTTTGGATTGAGCCCAAAACTTGGTCAACATCATAATTAGAACTATGCCATGCACCAACCACTCCATTTACGGCACAAACTTCGTACAAACTTGAAGTGTCCAATTTCTTTGACCAATTGATTTCGAATCGGTCCCAAAACTTGGTCAACGATATAATATAGTGGGAGGAGTCATTTGGTGAGTTTTTATTGAAATCAAATCACTAGAACTATGCAATGCACCAATTGTAGCAATTGTAGCAATGCACCAATCCAGTCATTTGGACGAGGTTATTTTGGACGACGTTGAAAGGTAAAGTTTGGAACAATTGTTGCATGTAACAGATTGTATTAGATTGTTTGAGTTCTAAGTTCTAGAAAAAGAGCTACGTGTGGCTTGATCCCTCCTGGAGGGTACGTAGGCAGCCTAGGCCAATCTAGATGCAGCCACAGGAAAAGATATTTCAGGTATTGGTTGGGCGTGATTTTGGAAATCTATTGAACATCTTAGTTGAACTCAATCTGAACTGATGTGCGAGCTCAAGACCTTATTGATATTTGAGATTTGAAGCTTGTTGATAATAAATTTCACGTATTGGATTTCCTTATGAAATGTTGTTGTTAATGATGATGTGTTTGTTAATATATTAATTATTAAAACGAATATAGCTGAATGTTTGGCTAGGATTCCCCTTGGATAATATGTGATGATAAGAAATGTTGATGATAAGACCGAATTGATATATCGAGAATTCATGAATTCAAGGGATGAATATGTTAGGTTAAAATTGATGATAACGTTTATATTTGATTGTTATAAGGCCGCAGGCCATTTAGTTTAAATACTTTTAGATGGGTGATTATAATTTGTGCATGAGGAACGATTGGGAATATTTATGTGTTTTACAGGTAAAAATATTTTGGGAAACGAGCAAATTACAGCGGGGACTCTGCCCAATTTTCGGCAAAAGTCAAACCTCAAAAAGAGATTTCTTTTGAGTTTTGGTTTAAAAAGGGCAATTTGGTCAATTCCAAAGTGGAATTTGGGTCGGGTCCTGTCATTGGGTGAGTGGTGATGGATGAGAAAGAGGAAATTCGTAGGAAAATGTAAGGAAGGCTTGCAGGGACTGTTTTGGTGATTTGGGGCTGTTTAGAGTGTTGGTTTGATTGGTGGAGTGTTTGAGAGTGATTTCTGAATGTGTTTGGGGAATGATGGGAGTGTGGAGCATGGAATGAAGGATGTATCAGTTGTGGGAGTGTGACTCACAGGATGTATTTTATGGAATGAATGATAAAATGAAAGTGTTCTCTTCTCTTCAGCTGATGCCCTCTTTTATAGAGTGTTTAAGTCTTCCATTCATTCTCCCCTTTGGCGTCTGAAGCACACCTCTTTCAGCTACCTCATTAAATGCTATGTAAATGCTATGTAAATGCTCCAGCTGCCAAATACATGCATTTGGTGGAATTTGGTTAGGTGCAGAACAGCCCTTAATGCATTGAATGTCTCTTGTTGCCCTCTTCATTATGTCTGCCCATTAATACTCCACTTGAGTTGTAAACAACAATTTAGCTTACTTAACTTTGTCACTAGCAACAAGCAACTTCATTGGATCCCGAATTGGGCTTCCATTCCTCATATAATGACTTTGAGCCCTTCATTTTGCAGTTCAGAATGTCATCTTTCCAACCACATATCATTTGGCCCAATCCAAATTCGGATAAAGATGTTAAGGCTGAAACGAATTGCTAACTCAGTCTGCACATTTTTGCACCATTTTGCACATTTTCCTATCCAAAGCCACCATTGCTACCTTAAGCTCAATTAACTGAATGACAAACACAATAGAGATTAAAAGCACAAGTTTAACTCAAAAACATAACTAAATCATATGCTAGAAGGGTACAAAATGATATACAATAATGCATTGATCAAACTAAGCAATGCACCAACCACTACACTTACGGTTCGAAATTAATACGAACTTGAAGTGTCCAATTTCTTTGACCAATTCCTTTCGGAACTAGCCCAAAACATGGTCAACAACATAATATGGTGGGAGCAGTCAATTGGTGAGTTTTTATACAAATCCAATCACTAGAACTATGCAATGCACCAACCACTCCATTTACAGCACGAAGTTCGTGCGAACTTGAATTGTCCAATTTCTTTGACCAATTGATTTCGGATTGAGCCCAAAACTTGGTCAACGTCATAATTAGAACTATGCAATGCACCAACCACTCCATTTACGACACGAGCTTCGTACGAACCTAAAGTGTCCAATTTCTTTGACCAATTGATTTCAGATAGAGCCGAAAAGTTGGTCAACTTTAAAATATGGTGAGAGGAATCATTTGGTGAGTTTTGTGTGAAATCCAATCACTAGAACTATGCAATGCAAGAACCACTCCATTTATGGCACGAACTTGAAGTGTCCAATTTCTTCGACCAATTGATTTCGGATCGAGCCCCAAACTTGGTCAACACCATAATATGTTGGGAGGAGTCATTTGGTGAGTTTTGAGTGAAATCCAATCACTAGAACTATTGAATGCACCAACCACTCCACTAATGGTTGAAAATTAATACGAACTTGAAGTGTCCAATTTCTTTTGCCAATTGATTTCGGATCTAGCCCAAAACTTGGTCAACATCATAATATGGTGGGAGGATTCAATTGGTGAGTTTTGAGTGAAATCCAATCACTAGAACTATGCAATGCACCAACCACTCCATTTACAGCACGAAGTTCATGGGAACTTGAATTGTCCAATTTCTTTGACCAATTGATTTCGGATCGAGCCCAAAACTTGGTCAACTCCATAATATGGTGGGAGGAGTCATTTGGTGAGTTTTGAGTGAAATCCAATCACTAGAACTATTGAATGCACCAACCACTCCACTTATGGTTCAAAATTAATACGAACTTGAAGTGTCCAATTTCTTTCACCAATTGATTTTGGATCGAGCCCAAAACTTGGTCAACATCATAACATGGTGGGAGGATTCAGTTGGTGAGTTTTGAGTGAAATCCAATCACTAAAACTATGCAATGCACTAACCACTCCATTTACGGCACGAAGTTCATGCGAACTTGAATTGTCCAATTTCTTTGACCAATTGATTTCGGATCGAGCCCAAAAGTTGGTCAACATCATAATATGGTGGAAGGATTCATTTGGTGAGTTATGAGTGAAATTGCAATGCACCATGTAATAACCCAAACCCTAATTAATATATAATTATTAATTTATTTAAAGAAAAAGACACTTTTAACCCTAGAATAATTTAACGAGTCCGTTGGTATATTGTGGGCTCGAATCGGAGTTGTAACGAAGGAAATACGATTAAAAGTGTACTAGGGGCAAAAAGGTAATTTCACATGTCTAAATTTTGTTTTAAAAAAATAATAACCTCACCTCTCTCTCTTGTCTCTCCCTGCGACAATTCCCCCCTGTATTTTTTTCTTCAGCCGATCATCCCTCCCCCTCCATAACCACCCCATGCCGCCACCATAGCCCACCCGACACACCCAACCAGACCGGCGTCACACCGCCACCTCAGCCCAGCCTTCCCACCGCCTGCGCCACCACGGTTTCGTCGGAAAACGAAGAAAACGACCAGATTTTGACTGAAACTTCGCCGGCTTCGTTCTCCCTCCTCCGGCTACCAAATTGGACGATGAAGATATGCTTTTCCACCTATTTTTCGTGCTCTAGCTGATGGTTGGGTAGGTGCAGATCGAATCGCAGCATTGATAGGTTTAATTTCGAATTTAAGTTTCAGCCGGTTTTGTGATCGGTCTTTGACCCACTTGCGGTCCAAATTGGACTTTCCCGTAGTTGAATAAAGTGTTCGGGAAGCCGAGAACTAGCTGTAGCTGAAAGGATAGCTCCCGATTTGGAGTTTGTCCGAACGCTCAATTTTATCGCTTTTTAGGCCTCGGATCTGCCAATGCGTGTTCCCACGCGCCGGCTCACTTTTAGCTGTCAATCTTCATTCCTAAATTATCCTTACGTCGTCACAAGCGCGTAGGCGTGCTCGGATTTCAATTTGGAGTTCGTATGACAGTCGAACGGATTTACGCCTATTGCGCGTTATCTGGGTTCGATGTGTTTGGACCGTTGGATCGGTTCCAATTCTTAGTATGTTGTTCTCCGTATTTTTAGAATCGTGAAGGATTCGACGGATCGTGAATCGGAGTCCTGGATACTCCGAAAATGCCAACCCTAGGGTTAGGATTACGGAAAATTATTCGACCATCTGATCGTGCGATTGTGAGTAATCTGACCGTCCGATCGAGACCAAACTTTCGGGACATGTGTCAGGGATTTTTAATTAAATATTATATTGAGCAATTTTATTAATAATATATTATGATGATTTAATCAGGCACCCGGGCGCAGTTGATCCGCAGGAGGGACCTTCCAAAAGTCTAGCTAGCATGGACCAGTAGTGAGTGGACTTTTGTTATATAAATAATTTTAGCAATTAAATTCCATTATTTGATCTTGAATAAGTATTTTATGATTGTTGTTTTTCTAGCATGATTTTGCTGAGTTTAAATGTTTTATTTATATGCTGCCGAGTTGAGATTTCTTTACGAATATGAAAATTTAAAATTTCATAGAGTTACTAGATAAAATGGCAGCCGGATTTAAAGATAATTAAGAATTCATTTTATAGTTTCAAACTTTATTTAGAGTTTTACATATTTATTTAAAGCCACCATAGGTACCCAAGTATGATACATGTTGCCTACGGATAAAAAGGGTTGCCTTCGGAATATATGTGGATATTGGTTATTAGGGGTCTACGAACATAGTTACCTTTGATATAAGTCTGCGCGTATGACTTCACCCCACGAGTCTCGGGGACGCCCGAACCGTGCGGAGCGAGGAAGCGGCTCGGGTAAACTCAATGTTTTCCGAGTCTTGCGAGGACGCGGCTTGGTAGACTTGGTGTCACCGAGTCTTGCGAGGAAATGGAATTGACGGATCATGTGGGATAAATAGAAATAAGGAATTGACGGAAATAAAGTGGGTACATCTAAGTGGTAGGCTAAAGTTGTTTTCAATGCTTTCAATGAACTGATGTTTTGAATAAGTGTGTGAATGGTTATATGTATATAGATATGAATGCGTGATTTCAGTACGAGTATAAACGAAGAAATTGATTTAGTTTTCATAACCGTTTTTACAGTGGGGTTAGTACGTTCGTATATACTTTCAAAACTTTGTTTTTGGTCCACTCACAGTTTTTAATGTTTTGCGCCCCCAGGCAGTAGGCGTGCACTAGGAGGCCACCACAGGGCAGATTTCCTGCTCCGCCCCTCTCTCACTCTATGTAGGGCATCTTTTGTAAACAAACTGTATTTTCTTTGTAACTCTGAGTTAGTGGCTCTGATGAATTGCCCTAGGATGTAAATTAACTGTTTGAATGTATGATGAAGCAAGCTGGCAGTTGGTATACATAAATACGTGATTGTTTGATAGGTGGAATTTTTGGCGATTGTGAATTTACAAGGGGGACTCTGTCGAACTTTCGGCAGAGGTCGAAATTTTGAATTTCTTTAAATTTTGAGTAGATGGGCAATTAGGGCACAAGGTTCGGCTAGGATTCCAAAGTGGAATTTGGGTCAGGTCTTGTCACACCAACAACTACATTTACAACACGAACTTCGTATGAACTTGAAGTGTCCAATTTCTTTGACCAATTGATTTCGGATTGAGCCCAAACCTTGGTCAACATCATAATATGGTGAGAGGACACATTTGGTGAGTTTTGAGTGAAATCCAGTCACTAGAACAATGCAATGCACCAACCACTCCATTTCGGAACGACCCAAAACTTGGTCAACATCATAATACGGTGGGAGGAGTCATTTCGTAAGTTTTGAGTGAAATTGCAATGCACCAACCACTCCATTTACAGCATGAACTTCGTACGAACTTGAAGTGTCCAATTTCTTTGACCAATTGATTTCGGATTGAGCCCAAAACTTGGTCAACCACATAATATGGTGGGAGGAGTCATTTAGTGAGTTTTGATTGAAATCCAACCATTAGAGCTATCAAATGAAATATCGACTCCACTTACGGTTCGAAATTAGTACGAACTTGAACTGTCCAATTTCTTTGACCAATTGATTTCAGCTCGAGCCCCAAACTTGGTCAACTTCATAATATTGTGAGAGGAGTCATTTGGTCGGTTTTGAAGGAAATTCAATCACTAGAACTATGCAATGCACCAACTACTCAATTTACGGCACGAACTTCGTACGAACTTGAAGTGTCCAATTTCCTTGAACAATTGATTTCGGGTAGAGCCCAAAACTTGGTCAACATCATAATATGGTGGGCGGACTCATTTGGTGAGTTTTAAGTGAAATGCAATCACTAGAACTACACAATGCACCAACCACTCCATTTACCACACGAACTTCGGACGAACATGAAGTGTCCAATTTCTTTGACCAAGTGATTTCGGATTGAGCCCAAAACAAGGTCAACATCATAATATGGTAGGAGGAGTCATTTGGTGAGTTTTAATTGAAATCCAATCACTAGAACTATGCGATGCACCATCCACTCCACTTACGGTTGGAAATTAGTACGAACTTGAAGTGTCCAATTTCTTTGACCAATTGATTTCAGCTCGAACCCAAAACTTGGTCAACATCGTAATATTGTGAGGGGAGTCATTTGGTAAGTTTTGAATGAAATTCAATCACTAGAACTATGTAATGCACCAACCACTCAATTTACGGCACGAACTTTATACGAACTTGAAGTGTCCAATTTCTTTGACCAATTCATTTCGGATCAATCCCAAAACTTGGTCAACATCAGAATATGGTGGGAGGACACAATTGGTGAGTTTTGAGTGAAACGCAATCACTAGAACTATGCAATGCACCAACCACACTGCTTAAGGTTCGAAATTAATACGAACTTGAAATGTCCAATTTCTTTGACCAATAGATTTCAAACGATCCCAAAAGTTGGTTGACATCATTATATGGTGGGAGGATTTATTTGGTGAGTTTTGAGTTAAATCCAATCACTAGAACTTCGCAATGCACCAACCACTCTACTTATGGTTCGAAATTAATATGAACTTGAAGTGTCCAATTTCTTTTACCAACTTCACTAGAACAATGCAATGCACCAACCACTCGATTTACGGCACGAACTTCGTACGAACATGAGGTGACCAATTTCTTTTACCAATTGATTTTGGATCGAGCCCAAAAGTTGGTCGACATCATAATATTGTGGGAGGAGTGATTTGGTGAGTTTTGAGTAAAACCGATCACTAGAACTATGCAATGCACCAACCACTCCACTTACGGTTCGAAATTAATGGGAACTTGAAGTGTCCAATTTCTTTGACCAATTGATTTCGGATCGAGCCCAAACCTTGGTCAACATCATAATATGGTGGGAGCAGTCATTTGTTGAGTTTTGAGTGAAATCCAATCACTAGAACTATGCAATGCACCAACCACTCCACCTAAGGTTCGAAATTAATGCAAACTTGAAGTGTGCAATTTCTTTGACGAATTGATTTCGAATCTAGTCCAAAACATGGTCAACAACATAATATGGTGGGGGGTAGTTATTTGGTGTGGTTTGGGTGAAATCCAATCACTAGAACTATGCAATGCACCAACCACTCCATTTTCGGCACGAACTTCGTACGAACTTGAAGTGTCCAATTTCTTTGACCAATTGATTTCGGCTCGAGCCCAAAACATGGTCAACTTCATAACATGGTGGGAGGAGTCATTTGGGGAGTTTTGATTGAAATTCATTCACTAGAACTTTCTGATGCACCAACCACTCCATTTACGGCACGAACTTCGTACGAACTTGAATTGACCAATTTCTTTGACCAATTGATTTCGGATCGTGCCCAAAGTTGGTGGACATCATAATATGGAGAAAGGAGTCATTTGCGGAGTTTCGACTGAAATCGAATCACTAGAACTTTGCAATGCACCAACCACTCCATTTACAGCACAAACTTCGTATAACCTTGAAGTGTCCAATTTCTTTGACCAATTGATTTAAGATCGAGTACAAAACTTGGTCAACATCATAAGATGGTGGGAGGAGCCAATTGGTGAGTTTTGATTGAAATCAAATCACTAGAACTATGCAATGCGCAACCACTTCATTTACGGCACGAACTTCGTACGAACTTGAGTTATCCAATTTCTTGGGCCAATAGATTTCGGAATGAGCCCAAAACTTGGTCAACATCATAATATGGTGGGAGTAGTCATTTGGTGAATTTGAGTGAAATCCAATCACTAGAACTATGCAATGCACCAACCACTCCACTTAAGGTTCGAAATTAATACTTACTTGAAGTGTCCAATTTCTTTGACCAATTGATTTCGGATCGAGCCCAAAAATTGGTCAACATCATAATATGGTGGGGGGAGTCGTTCGGTGAGTTTTGGGTGAAATCCAATACTAGAACTATGCAATGCACCAACCACTCCATTTACGGCACGAACATCGTAAAAACATGAAGTGTCCAATTTCTTTGACCAATTGATTTCGTATCGAGCCCAAAACTTGGTCAACCACGTAATCTGGTGGGAGGAGTCATTTGGTATGTTTCGGGTGAAATCTAATCACTAGAACTATGCAATGCACCACCCACTCCATCCACGACACGGACTTCACACGAACATAAAGTCTCCAATTTCTTTGACCAATTCATTTCGGATCGAGCCCAAAAATTGGTCAACAACATAATACGGTGGGAGAAGTCATTTGGTTAGTTTGGAGAGAAATCTAATCACTAGAACTATGCAATGCACCAACGACCATTTATGGCACGAACATCGCATTTAACATGAAATGTCCAATTTCTTTGACCAATTGATTTCGGATCGAGCCCAAAACTGGTCAACATCATAATACGGTGGGAGGAGTCAATTGGTGAGTTTTGATTGAAATCCAATCAATAGAACTATGCAATACACCAACCACTCAATTTACGGCACGAACTACGTACGAACTTGAAGTGTCCAATTTCTTTGACAAATTGATTTCGGATCGAGTCCAAAACTTGGTCAACAACATAATATGGTCGGGGGTAGTTATTTGGTGTGGTTTGGGTGAAATCCAATCACTAGAACTATGCAATGTACCAACCACTCCATTTTCGGCACGAACTTCGTACGAATTTGAAGTGTCCAATTTCTTTGACCAATTGATTTCGGCTCGAGCCCAAAACTTGGTCAACATCATAATATGGTGGGAGGAGTCAATTGGTGAGTTTTGATTGAAATCAAACCAGTAGAACTATGCAATGCACAACCACTCCATTTGCGGCAAGAACTTCGTACTAACTTGAATTGTCCAATTTTTTTGGCCAATAGATTTCGGACTGAGCTCAAAACTTGGTCAACATCATAATATGGTGGGAGGAGTCATTTGGTGAGTTTTAAGTGAAATCCAATCACTAGAACTATGCAGTGCAACAACCACTCCACTTAAGGTTCGAAATTAATATTTACTTGAAGTGTCCAATTTCTTTGAGCAATTGATTTCGGATCGAGTCCAAAACTTGGTCAACAACATAATATGGTGGGAGAAGTCATTTGTTGAGTTTTGAGTGAAATCCAATCACTAGAACTATGCAGTGCACCAACCACTCCACTTAAGGTTCGAAATTAATACTTACTTGAAGTGTCCAATTTCTTTGACTAATTGATTTCGGATCGAGTCCAAAACTTGGTCAACAACATAATATGGTGGGAGAAGTCATTTAGTGAGTTTTGAGTGAAATCGAATCACTAGAACTATGCAATGCACCAACGACTCCATTTACGGCACGAACATCGTACCAACATGAAGTGTCCAATTTCTTTGACCAATTGATTACGGATCGAGCCCAAAACTTGGTCAACGTCATAATATGGTGGGCGGAGTCATTTGGTGAGTTTTGATTGAAATCCAATCAATAGAACTATGCAATACTCCAACCACTCAATATACGGCACGAACTACGTACGAACTTGAAGTGTCCAATTTCTTTAACGCATTGATTTCGGATCGAGTCCAAAACTTGATCAACAACATAATATGGTGGGGGGTAGTTATTTGGTGTGGTTTGGGTGAAATCCAATCACTAGAACTGTGCAATGCACCAACCACTCAATTCACGACACGAACTTCGTACGAAATTAAAGTGTTCAATTTCTTTGACCAATTCATTTCGGATGGAGCCCAAAACTTAGTCAACATCATAAGATGGTGGGAGGTGTCATTTCGTGAGTTTTGAGTGCAATCAAATAAATAGAACTATGCAATGCTCCAACCACTCCACTTAGGGTTCCAAATTAATACGAAGTTGAAGTGTCCAATTTCTTTTACCAATTGATATCGGATTGAGCCCAAAACTTGGTCAACATCATAATATGGTGGGAGGAGTCATTTGGTGAGTTTTGAGAGAAATCCAATCACTAGAACTATGCAATGCACAAACCACTCCACTTACGGTTAGAAATTAATACGAACTTGAAGTGTCCAATTTCTTTTACCAATTTATTTCGGATCGATCCCAAAACTTGGTCAACATCATAATATGGTGGGAGGAGTCATTGGTGTGTTTTGGGTTAAATCCAATCACTACAACTATGCAATGCACCGACCACTCCATTCATGACACGAACTTCGTACGAACTTAAATTGTCCAATTCATTTGGGATCGACCCCAAAACTTGGTCAACATCATAATATGGTGGGAGTAGTCATTTAGTGAGTTTTGAGTGAAATCCAATTACTAGAACTATGCAATGCTCCAACCACTCTACTTACGGTTCGAAATTAATACGAACTTGAAGTGTCCGATTTCTTTGACCAATTGATTTTGGATCGAGCCCAAATATTGGTCAACATCATAATATGGTGGGAGCAGTTATTTGGTGCGTTTTGATTGAAATGCAATCACTAGAACTATGCAATGCACCAACCACTCCATTTACGGCACGAACTTTGTGCGAACTTGAAGTGTCCAATTTCTTTGACCAATTTTTTTCAGATCGAGCCCAAAACTTGGTCAACGTCATAATATGGTGGGAGGAGTCATTTGGTCAGTTTTGAGTGAAATCCAATAAATAAAACTATGCAATGCAATAACCACTCCATTTACGGCACGAACATCGTACGAACTTGAAGTGTCCAATTGCTTCGACCAATTCATTTTGGATTGTGCCCAAAACTTGGTCAACATTATAATATTGTGGGAGGAGTCGTTCGGTGTGTTTGCAGTGAAATCTAATCACTAGAACTATGCAATGCACCAACCATTCCATTTACGACACGAACTTCGTACGAACTTGAAGTGTCTAATTTCTTTGACCAATTCTTTTCGGATCGAGCCCAAAACTTGGTCAACATCATAATATGGTGGGAGGAGTCATTTGGAGAGTTTTGAGTGAAATCCAATCACTACAACTATGCAATGCACCAACCACTCAATTTAGGGCACGAACTTCGTACGAACTTGAAGTGTTCAATTTCTTTGACCAGTTGATTTCGGATCGAGCCCAAAACTTGGTCAACATCAAAATATGGTGGGAGGAGTCATTTGGTGTGTTTTGAGTGATATCCAATGTAACATCCCGACCTAAAAATTCAAGGAATTAAATAAAATTATAAGAAATAAATAAATAAAAATAAAATAAATTGAATTAATTAAGAATTTGTGGAATTAATATAAAATGTAATATTTAAAGGGGCAAAAAGTTCAATTCAATTTTTGGAAAAGAATTTGGCAAAATGAGTTGCGTCATTGCGTCTGGCTCGTCGAAATGAGTTCGTAGACGCGCGGCACGCTTGATTTGGAGCTAAAATTAGCCCGGAAACCTCTAGAAACCTAAAAGGCAAATTTGGAATTTTGAAAATTTAGCTTAAAACCCCAGTAGTGCCCAATCCGTGTGCGGGGGAACAGCGAAACCCTCTTTTCTATCTCTTCAGCCCGATCTTCCTCTCTCTCTCTTCGATAATGCCGTGACGGCGCCATTGTTTCCAGCGCCGTCAAGCCATGGTTTCCGGTGAGACCACTTGCAATCTCTTCCTTTCTCTCCCCTCTACAACCTTGCTTAGATTTCCAGCTCCAATTCTTGAAATTTAAGCCGAAATCTTGAACGAAAAACAACCCCAAAAACTGTCCAGTTTTCGCCGGTGGTTTAGAAGGTTTTTCCAGCCACCACCGGCCATGGCCGGCCTCCAACTCACCTCCAAAATCTTCCCCACCCTCTCTACTCCGTTACCCCTTGAAGATCCGGTCAGATTTCTTGAGTTTACACAGAATTGAACACCTAGAAATCTTCTAGGTTTTCCGATCAAAATCCGGTGATTTGAGGCTATTTCTGGCCACATTGGCCGTCGAGCAGTCTGGTAAAATGCTTGTTTTCAGATGATTGGGCTTTGCTTTATATATGCTTTTGAAATGATTGCGGGTTTGTTTCAGTTGTGGTATTGGTAGATTTTTGTTCGCGTTGCTGATTAAATTTGTGTGTGTTGTGAATATATTAAAGAGAACCTCTCAACAACAGCTACGACTAGTCAAAGACTGTTAGAATTAAATAGTTAGAAAGCTGTTTTCACAGTTGTAATATTGTTAGAGTTAGTTAGTGTACAACTACACGTATTGAATATGTAAGCTAGTTTCGCTTCTTGATATATACCCATTTGCTGTAATTTAATATGAAGTTAATGAGAATCGTAATCTTCATCATATATGATGTGAAAAGCATAATGTGGCATTGGTCGCACTGTGCTAAATTCTGTTTATCTTGTTGTGAATGTTTGGGTTTTGTATCGACCTCTAGGATCGAAGTATTTGCAACTGTGCGATTCGTTTCGTTTATATACCTGTGGTGTTGAACATCGTTAACTTTATTGCTAGTCATCTATACACGAAGTTAGACTTGAGTGCTTTTGGGGATTGTGGCTATGTGCAAGATTTGGTAAATTTTATCCAACTTTTGATCAATGCCACCATTGTTGTGATTAGTGGATGTTCTTAACCTGTGCTTGATATTGCATTTTTCATGTGTTGGTATTAGTTATCAATTTGTTTAAGGGTTTCTAAAGCAAGAGCGAAGTCAAATCGAACTTGCTAGCAGTTCAATTATTTATTGGATGGTCTTAATTTGCATTTGTAATTGCATTTGTGAATTTTCTTAAGCTTTACATGTATATTTCATTGTATTGGCGTTTGGGCGTTGATTTTATATTCAGTTTATTTGGATCAATGCTTTTAAGATTACGCTTTATTATTAGTTTATTTGGACATTGGTATTGGTCGCGAGTCTTGCTTTATCTTTCTATAAAATGATTTTACTATGAATGTCACAAAGGACCCGGAGTTTTATCATGTAAAAATATGATTCCGAGGTTTTCAAAGATATATATATATCTATGTATATACATATACCATTATTTTGGTTATTATTATTATTACTATTATTATCATTATTATTATTATCGTTATATTTATTATCTATATATATATAAAGCAAAAGGCAGAAAATGGTGAAACATTCAAAAACTACTAATATGCCCTTTGTCAAAGAAAAATTAAAAGCACACAATTTTAATTAAAAGAGGGTGAAATAGTAAAATAAACAATTATGCAGAACTTTCTATATATATAAAGCAAAAGGCAAAGAATGGTGAAACATTCAAAAACCCCTAATATGCCCTTTGTCAAAGAAAAATGAAAAGCACACAATTTTAATTAAAAGAGGGTGAAATAGTAAAAAAAACAATTATGCAGAACTTTAAAAAAATTAAAAAGAAAAAAAAACGTGCATACCCTCACTCCAGAGCAGTTGCTTTTCTTATCAGTTTCTTCGGCCTCATCGTGTTCTAGGAGCAGTTCCTTTTAGTTTGCCCCCTACTTCCTTCACACCCAATTATCAGAGGCATTTCTTCTTACAGTGTGAAAAACAGAAAGAGGAGTAGAAAAATAGAGAACCACGGTTGGCAACAACCACAATAGCTTCACCAATTTCCTAGGTTTTCCCCGCTTAATTTGATGCCTTCTTTTTCTCCCTCTTTTACTGTTGTTTTGGTTTCCTCAGAAAAATTTAACGATTTCTCATTTAATTGGGTTCCTTCCCAGCATCTCCAGGACCACAGCATCTCCAAGAATTAAACACCTATGATTTCAACTAAAAGTTTTAGCCAGCCAGCTTCGTTGGTTTCTATGAAGGTGGTAAGCCTAACATATCTTTCTTTCTTATTTGTATTGTATTCTTTCTTTGATTGGGTTTTGTGATCTTTCACGTTCGAAGAAGGTTTTGGAGGAAAAGGTGTTTGTTGATGATTGTCCATATTTCTCTATAGTGTATGTTGAACGGTTCTCATGGCTTTTGCCTTCATATCAGACCCATGTCCAAATGAAACGATAAATTACAGTGGGTAAGGGATTTTTGAGACACTTACTCCTTTTGCTGCATGCTCACCATTTATCAGATTGATTTTTATTTGCTATATGAAATGGTAGGTATGAAATTTAAGATATGAATGAAGGTTTGGTTATTCAACTTATATTTGGATTATCGATTATTCAAGAACAGTTGCTGCAACTCCAAGAATAGGGTAGGTGTTTACTCGCAGGGTAGGTGTTTGATAAAATGTATTTGGTTTTGTTCTACGAATTCTCAAATGACATGGTGGCGTTTTTTTTTATCTTCACTCTTTTGCAGAGAATACTTTGAAGAGAAAACAGAGAGATGTTGCAACAAGTCTCAAATTTGTTTCTTTGGTCGTTCATTTTATGAAATGGTGGGTTTTGTTATTCTTTCATCACGAATTTTGTGTATTTGATATATGTTATTTCTTTACTGAGTGCATTGTTTGGTTCTCTTCTCAGGTTATAGAAAGAAGCAATCTGTTTATGTTGTTTTTCTTTTTTTGTCAATCTGTTTATGTTTGCTGCAATGATTGCATTTTTGTAAGAATGAAAAATAGTTTCATCCAAATACATTACTGCATTTGAGGAAATGCCCAGACGTTTTGTTTATTGTTGGCTCTTCATATATAATTGAGATTTTAACTTTCCATAACTTATAGATTGTCTTAAACTGATGACAATGACTACTATTGCTATATTTCTACTATTATTATAAACATATATAGATATATATATGTATATGTTGTGGATATTGCAACCCCTGCTCACTTGGTTATGTGGAGCAATTGGTAGGTGAGAACATCTCTTTTGGCCATGACTATGATATGAAACCCAAGCTAGGAAGGTGAACGGGTGAAAGGGTTCTAAGACGAGGAGGACCGCACATATACAGATTATGCTACGATTTTTTTCCTTCTATTTTTTTTTTCTCATGGGATTCCTTTGGTACAGTAATTAAAAGCAAAATGAGGATGATAGAGATGGAGGGAGTTCAAGGGGAGGAAAACCGCTAAGGGACTTACTGGCCGTGGCTGTGTTTCTTCTCTTTTTAGAGGTTTGTTTCTTTTTATGCTGATATTTGTTTCTTTGATAATTAAATTGGTGACAAAGAAGACAGCAGCTGGAGGCTTTGATATACAAGCCGACGTATGCAATTAGACCTTGATGTATTGAGATTGGTTTTAAATAAGGACGTATGCAATTAGTTATTGCATCTGTTTCAAATTTCGTTCAAATGGCTATTTTCTTTTACTTTCGTTCCTTAATGTGAATTGTTAACATTGTAGGTTTTCAAGGGGGGTTCAACTTCCCAAAGTGCAAGAGGCTTGCAGAGGAATTGGTGAGCTCCTTTCAACAAAACCCGATTACAATAAAATAATTGCAACAAAACCCGATTACAATAAAATAATTGCAACAAAACCCGATTACAATAAAATAATTGTTTATTCTATGTTTTCATTACACCACTTAAGTGATATCTATGTTTGGATGCTTACTCTGGCTTTAAATTTTTTTTTTGTTCATGGTTTTATTCCTTCTGAATACAGAATCATATGTTTGGGTTTGGGATACAAAATCGTGATGTCTAACTAATTCACCAATCCTCTCATGTACTTCTCTTTCTCATGATTTTGTGCATTTTGTGACATGTGACATTTAATAAGCTCAATAAAAAAAGCTTTTAATTATATATTTATTTCTCTGCCTTCTCTTCAGTTTTCAGTTCTTTTGGTTTGGTTTGATGCCTTCTTTTTATCCCTCTTTTTGGTTTTCTTTTATTTCTCAGGGGATCCATTTGCTACAGGAATTAAAATAGAGCTGGAGGGAGGAAAATGGAGGAACAATTTTTTCATTATACTTAAAGTTTTCTTTTGCTACTGGCTTCATGAATTATCTAACCCACTATAATTGTTGTGCAGGAGTTATTGTTCTCTTACATCGTTGTAAAGATCGGCTGCACGTGTGGGTCTTCAACTTCTTGAGGTTTATTAGCCTTGAAATTTAGTTATATTCATAAACAATTATGTGTTGTATTAAATGTTGTTTGTTTCTTAACAACAATGAGATCAAAGAATTTGTTTGACTACAACAGTTGAAATGATCATTTGTTCTTCTTTGTTGAGAAACAAAAGGAAGAAAACGAAACAAAAATAATAAAAGAAAAAAAAAGGAGAAATTTTTTTAACACGGTAAATTTGGTATATTTCCAATCCAGAGGTACAACACATAGGCTTCAAATAAGTTTCGACGTCAGAGCAATTCCGAATGCCATCACATGGGATCAGACTCGCATAGGAGGAATTCCAGGATAAATTTAACTTAATGATTATCAAGTCTTCACATAAGTTTTATTGATAAATAAAAAGCACACAGGCTTGGTTTAGTAGATACTAGCCTCCCTGCACACGCTTCCGCGTGTGCGGGAGGCTTTTTTCAATCACGCGCGCTATGCGCGACTTACAATTTTTCTAATTTTTCTATTTTTGCAATTGTAATTTTTTAGACGACCATCTCAAGTGTTTTTTTTTATCGCCCTTATTTTTCTAGATGTGCATCTCAACAATTTCTTTTTTTCTTTCATTTAAACTGTTGAGACACATCTAGAAAAATAAGGGCGATAAAAAAAACACTTGAGATGGTCATCTAAAAAATTACAATTGCAAAATTAGAAAAATTGTAAGTCGCGCGTAGCGCACGTGATTGAAAAAAGCCTCCCGCACACGCGGAAGCGTGTGCAAGGAGGCTAGTTATTATTATGATTATTATTCTTATTGTTATTATTATTATTATTAATATCGTTGTCATTATTATCAATATGGTTATGATTATTCCATATGGATTTGGGTTGGACAGTGTGGTTATGATCCTTTTTGTAAATTGAATTCTTTGCGAGTGTAGTACAATATAATTATACTTTTAAACCCTACAGATTATATCTGCACAGTTGTGGAAGTGCTTGAGGTTTATATTAGGTGTGTGTATATATATATATATATGCCTACGTCTTGTGAGTGGTCTATGTTTTATTTGAGCATTATTTTCAAGTATGACTCATCATGTATTTAGAAGGGCGATTACTTTACTTGCATAGCTTTATTATTGTTGTCATTTTGGACTATAAAATGTTTGGAATTATCACAGTTTGAGACACTTGTATTATACTTATTAATCAGTTGAGGTTTGGATTGAATTTAAAGATGGATTATTAGAGCACTGAGTTTTAATATGCTTTGATTTTGGAATGATTCGGACATTTTGATATTTGAGTATAGGGAGGTCTTGGGTTTGGAGTTTATACACTCAAGAACTGCTACCTCTACTTTGACTATTTGAGCTGGGTTGTGGATTGTGAAGGATTGAAGTGCTATTTAGCACCACCTTGCATACCTCCCCTGATTGATATGTGATAGTACCCCACGGGCTGACGCAGGATTCCAACGTGTGGGCTCACATGTTCGATGAAGGATGCCGGCATGTGAGTTATGTTCTAATTCGGGCACCTTTGATCGGGTGTGCCGTAGGCCCATGGCAGGGCAGTCTGCGCGCGCGAGTGACAAGACCCGACCCGAATTCCACCCCGGAACTAGCGCTGAATCCTGCTGAAGTTCCGACATCATCCCATGTCGGGCCTACATACTAACAAAATCCCTCTTCCCGAGACAAAAAGATAAAGGGGTCAAGACTTCTGCTG
Organism: Prunus padus; assembly: GCA_024362665.1. Taxonomy (NCBI): domain Eukaryota; kingdom Viridiplantae; phylum Streptophyta; class Magnoliopsida; order Rosales; family Rosaceae; genus Prunus; species Prunus padus. The sequence continues at coordinate 3,510,025 of JANFAM010000011.1, read as the reverse complement.
AAAATCGGGCAGAGTCTCCCTAGAAATACAACCAATCCCAAAAGTTCAACCTGTTCAACAATAGTAGAAATGTATAACCAACTGCCAGCATGCAATAAATGCATAACAGGCCTTCGGCCAACAAGTTCAACCCTAATGGGCAATAATAGAGCAACTAAGAGTATTCAAGTTTAAACAGCGGAAATTCAAAGTTAATATAAGGGACATGAAGTCCTACAATCAAGTTGACGCTCGAGAAGAGAAACGCTCGGCCGGACAGTATCGAAGCACGACTACGGCCTGGGGGGCACAAAACAGAAAAAGTGTGAGTGGACAAAAATAAGGTTTTACATACTTAAATCAAGGTACTAACCCCACCTTTTCAAAACAATGCAAACCATGCATATGAATACGTAGTCCTTCAAATCCCAATAATTTCAATATAATAACACAATAGTCATATCAATACTGTTTCCCTTTCAAACCCATACTCTGACAACCACGTGCTCTCAAGCACGACAAGTAAGGAAGGATCCTCACAAAAGAAAATACGAATACGAAGGTACTAACATATTCATATAGGTATAATAAACCCTCAACGCCAAATACAAGTACAGGGTTAAAATAATCCAACAGGGGATCATTTGACTGGACACCGAGACAACATTACTGATGTGACTCATGCCCAGGATTTAACTGGACAACGGGTCGGCATCACAATGGCCTCGTGCCCAGGGTCAAGCCGTCCCAAAAATGGACTAAGCTACCCGGCCTGTATGGCAGAATCCTCAATACCCATACGCCCGAAACGAGTCATACACGCAGACTACCCAATTAAGGGTCTACAGCTACACCCCGTTAAGGTATGCACCGGATCGAACCATACTCGAGTAATCGTAACATAAGAACAGGGGGAGGTACATAACAAAGTGCCAACCGCACTCAAATCAATTGCTACATGATAATCAATATATACATATTTAACCACATGTACCCGAACCCCAAAATATCACACACCAGGACATATATAAGTCTAACAATCCAATAACATCATATATACCCAAGATAAGGACATCACCGTCCCAAACATACCATTCTATAGTTAAATAGAGACAAGCGTCAAATGACGGCGTAACAATCCATAAACCATTAAAATGTCATAATCACTGAAAATGCATAAACAAACCGTATTCAAAACCCAAGTCAAGAAAACGTCAAGTCAAACCCCAAGTTAAACATATACTTCCAAAACATAGTATAGGTACTATCCCTTTAAAAATATAAAGACCGAACCCCGTACGTATTACTCAAAATATGCATATATATACAAAACATAACTATCCTTTAAAATACAATAATTCAAACTCAAGCATTCGAAATTCCCACGTATCACTGACATCCCTTAAATTCATACTTTAACACAACATAAATAGTGATTCATTAAAATATAACCGAAAGTCCAATCTCGTATACATATATGTCCCAAAACTCCATATCAAGGTAGATATACATATATATTCAAAGTAGATATATATATATATATATATATTCAAAGTAGATATACATAATTATTTTCAAAGTAGATATATATATATATATATAAATATACATATGACCAATTCCCATTAATCCGACATATATTCTCGTTAGCCCCATTAATCCGACATAATCCTTCCAAGTTGATCTATATGTATATATACATATATATAGTCAAAGTATTAGTATAAATATAATTCATAAGGGTTAAACATCAAAATCGAATACGTAATAAACCGGACTATACTAACGTCCAAATCTTACCGCCCAAATACTTAATTCAAAGTATAGGTATAAGTTTCTCAAAAAGATATAAAGTATAACCCACAACATTCGTAACGATAAAATATTAAAGTCCAAAACCCAACAAAACCATAAACTCAATTATTAAATATAAACCCAAGGAAAATCCATCAAATTCCACCGTACCCAAATCCGTATATAAATACTACCGGACGCTTGACTCGTCCCAAAATCAATACTTAAAGATAAGCATAATAATAACATATAGCCAACAGGACCCCACAAACAAATCGGCAACCCAAATCAAGTATAAAACTCAAATATCATTTCAATCATAATGAATCCATCCAAAGTCAAATCAAGATTTAAAACAATATTTAAATCTCATTTATATGCATCGCATTCAATTCTTTAAAATCATGCTCGTTAGAAAACAAAGTCCACTCACAGATAGTCCCACGCTGCCTGACCCGGATAGGGTCCCGCCTAATGATCACGAGAAGCTTGAGAACCTAATTCAAGAATACGAGGATTAAGATTAACAATCGGACCGAAGCGATAACCTTAAAAGTCAACCCTAACCAAACCCGACTCAAGTGTACCAATACGTCGTACGAAGAATTCTAAGGTCAACGACATTCGTTAGAGGACGAACCGACCTCGGGAGACGCTCAGTCAACCCATGTCAAACTTGGTCAAACTTTACCCGAATAGGTCAACCTGGGCCCGTGGGTCCCATGACCTCCAAACTTAGATCCGAAAGTTCCTACATGTTCACTACGACTTAAAGAACATGTCCTCAAAGTTTGGTCACGATCGGACGGTCGGATTGCTAACGATCGCACGATCGCACGATTACGGTTTAATTCAAACTTCAAGTCATTGATCTAGAGCATCCGGGCCTCTGAATCACGATCCGTCAAATCCTATACGATCCTAAAAATACGAAGGACAACATACTAAGAATTGGACCCGATCCGACGGTCCGAACACATCGAACCCAGATAACGCGCAATAGGAGTAAATCCGTTCGACTGTCATACAAACTCCAAATTGAAATCCGAGCACACCTACACACTCGTGACGGCGTAAGGATAAATTAGGCATGAAGATTGACAGTTACAAGTGGGCCCCGCACCGCCACCCACACTGGCAGCGCATTGGGTGCCCAAAGCGATAATCCGGAGTCGGACAAACTCCAAACCAAGAGCTGTCCTTCCACCTACCTATACTACTCGATGAGTAGAACAACTTTCTCAAATACGGGAACATCCATAGACAACGGCAAGTGGCCGAAAATTCACTTTGAAAATTGGCCAAACTTTGATTCACAGATCGGGTTACCTACGCTAGAAATTTATGGAAACAAACCATGCAGACAGCTAGGGCTCGAAGGGTAGATAGATTTACATACCTTACTCATCGAATTCTGTCGCCGGAGGAGGGAGAACGAACGCTCATAAAGTTTACGTAAAACCGGACTGTTTTTCACGTTTACCGGCAGCCACAGGCGGCGGCTCTGGCTGGGATTGGTCGGGATGGGAAGAGGGAAGTGTCATGGTCGTTTTGGTACCAGCCCCGCCACAAATGGTGGCCGTTTGAGGTGGTTGCCGGCCGGCTGTAGCTACGGGTCGCACGAAGGAAAAATACAGGGGGGGAAAGCCACGATCTGATTCTCAAATGGGGAGGCTGATTCAGTTTTTTTATAACTTTTTATTCATTTATTTATTTTATTTGAATTACTAATATGCCCCTTTAGTTTTTAGATATTTCCGAGCTCGTTTCAAGTCGGAATCGAGCGTGCAACACGTCATTGAACTCGTTTCGACGAGCCAAACGCAATGGCACAACTTGTTTCGCCAAATGCCTTTCAGAAAATAAGTTGACCAAAATGCCCCTTAACTATTAAATTATAATTTTATTATTTTAAATCCTTTTAATTCCTTTTTAATTACCCATTTAAACTAATTCATTTATTTTCTTTTTTTTTCTTTTAAATTAGGTCCAGGACGTCACAACCTACCCACCTTATAAGAATTTCGTCCTCAAAATTCCACGACCACTTCGGTACACTAACTCCGTACCCTTCAACTCCAGAATCGTAGTAACATCCCGACAATCCTTCACTTATAGCTCGACGACAACCAACTTCCTAAGTTAACAAGTTTATTTTCTTAATTTTAATATGAAAACCTCAACAAATTTTTCAAATCTTAAGATTTCTCTTTAACTTATGTGCACAACCACCGCCAAGTTCGTGAACGCCACTAAGTGCTCTAAACAAGTGTGACTACGGGATCTAACGAAACTCGTATAAAACAACAAGGAGAGGAATCATACCATAGACGACATTGGGTGTGGCCTGTGCCTCCTGCTGAGTGATAGAAACACCCGCACTGAGTCGTTGAATTCTCTGGCTGACCCCTCGGATTTCTTCCGCCACTTCCACGGAAGGTGGATTGAACTCCACTGCTGGTTGAAGTACCAACCACAGAAGATGAGGCATCATTCGGACTCTGCCCCCGACTACGACTACCTTGCCCCTGCTGGGCCACAAACCCTTGCCCCAGCTGGGCCATCGATTCATGCATTGCTGCACCACTCCAAAAGAGATTAGGACAATTCCTCTTAGTATGGCCAACTTGCCCACAATTGTAACAGTTAACTCCAGTCCCCAAACCAAAACCAATACCCTGTGCACGAAGAGGACAATCCCTCCTGAAATGCCCAACCTCACCACAGTGATGACAACCTGATCTACTCCGTGATGCAGAACCACTATCTGTACTGGCAACGGACTGTTGACCAGCACCCTAACTCCAATTTGACCCAGGTCCAAACCATCTACATCCTGGGCTCGAACTGTAACCACCTGACCATCCACTACCAGCAGAACCCGAACTAGATCCTCCTCTCTTGGATGGACCCTAACCAGATCCACCAAAGTCAGTCGTATCTCTACAACGCCTTCCTGTACTAACACCAGTACCAACACCAACACAAAAACTCTATGACACTCTGTCAGTAGCTTGAGCCAAAGCTCTCATAGTTGGATAGACGGTTGCAGTGACCACAGCTTGAATATCAAGCCGCAAGCCCTTTAGTAATCTTCGACACTTCTCAACCTCAGTAGCAACTGTCTCTAGGCAAAACCTCGACAATTCAATAAATTTGTGCTTGTACTCCAGCACCGACATGTCACCCTGACACAGCCCCAAGAATTCATCCTTCATCATGTCACGATAGGAATTAGGGTAGAACTACTCACAGAAGACATGCTGAAACTCTTCCCAAGTAATGGTAGTAGGATCAGAATACCCTCCATGAACAATCTTCCACCAGTGGTATGCATTCCCCTTCAATAAGAATGCAGCAAGACTAACTCTATCTTCACCTAGGCATCTCAGGACATCAAACACCCGCTCAACATCTGTGAGCCAGGCCTCAGCAATCGTTGGATCAGCTTCACCATAAAAGTCCTGAGCTCCCAACTCCGTAACTCTCTTGATGTCAGCACCCTCATAGTTACGCCTTCCATGTAGGGCTGAAGACATCGACCGCGCAAACTGGTCAAACACTTGACGAAAGTCTGGTTCATCCTTACCATCATGCTCGTCAACAGGTGGTGGTGCAGGAGGTGGAGGTGGAGCAAAATCCCTTCCTCCACGGAAATGTGTTCTCAGCCTACCATGTCTTAGAGGCATGATTCTTGAAAAGGAAAACAAGGAAACCATTAATGGTTAGAGTGCACAATGAAAGCGAAGTCCGAAGGAAATTGAACCTAATGCTCTGATACCAAGTTGACTGGACCTGACTAGAATTCCACCCCGGAACTCGCACCGAATCCTACTGAAGTTCCGACATCATCCTATGTCGGGCCTACATACTAACAGAATCCCTCTTCCCGAGACAAAAAGATAAAGGGGTAAAGACTTCTGCCAAAAATCGGGCAGAGTCTCCCCAGAAATACAACCAATCCCAAAAGTTCAACCTGTTCAACAATAGTAGAAATGTATAACCAACTGCCAGCATGCAATAAATACATAACAGGCCTCCGGCCAACAAGTTCAACCCTAATGGGCAATCACAGAGCAACTAAGAGTATTCAAGTTTAAACAGCGGAAATTCAAAGTTAAGATAAGGGACACGAAGTCCTACAATCAAGTTGACGCTCGAGAAGAGAAATGCTTGGCCGGACAGTATCGAAGCACGACCATGGCTTGGGGGGCGCAAAACAGAAAGAGTGTGAGTGGACAAAAATAAGGTTTTACATACTTAAATCAAGGTACTAACCCCACCTTTTCAAAATATTGCAAACCATGCATATGAAATCATTTATATACGTAGTCCTTCAAATCCCAATAATTTCAATATAATAACACAACAGTCATATCAATATTGTTTCCCTTTCAAACCCATACTCTGACAACCACGTGCTCGCAAGCACGACAAGTAAGGAAGGATCCTCACTAAAGAAAATACGAATACGAAGGTACTAACATATACATATAGGTATAATAAACCCTCAACGCCAAATACAAGTACCAGGGGAAAAATAATCCAACAGGGGATCATTTGACTGGACACTGAGACAACATTACTGATGTGACTCATGCCCAGGATTTAACTGGACACCGGGTCGGCATCACAATGGCCTCATGCCCAGGGTCAAGCCGTCCCAAAAATGGACTAAGCTACCCGGCCCGTATGGCAGAATCCTTAATACCCATACGCCTGAAACGAGTCATACGCGCAGACTACCCAATTAAGGGTCTACAGCTCCACCCCGTTAAGGTATGCACCGGATCGAACCATACTCGAGTAATCGTAACATAAGAACAGGGGGAGGTACATAACAAAGTGCCAACCGCACTCGAATCAATCGCTACACGATAATCAATATATACATATTTAACCACATGTACCCGAACCCCAAAATATCACACACCAGGACATATATAAGTCTAACAATCCAATAACATCATATATACCCAAGATAAGGACATCACCGTCCCAAACATACCATTCTATAGTTAAAATAGAGACAAGCTTCAAATGACGGCGTAACAATCCATAAACCATTAAAATGTCATAATCACTGAAAATGCATAAACAAACTGTATTCAAAACCCAAGTCAAGAAAACGTTAAGTCAAACCCCAAGTAAAACATATACTCCAAAACATAGTATAGGTACTATCCCTTTAAAAATATAAATACCGAACCCCGAACATATTACTCAAAATATACATATATATATATAAATATATATATATAAATATATATATATATATAAATATATATATATAAATATATATATATATATAAATATATATATATAAATATATATATATATATATATATATATATATATATATATATATATATATATATATATACAAAACATAACTATCCTTTAAAATACAATAATTTAAACTCAAGCATTCGAAATTCCCATGTATCATGACATCCCTTAAATTCATACTTTAAAACAACATAAATAGTGATTCATTAAAATATAACCGAAAGTCTAATCCCGTATACATATATGTCCCAAAACTCCATATCAAGGTAGATATACATATATATTCAAAGTAGATATATATATATATATATATATATATCTTTGAATATATATATATATATATATATATATTCAAAGTACATACCAATTCCCATTAATCCGACATAATCCTTCCAAGTTGATCTATATGTATATATACATATAATGAATCCATCCAAAGTCAAATCAAGATTTAAAACAATATTTAAATCTCATTTATATGCATCGCATTCAATTCTTTAAAATCATGCTCGTTAGAAAACAAAGTCCACTCACAGATAGTCCCATGCTGCCTGACCCGAATAGGGTCCCGCCTAATGATCACGAGAAGCTTGAGAACCTAAAAGTCAACCCTAACCAAACCCGACTCAAGTGTACCAATACATCGTACGAAGAATTCTAAGGTCAACGACGTTCGTTAGAGGACTAATCGACCTCGGGAGACGCTCGGTCAACCCAGGTCAAACTTGGTCAAACTTTACCCGAATAGGTCAAACCGGGCCCGTGGGTCCCATGACCTCCAAACTTAGATCCGAAAGTTCCTATAGGTTCACTACAACTTAAAGAACACGTCCTCAAAGTTTGGTCACGTTCGGACGGTCGGATTGCTCACGATCGCACGATCGCACGATTACGGTTTAATTCAAACTTCAAGTCATTGATCCGGAGCATCCGGGGCTCTGAATCACGATCCGTCAAATCCTATACGATCCTAAAAATACAAAGGACAACATAGTAAGAATTGGATCCGATCCGACGGTCGAACACATCGAACCCAGATAATGCGCAATAGGCGTAAATCCGTTCGACTGTCATACAAACTCCAAATTGAAATCCGAGCACACCTACGCACTCGTGATGGCGTAAGGATAAATTAGGCATGAAGATTGACAATTACAAGTGGGCCCCGCACAGCCACCCACACTGGCAGCGCATTGGGTGCCCAAAGCGATAATCCGGAGTCGGACAAACTCCAAACCAAGAGCTGTCCTTCCACCTACCTATACTACTCGATGAGTGGAACAACTTTCTCAAATACGGGAACATCCATAGATGACGGCAAGTGGCCGAAAATTCAGTTTGAAAACCGACCAAACTTTGATTCACAAATCGGGTTACCTACGCTAGAAATTTATGGAAACCAACCATGAAGACAGCTAGGGCTCAAATAATAGATAGATTTACACACCTTACTCGTCGAATTCCGTCACCGAAGGAGGCAGCCACAGGCGGCGGCTCCAGCTGGGATTGGTCGGGATGGGAAGAGGGAAGTGTCACGGTCGTTTTGGTACCAGCCCCGCCACAAATGGTGGCCGTTTGAGGTGGTTGCCGGCCAAAGAATTGGCCGGCTGTAGCTACGGGTCTCACGAAGGAAAAATACAGGGGGAAAGCCACGATCTGATTCTCAAATGGGGGGGCTGATTCAGTTTTTTTTTTACTTTTTATTCATTTATTTATTTATTTATTTTATTTGAATTACTAATATGCCCCTTTAATTTTTAGATATTTCCGAGCTCATTTCAAGTCGGAATCGAGCGTGAAACATGTCATTGAACTCGTTTCGATGAGCCGAACGCAATGGCTCAACTGGTTTTGCCAAATGCCTTTCCGAAAATAACGTCGACCAAAATGCCCCTTAACTATTAAATTATAATTTTATTATTTTAAATCCTTTTAATTCCTTTTTAATTACCCATTTAAACTAATTCATTTATTTTATTTTATTTTCTTTTAAATTAGGTCCGGGATCAATCCCCCAGGTGGACGGCTCAACCCTAGTCATGGGATGATGTGATGCCGTCCTGTGGTCTAGCTAAACAATCCCCAGGTTGGATTGTGTTCCCCGATACATGGTGTACGCCATGATATGTACCTCTCGGATTTGGTTATGGATGATGGATATGGATTAGATCGGATTGTGATATGTCCCGGGCACCCTTGAAAGGTGTTATCGAAGGCCCTTGACGGGAAGTCTGCGCACATAGGACTTGTGATTGGTAGCACGTGCGATGCGATGCCGGCGTGTGCTACTGAGTATCAGTCCCCTGGTTGGACGGCTCAACCCTAGTCACGGGATGATGCGATGCCATCCCGTGGTCTAGTCAAACAATCCCCCGGTTGGATTGTATCCCCGGTACAAGTATGGGTGCATTGGTCTTACACATTTATATATTAAATATTAAATATTTGTGGTTTCGTTTTCAGGTCAAGATATCTTGCTTCCAAAGTTGTTTTTGTTATATAAGTGTGTGTGTGTGTGTGTGTGTGTTAGGATTCACTCAATAATTTAATTTGCCTTTGGATTAATTGTACACTTTGTCGTTGAGTAATCTTGTTGTGGAACTTCAATCTTTGGTGCCATAGTGTGAATTAAATGACTAAGTTGTGTTTTCTGGGAATTTGTTGACGAATCTAATGTAACTGGTTTGTAGTACTTTATATAGCTTTGAACGGTTGATCGTGAGTGTTGGTCTAAAGGGCTACGTGTGGCTTGATCCCACATGGAGGGTACGTAGGGAGCCTAGGTTCACCTAGGTGTAGCCGCAAGATTTAACTGTTTGAATTCGGTTTGTAACACTTAAAATTCTATTAGTACGCTCTAATATAGCCCATTTGGGCCGTATTCTAAGGCCAGAGGCCAGAATATTATTTGCATGCTGTTAACCTATTGTGTAGGTTGAAGTTTTGAGAAAGTCCAATTTTTAGGGGAGGTTCTGCCGAAATTTAGGCAGAAGTCTCGGCCCTATCCTTTGCCTAACATTGAAAACGAAAAGTTTTGAATTAGCAATGGGCAGGAATTTGTATAAATGTCGTAATAACCACAGGGTCGGTCTCGAGTTTCGAGGATTTTGGGGCCGGTCCTGTCACCCAATAACTAGAACTATGCAATGAACAAAAAAACTCCATTTACGGCACGAACTTCGTACGAACTTGAAGTGTCCAATTTCTTTGACCAATTGATTTCGGATTGAGCCCAAATCTTGGTCCATACCATAACATGGTCGGAGGAGCCATTTGGTGCGTTTTGATTGACATCCAAACTCTAGAACTATGTAATGCACCAACCACTCACGAACTTCGTACGAACTTGAAGTGTCAAATTTCTTTGAACAAATGATTTCGGATCGAGCCCAAAACTTGGTCAACATCATAATATGGTGGGAGGAGTCATTTGGAGAGTTTTGATTGAAATCCAATCTCAAGAACAATGCAATGCACCAATCACTCCATTTACGGCACGAACTTCGTACGAACTTGAAGTGTCCAATTTCTTTGACCAATTGATTTTGGATCGAGCCCAAAACTTAGTCAACATCATAATACGGTGGGAGGAGTCATTTGGTGAGTTTTGAGTGAAATCCAATTTCTAGAACTATGCAATGCACCAACCACTCCACTTACGGTTCGAAATTAATACGAACATGAAGTGTTCCATTTCTTCGACCAATTGATTTCGGATCGAGCCCAAAACTGGGTCAACACCACAATATGGTGGGAGGAGTCATTTGGCGCGTTTTGACTGAAATCCAATCACTAGAACTATGCAATACACCAACCACTCCATTTACGGCACGAACTTCATATGAACTTGAAATGTCCAATTTCTTTGACTAATTGATTTCGGATCGAGGCCAAAACTTGGTAAACATATTAATATCGTTGGATGAGTCGTTGAGAGAGTTTTGAACAAAATCCCATCAATAGAACTATGCAATGAACAAACCACTCCATTTACGGCACGAGCTTCGTACGAACTTGAAGTGTCCAATTTCTTTGACCAAGTGATTTCGTATCAAGCCCAAAACTTGGTGCACAACATAATATGGTGGGAGGAGTCATTTGTAGAGTTTTGAGTGAAATCCAATTACTAGAACTATGCAATGGATCAACCACTCCATTTATGGCAAGAACTTCGTACGCACATGAAGTGTCCCGTTTCTTCGACCAATTCATTTCTGATCGAGCCCAAAACTTGGTCAACAACAAAACATAGTGGGAGGAGTAATTTGGTGAGTTTTGAGTGAAATCCAATCTCTTGAACTATGCAATGCAACAACTACTCCACTTACGGTTCGAAATTAATACGAACCTGAAGTATCCAATTTCTTTGACCAATTGATTTCGTATCGAGTCCAAAACTTGGTCAACATCATAATATGGTGGGAGGAGTCATTTGCTGTGTTTCGAGAGAAATCCAATCACTACAACTATGCAATGCAACAACCACTCCAGTTACGGTTCGAAATTAATACGAGCATGAAGTGTCCAATTTCTTTGACCAATTGATTTCGAATCGAGCCCAAAACTTGGTCAACATCATAATATGGTGGGAGGAGTTGTTTGGTGAGTTTTGAGTGAAATCCAATCACTAGAACTATGCAATGCACCAAACACTCCTGTTAAGGTACGAAATTTATACGAACATGAAGTGTCTAATTTCTTTGACCAATTGATATCGGATCGAGCGCAACACTTGGTCAACATCATAATATGGTGGGAGGAGTCATTTGGTGAGTTTTGAGTGAAATCCAATTACTAGAACTATGCAATGCACCAACCACTCCATTTATGCCACGAACATCGTACGAACTTGAAGTGTGCAATTTATTTGACCAATTGATTTCAGATCAAGCCCAAAACTTGGTCAACAACAAAATATGGTGGGAGGAGTCGTTCAGTGAGTTTTGAGTGAAATCTAATCACTTGAACTTTGCAATGCACAAACCACCCCATTAACGGCACAAACTTCAAACGAACTTGAAGTGTCCAATTTCTTTGACCAATTGATTTCGGATAGAGCACAAAACTTGGTCCACCACATAATATGGTGAGAGGAGTCAATTATAGAGTTTTTAGTGAAATCCAATAACTAGAACTATGCAATGCACCAACCACTCCATTTATGGCACGAACATCGTTCAAACTTTAAGTGTCCCATTTCTTTGACCAATTGATTTCGGATCAAGCCCAAAACATGGTCAACAACAAAATATAGAGAGAGGAGTCATTTGGTGAGTTTTGAGTGAAATCCAGTCTCTATAACTATGCAATGCACCAACCACTCTTGTTAAGGTTCGAAATTAATACGAACTTGAAGTGTCCAATTTCTTTGACCAATTGATTTCGGATCGAGTCCAAAACTTCGTCAACATCATAATATGGTGGGAGTAGTCATTTGGTGAGTTTTGAGTGAAATCCAATTACTAGAACTATGCAATGCACCAATCACTCCTATTAAGGTTCGAAATTATTACGAACATGAAGTGTCCAATTTCTTTGACAAATTGATTTCGAATCGAGCCCAAAACTTGGTCAACATCATGATATGGTGGGAGGAGTCGTTCGGTGAGTTTTGAGTGAAATCCAGTCACTTGAACTATGCAATGCACAAACCACTCCATTTACAGCACGAGCTTCGTACGAACTTGAAGTGTCCAATTTCTTTGCCCAATTGATTTCGGATCGAGCCCAAAACTTGGTCCACAACATAACATGGTATGAGGAGTCAGTTGTAGAGTTTTGAGTGAAATCCAATAACTAGAACTATGCAATGGATAACCCACTCCATTTATGGCAAGAAATTCGTACGAACATGAAGTGTCCTGTTTCTTCGACCAATTGATTTCAGATCGAGCCCAAAACTTGGTCAACAACAAAACAAAGTGGGAGGAGTCATTTGATGAGTTTTGAGTGAAATCCAATCTCTAGAACTATGCAATGCACCAACCACTCCAGTTACGGTTAGAAATTAATACGAACATGAAGTGTCCACTTTCTTTGACCAATTGATTTCAAATCGAGCCCAAAACTTGGTCAACATAATAAGATGGTGGGAGGAGTCGTTTGGTGAGTTTTGAGTGAAATCCAATCACTAGAACTATGCAATGCACCAACCACTCCATTTAAGGTACAAAATTAATACGAACATGAAGTGTCTAATTTCTTTGACCAATTGATTACGGATCGAGCCCAAAACCTGGTCAAAATCATAATATGGTGGGAGGAGTCATTTGGTGAGTTATGAGTGAAATCCAATAACTAGAACTATGCAATGCACCAACCACTCCATTTATGCACGAACTTCGTACGAACTTGAAGTGTCCAATTTTTTTGACCAATTGATTTCGGATCGAGCCCAAAACTTGGTCAACAACAAAATATGGTGGGAGGAGTCATTTGGTGACTTTTGAGTGAAATCCAATCACTAGAACTATGCAATGCACAAACCACTCCATTTACAGTACGAACTTCGTTCGAACTTTAAGTGTATGATATCTTTAACCCGTTGATTTCGGTGAGTTTGAGTGAAGTCCAGTCAATAGACCTATGCAATGCACCAACCACTCCATTTACGGGACGAACTTCGTACAAATTTCAGGTGTCAAATTTCTTTCACCAATTGATTTCGGATCGAGCCCAAAACTTGGTCAACATCATAATGTGGTGGGAGGAGTCATTTGGTTAGTTTGATTGAAATCCAATCACTAGAACTATGCAATGTACCAACCACTCCACTTTCAGTTCGAAATTAGTACGAACTTGAAGTGTCCAATTTCTTCCACCAATTAATTTCGGATGGAGCCCAAAACTTGGTCAACATCACAATATGTTGAGAGGATTCATTTGGTGAGTTTTGAGTGAAATCCAATCACTAGAACTATGAAATGCACCAACCACTCCATTTACAGTACGAATTTCGTACGAATTTGAAGTGTCTGATTTATTTGACCAATTGATTTCGGATCGAGCCCAAAACTTGTTAAACAGCGTAATATGGTGGGAGTAGTCAATTGGGGAGTTTTGAGTGAAGTCCAATCAATAGACCTTTGCAATGCTCAAACAACTCCACTTAAGGTTAGAAATTAATACGAACTTGAAGTGTCCAATTTCTTTCACCAATTGATTTCGGATAGAGCCCAAAAGTTGGCCAACATCATAATATGGTGGGAGGAGTCATTTGATGAGTTTTAAATGAAATCCAATCACTTGAACTATGCAATACACTGACCAATCCATTTACGACACGAATTTCGTACGAACTTGAATTGTCCAACTTCTTTGACCAATTGATTTCGGATGGAGCCCAAAACTTGGTCAACATCACAATATAGTGGGAGGAGTCATTTGGTGAGTTTTGAGTGAAAACCAATCACTAGAACTGTGCAATGCACCAACCACTCCGTTTACAGTACGCACTTTGTACGAACTTGAAGTGTCTAATTTCTTTGACCAATTGATTTCGTATCGAGCCCAAAACTTGGTAAAGAGCGTAATATGGTGGCAGGATTCAGTCGGTGAGTTTTGAGTGAAGTCCAAGCAATAAAACTATACAATGCTCCAACCACTCCACTTACGGTTAGAAATTAATACGAACTTGAAATGTCCCGTTTCTTCGACCAATTGATTTCGGATCGAGCCCAAAACTGGGTCAACACCACAATACGGTGGGAGGAGTCATTTGGCGCGTTTTGATTGAAGTGTCCAATTTCTTTGACCAATTGATTTCGTATCAAGTCCAAAACTTTGTCAACATCATAATATGGTGGGAGGAGTCATTTGCTGTGTTTCGAGAGAAATCCAATCACTAGAACTATGCAATGCACCAACCACTCCAGTTACGGTTCTACATTAATACGAGCATGAAGTGTCCAATTTCTTGGACCAATTGATTTCGAATCGAACCCAAAACTTGGTCAACATCATAATATGGTGGGAGGTGTCATTTGGTGAGTTTTTATTGAAATCCAATCACTAGAACTATGCAAAGCATCAACAACTGCACTTATGGTTCGAAATTAGTACGAATTTGAAGTTCCAATTTCTTTCACCAATTGATTTCGGATATGGCCCAAAACTTGGGAAACATCATAATATGGTGGGCGGAGTCATTTTGTGAGTTTTAATTGAATTCCAATCACTAGAACTATGCAGTACACCAACCACTCCACCTACGGTTCGAAATTAGTATGAATTTGAAGTGTCCAATTTCTTTCATCAATTGATTTCGGATAGAGCCCAAAACTTGGGTAACATCATAATATGGTGGGAGGAATTATTTGGTGAGTTTTGATTGAAATCCAATCACTAGAACTATGCAATGTACCAACCACTCCACCTACGATTCGAAATTAGTACGAATTTGAAGTGTCCAATTTCTTTCACCAATTGATTTCAGATAGAGCCCAAAACTTGGGCAACATCATAATATGGTGGGAGGAGTCATTTGGTGAGTTTTGATTGAAATCCACTCACTAGAACTATGCAACGCACCAACCACTCCATTTACGGAACGAACATCGTACGAACTTGAAGTGTCCAATTTCTTGGACCAATTGATTTCGGATTGAGCCCAAAACTTGGTCAACATCAAAATATGGTTGGGAGGAGTCTTTTGGTTCATTTTGATTAAAATCCAATCAATAAAACTATGCAATGCACCAACCACTCCACCTACGGTTTGAAATTAGTACGAATTTGAAGTGTCCAATTTCTTTCACCAATTGATTTCGGTGAGAGCCCAAATCTTGGTCGACATCATAATATGGTGGAATGAGTCATTTGGTGAGTTTTGAGTGAAATCCAATCACTAGAACTATGCAATGCACCAACCACTCCATTTACGGCACGAACTTCGTACGAACTTGAAGTATCCAATTTCTTGGAACAATTGATTTCAGATCGACCCAAAAACTTGATCAACAACAAAATATGGTGGGAGGAGTCATTTGGCGAGTTTCAATTAAAATTCAATCACTAGAACTATGCAATACACCTACCATTCCATTTACGGTATGAACATCGTACGAACTTGAGGTGTCCAATTTCTTTGACCAATTGATTTCGGATCGAGCCGAAAACTTGTTCAACATCAAAATACGGTGGGAGGAGTCATTTGGCAAGTTTTAATTGAAATTCAATCATTAGAACTGTTGAATGCACCAACCACTCCACCCAAGGTTCGAAATTAGTACGAATTTGAATTGTCCAATTTCTTTCATCAGTTGATTTCGGATAGAGCCCAAAACTTGGTCGACATCATAATTTTGCTGGAGGAGTCATTTGGGGATTTTCAATTGAAATCCAATCACTTGAACTATGTAATGCACCAACCACTCCATTTACAGCACGAATTTCGTACGAACTTGATGTGCCCAATTTCTTTGACCAGTTGATTTTGGATCGAGCCCAAAACTTGGTCAACATCAAAATATAGTGGGAGGATTCATTTGGTGAGTTTTGATTGAAATCCAATCACTAGAACTATGCAACGCACCAACCACTCCATATACGGCACGAACTTCGTACGAACTTGAAGTGTCCAATTTCTTTCACCATTTGATTTCGGATCGAGCTCAAAACATGATCAACATCATAATATGTTGGGAGGAGTCATTTGGTGAGTTTTGATAAAAATCCAATCAATAGAACTATGCAATGCACCAACCAGTTCGCATATGGTTTGAAATTAGTACGAATTTGAAGTGTCCAATTTCTTTTACCAATTGATTTCGGATAGAGCCCAAAACTTGGTCAACATCATAATATGGTGGGAGGAGTCATTTGGTGATTTTTGATTGAAATTCAATCACTAGAACTATGCAATACACCTACCATTCCATTTACGGTATGAACATCGTACGAACTTGAGGTGTCCAATTTCTTTGACCAATTGATTTCGGATCGAGCCGAAAACTTGTTCAACATCAAAATACGGTGGGAGGAGTCATTTGGCAAGTTTTAATTGAAATTCAATCATTAGAACTGTTGAATGCACCAACCACTCCACCCAAGGTTCGAAATTAGTATGAATTTGAATTGTCCAATTTCTTTCATCAGTTGATTTCGGATAGACCCCAAAACTTAGTCAACATCATAATTTTGTGGGAGGAGTCATTTGGGGATTTTCGATTGAAATCCAATCACTTGAACTATGTAATGCACCAACCACTCCATTTACAGCACGAATTTCGTACGAACTTGATGTGCCCAATTTCTTTGACCAGTTGATTTCGGATCGAGCCCAAAACTTGGTCAACATCAAAATATAGTGGGAGGAGTCATTTGGTGAGTTTTGATTGAAATCCAATCACTAGAACTATGCAACGCACCAACCACTCCATATACGGCATGAACTTCGTACGAACTTGAAGTGTCCAATTTCTTTCACCATTTGATTTCGGATCGAGCTCAAAACATGGTCAACATCATAATATTTTGGGAGGAGTCATTTGGTGAGTGTTGATAAAAATCCAATCAATTGAACTATGCAATGCACCAACCAGTTCGCATATGGTTTGAAATTAGTACGAATTTGAAGTGTCCAATTTCTTTTACCAATTGATTTCAGATAGAGCCCAAAACTTGGTCAACATCATAATATGGTGGGAGGAGTCATTTGGTGATTTTTGATTGAAATCCAATCACTTGAACTATGTAATGCACCAACCACTGCATTTACAAAGACGAACTTCGCATTTAACTTGAAGTGTCCAATTTCTTTGACCAATTGATTTCGGATCGAGCCCAAAACTTGGTCAACATCAAAAATATGGTGGGAGGAGTCATTTGGTGTGTTTTGATTAAAATCCAATCAATAGAACTATGCAATGCACCAACCACTTCACCTACGGTATGAAATTAGTACAATTTTGAAGTGTCCAATTTCTTTCACTTTTTGGATAGAGCCCAAAACTTGGTCGATATCATAATATGGTGGGAGGAGTCATTTGGTGAGTTTCAATTGAAATCCAATCACTAGAACTATGAAATGCTCGAACCACACCACTTACGGTTCGAAATTAGTAGACACTTGAAGTGTCCAATTTCTTTCACAAATTGATTTCGGATCGAGCCCCAAACTTGGTCAACATCATAATATGGAGGGATGACTCATTTGGTGAATTTTGAGTGAAATCCAATCACTAGAACTATGCAATGCACCAACCAGTCCATTTACGGTACGAACTTCGTACGAACTTGAAGTGTTTCATTTCTTTGACCTATTGATTCGGATCGAGCCAAAAACCTGGTCAACAACATAATATGGTGGGAGGAGTCATTTGCTGTGTTTTGAGAGAAATCCAATCCCTAGAAATATGCAATGCTCCAACCTCTCCACTTACAGTTCGAAATTAATACGAACTTGAAGTGCCCAATTTTTTTCGCCAATTGATTTCGAATCGAGCCCATAACTTGGTCAACGAGTCATTTGGTGAGTTTTGATTGAAATCCAATCACTAGAACTATGGAATGCACCAACCACTCCATTTACGGCACAGACTTTGTACGAACTTGAAGTGTCGAATTTCTTTGACCAATTGATTTCGGATCGGACTCAAAATTTGGTTAACATCATAATATGGTGGGAGTAGTCATTTTGTGAGTTTTGAGTGAAATCCAATCACTAAAACCATGCAATGCCCCAACCACTCCATTTACAGCACAAACTTCGTACGAACTTGAAGTGTGATAACCCTGACCCAAAAATTAAAAGAAAATAAATAAAATAAGTGATTTAATTAAATTGTGAAATTAAAATGAATTTAAAATGAATTAATTGAAATTAATTGGAATTAAATAAGAATCAAATAATTAAAGGGTATTTTGGTCAACGATATTTTCGGGACGAAATTTGGCGAAGCAAGTTGCGCCATTGCTTCCGGAACGTCGAAACGAGTCCGGGGACGTGCGGCACACCTCGATTGGAGTTTTGTAGTGCTTGGAGGACAAAATGGTAATTTTGAAATTTGTTAAAACCCTAGAATCTGACTTGGCCCAATCATAATTCGGACCCACCTTCTCTCTCCTCCTTTCTCTCTCCTCCCGTGTCTCTCTCTCCGGTTCTCTCCCTCTCCGACTTGTTCCTTTGCGAATCCGGCGAACCAGACGACGGCACGGCAAGGCACCGGTGCCAAAAGAACCGCCGTCTCGTCCGCATCAAAACCCGATCAAGTTTGTCGGCTGAAACGCCGGCTGGAGGCGACACGATCTGATTGAACATCCGGCGAAACCGCCATTTTTCCCAGCGTTGATCCAGCATTTTCGGCGAGCTTTTGCGTCAAATCTGGTATGTTTCTGAGTCCTCTCTTCATGCTTGAACTGTTTTGGGGGTTCGTGAGGAACGATTTTGAGGTTTGGCAAGCGGATCTGAAAACTCAATCTGGCCGGATTTTCAATTCGATTTTCTTGGCCGGTTCTCAACGGTTTTGAACTCCCCTCGTGGTGGTGGTCAGTTTGGTATAGGTGGTGTCGGCCGGTGAGAAGTTTGGGTGTTGACCGGAATTACTCTAGCCACCCGCCACCCACGGCTGTTCTTGGGTCCATCGTGATCCTCGTATCGCTGCGAGCGCGTGGGAGTTGACGGATCTCAATTCGGAGATCGTTTGGTCATCGAACGAATCTCGCCTATTGCACGATTCTCGGGTTCGATAGGATTGAACTGTTGGATCACGTCCATTCTTGGATATGTTGATCTAGAAAATTCTAGGATCGTGTAGGATTTGACGGATCGTGATTCGGAGTTCTGGATACTTCGGATCGATGACTTGAAGTTTGAATTAAATCGTAACCGTCTGATCGTGCGATCGTGAGCAATCCGACCTTCCGATCGAGACCAAACTTTGGGGACATGTTGTTTAGGTCGTGTTGAACCTATAGGAACTTTCAGATCTAAGTTTGGAGGTCATGGGACCCACGGGTCCGGTTTGACCCACTCGGGTCGGATTGACCAAGTTTGACCAGGTTTGACCGAGGCTTTCCCGAGGTCGCCTTGCAGTGTAGTTGACTTTGTTGAACTTCTAGGAATGTCTGGATCAATTTGGAGGTCTTGGGCTCCGCGGGCCCGGGTTGACCGAAACGGGGTGTATGACCACCGGTTGACCGTGAGTCTTCCGAGGCGGTCCCACTGGTTTAAGAGGTAGTTTGACCTTGGAATCCTTCGTAGGACATACGTGCACGTTAAGTGGGGTTTTGTTAGGGTTTGAGTTTAAGGTTCTCGTTCGGTTCGATTACTAATCCAATCCTCGTATCTATCGCTTTAGGTGTGTTGACGCTGCTACGCAGCAGGCGGGACCCTTTAGGGTTGTGCAGCATAGGACCAACGGTGAGTGGACTTTGTTTTCAAATGAGCATGAATTGGATGAATTGCATGAAATGCATGAAATGAATTTGATAATAGTTTTTAAGTCTTGGTTTGACTTTGGTTAAAATATATTAAAAGGGTTTGCTTTGAGGTTTATGCATGATTTGGGTTGCCGGTTTATATGTGGGGCCCTGATGGCTATTTTATTATTATTTATACCTTTGGGTATTGAACGGGACGTGGTGAACGCCCGGTGGATTTTAGTATTTGATTTTTATTATATAATTGAGCGGTACTAAGCTTGGGATTGTTATATTAATTAAAATGGATTTAAAGGATTATTGTACCAAAAAGGGAATTTAATTGGGTTATGTTGACCTTGGGATCTTTATACTAATTATGTATGTATTTTGGGTATGAAATACGGACGTTGGGGTCGTCTAGATATTTATGTTTAATGGGTTATTATATATATATATATATTTTATGAATAATACTTATTTGTTGAATAAAGGTTTTTAGAAAAGATATATTAATGGTTTAAGAAACAGTGAACTAAACTTTGGTTATATATATATATATATACACTTTGGATATTCATTTTGAATATTGGATTTGAAGATTCATGGTTTTAGTGGAATTTAATTAATAATTACGTTTATGAACTTCGGGTTTTCGGTTTAAGTATTGGAGCCTTCATGGCTATATTTTATGATATGTATATCATTGCGACTTACGTTTTATTCGGGTTTTGAACTGATATGCTTGACTTGAGCATTGATTGATATTGGATTATATTTCTGAGTATGGTTTTAAATGAATATGACGTTTCATTGATTATGAATTTGATTTGCGGTTGTTTGACCCTTGTGATTATTTTGATTATAGGAATATATATTTTGGACGGTGATGTCCTGACTTTGAATTTATATATTTTTTAGTTGACTGATGGACTTGTATATGTCCTGGTGTCTGTTGTTTTGGGGTTGGGTACATTGTGATATGTATTTATATACTGTTATCGCGTGGCGATTGATGTGAGTGCTGTTAGCACTTTGTATTGTACCTCCCCTGTTCTAATACTGATAATCGCATGGCAATTGATATGATTTAGTAACCTGGATTTGGTATGGTTCGATCCGGTGCATACCTTAACGGGGTGTAGCTGTAGACCCTTGATTGGGTAGTCTGCGCGCGTAGGACAGATTTTGGAGTTATGGTTGGTAAGTTTTTACCATATAGTCTTGTGAGTTTAGTCCCACTTTGGATGGCTCAACCCTGGGCACGGTGTCTCGATGAGACTGTATAGATGTCCAGTCAGATGATCCCCTATTGGATTGTTTTCCCCTGGTACTTGTGTTTGTGTTATGGTTATACTATATCTATACGCGTGTGTTAGTACCTTCATATTCATATTTATTTTAGTGAGGATCGTTCCTCGCTTGTCGTGCTTGTGAGCACGTGGTTGTGAGAGTGGGGAAGTTTGGGAAACTGTTTACCTGTTTCGGTTGCAGTACTTGTTTGAATTTCAGTACTTGATAGGTTTTGCTTATTGGATTGTAAATCCTATTTTGATCTATATTTATATATATGATTTGAACTACCTTTGAGTTCTGTATTATGGTCGAGTTTGGTTTTCTTGGCGTGAGTGAAATCTTTGACATCTTAAGTGTTGTTTTGGTATTTGAGGATTTTATTATATTCTCATGCTTACATTCTTCAAGCTTTTTCAGTTATACTTATACATTGGTATATGAGTTCGTGTTTTGGGAGGTTAGGCCTCGGGAAAAGTAAAAGGTTAGTTTATTCGAAAAAAGGGGTTTTAAACTGGAAATGTTTTCTCGTACTTTGAGATAGTACGATTTTCAAATCAACCAAAAATACAAACGGCTTCTTATGCATGCTTGCATTGTTTTAAACGGTGGGGTTAGTACTTTGTTTTAAGTATGTCAAACCTTATTTTGTCCACTCACACTCTTTCTGTTTTGAGCCCCCCAGACCATAGTCGTCGCTTCGTTACCGTTCGGCTGTGCGCTTCTCTTCTCGAACTTTGTTGGAAGGGTAGGATTGTCGTCCTTGAACCCTAAACTTGTATTCTGTTATTCCATTTCCGCTGTTGAATTCTTATACTCTTAGTTTGCTCTGTATCACCTCTAGGGTTGAATTAGTTTGTCCGGCTTGTGATGTATATGTTGTATGCATGTTGGCGCTTGGGTTGTTTATCTGTTGCTTGTTTGACAGGTTGAAGTTTTGGGTTAGTCCCTGTTTTAGGGGAGACTCTGCCCGTTTTTCGGCAGAAGTCTTGGCCCCTTTCTTTGTAAATCTCGGGAAGAGGGTAACTATTTTAGGATGTGGGCCCGACATGGGTTGGTGTTGGGCTCATCAACAGGGTCCGGCTCGGGTTCCGGGGTGGAATCTAGGTCGGGTCCTGTCATGAAGTGTCCAATTTCTCTAACCAAATGATTTCGTATCGTGCCCAAAACTTGGTCAACATCATAATATGGTGGGAGGAGTCATTTGGTGAGTTTTGAGTAATATCCAATCACAAGAACTACGCAATGTACCAACCACTCCATTTACAATACAAACTTCGTACGAACTTGAAGTGTCAATTTCTTTGACCAATTTTTTTTCGGATCGAGCCCAAAACTTGGTCAACATCATAATATGGTGGGAGGAGTCATTTGGTGAGTTTTGATTGAAGTCCAATCACTAGAAC
The DNA here is from genome assembly GCA_024362665.1 of Prunus padus. NCBI lineage: Eukaryota > Viridiplantae > Streptophyta > Magnoliopsida > Rosales > Rosaceae > Prunus > Prunus padus. The sequence continues at coordinate 3,486,905 of JANFAM010000011.1, read as the reverse complement.
TCTGCAATGCACCAACCACTCCATTTACAGCACGAACTTCGTACGAACTTGAAGTGTCCAATTTCTTTGAGCAATTGATTTCGGATTTAGCCCAAAACTTGGTCAACATCGTAATATGGTAGGAGGAGTCACTTGGTGAGTTTTGAGTGAAATCCAATCACTACAACTATGCAATGCACCAACCACTCCATATACGGCACGAACTTCGTAAAAACTTGAAATGTCCAATTTCTTTGACCAATTGATTTCAGATCGAGCCCAAAACTTGGTCAACACCATAATATGTTGGGAGGAGTCATTTGGTGAGTTTTGAGTGGAATCTAATCACTAGAACTATGCAATGCACAACCACTCCATTTACGGCATGAACTTTGTACGAACTTGAACTGTCTGATTTCTTTGACCAATTGATATTGGATGGAGCCCAAAACTTGGTCAATAGCGTAATATGGAGGGAGGAGTCAGTTGGTTAGTTTTGAGTGAAGTCCAATCACTAGAACTATGCAATGCACCAACCACTCCATTTATGCACTACTACAAAAATCGCAATAGACGACGGTAATTTACCGTCGTAAATTTAGTTTTTCAACCGTCGAGGAATCGACCGACATCTTTTACGCATAAAACCACGACGGTAAAATCCCGTCGTCTATTATTATCTGACGACGCTTTTACTCAAAACCGTCGTCTATTAATTTAAAGACGACGGTTTTTATGAAATACATAGCGTCTATTATGTTTAAAGACGACGGTTTGTAAGAACTGCGTCTATTATGAAATAATAGTCGTCTATTATATGTAAAGATGACGGTTTTTATGAAAAACTGTCGTCTATTATATATTAAGACGACAATTTTTATGAAAGAAATGTCGTCTATTATATGTAAAGAAGACGGTTTTGGGATAGAATTGTCGTCTATTAATGTAAAGACGACAGTTTTTTGAAAGAAGCTGTCGTTTATTATATCCAAAGATGTAGTAATTTTACATTTTATCTTTTTTTCTTGCTTCCAATGGTTCTCTACAACGATTTTAGCTAAAAAAACAACCATAATGCTTTGTGAACAATAAATTCAGCTCCAAATAATCCACACCATACAATAAATATACTCAAGAATAATTTGTTTCATAAAACTTGAAGATTCCATAATAATTACATAGTTTACCAATCTTCATTCCTATATATCCATACAAAATATCATATCCATAATATTAAACTATAATTAGAAAAAGAGGGGCTACATATGAAATTCGATCCGAATTTCATCAATTTGTTCTTGTGTGTATGAGTTAGCGTTGCCTTCTTGCACTTTGCAAAACCAAGATTAAAAAAAGAAGCAAGTTTTAGTTAGAGACACATTTATAAACCTTTTGCAACTATAACAGGATTAAAAAAAAAAAAAAAGAAACAAAAGCCGAGGAAGAGGGGAGCATAACTTATTTGGATTTCCTCGACTTGGAGCAAATTAACTTCAAATAATTTGAGAAAGCGAAAACAATAGGAATGAAATATACCTCGACTTGGAGCAATCGATGGAGACAGAAAACTTTAAGGTTAGAATATGAGTTGAAGAAAGATAGCGAAATGTTATATATATAGGGTTTAGGGCAAATTCGAAAAATTACAATTTGCGGTCAAATTTTTCAAAAGACCACGTTTTTAAAGACGACGGAAAGTAAAATTAAAACGTCGTATAAATTAAAATATACACGACGGTTTTTAAATAATAGGGATGTTATAAATATATACTACGTCGATTAGTTAAAAACCGACGTCTTAAATAAAAATAACTACGAGAGACATAGAAATTTGTGTTAAACAAGAAACTAAATATGCAATCTTTACGGGGAACTCGATTATTGTTTTACACCAAACCGAAGTTCTTAGATTGGTTTGGTGTAAAAACACAAGCGAGTTCCAAAGAAAGAAATCTTGCATATTTGAAACCATTCGAGAGATGTGAGAATTGATATATCTTGAGCGTTTGGAATAAAAACTCCAATTTAAAGGAATTATTTAGAATTGAAAAACTAAAAGTGACTTTATTACGACTTGGAAACCGAAAAGGGCCTTTATTTCGACTTGGAAACCTAAAAGCCGCCGTTTGATTGCCCAATTTATGAGATAAAGCGTGGCGTTTCAGTTCGAAAGTTTGAAGTTGAAACCTACAACGACGGTATTTATGTTTTCCGTTGTCGTTGTCTTGATGTTTATTTCGACTTTTGTTGTCGTGCTTTTTTAAACAACAACGACGGTATAATTAAAGAAACAGCGTGAAAATGATTTACAACGGCGATATAATTAATAGAAGCGTCGTATTATCTGAAAAACCACAACGTTATATTATATTATGACGACGTGGTAACGATTTACCACCACCTTTTATTTATAAGAACTGTCGTAGTCTAATGTATAATACGGCGTAAAATAATAAAAGACAGACGTGGTTAATTAACTTTACATGTCGGTAATTATCAAATTATGGTCGTATTAAATAGTACTTGATACGTCTGTTAATAATACAATTACCGTCGTGTTTATTGGATGTTCAAAACGGCGGTATTATATGTAAAACGTCGTCTATAATTACTACGTCGGTATATTTACACATACCGTCGTTGTTTATTTGTTATCTTTTTTCTGATCGGAATGGCATGTTTCATAAGACGACGCTTTTAAAGTTTTATGCGTCGTGTTTTAAAAATACCCAAAATGAATTTCCAATTTTTAGGTGTTTTGAGATATACATAACGTTTGGACTAAAAACTCCAATTTAAAGGAATTATTTAGAATTGGAAAAATAAAGTGACTTTATTACGACTTGGAAACCGAAAGGAGCCTTTATTTCGACTTGGAAACTTAAAAGCCGCCGTTTCAGTCCCCAATTTCGCAGATAAAACATTACGTTTCAGTTCGAAAGTTTCGAAGTTGAAACCTACAACGACGATATTTATATTTTCCGTCGTCGTTGTACTGACGTTTATTTCGACTTTTGTTGTCGCGCTTGTTTTAAACAACAACGACGGTATAATCAATAGAAACGACATGAAAATGATTTACAACGGCGATATAATTAATAGAACTGTCGTATTATCTGAAAAACTACGACGTTATATTATATTATGACGACGTGGTAACGATTTACCACCACCTTTTATTTATAAGAACTGTCGTAGTCTAATGTATAATACGGCGTAAAATAATAAAAGACAGACGTGGTTAATTAACTTTACATGTCGGTAATTATCAAATTATGGTCGTATTAAATAGTACTTGATATGTCTGTTAATAATACAATTACCGTCGTGTTTATAGGATGTTCAAAACGGCGGTATTATATGTAAAACGTCGTCTATAATTACTACGTCGGTATATTTACACATACCGTCGTTGTTTATTTGTTATCTTTTTTCTGATCGGAATGGCATATTTCATAAGACGACGCTTTTAAAGTTTTATGCGTCGTGTTTTAAAAATACCCAAAATGAATTTCCAATTTTTAGGTGTTTTGAGATATACATAACGTTTGGACTAAAAACTCCAATTTAAATGAATTATTTAGAATTGGAAAAATAAAGTGACTTTATTACGACTTGGAAACCGAAAGGAGCTTTTATTTCGACTTGGAAACCTAAAAGCCGCCGTTTCAGTACCCAATTTCGCAGATAAAACGTGACGTTTCAGTTCGAAAGTTTCGAAGTTGAAACCTACAACGACGGTATTTATATTTTCCGTCGTCGTTGTACTGACGTTTATTTCGACTTTTGTTGTCGCGCTTGTTTTAAACAACAACGACGGTACAATCAATAGAAACGACATGAAAATGATTTACAACGGCGATATAATTAATAGAACTGTCGTATTATCTGAAAAACTACGACGTTATATTATATTATGACGACGTGGTAACGATTTACCACCACCTTTTATTTATAAGAACTGTCGTAGTCTAATGTATAATATGGCGTAAAATAATAAAAGACAGACGTGGTTAATTAACTTTACATGTCGGTAATTATCAAATTATGGTCGTATTAAATAGTACTTGATATGTCTGTTAATAATACAATTACCGTCGTGTTTATTGGATGTTCAAAACGGCGGTATTATATGTAAAACGTCGTCTATAATTACTACGTTGGTATATTTACACATACCGTTGTTGTTTATTTGTTATCTTTTTTCTGATCGGAATGGCATGTTTCATAAGACGACGCTTTTAAAGTTTTATGCGTCGTGTTTTAAAAATGCCCAAATGAATTTCCAATTTTTAGGTGTTTTAGTTTCTGATCCACGTCGGTTTTTATATTACCGTCGTCGTTTAAAATTTAACGACGGTATTTATTTTGTCCGTCGTCGTTTTACCGACGTCTATTTCGTTTTTTGTAGTAGTGATGGTACAAACTTGAAGTTTCTTGTTTCTTTCACCAATAGATATCGGATCGAGCCCAAAACTTGGTCAACATCATAATAAAGTGGGAGGAGTCATTTGGTGAGTTTTTATTAAAATCCAATCACTAGAACTATGCAATGCACCAACCACTCTATTTACAGTACGAACTTGAATGGCCCAATTTCTTTGACCAATTGATTACAGATCGAGCCCAGAACTTGGGCAACATCGTAATATGGTGGGAGGAGCCATTTGGTGAGTTTTGAGTGAAATCCAATCACTAGAACAACGCAATCCACCAACTACTCCACGTACGGTACGAACTTCGTACGAATTGGAAGTGTCCCATTTCTTTGACCAATTGATTTCAGATCAAGCCCGAAACTTGAAAACCTTGTAATACAGTGGGAGTAGTAATTTGGTGAATTTTGAGTAAAATCCAATCACAAGAACAATGCAATCCACCAACCACTCCATTTACAATACGAACTTCGTACGGACTTCAATTGTCCAATTTCTTTGACCAATTGATTTCGGATCGAGCTCGAAACCTGGGCAACATCATAATATGGTGGGAGGAGTCATTTGGTGAGTTTTGAGTGAAATCCAGTCACTAGAACAACGCAATCCAAAAACTACGCCATGTACGTTACGAACTTCATCTGAATTGGAAGTGTCCCATTTCTTTGACCAATTGATTTCGGATCGAGCCCAAAACTTGGGCAACCTCATAATACGGTGGGAGTCATTTGGTGAGTTTTAAGTAAAATTCAATCACAAGAACTATGCAATGCACCAACCACTCCATTTATAGTACGAACTTCGTAAGAACATGAATTGTCCAATTTCTTTGACCAATTGATTTCGGATCAAGCCCAAAACTTGGGCAACCTCATAATACGGTGGGAGTCATTTGGTGAGTTTTAAGTAAAATTCAATCACAAGAACTATGCAATGCACCAACCACTCCATTTATAGTACGAACTTCGTAAGAACATGAATTGTCCAATTTCTTTGACCAATTGATTCGAATCAGGCCCAAAACTTGGGCAACATCACAATATGGTGGGAGGAGTCATTTGGTAAGTTTTGACTGAAATCCAATTACTAAAACTTTCCAATTCACCAACCACTCCATTTACGGCACGAACATCGTACGAACTTGAATTATCCAATTTCTTTGACCAATTGATTTCGGATCGAGGCCAAAACATGGTCAACAACATAATATGGTGGGAGGAGTCATTTGGTGAGTTTTGTGTGAAGTCCAATCACTACAACTATGCAATGCACCAACAAATCCACTTACGGTTCAAAATTAATACGAACTTGAAGTGTCCAATTTCTTTCACCAATTTATTTCGGATCGAGCCCAAAATTTGGTCAACATCATCATATGGGGGGAGTAGTCATGTGGTGAGTTTTGATTGAAATCCAATTACTAGAACTATGCAATGCACCAACCACTCCATTTACGGCACGAACTTCATATGAACTTGAAGTGTCCAATTTCTTTGACCAATTGATTTCGGATCGAGCCCAAAACTTAGTCAACATCATAATATGGTGGGAGGATTCATTTGGTGGGTTTTGAGTGAAATCCAATCCAATCTATGTACGGTATGAACTTGGTATGAACTTGAAGTGTCCCATTTCTTTGACCAATTGATTTCGGATTGAGCCCAAAACTTGGGCAACCTTGTAATACGGTGGGAGGAGTAATTAAGTGAGTTTTTAGTAAAATCCAATTGCAAGAACTATGCAATGCACCAAGCACTCAATTTACAATACGAACTTCGTACGAAGTTGAATTGTCCAATTTCTTTGACCAATTGATTTCGGATCAAGCCCAAAACTTGGCAACATCATAATATGGTGGGAGGAGTCATTTGATGAGTTTTGAGTTAAATCCAATCACTAGAACAACGCTATCTTCCAACTACTCCATGTACGTTACGAATTGGAAGTGTCCCATTTTTTTGACCAATTGATTTCGGATTAAGTCCAAAACTTGGGCAACCTTATAATACGGTGGGAGTCATTTGGTGAGTTTTAAGTAAATTCCAATCACAAGAACTATGCAATGCACCAACCACTCCATTTACAGTACGAACTTCGTACGGACTTGAAGTGTCCAATTTCTTTGACCAATTGATTTCGGATCAACCCCAAAACTTTGGCAACTTCATAATATGGTGAAAGGAGTCATTTGGTGTGTTTTGAGTGAATTCCAATCACTAGAACTATGCAATGCACCAACCACTCCATATACGGTACGAACATCATACAAACTTGAACTGTCCAATTTCTTTGACCAATCGATTTTGGATCGAGCCCAAAACTTGGGCAACATCACAATATGGTGGGAGGACTCATTTGGTAAGTTTTGAGGGAAATCAAATCACTAGAACTATCCAATTCACCAAGTACTCCATTTACGGTACGGACATCGTACGAACTTGAATTGTCCAATTTATGACCAATTGATTTCGGATGGAGCCCAAAACTTGGTCAACATCATAATATGGTTGGAGGAGTCATATGGGGAGTTTTGACAGGACCCAACCCAAATTCCACTTTGGAATCTGAGCCGAGCCTTGTGCGTGTCCGACAACTATCGGGTGTCGGGCACACTTGACCAAATTTCCCTTTTTAAAACCAAACTCAAGAAAAAACTTTTGAAGGTTTGACCTCTGCCGAAAATGGTCAAAACCGATTCTTGGGCCTTATTTTCGATCAATTTTCTGGTTAAATCCCTTAGAACTATGGCTAGATATGGTTATGTATGGAAAGAGGAAAGAGAGATGAAGAGTTTGCAAGTTGTGGCACCCTATTTGGTGGCTGGACGGAGGAGAAATCGGAATTTGAAAATGGCTCCCCCCAAACTCGCGAAAATCTGGGTTTTTTAAGAAAACCGAACTTCGAAATATTTACCATTATGCCACTATCCTATTTTTGATCGCCATTTCTTCGTTACAACTCCGATTTGAGCCCACAATATATCCACGAACTCGTATCGATGAGCCCAACATAATGTTGCAGCTCGTTTCGCCAAATTCCCTTCCAAAATTAACATTGACCAATTTGCCCCTTTAAATATTAAATATTATTTTTATTTCTTAAATTTTAATTAATTCAAACTATTTTATTTCTTTATTTCATTTCTAATTTACTTATCTATTCTACTTCTCAGAACCAAAGTTAATTTAAAACCCATTAGAATTTTCCCGGGATAAAATCGTCTTTTACTTGAATACTTTAATATTTGAATATTAATTTAGGACCGGGATGTTACAATCTACCCCCTTATAAAAATTTCGTACTCGAAATTTCATAACTGTTTTAGTACGTTCTAAATTATACTCCGACCCCTTAACCTCCATAAGAATTTCATAACAACTGTCATACTTTAAAATTTCTACAATCTTTCTCCTGTACATTTACGCCCTCTAGTTCCATCTTATTTCTCTTTTAATGGCTGGACCCCCTTTTTAGCCTCATACCTTGCACCATATCACAACCCAACCTTCCATTTTCGGTGTCAATTGCTCTAGTTCAATTCTTTTTCTTTTCTCTTTTCTTCCCCGCTTGTCCTCTTAGATTCTGACTCCTGTTCGAATTCTAATAAGTGTTTTCCCCTCACTTAATCCTATTTTCATTCCTAAGGAGATATATGGATTCCATTCAGAAGGGTTGGTTGACCTTCCATGTAGGCTCTCACATTCTAATTTCAATTCATCACCACAAATGCCTAGTGAGGATGATGCTCGGCCTTTGAGTGGTGTACTTTTTGAGCTTTCAGACATAAAAAATCATTTGAGTCCATTATGAGATTGTGTTGTAACAGGAAAAATTGTGGAGGCACTTGAGCAAGCAGCCTTGCCTATTCAAAATCTGCTGCTCACTCCTTGAGTCAATTGGTCCATTTAAGCATGAATCATGACATGGGTGGCGGAGTGCACATTTGCTGCTTTGGACCATCTCTTAGTTGACTACATACGTTTTTCTGAGCATATAAGGACGTTCATTGCTAGTGCATCATCACTTGATGAAGTAGAACGTTCCATTCGTAATGACGTCTCTTCCCAAGAGCTCATCGAGGGGTACCACAATGAGATAGATAGGTTTGATAATATTTCGCACACTCATGCTGATACAATGCGTGTTTTTACAACCTCAAATCCTCGCCTATAGTCACTTTGCAAGGAGGCTTCCCGAATGAAGAAAAATGCTGCTTCATATTGAGTCTCATTGTGAGGCTGAGACGTCAGAGCTAAAAACTCAAGTGGACGAGATAGCTAAGTACATGACTGAGACTGAAAAAAAAAGTTGTAGACTGCAGCTCATGAAGCAGAAGCATCAATGGTGCTTTGTCCGCATAGGGAAGTAACTCGAAATGCAGTGAAGGCAGCATTTGAAGTGGCAAGGGTTAAACTCCGATAGTATGCAGTGATGCTTTACTGCAAGGTTGTGTTTCGAGGTTATAATTTATGTATGAGCCATTCATTTTTTGTAAATCGTGTTGCTTGGTCACTGTAGTACAAAATCATAAACATATTTCCTCATGTAAATTACGCTTTACTTAACATCTTCCGTTTGTTTATTTATAAACCTTCCTTGTTATTTTAAACTTCGCAATGCCAAGAAGGTGAGACAGCGTACTAAACGTCAACCACCCACTTTTAGTAAGGATGCACACGAGGTGCCGAGTCTACAGGAATTTAACCTTGCCCTGATACCAAGTTGACAGGACCCGACCCAAAACTTGGTCAACAGCGTAATATGGTGGGAGAAGTCATTTGGGGAGTTTTGACAGGACCCGACCCAAATTCCACTTTGGATTCTGAGTCGAGCCTTGTGCGTGTCCGACACCTATCGGGTGTTGGGCACACTTGACCAAATTTCCCTTTTTAAAACCAAACTCAAGAAAACAACTTTTGAAGGTTTGACTTCTGCCGAAAATGGGTCAAAACCGATTCTTGGGCGCTATTTTCGATCGATTTTCTGGTTAAATCCCTTGAAAATGGCTCCCCCCAAACTCGCGAAAATCTGGGTTTTTTAAGAAAACCGAACTTCGAAATATTTACCATTATGCCACTATCCTATTTTTGATCGCCATTTCTTCGTTACAACTCCGATTTGAGCCCACAATATATCCACGAACTCGTATCGATGAGCCCAACATAATGTTGCAGCTCGTTTCGCCAAATTCCCTTCCAAAATTAACATTGACCAATTTGCCCCTTTAAATATTAAATATTATTTTTATTTCTTAAATTTTAATTAATTCAAACTATTTTATTTCTTTATTTCATTTCTAATTTACTTATCTATTCTACTTCTCAGAACCAAAGTTAATTTAAAACCCATTAGAATTTTCCCGGGATAAAATCGTCTTTTACTTGAATACTTTAATATTTGAATATTAATTTAGGACCGGGATGTTACAATCTACCCCCTTATAAAAATTTCGTACTCGAAATTTCATAACTGTTTTAGTACGTTCTAAATTATACTCCGACCCCTTAACCTCCATAAGAATTTCATAACAACTGTCATACTTTAAAATTTCTACAATCTTTCTCCTGTACATTTACGCCCTCTAGTTCCATCTTATTTCTCTTTTAATGCTGGACCCCCTTTTTAGCCTCATACCTTGCACCATATCACAACCCAACCTTCCATTTTCGGTGTCAATTGCTCTAGTTCAATTCTTTTTCTTTTCTCTTTTCTTCCCCGCTTGTCCTCTTAGATTCTGACTCCCTGTTCGAATTCTAATAAGTGTTTTCCCCTCACTTAATCCTATTTTCATTCCTAAGGAGATATATGGATTCCATTCAGAAGGGTTGGTTGACCTTCCATGTAGGCTCTCACATTCTAATTTCAATTCATCACCACAAATGCCTAGTGAGGATGATGCTCGGCCTTTGAGTGGTGTACTTTTTGAGCTTTCAGACATAAAAAATCATTTGAGTCCATTATGAGATTGTGTTGTAACATGAAAAATTGTGGAGGCACTTGAGCAAGCAGCCTTGCCTATTCAAAATCTGCTGCTCACTCCTTGAGTCAATTGGTCCATTTAAGCATGAATCATGACATGGGTGGCGGAGTGCACATTTGCTGCTTTGGACCATCTCTTAGTTGACTACATACGTTTTTCTGAGCATATAAGGACGTTCATTGCTAGTGCATCATCACTTGATGAAGTAGAACGTTCCATTCGTAATGACGTCTCTTCCCAAGAGCTCATCGAGGGGTACCACAATGAGATAGATAGGTTTGATAATATTTCGCACACTCATGCTGATACAATGCGTGTTTTTACAACCTCAAATCCTCGCCTATAGTCACTTTGCAAGGAGGCTTCCCGAATGAAGAAAAATGCTGCTTCATATTGAGTCTCATTGTGAGGCTGAGACGTCAGAGCTAAAAACTCAAGTGGACGAGATAGCTAAGTACATGACTGAGACTGAAAAAAAAAGTTGTAGACTGCAGCTCATGAAGCAGAAGCATCAATGGTGCTTTGTCCGCATAGGGAAGTAACTCGAAATGCAGTGAAGGCAGCATTTGAAGTGGCAAGGGTTAAACTCCGATAGTATGCAGTGATGCTTTACTGCAAGGTTGTGTTTCGAGGTTATAATTTATGTATGAGCCATTCATTTTTTGTAAATCGTGTTGCTTGGTCACTGTAGTACAAAATCATAAACATATTTCCTCATGTAAATTATGGTTTACTTAACATCTTCCGTTTGTTTATTTATAAACCTTCCTTGTTATTTTAAACTTCGCAATGCCAAGAAGGTGAGACAGTGTACTAAACGTCAACCACCCACTTTTAGTAAGGATGCACACGAGGTGCCGAGTCTACAGGAATTTAACCTTGCCCTGATACCAAGTTGACAGGACCCGACCCAAAACTTGGTCAACAGCGTAATATGGTGGAAGGAGTCATTTGGGGAGTTTTGACAGGACCCGACCCAAATTCCACTTTGGATTCTGAGTCGAGCCTTGTGCGTGTCCGACACCTATCGGGTGTTGGGCACACTTGACCAAATTTCCCTTTTTAAAACCAAACTCAAGAAAACAACTTTTGAAGGTTTGACTTCTGCCGAAAATGGGTCAAAACCGATTCTTGGGCGCTATTTTCGATCGATTTTCTGGTTAAATCCCTTGAAAATGGCTCCCCCCAAACTCGCGAAAATCTGGGTTTTTTAAGAAAACGTAACTTCGAAATATTTACGGTTATGCCATTAGCCTATTTTTGATCGCCATTTCTTCGTTACAACTCCGATTCGAGCCCACAATATATCCACGAACACGTATCGACGAGCCCGACGTAATGTTGTAGCTCGTTTCGCCAAATTCCCTTTCAAAATTAATATTGACCACTTTGCCCCTTTAAATATTAAATATTATTTTTATTTCTTAAATTTTAATTAATTCAAACTATTTTATTTCTTTATTTCACTTCTAATTTACTTTTCTATTCTACTTCTCCGAACCAAGGTTAATTTAAAACCCATTAGAATATTCCCGGGATAAAACCGTCTTTCACTTGAATACTTTAATATTTGAATATTAATTTAGGACCGGGATGTTACAAGTTTTGAGTGAAGTCCAATCACTAGAACTATGCAATGCTCCAACCACTCCCCTTACGGTTCGAAATTAATACGAACTTGAAGTGTCCAATTTCTTTCACCCATTTGTTTCGGATCGAGCCCAAAACTTGGTCAAAATCAGAATATGGTGGGAGGAGTCATTTGGTGAGTTTTGATTGAAATCCAATCACTGGAAATATGCAATGCACCAACCACCCCATTTACGGCACGAATTTCATACGAACTTGAAGTGTCCAATTTCTTTGACCAATTGATTTCGGATCGAACCCTAAACTTGGTCAACATCATAATATGGTGGGAGGAGTCATTTGGTGAGTTTTGATTGAAATCCAACCACTAGAACTATGCAATGCCCCAACCACTCCACTTACGGTTCGATATTAGTACGAACCTGAAGTGTCCAATTTCTTTCGGATTGCGCCCAAAACTTGATCAACATCATAATATGGTGGGAGGATTCATTTGGTGAGTTTTGAGTGAAATCCAATCACTAGAACTATGCAATGCACCAACCACTCCATTACGGTACGAACTTCGTACGAACTTGAAGTGTTTGATTTCTTTAACCAATTGATTTCGGATCGAGCGTAAAACTTGGTCAACAGCGTAATATGATGGGAAGAGTCATATGGTGAGTTTTGAGTGAAGTCCAATCACTAGAACTATGCAATTCTCCAACCTCTCCACTTACGGTTCGAAATTAATAAGAACTTGAAGTGTCCAATTTCTTTCACCAATTTATTTCGGATCGAGCCCAAAACTTGGTCAACATCATCATATGGTGGGAGGAGTCATGTGGTGAGTTTTGATTGAAATCCAATCACTAGAACTATGCATTGCACCAACCAATCCATTTACGACACGAACTTCGTATGAACTTGAAGTGTCCAATTTCTCTGACCAATTGATTTTGGATCGAGCCCAAAACTTGGTCAACATCATAATATGGTGGGAGGAGTCATTTGGTGAGTTTTGAGTGAAATCCAATCTATAGAACAACGCAATCCTCCAACGACTCCATGTACGGTACAAACTTGGTACGAACTTGAAGTGTCCCATTTCTTTTACCAATTGATTTAGGATTGAGAACAAAAGTTGGGCAACCTTGTAATACGGTGGAAGGAGTTATTTGGTGAGTTTTGGGTAAAATCCAATCGCAAGAACTATCCAATGCACCAACCACTCCATTTACAATACAAACTTCGTACGAAGTTGAATTGTCCAATTTCTTTGACCAATTGATTTCGGATCGAGCCCAAAACTTGGCAACATCATAATATTAGGTTGCAATGAAAGGCTAGGCTTGGGTTAAGAAAGAAAGGAAAGGAATAACAAAAACTTAGTACATGCCAAAGCTTCCTTCACGATCACATACACGGCTAGCTCATTTTGAACATTTTGTAATACTCAACCTCCAGGAGTTGTGCATCTTTCCTACTCATTGGGAGTGATTTTTAACTTTTACTCTTTTGCATTGCAAAATATATTTTCTTTTTTTCTTCTTCTATTTTTTTTCATGACTTTTTTTTTCCTCTTTTCAATTGCAATTTAGCACAAGCACCCCGGTACACGCCAATTCTTTGGTGTAGAGCTCAACCTTCTTATTTTCATCACTTTGGCACATCCTAAGCTATAAGATATGGCTTAGAAACGGGTTATGTAGGTCAAAAATAATAAGGGTGATGAAAGAAAGGCTAAGTGTTTGGTTACAAATGGGTTAATGGCGCACACAAAAGGGTATGATAAAAGGCTTTTTAGTGGGTGAAAACATATGCATAGCCTAACATCATCTCTCATGGTTCATCCCACTCAGAAGCGACGTACCTACAAAAGTAAGAACATTTTTTAGTATCCAATATACAAACCTAATGAGAGCAATCTAATTAAGAACAAATTTGAAGAGTGTTTAAGAGTAGAAACAATAAAACCCCCTCAAAGAATGGCTTTTGGCTCAATTTTCTCACAATGGTAGTCTCCACTAATATTCCATAGTCATTCGAGCATAGCAACCTTGTCCACCAAAACATTACGAGCATGGTATTGTGAAGTGCAAAGATTATAATGCAATAACCCTTCATGGCAACACTTTAGTAAAGCATTCATGACCAAAACATGACATATACATCTCCATTAGCAAGATAAAGTAATAGCTTTAACTAGAATTCACATTTCAGAAGAAAAAAAAAAAACTGTTTCTTTTTAGTTTTGACATCAGCTCAGTTTTCAGTGATTATCTCACAAAGTACCACACGGATTTTGACAAGCCTTATATGCTCAGAAAATAGAAAAAAATTGGCACAAGTTATATTTAGACAAAATCCCAAAAAGCAGATTAAATTTGCATGAAAACAGATAACAGTGCAGAATCGCAGAAAATTTCAGTTCCAGACCCCTGATCAGAAAAACAGCTGTAACTTCCAAACAAAAAATCAGAAAATTACGAGCCTTATATGTCTGGATTCAGCAAGAAAAACTAAAGATGGCAGTGCTGTCCAAATCTTCAAATTCATTACAGATCAAAATAGTATCACTGAAATGTAAACACCAATGTTTTGCATGACTAAAAAAAAAAAAAACTTAAACGAAAAATTTAAAATAAAATGAATGTTACCCACCTCAAACCTAAACCAAACATTGTCCTCAATGTTTAAAAAGAAAATAAAAGCATGGACAAAGAATAATAAAAGTAATGAATGTAGGAAACACACAAACGAAAATTTAAAAGATAAGGAACGAAAGTACCTAGTTGGGTTGCCTCCCAACAAGCACTTAGTTTAAAGTCAATAGCCCGACTTTCGGATGTGTTATTTGGGATCATTGATGAGGACGTTGGTCTCATCCTCAAGAAATTCGGCTGCCACATGTGGTTTCAATTGATGGCCTTTACCTTTGACAAGTGTACCGTTGCTATCATTCTTGATACGCCACTCCTTCCTACAGTACTTGTAAATTCTCGCATTCTCATATGATTTATTTTGAAGTTTCTCTAATCCATTCCTTCCTGGGTCGTATGGTTTTGGTTCATCCAAGTATAAGGTAGATACAACCCTTGGGTTGTGAGCTTTGGAGGTGGCAGAATGTACCAATGGAGCTTTCAATGGATGGCTTGGCGTCTCCTTTTCAAATGTGTCTGAAACAATTTCATCAACTAATTCAATGCGAAAACAATCCTCCGCTTCTCTTGGAAATTTCTTTGCTTCAAAAACTTTGAATGTCGCTTTTTCATTCCCAACTCTCAAAGTTAGTAACCCTTTTTCCACATCAATTAGAGTGCGTGAAGTAATCAAGAATGGGCAGCCCAAAATTAGCTGTGTGTCAGAATCTTCTGCCATATCCAAGACTAGAATATCCGCTGGAAATATGAGTGTATCAACCTTCACTAGAACATCTTCAATAATTCCATCTGGATATGTGATTGACCTATCCGCCATCTGCAAAGAAACAGTAGTGGGTTTAATTTCACCAATACCAATCTTTTTAGCTACAGATAAAGGTAATAAGTTAATACTAGAACCCAAATCACATAAAGCTTTTTCAAAGAAATTATTTCCAATAGTGCATGGAATTTTAAAACTCCCTCTATCTTTTTGTTTTGGTGGAAGCTTCCGTTGTAGGATGGCACTGCACTCTTCAGTTTCGCTATCTGAACAAGTATGTAGTTGGTATGGCTTCTACCCATTAAATCTCATTTATGCAGTTCATGCAATTCATTCAAATCATGTTTATTTCAAAACAAAGTCCACTCACCGTTGGTCCTATGCTGCACAACCCTAAAGGGTCCCTCCTGCTGCGTAGCAGAGTCAACGCACCTAAAGCGATAGATACGAGGATTGGATTAGTAATCGAACCGAACGAGAACCTTAAACTCAAACCCTAACAAAACCCCACTTAACGTGCACGCACACCGTATGAAAGATTTCAAGGTCAAACTACCTCTTATAATCAGTGGGACCGCCCTGGAAGACTCACGGTCCACCGACGGTCAAACACCCCGTTTTGGTCAACCCCGGCCCGCGGAGCCCACGACCTCCAAAATGATCCGGACATTCCTAGAAGTTCAACAAAGTCAACTACATGGCAAACCGACCTAGGGAGACGCTCGGTCAACCCTGGTCAAACTTGGTCAAACCGACCCGAGTAGGTCAAACCGGACCCGTGGGTCCCATGACCTCCAAACTTAGATCCGAAAGTTCCTACAGGTTCAACACGACCTAAATAACATGTCTTCAAAGTTTGGTCTCGATCGGACGGTCGGATCGCTCACGATCTCACGATCGGACGATTACGGTTTAATTCGAACTTTAAGTCATTGATCCGGAGTATCCGGGACTCCAAATCACGATCCGTCAAATCCTATAGACTCCTAGAAATACGAGGAACCACATACATGAATTCGGATTCGATCCAACGGTCCGAACCTATCGAATCCATACAACACGCAATAGGCGTACATTGGTTCGACAGTCAAACGACGTCCGAATCAGAATCCGCGCACACGCACGCGTTCGTAGCGACACGAAGATCGTATTGGAACCAAGAACCGCCACCACACCGCCGCCACGCGCCGGCCGATCGGTGGGTGTCTTGAGTAAATCCAACGATCGGGTTTTCGTAGAATCATGCTACACAACCTATACCAAAACGATCCTAAGCTCGTGGGGAGTTCGAAACCGCCCAAACCTGGCCAAGAACCGGCCGGCATCTGGCCGGAAAACCAATCCAAAGATCGGCCAGTTTCTAGGTTTTAGATCCGATCGATTCGAGGCCAAATCGATCGATTCCAAGGGAACATACATCACCAGCAAGTAGAGGAGGTTCGAAAACTTACCAGATTCGACGGAGAAGCTTGCCAGAAACGCTGGATTGACGTCAGAAAGAATGGCGATTTCGCCGGAGTTTTAGTCGATCCTGCCGTCGCTAGCCGGAGTTTCAGCCGACGATCGATAGTGGGTTTTGAATAGGAGGTGACGGCGGTTCGATTGCAACCAGCGCCGGGTCATGCCGTGGCCTGGTTCGCCGAATTCGAAGAGAGAGAGAATCAAAGCTGACTGCGAGGAGAGAGAAACGCACGATCGGAGGAGAGAGAAGGAGACCCGCGATCTGATTGGCTGAGGGGGTATTTAACAAATTTCAAAATGATGCTTACGTCCTTTTTAAGCGTTACAATTCCAAATTGAACGTGCCGCACGTCCCCGAACTCGTTTCGACGTGCCGGAGGCAATGGCGCAATCCGTTTCGACAAATTTCGTCACGAAAATATAGTTGACCAAAATGCCCCTTTAATATTTAATTCTAATTAATTCTTTTTAATTCATTGTAATTCCCTTTTAATTCCTCAATTTAATTAACCCCATTATTTATTTTATTTTCCTTTATTTTTAGGTCAGGGATGTTACACTAGTACTCGTCTACAATAAAAACACGAGTGGACAAAAAGAAATGTTATTGGAAATAATATGAACATACTAACCCCACTGTTTAAAAACCATTTGAAAACCATTCAACCTTTCGTTCTATAATCGTACAGAAAACAAGCATTCATATTTATATCTATAATAACTCATGCATTAAATTAAAACTTCAATGAATATCCGTCCATTCAAGTAAAAACATATGAAACAATAAATATTTTCCACCTAGGTGTACCCAATGAATATCCGTCAATTCCATCATCTTACCGTCAATTCCATCTACCACATACGTGATACATCCTCACAGTACTCGGGGGACACAAAGTCAACCCGAGACGCATTCCTCGCAGTACTCAGGGACACTCTGGGTATCCCTAGGACTCGTGGGGCAATTGTCATATGCGCACAGACTCATCCGAAAGCAACAAACTGTCCGGAGACATTTTAATATCCGAAGGCAACCAATACATTCCGAAAGCAATTATTTTTCCAAAGGCAACAACTAGGGTACCTATGGTGATTTTGAAATAATTTCCTGAACATATCAATAAAACCATTGTTCCCAAAACTTTCCTCAAATCCAGTGCTCAAATCATTCTCAACTTCCTGAGCTAACCTCATTAGACAACATGCATAAATATTTCAAAACATCTCATAGCAAAACCGGATGCTTGGAAAGTAAATGCTATAAACAATATTCGTAAAACATTTCATAACACCATCATAGCAAATGAAAAATCATTAAAACCATAATTAAATCATTCATGCAACTTTCATAAAAACCATTTATCAAACAAACGTCCACTCACTGTGCGTCCGAGCTTGCTTGACCCTTCGAGGACCCTTCCTGAGGAGTACGTGGAGCCTGAGTACCTATTTAAGTGATTTAAAGAATATTTAATTAACACAAAAACTCCACCATAAACATTTAATCAAAACCCTGACCCCAGGATTAAAAGTGCGTGTGCGCAACTTAAAAGGGTCCTTAGGCCCATTTAATCATTTTCTGACAATTGAAAATGGTCTTAGAAGACCCGAGATTAATTATACAATTAAATTCTTAACTTGGCCAACCGGCCTCCTCGTGAGGTCCACGACCTTTGATTACTAATCCAAAAGTTCCTATAGGTTCAAAAAAATCCAATTAGCATATCCTATGAGTTTTGTCAAGATCCGACGGTCCAAACATATAGAACACGAATTAAGCCTAACAGGTAAAATTTGGTATTATACTCAAACGATAACATTATGCTAATCCGAGCATACCGTCGTACTCAGGATGAAAAGGGAAACTTGGCTAATAACGTATAGTGGCCCAGTTCTTTGAACAATTGATTTCGGATCGAGCCCAAAACTTGCTTAACATCATAATCTTGTGGGAGGAGTCATTCGGTGAGTGTTTACGATAATCCAGTCCCCCAAAATATACAATGTTCCACCCACTCCCTTTAGCACACGAACTTGGCTACGAACTTATAGTGGCCCACTTCTTTGACCAATTCATTTCGGATCGAGCCCAAAACTTGGGAAACAAAATAATCTTGCGGGAGGAGTCATTTGGTGAGTTTGCACATAAATCCAATCACTCAAACTACACCATGCTCCAACCACTACCATTAGCGCACGAACTTGGTTATGAACTTATAGTGGCCCACTTCTTTGACCAATTGATTTTGGATCGAGCCCAAAACTTGGGAAACATCATAATCTTGCGGGAGGAGTCAATTGGTGAGTTTTTCCTTAAATCGAATCACTCAAACTATAAAATGCTCCAAGCACTCCCTTTAGCGCACAAACTTGGGTACGAACTTATAGTGGCCCACTTCATTGACCAATTGATTTCGGATTGAGACCAAAACTTGGGAAATATATTAATGTTGTTTGAGGA
Organism: Prunus padus; assembly: GCA_024362665.1. Classification (NCBI taxonomy): domain Eukaryota; kingdom Viridiplantae; phylum Streptophyta; class Magnoliopsida; order Rosales; family Rosaceae; genus Prunus; species Prunus padus. The sequence continues at coordinate 3,467,590 of JANFAM010000011.1, read as the reverse complement.
GTCATTTGGTGAGTATTTAAGGAAATCCAAGCGCTTGAACTATACAATGTTCCTACCACTCCCCACAGTGCACGAACATGGCAATGAACTTATAGTGGCCCACTTCTTTGACAATTAATTTCAGATCGAGTCCAAAACTTGGGTAACATCATAACCTTGAGGGAGGAGCCATTTGGTGAGTTTTTACTCAAATCCAATCACTCAAACTGTACAATGTTCCAACCACTCCCTTTAGAACTTGGCAACGAACTTATAGTGGTCCACTTCTTTGACCAATTAATTTTATATCGAGCCCAAAACATGTGACACATCGTAATCTTGTAGGAGGAGTCATTTGGTGAGTTTTTACCAGAAGATCAGGAAATCCAATTGAATTCGGATTGAGACCAAAACTTGGGAAATATATTAAAGTTGTGGGTTTAGTCATTTGGTGAGTTTTTACTTAAATCGAATCACTCAAACTATACCATGCTCCAACCACTCCCTTTTCCGACCGAACTTGGCTACGAACTTATACTGGCCCACTTCTTGGACCAATTGATTTCGGATTGAGCCCAAAACTTGGGCAACATCATAATCCTGTGGGAGCAGTCAATTGGTGAGTTTTTACTTAAATCCAATCACTCAAAGTATAAAACGCTACAACCACTCCCTTTAGCGCACGAACTTGGCTACGAAATTATAGTGTCCCACTTCTTTGACCAATTGATTTCGAATCGAGCCCAACACTTGGGAAATATATTAAAAATGTGCGAGGGGTAATTTGGTGAGTGTTTACAGAAATCCAGCCTGTCAATCTATACAATGTTCCAACAACTCCCTTTAGCGCACGAACTTGGCTACGAACTTATAGTGGCCCATTTCTTTGACAATTGATTTCTAATCGAGCCCAAAACTTAGGAAACTTCAAAATCTTGAGGGAGGAACCATTTGGTGAGTTTTTACTTAAATCCTATCACTCAAACTATACAATGTTCCAACCACTCCCCTTAGAGCACGAACATGGCTATGAACTTATGGTCGCCCACTTCTTTAACCAATTGAATAGGAATCAGCCCAAAACTTGGGAAACATCCTAATCTTATGGGAGGAGTCATTTGGAAATTTTTTACGTAAATCCAATCACTCAAACTATACAATGCTCCAACCACACCCTTTAGCGCACGAACTTGGCTACGAACTTATAGTGGCCCGCTTCTTTCAACAATTGATTTCGGATCAATTCCAAAACTTGGGAAACCACATAATCTTGTGGGATGAGTCATTTGGTGAGTTTTCACTTAAATTCAATCACTCAAACTATACAATGCTGCAACCACTCCCATTAGCGCACGAACTTGTCTACGAACTTATGGTGGCCCACTTCATTGACCAATTTATTTCGGATCGAGCCCCAAACTTGGAAAACATCATAATCTTGCTGGGGGGGTCATTTGGTGAGTGTTTATGGAAATCCAATCCCTCAAACTATATAATGCGCCAAGCACTCCCTGGAGTGCACGAACTTGGCTATGAACTTACAGTGGCCACTTCTTTGACCAATTAATTTCGGATTGTGCCCAAAACTTGGGAAACATGTGACATCCCGAACCCAAAAATTAAAAGAAAATAAATTAAAATAATTGAGTTAATTAATTAAGGAATTAAAAATGAATTAAATAGGAAATTAATAATAATGGGTAATTTGGTCAACTATATTTTTGAAATGGAATTTGGAGAAACGGGTTGAGCCATTGCGTTCGTCTCGTGGAAACGAGTCCGTTGTCGGGCGGCGCGTTTCGATACGAGGTCTGGAGCTTGAGGGGCATTTTGGTAATTTATGAAAATTGAATAAAATATTATAAAAAGCCAGGTGGACCAATCAGAAACGATTTCTCCTTCTCTCTCTTCGGTTTCTCTCTCCTCTCACGACCGCCACTCTCTCTCTCTCTTCGATTCAGGCTGCACAGTGCGCAGCAGGGGCTGAGTCCGGTCGGGATTGAAAGCTCTCCTTTGTCTGGTTCTAACCAACCCAGGATCAGAGGCTATCTCACCAGTGTTTGCAGACGTGATCATCTGCAACTTTCGGTCAAAATCAGGTAGCTCTTCATCCCCTATCTCTGTTTTGGTGGGTGCGCGACATCGTTTGACAGCGTAGCCGCCGTTCCAAACATCTCAAGACGGTTCTGAGCTCCTCTCAGCCTCCTGGTTCGAATGGCATAGGTTTTGTAGCAAGAATTGACGAATTTGCGTTGGCCGGAATTGCTCAACACACCCAAACCCACGGTGGCGCGTGTGGCGGGGCGTGGGCTAGGGTGTGGTGGTGGTTCTCAGTTCCTACACGATCCTCGATTCAGATGTCGTTTGGACCTTGAACCAATGTATGCCTATTATGCGTTGTTTGGGTTCGACGTGTTCGGACCGTTGGATCGAATCCGATTTCACGTATGTTGTTCCTCATATTTCTAGGATCGTATAGGAATTGACGGATCATGGATCAGTGTCCCGGATGCGTCGGATCAATGACTTAAAGTTTGAATTAAACCGTAACCATCCGATCGTGCGATCATGAGCGATCTGACCATCCGATCGAGACCAAACTTTCAGGACACGTTGTTTAGGCTGTGTTGAACTTGTACGAACTTTCGGATCTAAGTTTGGAGGTCATGGGACATACGGGCCCGGTTTGACCTAGTCGGGTTAGTTTGACCAATTTTGACCAGGTTTGACCGAGGGTCTCCCATGGTCGCCTTGCCACGTAGTTGACTTTGTTGGACTTCTAGGAATGTTCGGATCGATTTGTAGGCCATGGGCTCCGCGGGCCTGGGTTGACCGAAATGGGATGTTTGACCGCCGGTTGACCGTGAGTCTTCCGGGGCAGTCCCACTGGTTATAAGAGGTAGTTTGACCATAGAATCTTTAGTACGACGTACGTGCACGTTGAATGGAGTTTTGGTAGGATTTGAGTTTAAGGTTCTCGTACGGTTCATGGTACTAATCCAATAATCGTATCTATCGCTTTAGGTACTTTGACTCTGCTACGCAGCATGAGGGACTCTGTCAGGGTTATGCAGTGTAGGACCAACGGTGAGTGGACTTTGTTTTCAAACGAACATGACTTCAATGAATTGCATGAAATGCATGAAACGAGATTTAATAATGGTTTTAAATCTTGAATTTGATAACGGTTTAAGTCTTGGTTTGACTTTGGTTTAAATATATTAGATGAATATGCATTTGAGGTTTATGCATGGTTTGGGTTGCTGGTTTGTATGTGGGGCCCTGATGGTCATATTTTATGATTATGTATACTTTTGAGTATTGAATGGGACGTAGTGACGTCAGGTGGCTTTCGGGTACGATTTGAATACGGTAAAAATATTATGGATTATATTACATATATGAGAGTTACTTAAGCCTCGGGTTTTGGTTATTATATTTAAATAATTGTTGTATTATATTTTATTTATATAATTGAGCTATATTTTAAGAATCGCTGTGCGTACTATACATATACTTTGGGTTTGGGTTATGGACGCTTTAAACGTCCGGATATTTATGTTAATGGGTTATTATATATATATATATATATTTATATATATATATATTTATATATATATATATATGTATGTATACTTTGACTAGATATTTTGATTATGGGGTTTTGGGGACGTTTAAATGTCCGGACGTATATGTATACGAAATTGGACTTTCGGTTGTATTTTTAAAGGATTGTTATGTATATTATATATATATATGTGTATATGTGTATATATATATATATATTGAATAAACGTTTTAGGGTTTGGATATTATACTTTTTAGAATAGTTATCTATATTATTATTTTGGGACTTATGTCGAATTTGGGTTTTGATTTGATGTTTCCGGACTTGAGTTTTCAATACGGTTGTTAATATGGATTTTCGATGATTATGACATTTTACTTGATTATGGATTTATATGCTGTCATTTGACACTTGCAACTATTTTGAATAGGGAAACATATGTTTGGGACGGTGATGTCCTTATGTTGATTATATATTGGTTATTTGACTAATGGACTTGTATATGTCTGGGTGTATAATGTTTTGGGGTTGGGTACATTGTGATTGAATATGGTATATATTGATTATCGCGTGGCGATTGATTTGAGTGCGTTGGCACCTAGTTATGTACCTTCCCTGTTCTTATATTGATTATCGCGTGGCGATTGATTTGGTATGGTTACTTGGATATGGTTCGATCCGGTGCATACCTTAACGGGGTGTAGCTGTAGACCCTTAATTGGGTAATTTAGTCTGCGCGCAGGACTTGTCACGGACGTATGGGTATTGATGATTCCTACCCTGCGTGCCGAAGAGCTTAGTCCCATTTGGATGGCTTAACCTTGGGCACGGGGTCTCGATGAGGCTGTACCTGTGTCCAGTCAAATGATCCCCCGTTGGATTATTTTCCCCTGCTACTTGTGTTTGGTGTTGAGTTTATATTATACCTATACGCGTGTGCTAGTACCTTCGTATTCATATTTCTTTTAGTGAGGATCGTTCCTCGCTTGTCGTGCTTGTGAGCACGTGGTTATGGGAGAGTGGGAAAGATTGGGAAACAGTACTTGATTTGACTGCAGTACTTGATATGTTATGTTTATTGGATTTTGAATCCTGAAACTGATTTCTTATATATATGTAAATGATTTGAACTACACTTGATTTATATACTGTTGTCGAATTTGGTTTCCTTGGCATGAACGAAATCTTTGGTATTTTAATATTGTTTTACCTTATGGGACCTTCATTCCTTCCTTATGCTTATGTGTTTAACAAGTTCTTCTGGTTATGTTTTTACATACCTACATGGGTTCGATTTGGGAGGTTATGCCTTGGGAAAAGTAAAAGGTTGGTTTGTTCGGAAAAAGATTTTGAGCTAGATTGCTTTCAAGTACTTTGAGATGGTATGGTTTTTAAATCAATGAAGTATATAAATGATTTCAATTGCATGGTTTGCATTGTTTTGAAACGGTGGGGTTAGTACTTTGATTTAAGTATGAAAACTTTGTTTTTGTCCACTCACACTCTTTCTTTTTGCGCCCCAGGCCGTAGTCGTTGCTACGTTACTGTTCGGCAGTGCGTTTCTCTTCTCGAGGGTCGTATGAAGGGTAGGGCTTGTTGTCTTTGACCCTAAACTTTGTATTCAATTGTTTATTTCCGCTGATTCTTAGATTTGCTCTGTTGTCGCCCATTAAGATTGTATTTGAAGGCCGGAGGCTTGTTAAGTATTTGTATTGCATGCTGGCTGTTGGGGTAATTCTATTCTGTTGTTGTTGAGCAGGTTAAATTTTGGGATAGTCCTTGTTTCAGGGGAGACTCTGCCCATTTTTGGGCAGAAGTCTTGACCCCTTGTATGTTGTTTTTCGGGAAGAGGGAGCTTGTTTAGTTTGTGGGCCCGACATGGGTTGATGTCAGCAAACCAGCAGGGTCTAGCTCGAGTTCCGGGGTGGAATATGGGTCGGGTCCTGTCAAAATATCATAATCTTGTGGGAGGAGTCATTTGGTGAGTTTTTACTTAAATCCTATCACTGAAACTATAAAATGTTCCAACCACTCCCTTTAGAGCACGAACTTGGCTACGAACTTATAGTGGCCCACTTATTTGACCAATTGATTTCGAATCAAGCCCAAAACAAGTAAAACATCATAATCTTGTAGGAGGAGTCATTTGGAGGAGAGACTCCAAAGCCCGACACACTTCGTTGCTTTCTTCTTCATCAACTTTGCGCTCAGAAGAAAATGACAGCCATCCTTCTATCAAAGCCCTGGCATCATCCTTATCCATCAGAGGAACTGAACATACCTCTGGTTCAACTTCAACAACTTCAGGCTGGGGGCAACTGGATTTTCTTCAGGCAAGGGGGCAACTGGATTTTCTTCAAAAATCGTCTCAAGCGTTGTTTCCCTCTCAACAGGTAATTGTTCTGAAAAAACAGGTTGAGACGATTGCTCTGACAGAGGCATCGAACTCCGAAAAACCTACATAGGAAGCAGACAAGTTTTTTTTTTTAATTTTTAATTTTTAAAAAAATAAAGACATAATTCTCATGTCTAAAATAACCAAACTAAGGTCATTTCATACCTGGACATAAGGAATTTCCTCTGAGGCACTCATAGTAAAGCCCTTAGCCCGCTTGATCTCCTTAGGGCCGGTAGGAGTTTCCTCATCATCAGAATCCACAATTAGGATCCTTTTTCTAGTATCTTCGACTATATCAAGGGACGGGGGGAACAAATCAGAAATCACACATAGAACAAAAGAACTATCACAGAGTAATTTCTTGAACTTCTTTACTTGAAGATGAAGGAGAAGGAATGAGAATATCGGATCCACCAACCACTGAAGGGCTAGTAGTAGCTGAGGTTGTTCTCCCTGATTTCCTCCTCTAAACAAAGACAGGACTCTTCGGCCCATTTGATCCTTCTCTTCCCCCTCCAGTTACAACTTTTTCTAGAATCGTGTTTGGACTGGAGAGAAAAAATTGTACCCAGCAGCCACAACAACTGATCAAGAAGGTTCCTCCTTTCCTCTTCCCCCAAGTCTTGACGAAAAGGGCAGTCCTTGAAAACTTTTTCATAAGCAGCCCTCATCTCACCAATTCGGGCCTGATGCTGATCCCACCAAGCCTGGAAGACATCTATGCAGCAGCAATCGGGCTGAGAGGGTTTTATCTCTAGGGCTTGGGCACAATTCTCATAATCAACCCTTATCTTTATCAGCTCATCTCTACTTAACCTAGAGAATCTACAGGATGATCCCTTACTAGCCAAGGAGAAGTTTAGTTATGGAATTACCTGAGGGCACCCAAGTTGCATACTGAAGAACTGAGGATTGTAAGCCTCTACACCATACTGATAATTCCTGGTGTCCATCTTTCCGCCGTACAAAAGGTCCCTAGACTGAAGGCACGAGAACACTAACATATTTTCAGAAGCCATTGGTCGGGCAGCATGTCTGGGACCTTGGTAAATCAACCTCTTCTTGAACCAAGAGCAGCCTTTCCTCACGTTCGTCAACCACTGAGCTGCTTGTCTGACTTTCCGGCCCATAAAGAAAGTGAAACATACCTTAGTTGTTTTGCCAGAAATTGGGCCAGAAACCAGTTGGGGCAATGGCACTTTCTCTGCAGCCACTTGCAAATCTCTTCCTCTTAATTTAGGGAAGGTCCATTTAAGCCAAACTTGAACCATCCACAATGGTCCCTTCACATTTAGGTTGATTGGCTCAACAGTTGCATCCCTCAGACCCCTGTAAATGGAGGCTAAGACTAATGGACCAGTGGCAATATCAGAAAAGGTTGCCAGTGCCTCTACCAGTTGAAGCCATTCCATCGTAATACAATTAGAGGCAGTAGGGAACACAAACCGATTCAACCAGTACAGAAGAAACATGATGTGTTCCCCATTGGGATAGTCAACCTCCTTATTCATGAAGGCCTCCATAAAAGCTCCAAAAGCCTGATTTGAACCAATGATCGCAGTAAGAGCATCTGCCCTTCTCCTTCTCTCCGTCTCAGTAATATAGTCGTGGAAATCACCCAAGCAATCGACACTTCTTCCATGAGGATGAAAGCCGAAGATCACAGCCAGGTCTAGGAGAGAGATTGACATCGGACCCACCCCGAAATCGAAAGTGTTTGAGGTACTATTCCAAAACACAAGGCCTGAACTCAAAAGAGAGCAATCTGCTTGAAGTTGAACAGTCGAACATTTAATAGCATAATAGATGCCATTATTGGACCAGATCTTCTTGTGGGCATCTTCCATACTTTTTACCCAATCTGCCCAGAGAAGGTTAACACTCGCCACATCAACTTTGGGAAAAAACCATGGCAACATTTTGTTCCAGCTCTTCCAGTCGATTTCTTTCAAGGTACAAGCAGGAGTTGGAGCCCTAGTCGGGTGACGTTCGTAGTTGTACAACTGATCGAGTTTCTGATCCAAGTACCTGGGCCCCAACATGCAGGCTTTATCCAAGAAACTGATGGGTTCCTTATAGAGCGAAAAATCTACCCGGCCAGAGGCAAACCGAGTAACTAGGTCGTTGTAAGCATCAACAAATTCATGAACATCTTCACTGAAAAAGAAATGGAGAACCCTTGGTTGTAGCCTTGGAAGAAGAAGAAGCAGCGGCAGATTCCTTCTTGGAAACAGATGCCTTTCTAGGAGCCATTTCTGCGAGAGACCGACGACAATTTCTCTAAAGTTTTGGGAAATCTTGAAAAACAGAAGTTAGGGTTTGCAATTATCCAAAGGCTGAACAGTTAGATTTTGTCTTTCTTAAGAGATGAAATGAGGGAAGTCGCCAAATCAGAGAATTTAAAGCTTGGCGCCTCATTTCAGGCAAATCCCCTTTTTCTGACAGTTGCCCACATGTGCTCTGACCACGACATTTCCCAACTTCTTACACAATGACGTTGCAAATAACGTGGAAAAGGGGGATGGCCCATGTCCTTTCAAAGAAAATTTAAGTTTTGATAAATGAACTTTAATTCAAGTCTAAATTTTCTTAAAGCTGGACGGTTCAACTTTTGATATATATATTCTTTTTCTTTTTCTTTTTCTTAAAAAAAACTGACTATTTTAACAGGTTGGTTTAAAGAAAGCTTTTCTTGAAAACATGGTCCACAAAAGAAATAGGCAAAGGCCTTGTTCAAGAAAATATCATCTCTACCCACAAACAGGGCAGAATTGTTTCGAATCAAACCATGAATTCCAACAGAGTGGAAATAAGTTCTGTTACAGTATCTAATTGTACATTAAGGGTCTTGTGAGTTGAGGCGGTCTTGGTTCTGGCCATTCATACTTCAAAAGCTTGCAATGTTAAATCTTGAATAGTCTGCTCACGATAAGCAATTCGGGCCCGATCATACTTCATTTGCTTCTCCAGCTTTGCCTTGAGTATCAGATCCGAAGCCATGGAGGCTCTCAACTCTTGCTTTTCCTTCTCCATTTCCTCTAATTTTTCCAGCTTAGTATCTGTTTCACCACCAAGCTCTCGATACCGGTTCTTTTTCTCAGCATGATCTTCAAGAACATCTTCTGGATAAACTTCTGGATTAGGAGTAGCCTAGACCAGTTCAATGCTTTTCCGCAGCTCACTCATCCAATGGTTCAGATGACGGCGTACTGGAGCGAGATGAGGTTTTTTCTAAACAATCTTGTCAACCAAAAGCTGGGCCCTAGATAGACGACCATCATCTTCTAACGAGCCAAAATCATCAAAACTGATCTCAAACCACAGCTCTTTAAGCTCATGCATCACTAGGGAAAGAACTTCATCAGGCTTCTTCAAATTCGTGAAAATTTGCCTAGCCCGTGCTACATCAAAGCTAGCAGAGCCAAATAGTTCATGGACAGGATCTAAGGGGGCATTTAGTTTGATGATCTGAAGAGCTGGACTTCCAGAGACCTCATTCCCCACCTCAGCCTGAGAAAGGCAGATAGGACTCGAGGCAATCAGAATGAAAGAAACATTTGCTGACTCTTGTCTTAAGACTAACAAAATTACCTGAGTTGTCTGGGCAGCAGGGAATTCTGATTCCATCTCCTTGCCAGATGGAGGGGTCATCCTTGATCTCTTCTCAAGCCTCTCTGAAGAAAGCAAACAAGTAAAATCTAAAAAGGGTCTTTTTATGAAGAACAACATACAGGCCCGAAGTAAAATTTACCTTATGTTAGGACTAGTTTGAGTCCAACTTCTAGCAGACAAGCTTCAGGCACCCCACGTTTCCTTCGAATAAGGGGCTCATCATCATCATCATCCTCGACCAAAGGGGCTTTCCCTTTATCCTTGGGGCCAACACTTGAGCTGGAATGCTGGGGAGAGGAGAGATGCGCAAAGAATTCCCTCACATCCTTTTCATCTGCTGTCGTGGCCTCATCACAAACAGGAGGAACTTTTCAGCCTACAAGATAATTTGAATTTTTAGTTAAGGTAAAATCAGCTGGAGCAATCTAAATAGGGACCCTACCTTCATCACGAGCAACTCGCTTGTTCGGATCTAGCTCTGTCATCAAACCAAAAATAATCTAGATTGTTAGAAATTGGTACATCGAACCAAGAATTCTAAGAGATCTTTGAAAGCAAGATATTTACCTGTAACCACCACTTCCTGAAGACCTCTCAAAACTTTATTCATGGACGCCTCCTCCTATTCAGTCTTGAAAAACAGAAGCGTAAAGAAGTTGAGCAGACTCGGGCAGCCACGTATCAATCCTATTCTCCCAGAATTCATGAAAAGCCTTAGTACAGAGCGGAGCTAGGTTATAAGGAGGCACCATGATGCTACTACTCCTATCCCTCTAGTATGCTCTTATAGCTTTGATTTCTTGAGGAGTCATATTCATCTTTCTCCAGGAACTACCCCTGTTCAACGAGCCATACCTTAGTTCTGGGACAGCCTAGAACAGCCCAAATTATCTACTGACAAAATAAGGGCTGTACGCTTCTACTCCATATTGACACTTCTTTTCATTGTGCGACCCTCCAAAGAATAGATCTCTGCTGGACAGGTAGGGGACGCTCCTAGTCGCATGACTTATGGCCCAAAAGTTGGCCAGATCTCTCCACCCTTTTTGAGCCTGATGAATCCCCCGATTCTCAAAAAGAAAGCAGTCATAGTTTAAGGATTGCAGCCAAATTTCTTCCTCCCGTTGCTTGCAGACTATGAAGAAGATGAAGCATTCTTCAGTGGAAACTAACCTTCTTGGGCTCGTAGCCAAAGTAAATGCAGGAACCTCATCATCAAGAAAAGTCACCATTTCCCTCCCAAGCTCCGGGAAGTACCATTCCAACCACATCTAGACCATCCAAACTGGTCTGCAAACATTCAGGTCTAGTAGGTTGATGGTAATCTGATGAAGGCAGTGATAGAGAGACGCCAATATATAAGGCCCCATAGCCACATCATCCTCATTGTGCAGAGCTTCTGCCAAGTGCATATACTCAGGCTTCACTTCTTCTTCGGCATTGGGGAAAATAAATTTGTTCAGCCAAAAAAGAAAGAACATCATGTGTTCTTGATCCTTATCCACCATCCCCTGAAATCTCCGCACATAGCCTCATACTTCCTCGACAGCACCACTTCTACCCTCGTGGCCTTCATTGGAGTTGCGACCTGTCGGTTTTTTCGATCATAATCCCCAAGGGAATCCACGTTTGCCTCGAAAGGCCTAAAGTCGAACAGAGCAGACATATCTAGAAGGGTTGGTGTCATCGGCCACGGCCCAAAAGCAAAAGTATTAGACGTACTATCCCAATAACATAGAGCGGCACTCAGAAGAGGTGCGTTCAGATCAATGGAATAGCGGGATAGCATTAGGGCATGAAGAATGCATTTTCTCTCCTATCTATGCTTAAAGAGAGGTTTCAATTTGTCCATCCAGCTATATCTGGTATGCGAACCCAACCTGGCAAGATTTGGTTCCCAAGAACCCCAATCCACATCTTCGAGCCCGTAAGCAAACGGGGTACGAATCATCTCTGGGTCCAAAGCTTGCAACTTTTCTGGCTTCGCATCGCGATACTACAGGCCCAAATGAGGAGTCAGAGGAGGTTCTCTCATATTTAACGGGAAGGGAGAATAGAACCGCTCAGAATTGTTCATTTGCTCCTCCTCGAGTGCGATTCTGAATTCTTGGCATGTTCTTCAACACCCTTTCCAGAAATCCATTCCGGAGCATCAGCATCAATCTTGGGAGCTTTCGCCTTCTTAGGAGCCATCGTTACCAGAAACGTTTCTTCTTGAAAAGTTTTCAAAAGACTGGAGGGGAAAATTTTCAGAGCTCAGAGTTCAAAAGAAATTTCTTAATAGACACATGTTCTCTTCAAAAGTGAAAATCCGAGAAATCAGGGAAGCGAAGGGTTGTATCAGTCGTGCGAATTTAATGCTAGACATGCATCAATCAGTTGTCTGTCAGTTTGGCGCATTACTTTCAAAAAATTCTTTTAAAAAATACAGTAGTTTGTCCTACAGAATGTGAAGGGGTTGGTTTTTAAAAGCTTTGCCCAAGCACTTAAAAACCAGGGGGCAATGTTTGTACCATATTTGGTAAAATGCCAAAATTGGTATCTTTTACTTTTAAAGAGACCCAAGCCCAACTTCCAGACAAAAGGACCCCTTTGTCTTGAAATCTTTCTACCCACCAAAGCCCAGAAGGCAAGAAACCCATTTCCTTTTTCAACAAATATCCCAGATCAGACCCACCACGTCAGAAGTGGTTGAGCTTGGCTAAGAGTGACTCACGTAAAAGCAGGAATGGATTTCTCGCCATTAAGAGCGAAATGACTGGCGTCTCTAAGGAAAAAGCACGCCGACCATCTGATGACCAAAAAGAGCAGAAGCTGTCGGTCTTCCACTCTTTCAGACAGAGGAAACTCACAGATCCATCCCCTCAGAACCTACCTTCATCCAAAATATCCCATTTATTTTATTCAGGGACCAGCTCACGAGGATAAAGTATTCAGGCTCAGAATTAGACCCAAGTAGATAAAGTATTCAGGCTCAGAATTACACCCAAGTTTCTTCCCACTACCGCCTTAGGCGAGATATTTGCCTATAAATACGGAAGCTCCACAACAGCGCTCGAGGACTCTCTCTCCAAAATCAGACTCAACGTCTATAACTTGAAAAACCTTCAAGCCTTCAAATAACCTGTTCTCTCCAGATAGCCAGTTGACAACTCCTGCGTTTATCTTTTATTGCTCTGCCATCTTCTTGGTATGATTTCTGTTAAGCAATCAGGCCTAGCTTCCTTGTAAAAAGCTAAAAACTTGTAAAAGATTGGATAGAGAAATCTCCAATCATCTTGTTATCAAGTTTCTTTACTACTATAATTTGCCTTTTCAAAACTAAATGGAGAAATCTTTAGTTTTTGCTTTAATCCTCTGTCATGCCTGGAATGGATAGAGAAATCTCCTTTCCCAGGGATTCTACTCTTAATGCAATTTAAACTACTCACATTTAATATTTATGCTGTTCATTTCCCTTGCAATTTACATTTCCCACACTTTAAATTCACGTCTTTACTTTAGAAATGAAACTGTTTATTGACGGACGGGTCTGAATAGAAGGATTTTTAGGTCTGAAGCTAGGGCTTCTTTAAGCCCGAATCTTCATATTTAGGCCCGAAATGATCAAGGTCATGGGCCAGAATCAAGGTTTTTCGAACCCACTCAAGGGATCATTAACCACAAACTTGGTTTTTCTATTTTGGCTAGGTACCACACGTATCTTCCAAGCCATGAACGTACGATTGAAAGAATATTGAAGTCCTCTTCATTGAGGCATATAAAAGAACTCATTCGAGCCAGTACCCCAATCGAAGTACAATGGTTTGATCAAGAAGTCCAGAGAAGGAGGGCAAATCCACTAGAACATACTCTCTACAACTCACATACCAGGTCTACTGGGCTGGTCTCATCCTCAGTAGTGGCACGCCTGTATTCGCAAATCCAATTAGAACCAGAAGAGGCGAAGACTCGGGTTTCCCAACCCGCCGTCGCCGTCAAAGGCGAAAAAAGGACCAAACGGGGCGTCTTGTTGTCGAGACCCGGCTCTCGAGGCACGAGGAGGACATCCGACCTAGGGTACCCTTTTCTATACCAACAACACCTTGTGTACTCGTTTTATCCCACGGGTCTTCACACTAAAAAAATGAATTTGGTTGATTGCCATTTGTCTTGTTTGACTGGAGCTTTTGCTGGGGCAAAGTCCCATTAGTTTATCACGAATTTTCGGCACAAACACATGCTCTTACTTAACTTGGCCTGCTGAACGCCAGAGAAAGGCTTGTTGCCCACTTGTGCATTCATTTTCTTCCTTATTTGTTACAGACTCCAAGGCTCCAGGGAATTTGAGGAGTGCAAATTAATTCTCTTGTGCTTGACTTGGAGAAGTTTTGTTCGGACAAGAAAACAGTTTGTTTTGTACAGAAACCTCTTGAATGTTTTTGTCTTTCTATTTGTTACTCAAGGGCACCTGCAATATTTTCATCGAGTATGTCTATGAACACCTGCAAGGTGCTCATAGCACTTAATACAGTGGGGTTCTTGTGGAAGCCCATCTGTATATTTTCACAATATGGAGGTCCTTGCGAGAGCTCCCTCTTGTGTGATTTTCTTGAGATTTCTGTAACAGCAGAGACATGATTTCTTCAATTATTTTTTTGAGAATGATGAATTTCTTTTACCTGCAGTAGTCTCATGAGACTTCTTTGATAGCAAGGACATGGAGGAATTTCGCAGTGCACATTCTCAAAGCCTTTATGGCAGACGGTAGCAGAAGGGGACTTTGAACTTTGATAGGAAATCTGTCATCAATTTGGTGCACCATGATTGTTATTTTAAAGGTGAACTTCTGTTTGGTGCTCAGGAAACGCCATTTGCAAAGGCTTGTTTAATTAAACTTCGCATAAGATGTTTGAGTTTTGAGCCGCAAAGGAATATAATGCACAGAGAAACATGATGAAATTTTCCAGAGAAGAAATAAATTTTATACCTTGCCTTTCTTCTGCTCTTTTCTTTCTCTTCCTTAATCAGAATCCCAGCAGCCTCTTCGTTTTCTCTCCAAACTTCTGCCTTCTTTTCTGTAGCAGTTTTTGTCTTTGCGCTTTTTCTTTTATGCCTCTGCCTCTTGCATTTTTGCCTTTGTTTCTGCCCTCCCTTTTCTGCTCACCAATGGTCCCTTTTATAGACCAAGAAAACTGAAAGGAGTGGAGCCAGTTATGGGCTCACGTATTGTGTGGGTATGTGGGAATAAGTCACGTACAGGAAGTCTATTCTTTTAGTGCTGATACAATGTATTAATATTTTCTTGTAAAAATATTAATATTAATTTATTTTGGGCCTGAACCAATTTAGTAATAAGCCTACAAGACCATATTAGTTATGAGCCCAACTTCTTTAAACTTGGACCAGAATTTAATTTGCTGTCAATGAAATTTTTATTTTAACAAATTTAATAAAAATTTTGAAGCGGGATATTACAATCTACCCCCCTTATAAAAAATTCCATCCTCGAAATTTCGTACATGTCACTACAGAAAACGACCTCCTTACACTAAAACAGGGCACAAGGATCTCTGGTGGGTAAAGCAATACAAAGCTCCCCATGCATGGCCATAGGTTTCACATTAACATAACGGCAAACTATGTTCAACAACTGAGTGTGTGGTTATTACTTCCAATCTCCCCACTAATTGTCCTTTCCTTTAATATTCTAATATTTTAATTAAAAATTGGAGCGGGATATTACATCCAATCACTCAAACTACACAATTCTCCAACCACTCCCCTTAGTGCGCGAACTTGGCTACAAACTTATAGTGGCCCACTTCTTTGACCAATTGATTTCGGATGAGCCCAAAACTTGGCAACCATCATAATCTGGTGGGAGGAGTCATTTTGTGAGTGTTTATGGAAATCCAATCACTCAAACTATACAATGTCTCAACCACTCCCTTTAGCGCACGAACTTGTCAACCAACTTATAGTGGCCCACTTCTTTGACCAATTGATTTCAGATCGATCCCAAAACTTGGGAAACAACATAATATTGTGGGAGGAGTCATTTGGTGAGTTTTTATTTAAATCTAATAACTCATACTATACATTGCTCCAACCACTCCCTTTAGCTTATGAACTTTGCTACGAACTTATAGTGGTCCACTTCTTTGACCAATTGATTTCGGATCGAGCCCAAGACTTGGGAAACATCATAATCTTGTGGGAGGAGTCATTTGGTGAGTGTTTACAGAAATCCAATCACTTAAACTATACAATGTTCCAACCACTCCCTTTAGCGCATGAACTTGGCTACGAACTTATAGTGGCCGATTTCTTTCATCAAATTATTTCGGATCGAGCCCAAAACTTGGGAAACAAATTAATGTTTTGGGAGGAGTCAATTGGTGAGTTTTTACATAAATCCAATCACTCAAACTATACAATGCTCCAACCACTCCCTTTAGCGCACGAACTTGGCTACGGACGTATAGTGGCGTACTTCTTTAACCAATTGATTTCGGATCGAGCCCAAAACATGGGAAACATCATAATCTTGTGGGAGTAGTCATTTGGTTAGTGTTGACGGAAATCCAATAACTCAAACTAAACAATGTTACAACCACTCCCTTTAGCGCACGAACTTGGCTATGAAGTTATAGTGGCCCACTTCTTTGACCAATTTGTTTCAGATCTAGCCCAAAAGTTGGGAAACATCATAATCTACTGGGAGGAGTCATTTTGTAAGTGTTTACGGAAATCCAATCACACAAACTATACAATGTTACAAGCATTACCTTTAGCGCACGAACTTGGCTACGAACTTATAGTGGCCCACTTCTTTGGCCAATTGATTTCAGATCAAGCCCCAAACTTGGGAAACATCATAATATATTGGGAGGACTCACTATACAATGTTACAACCACTCCCCTTAGCCCACGAACTTGGCTACGAACTTGTAGTGGTCCACTTCTTTGACCAATTTTTTTTGGGATCGAGCCCAAAACTTCAGAAACATATTAATGTTCTGGAGGAGTCACTATACAATGTTACGACCACTCCATTTGGTGACTCTTTACTAAAATCCAATCACACATATTATACAATGTTACAACCACTCCTTTTGGCGCACGAAATTGGATACGAACATATATGGCCCACTTCTTTGACAAATTTATTTCGAATCAAGCCCAAAACTTAGGAAACATCATAATCTTGTGAGAGGAGTCATTTGGTAATTGTTTATGGAAATCCAATTACACAAACTATACAATGTTACAACCACTCCCTATAGCACACAAACTTGGCTACGAACTTGTTGAGACCCACTTCTTTGACCAATTGATGTCTGATTGAGTACAAAACTTGGGAAACATCATAATATTGTGGGAGGAGTCATTTGGTGAGTTTTTACTTAAATCCAAACACTCAAACTATACAATGTTCCAACCACTCTCCTTAGCGCACGAACTTGGCTACGAACTTATTGGGGCCCACTTATTTGGCCAATTGAATTCAGATCGAGCACAAAACTTGGGAAATATCATAATATTGTGGGAGGAGTCATTCGGCGAGTTTTTACTTAAATCCAATCACTCAAACTATACAATGTTCCAACCACTCCCTTTAGGACACGAACTTGGCAACGAACGTATAGTGGCCAACTTCTTTAACCCATTGATTTCAGATCGAGCCCAAAACTTGGGAAACATCATAATCTTGTGGAAGGAGTCATTTGGTGAGTGTTAACGGAAATGCAATCACTCAAACTAAACAATGTTCCAACCACTCCCTTTGTGCATGAACTTGGCAATGAACTTATACTGGCCCAGTTCTTTGACCAATTTACTTCAGATCTAGCCAAAAATTTGGGAAACATCATAATCTAATGGGAGGACTCATTTTGTGAGTGTTTAAGGAAATTCAATCACTCAAACTATAAAATGCTCCAAAAATCCCTTCAGCGCACAAACTTGTCTACGAACATATAGTGGCCCACTTCTTTGGCCAATTTATTTCGGAACAATCCCAAAACTTGGGAAACATCTTAATCTTGTGGGAGGAGTCACATGGTGAGTGTTTAAGGAAATCCAAACACACCAACTATACATTGTTACAACTGCTCCCTTTAGAGCACTTCCAGCAATTGCCCCTTGCCATGGCAAGAGAGAGGGCTAGGGCAGCCATTATTCACATGAATAGTGGCTGCCCTTGCAAATAATGTTGGTTTCCAGCAGTTGCCCTTCGCAAGGGCAAATAGTATTCATTTTTTTTGTTTTTTTCACAAATTTGTTTACTTAAATAATTAATTTGGACAATATTTTCGGTTTTGATTTTTGGTGTGGGAAGTGAAAAATATGACTAAGTATTTATTGAAAAAAATTCTGAATTTTTTTGTATTTTTTATATTTTTGTAAATTTATTTTTGTTGCTAATGTCATCGCTGACGTCAGCCCCCTCGTTTTGTATTTGGGGCTGAACATGCCCTTGGGCCAGCCTGTCTTCATGGCCCCCACCTCCACCTCGGGCCAGCCTAAGCTGCTGGAACTTGTTTTTCGCCCAAAACCCCCCCAGCCCGAGTCCAGCCTTAGCTGCTGGACTTGCTCTTAGCGCACGAACTTGGCTACTAACTTATAGTGGCCCACTTATTTGACCAATTACTTTGGATCGAGCCCTAAACTTGGGAGACATCATAATCTTTTTCCAGAAGTCATTTGGTGAGTTTTTACTTAAATCCAATCACTCGAACAATACAATGTTCCAACCACTGCCTTTAGGGCACGAACTTGAATACGAACTTATAGTGCCCCTTTTCTTTGACCAATTGATTTTGCATCGAGTTCAAAACTTGGAAAACTTCATAATCTTGTGGGAGGAGTCATTTGGTGAGTGTTTACGGAAATCCAATTACTCAAACTATACAATGCTCCACCCACTTCCTTTAGCTTACGAACATTGCTATGAACTTATTGTGGCCCGCTTCTTTGACCAATTGATATCAGATCAATCCCAAAACTTGGGAATCATCACAATCTTGTTGGAGGAGTCATTTGGTGAGTGTTTACAGAAATCGAATCACTCAAACTATACAATGTTCCAACCACTCCCTTTAGTGCACGAACTGGGCTATGAACTTATTGTAGCCCACTTCTTAGAACAATTGATTTTGGATCAAGCTCAAAACTTGGGCAACATCATAATCTTGTGGGAGGAATCATTTGGTGAGTTTTACTCAAATCCAATCAGTCAAACTAAACAGTGCTCCAGACACTCCCTTGAGCGCACAAACTTGGCTACGAACGTATAATGGCCCACTTCTTTGATCAATTGATTTCAGATCGAGCCTAAAACTTAGGAAACATCATAATCTTGTGGGGGGAGTCATTTGTTGGTTGTTTATGGAAATCCAATTACTCAAACTATACAATGTTCTAACCACTCCCTTTAGCGCATGAACTTGGCAACGAACTTATAGTGGCCCAATTCTTTGACCAATTGATTTCGTATCGAGAAACATCATAACATTGTTGGAGGAATCATCTGGTGAGTTTTTACTTAAATCCAATCATTCAAACTATATAATGCCGCAACCACTCATTTTAACGCACCAACTTGGCTACGAACTTATAGTGGCCTATTTCTTGGACCAATTTATTTCGGATTGAGCCCAAAACTTGGGAAACATCATAATCTTGTGGGGGGAGTCATTTGGTGAGTGTTTACAGAAATCCAATCAATCAAACTATACAATGTTCCAACCACTCCCTTTATCGCCTGAACTGGGCTACGAACTTATAGTGGCCCACTTCTTAGACCAATTTATTTCGGATCGAGCCCAAAACTTGGGAAACATCATAATTGTAATATCCGGTTCCTAAATTAATATTAAATTATTAAATTATTCAAGAAAAAGCCAATTTTACCCCGAGTGTAAAACCCCGACCCTAAAAAGGAATTAATTAAATAAACTAAAATAAATAAAGTAATATGAATTAATTAATCATTCTTGGAATTAAAATAAAATTTAATATTTTTAGAGGGCAAATAGGTCAGTTTTAAATTCGAGAAAGAATTTGGCGAAACGAGTTGCGTCATTGCGTCCGGCTCGTCGAAACGAGTTTGTAGACTCGTGGCACGCTCGATTTGGAATTTTAACGCAAAAAAGGGAAAAATTGAAAATTTTAAAACAAAAAAATTTAAAAACCGTCACACGCTGGCCAAATCAGCCAACGCGTGTTTCCCCCTTAGACCCTCTCTCCCGTTCGATCCCGACCAAACCCTCTCATCCCTCTCTTAGAACCAGACGACGGAGCCGCCATAATTGGCGCCGTCCGGCCAAACCCAGCTCCCACACCACCCAGGAGCTTCGACCCTCACCTCCCTCAACCCACCCACATGCACTACTACAAAAAGGCAAAAAGACGACGAATATACAACGTCGGTACAAATAAATACCGACGTTGAGTTTAGAATGACGACAGTAACATAAAACCGACGTGGATACTTACCTTAAATATCTAAAAAATGGATATCCATTTTCGTATTTACAAAACACGACAAACTGAAATTCAAAAACGACGTCTTATTAATCGTGATTCTAAAGAAGTGAATTCTGAACCAATTAAACAACGACAGCATATACGAAACTACCGCCGTATAAAGTAAAGACGTCGTTTATTCAATATACTGACGTGTTAAATCTTAGTATAACACGTCGAATTATTCTCAATAAGTGTCGTATAATTTTAAAATAATCCACGTCGGTAAATTCATGTTGTGCAACGTATTAAATGACTATACCACGTCAGTAAGAATTAAATTGCTCACGTATTAAGATCATGAACTACGGCGGTATCTAATACCTAACTGTCGTATAGAACAAAGCGAACAACGACACTTTTGTGGTAGAATAGGACGTTAAATTTTTAAATGTCCACGTCGATTTTGACAGGACCCGACCCTAATTCCACTTTGGAATCCGGGTCAAGCCCTGTCCGTGTCCGACATCTGTCGGGTGTCGAACACACTTGACCATTTTTCCCTTTAGTAAAAGAAATCAAGAAAGACAAGTTCTAAGGTTTGACTTCTGCCGAAAATTCGGCAGAGTCTCCCCTGTAAGTGGTTCAATTCCCAAATTCTTTTCACCTGCAATAACACATTTTTATAACCACAACCTCCAACAAGCACAAGTTAAGTTTCACACACCAACAGAAATAAAATGTACGGCCCCAGGCCTCACAAGAAGTTGGGCAATTTCAGAGCTACTAAAGTACTTAATTTACAAAGTTCTTCGGGTCGTGGACCCTACACAAAGTCATGGGAATGCGGTGGTGGTGATGACGGGCCGGTGGTGGTGCTCAGCTACGATCTACAGCCTGGGGGCGTAAAACATTTTGAAAAAGTGAGTGGACCAAAAGGAAGGTTTTAGAAAATCGTAAAACAACATAATAGCCCCACTATTAAAACATTTAGAAAAAAATTCTATAATCAAACGATAAATCAAGGCATGCATATAAACATATTCATAAAGTTCACCAAAACAGAAATTCTCATTTCATAAAAAGAAATATTAACAAATCAAACTTTCTAAAATCCACCTAGGTGTACCCTTTTTATGTTCCGTCAATTCCAGTTCCTCGCTAGACTCGGTGACACAAAGTCAACCGAGCCGCGTCCTCGCAAGACTTGAAAAACACAAAGTTTACCCGAGCCGCGTCCTCGCTAGACTCGGAAAACACAAAGTTTACCCGAGCCGTGTCCTCGATAGACTCAAAAAACACAAAGTTTACCCGAGCCGCGTCCTCGCTCTGCATGGTCCGGGTGTCCTCGAGACTCGTGGGGCGTGATTCATACGCGCGCAGACTTATTTTATAATACAATGTCCGTAGACAGGGTAATAACCACTTATCATATACTCCCACATTTAATATGAAATCCGAGGCAACAAATCTGAAAATAACAATAGGGTACCTAGGGTTTGAAAACTTCCAATAAGTATAACATTAAAACCATTTACATAAGTAAAACCTCGAGCCCTTCCAATTCCGTAAACTATAACCATAAATTCCATTATAAGTTCCAATTCCAAGGCTCGAAAATAAGTTCATAAACAATTATTCAGAAAATTAAATTATAAAATTCATAAACAATATTCATCATCATTTATTCCATAAAAGCAGTAAATAAACTTTTATTGTAATAAAAATCCATTTATAAAAATCAAAGGTCCACTCACTGTTGGTCCGAGCTAGCCTGACCTTAGTACCTATTTGCAAAATTAAACCATTTATTAATTAACCATAGCTCGGCATAATAATTTAATAAAAATTCCGACCCCCGGGCCTAAATGTGTTCAAACTTGAAGAGGAGCGTTCCTAGGCTCAAAACACTCAATTCTAACAATTGGAATTGTCGGAAAAGTCTCGGGATTAAATATACGATTAAAACTCTAATTTAGTTCAATCCTGTCATTCGAGAGGTTCCCGAACTCCGATTAACGATCCGTAAGTTCCTATGGATTTCTAAGATTCCCAATAACCTATCCTCCAAATTTTCGTTACGATCTGACGGTTCAAACTCAATGAACCCGAGTTAACCCTAGTTAAGTCTAACCGGTAACCATAGGTTTTACGCTCAAACGTTCTCCGAAAAATTATCCGAGCATACCCACGCACTCGGGAGGCTACGGGAGTATTCTAGAACGGAAATGGGCCGCCACAACCTGGCCCACGCAGCGCCACACGCGCGGCCAGGTTGGGTGTCTTGCCAGAAAATTCTCGATTTAACCTGCAAACCTTAACTCAAATTGATCAGTGGGCGGAGGGGAGGATTTTGGCAGTGAAAACCGGCCAAGAACCGGCCGGAATCGTGGCGGAAAACCATAATTCCCGATCACAAACCCTAGCTCCTCAAATATGTCCCAAAACTTCAAATCGATCGAAACTAAGTTCAAAGAATGCTAGAGCTCGTCGAAAGGATCAGAAAACTCACCAAGATTGAACAGTTTGGTGCCCAGACGATGCCGGACGACGGTGGATTCGACCGGAATCAATGGCAGGGATGAGTTGAGGGAGGTGAGGGGAAGGTTTGGTGGTGGTCTGGACATTTGATTTGGTCGGAATCGTGGGCGGCGTGATCTGTTGTGAATCGGAGGGGGGTGAGGTGGCGAAAAAGGAGAAAGGGTCGGGGTGATGCTGGGGCACGCGCTGGCCAATTGGCCAGCGTGTTATTTCTATTTTAATCTTTTTTCCCAAAATTACAAAAATGCCCTCACTATTTTTAGACCTTTAAACGTTCATACGAGCTCGAAATCAGGTGTTCCGCACGTCCACGGACTCGTTTCGACGAGCCGGACGCAACGGTGTACCCTGTTTCACCAGATTCTTTCCAGAACATAAAGTCAATTTTTAAATCCATTAAATTAATCAGGATAAGATCGTCCTTCTCTTTAATATTTTAGTATTTTTATCCTAATTTAGGATTGGGTTGTTACAGGTTTATTCACCTAAAGCGACTTTAAAATTACATTTAGACGTCAGTCATTATTTGATTACGGTCGTCTAAGGTTTACATGACAATTATGGAGTAAAAAATCTGGATTTTGATTACCTACGACAGTAGATCAACAAAATGACAATTATGGAGTAAAAAAACTAAGGTTTACATGCGATATCCAAACATGGAGATAGTAATTGGAGTCAATCGAATTTTCTGGTTTTACTCGTAAATATATGGTTATTATAACTAACCACGTCGGTTAATTTTTAAATAGACATATGTTAAAAAATAACCTCCATGTCATTTACGGAACATAAAAGACGTTTGACATTTATACAAAAAAGTCGTTTAATTTCCCAATAAAACTAACCTTATTATAAACCACGGCGGTTAATTTAAAAACCGCCGTACTATCTCAAAATACCACATCATATAAAGTAATATTTCGCCGTATAAAATTGTAAATAACCACGTCGGTTTCTGAATACGAAAAGTCATTTGACTTTATTAATATCAACGTCGGTTTATAATAATATAACGCCGTTTTAAGTACATTATAGGGCGGTTTTATTTAAAACCGACGTGTAACTCAACTTCGCGATTGTATATAAACTCTTTCGACGCCTGACCTAAATTTTTAGGTTCTGTCTTACCGAGAAAATAGTTCAGTTTTCTATCCAAAAGCGGCGTGTCTGAATCTGGTCATCTTCCTCTCCATCTCGTCATCGTCTCCAAATATCCAAGGTTACGTCTGAAGCAAACATTCTTTTACCGCCAAAAGGTTTTTCTTTCTCTAATTAATTTTTATCACTTTAAGTTTCTTTGGTCAAATCATTTTAAGTTTCTTATGCAAAATGATTTTGAAATAAAGTGAACGAAAACAAGACTTCGTTTTCAAAATATCCTAGTCTTGCATGTTTTTGATTAGTATCAGAAGTCACTCAAGTTCACAATATGTTAAGACGTCGTTTTTGTCTTCTTCACGACGTGTTAATTTTCTCACCACGTCGGTTAACTAAAAACTTTCTTTTGCATATATCAAGTTTGTAAAGTATCACCGACGTGGTGTTTAAATTAAAACGGCGTAGAAAATAAAAACCCACGTAATAAATATAGTTTACCACGGCGGTATTTAATTACGTCGTTTTATTTAATATATAACGCCAGTATGTGTACATACCGCCTTGTTAAATATAATATTACGTCCGTTTTTGTTAAATAACCACCGTTGTTTTATCTTGCAGGTTTTATTACTTTCTAAACATGGTTTCCAATTCTCAAACCAAGGTGGCTCAAGATTCTAAAGCTCAAAGTAAGGACCTTCTAGTTTCAAGGGCTCAAAGTAAGTCACTTCCTGTTTCCGGGGCACAAAGTATGGACGTTCCTGTTCAAATAAAACCCTCAAAGAAGATGAGATTTACTTCGACTGCCGAGAATGACCCTAACTCAACAACGTCATTTGATGAGGAGCCAAAGTCTACTCGCGGTATCACCACAATGAGCCCTGTTGTTAAAAGGAATATGCATAAGGTTAAACCCGTAGTGGAGTACAATAGAAGGGGCAAACCACATGGCAAAGCTGCTACTGAGATGCAATCGTATATTGGTGTTTTGGCACTCACCAGAGTCCCTCTTGTGGACACGAATTTTAAAAAATTGCCTAAGGATATAAGGGAGCGGCTTTGGGAAACAATTGATAAGGCCTATGCTGTTGGTCAAGGGGGCAAAAAAATGGTGCTATCGTCTGCTGCCAAAAAATAGACGGATTTCAAGACTTCCTTAACGAGGAAATTTATCCTTCCATATAAAAATAACAAGGAAATGTTAAGTCGACCCCCTAAGCTATATGAATTCATAGAGCAATCGCAATGGGAGGCCTTTGTAGCTTCAAGGCTAAGCCCAGCATTTGAGGTGGTGCATAAAGAGCAGAAAGAGAGAAGGGAAAAATGCGAGTACAATCATAGGTTGTCTCGGTAAGGGTATGTTGGTTTGGAGGACCAATTGGAAGAAACCATGCCCATTGAAGAAATTGATCATTCTCTGCTATGGAGGAAGGCTAGGGAAGATAAACAGGGAAACATCCCAGATCCAAAGGTTGCAGAGAAAGCCAAAAAAATCGTAAGTCTCTATCACTCTGTTTTAAATTTTAAAAACAGAGCATTTTAAATTAATTCAGACGTCGTTATATTTATTAGCAACATGTTAAAACGATTACAACGTCGGTATTTATTTACCAACGTTTGAAATATTTACAACATCATTTATTTCAAGGTACCGACGTCTATAGTCTAAACAACGTCGGTTCAGATTTTTATTTTAAATGCTTATTTTAAAAGATTAACGATCTGTCTTCTTCTACTAACACACATACACAAAATCTCTCTTAATATCTCTCTCTTTCTCTGCAATAGATTTATAATCTAATCTGCTAAAGAATGTTAAACGCTGATTTATACGATGATTTTTCCTTCTACCGATGTTATAAATTTTTTCAACGTTGGTATTTTTTACCGCCGTAGTAAATTATATACGACGTCAGGATTTTAAATAAACCGACGTCTTATTTGTTATACAACGTCGGTTTATTTTTAAGTTTTTTTTGGTTATTTTAAATTTTAACTTCACTCTCTAACATTATCTCTCTCCCTCTCTCTCTCTCTCTCTCTCTCTCTCTTTTAGGATGAATTAAAAAAGCAAGTCTCCGAGGGCACTCTCTCTGTCTCTGGTAGTAATGATATTTTGACTTTGGCATTGGGAACCCCAGAGCATGGTTGGAGAGTTAGAGGTATGGGAGCTGGGGTTCCCCCAAGTCAATTCTTCCAGTTGCCAAAACAGAGCAAAGTAAAGTTTGCTGACAAAATAACACAAACTGTTTTGGAGGCAGTCAGAGAAGAGAACTTGAGGAATGAGGCTAAAACATTGGAATTGTTAAAGGCTGAGAGAGAATATTTGTTCAAACAATTCAGCCAACTAATTCCCAATTTTGATCCCAGCATGCTCAAAAGTCCTATTAACCCAATTATACCAATGACCCCAACAATTGCCCCAATTACTGCACTGCCTGAAGATCAAAGTCCCAAAAATCCAATGTCTGACAAAGCAAGCTGCTCAGCTCCGACGAATGTGAGACCGCTTGATTTGGATGAAGAAAATACCAAGATGAAACAAAAGATAGATGAAACGGTAAAATCTCTCAAATTTGCATTTTTTTTGCTTTTTAAATTTTAAATATACGTCGTTATTTTAATTTCCTGACGTTGGAATTGTAAAACAACGACGGTAAATATTTACTAACATATTACGTCGGTTTGCATTTGTTTAACCGACGTCTAAATTCTTTACTACGTCGGGGTTTTAAGTAACTGTCGTTTTTATTTAAATACCACGACGGTTTAATTGTTTATTTCCTCTCTTTTATTTTACTTTTGTATTTGCAATTTATAAAATTTTCTTTATTTCTTACAACAGGATTCCGTTGTTCATGCTGCTGCAACTGAACAAAAGCAAGATGAAATGGTAAAATCTCTAAAATTTGCTTTTTAAATTTTAAATATATGTCGTTATTTTAATTTCCCAATGTTGGAAATTGAAAACAACGATGGTAAATATTTACCAACGTCTTACGTCGGTTTGCATTTGTTTAACCGCCGTCTAAATTATGTACTACGTCGGGTTTTTAAGTAACCGTCGTTTGTATTTAAATACCACGACGGTTTAATTTTTTATTTCCTCTCGTTTAATTTTTTTTGTATTTGCAATTTCTACAACTTTCTTTATTTCTTGGAACAGGATTTCTCAAAGCTAGACCTTCCACCTCCTCTATTAGCCCTTTGCCAATATGTTGAGAATACATTGAAGGCTTAGGACCTAACTTTGAGAATTTCAATGGCAGAGGATGTGTTTGGGTTTGAGCATGATGCCTACATCTTGTATGAAGATATTTTGCAATTTGGGTCCATGGTTGAGATAGGAGCCACTGTGATTGCAGTGTACATGAGGTAAACCTCAAAATCCGATTTTCATTTTCCATTTTGTTTCTTTTATATTAAATAACTCAATTGATTTTATATATTTAGGTACCTATTTGACTATTTAAAAATGGCAAATATGGTAAACCTTGTTGGCCTTGTCGACCCTGCACAAGTGAGCTCTCAATCTGGATCGTTGTCTCACAGATCAAAGAATCTGGCAAACAGACTGCAAACGGTGGCAGGTTTTGAACAAATTTTCTTGGTCCCTTATAATACAGGGTTAGTAGCATTAACAATATTTTGTTTGTAATTAGGCAACTTTAAACTATATTTAACCTATATCCTATCATTTTTTGTAGGGGTCATTGGGTGTTGGTGATTGTGAGACCAGAAAAGGAGACGGTATATTATATGGATTCATTGCCAAAGCTCTCCATTAACGAGGAACTCAAAAATGTTGTGAATACGTAAGTTGATCTACTACATTGTGTGTTCGTACTCTAAAATATTTTTGATTAACAAAGTGTTGTCTTCAAACAGTGCAATCAAAATCTATAACGCACACGTAGGCAAACAAGGTCGTAAATCAGCCATATGGAAAGTTCTACAAGGCACTCCTCGACAACCACCCAATGTAGAGTGTGGCTACTACGTCATGCGTTTTATGAGAGATATAATCCAGGATCCCACACTATCATTTGAGAAGAAGGTATTAAACTAAATTTAAGTTAAATTTCTCTTTTTTTTTTAAACTAAGATGAGAGTAATTGAAAACCGACGTTTGTATTTTTAAAAACGATGGTTTGATATTAAACCGACGTTTGTCTACATTTAACACGTCGATTGTTTTATATATTTGCAGTTTCAGAAGAAAAAGGAACCTGTAACGTATGCTCAAGCAGACATTGATGAAGTCAGGAAAGAATGGGCAGAATTTGTGAACAATCAGAGAGAGGATAACTAATATGAACAATATTGTAAAAGTGTATATATATTTTTTTGTAATTATATTACGATCAATGATATTTGTTTTCAGTGCTTAATTTATATGATCACCTAATTAAAAGAAACAAATGACAAAGATAGCTGTAATTTCTTTAAAAACAACGCGGTATATAAAATCAATGTCGGTTATGAAACGACCGTACTTAAATTCAAAAGGATTATAACGGCGGTAATTAATTAAAAAGCAATGTTGTAAATAAAATCAACGTCGGTTATTAATATACGACGTTGTAACTCAAAACACCGTCGGTTATTAAAAATTTCACGACGTCTAAAACATATAGGACGGCGTTTGTAAATATTTAACGACTTGTAAAGCCATAAAACGACGAGATATTTAAAACTGATTAACTACGACGGCGGTAATTCCATTTGAATCGCCATTGTAACTAAAAACACCGTCGGTTATTAAAAATTTCACGACGTCTAAAACATATAGGACGGCGTTTGTAAATATTTAACGCCTTGTAAAGCCATAAAACGACGAGATATTTAAAACTGATTAACTACGACGGCGGTAATTCCATTTTAAATGCACGTGATTTTAAAATTAATTATTTTTTAAATATTTTTTTATTTTCCTCCCCTTTTAAAATTAAATATTATTTAAATTCCAAAATTTAATTAACAATGTACCTTAAACTTCAATGCCTTAGTAACACCCCCAACCATTCCACACTTACACTACGTCGTTTTTAGCTTCCGATCGATGTTAACAAATTTAATTTCTAAATTCTTAATATGAAAACCTCAACAAATTTTTCAAATCTTAAGATTTTCTTTCTTTCTTTAGTGTACGTCTACCACTTGTTTCGGCACGCAACTAAGGGTTCTAAACTATTCTGACTCCGGGATGTTACATATACTTTCACAACATAACCCTAAGGTTTAGGTGATCCATTGATGACCATAAATAAAAAATATATGAAATCCTAATTGTAGCTTGCTATTATAGAAGGCATTGTCGTAAGGAGTCTGTAGCAATTATCGGTTTATTATTCCCATACTTGTGTATTTTTTTATAATTTTTGTGAAATTTAGGGTTTGGGGTATAGGGTTTAGGGTTTAGGGTTTAGAGTTTATTAAAACGACGCCGGTTTCCTCTGCGCTGCTGTTTGTTTATTACACCCTTGGTAACTCGCGTTCGAATCCCAGGAAAAACAGGACCCTAATATTTATTTTAAATTTAAAACGGCGGTTTAATAGTTTTCGACGATGAAAACAGTTTACAACGTCCCTAACGTTAAATAAACCGACGTTTATGTTTTCAATTATACGTCGTATTTTACTTTCCGACGTCTTTTAAAAACGCGTTCCTTTGAAAATTTGACCGCGATCTAAAATTTTCAGAATTCGACCTAAACCCTATAACATTTCGCTCTCTTTCTTCAACTCAAATTCTAACCTTAAAGTTTACGCTCTCCGTCCTCAATAGTATCAGATTGCGCTCTCCCTCCCAAAGAATTGGTGGTATTCTCGAAGCTCAGTGTACTGTAAGTACAAGCCCTAATCTCACATGCTTGTAAACTATATTGTTTGAAGTTATTGCGTTAAATCTTCTAACCTAATCTGACATGCTTGTTAACTCCGTAATTGTTTCCATTAAATTTGTTTTGCTAGCTACGGGTTCTTAACATACGTTTTGGGAGCTATAGGTTCTATAGGTTGAAAAATATATGTTTTGGTAGCTGTGAATCTGAATGGAATCTGAAAAACCCCATTTATTGTTTGCATGCTTTTCATAATAACTCTCTGTTAAGGGTTCTTATTGTTTGTTTGGCTATGGGTTCTTAGAAAATGAACGACATAGGATTTTTATTGTGTGTATAACATACGACGACGGTCGTTATAATAAACCGTCATCTGTATTATCTTTATACGTCGGCAGTTCTTTTACTTCCGACGTATGAAATCTGAAATACATTTTTAATTGTTTTGGTAGCCTTAAGACGACGGTTATTGTATTTACCGTCGACTGTATTACAATAACACGTCCATAATTTTGTAAAAACAGACGTCTGAACATGTGTTTCAAAAAATATATTATTCTCTGCTCTTTCGATACCTTAGTTCTTTTATTGCTTGTCTTTTCACTTTATTATATATATATGATTGTATAGTGTTGGAGATGGATAAGTCATGGATGCATGCAGATAGAAGGTCGAAGGCATATGAGTTAGGCGTGGAAAGATGTTTGAATTTTTCCATAGAAAATCTTTTAACTACAACACATATTCATTGTCCTTGTGTTAAATGTGGGAATTTTCGATTGTTTGGGGTTGGAATTATAAGGGATCACTTATTCTTTAATGGAATCGATCAAAGCTATAAGAGTTGGACATTTCATGAAGAACCTTGGCAATCAACTACTAATGCTAGTAGAAATGTGGAAGAAGATGATGACCACAGTTTTGTCTCTAAAGAAATAGAGATGGGTGATAATGATTTAGGCGATTTTGGATCCGATCCTGCTGAGTTTGCCAATTTGATTGGGGATGGAGATCAACCCTTGTACCCTGGTTGTAGTAAGTTCACCAAGTTGTCGGCATTAGTGAAGTTATATTAATTGAAAGCAAAACATGGGATGAGTGATATATGTTTTACAGAATTATTGATACTCCAAGGAGATTTGCTTCCAGAAGGAAATACAATACCCAACTCTATGTACGAGGCAAAAAAAACTTTAGTTGCGTTGGGAATGAGTTATGAGAAAATTCACGCATGCCCCAATGATTGCATCTTGTATAGGAAGGCTTACGAATATTCAACTAATTGTCCTACTTGTGGTATCTCAAGGTGGAAGGAAGGCAAAGACTCGATCTTGAAAGAGGGTGTGCCAGCGAAGGTGGTGTGGTATTTTCCGCCAATTCCAAGGTTTAAAAGGATGTTTCAATCACATAAGACCGCTAAGAGTTTGACTTGGCATGCTAATAGAAAATCAATTGACGGTCATATGTCTCATCCAGCGGATTCCCCATCTTGGAAACTTGTTGATAATAAATGGCCCGAATTTGGTCAAGAGCCGAGAAACTTGAGATTGGCTCTCTCTTCTGATGGATTCAATCCCCACAGTTCATTAAGTAGCAGAATACAGTACATGGCCAGTTATCTTAGTTACATATAATCTCCCACCATGGCTATGCATGAAATGAAAGTTCATGATGTTGACCTTATTGATTTCGGTCCTAAACAACCGGAAATGATATAGACGTCTACCTAGAGCCTTTGATTGATGATTTAAAATCTTTGTGAGATGGGATTAGAGGAGTGTATGATGCACACATAGGAGAATACTTTACACTAAGAGGTGTATTCTGTGGACAATTAATGATTTTCTTGCCTATGGAAACTTATCTGGTTGTGTCGTTAAAGGATATAAAGCTTGTCCAATATGCGGCGATGATACACCTAGTCACAAAGTTGAAACATGGCCACAAAATTTGTTACATCGGGCATAGAAAATGGTTACCAACATATCATCCATATCGGAGGCGGTGCAGCTTTTAATGGGAAACCTGAATATGACACGGCTCAGGAGCCATTAACCTTAGGAGAACAAGTGCTGCAGATGGTTGAAGGTATTAATTACAAGTGGGGCTCGAAAAAAGGGGGAGGTGGAGTTGAAAATGATGGTGACAGAGTTTGTTGGAAGAAGAGATCAAAATTCTTTGATCTCAAGTATTGAAAATACCTTCCTGTGAGGCATGCCCTGAATGTTATGCACATTGAGAAGAATGTTTGTGATAGTATCATTGGTACGCTGTTGGAGATTCCTGGAAAAAATAAAGATGGGATTGTTGCTCGGTTAGATTTATTAAACATGGGGGTCAAAACTGATTTGCAACCCGAGTATGGAGAAAGACGTATTCGCTTACCTCCAGGGCCTTGGAATTTGTCAAGAGCAGAAAAGAGAGCGGTTTGCAATTCTTTCTATGGTATGAAGGTCCCTGAAGGTTATTCTTCAAATATAAAAAATCTTGTATCTTTACAAGATTCAAGACTTCTTGGCCTTAAATCACATGATTGACATGCCTTGATGCAACAATTGCTCCCTGTGGCAATTCGTTCTGTTTTGGAGAAGCCTGCAAGGTATGCAATAACTCGATTGTGTTTCTTCTTCAATGCTATATGTGCAAAGACGGTAGATGTTTCCAAGCTAGATAAATTGGAAGAAGATGTAGTAGTTACTCTGTGTTTGCTTGAGAAATACTTTCCCCCTTCATTCTTCGATATCATGGTTCATCTAGTAGTACATCTTGTTAGAGAAGTTCGTCTATGTGGGCCAGTTTATTTTAGATGGATGTATTCGTTCGAAAGATATATGAAAGTGCTAAAGGGGTATGTTCAGAACCGTACTCATCCCGAAGGTTGCATTGCTGAGCGGTATATAGCTGAAGAATCTGTAGAGTTTTGCACCGAGCATTTGTCTAATGTTATTACAATTGGAGTGCCATCAAGCCAGAAGATGAGACTTTCAAAGCCATTATCAGGTTGCACAGTGAGCTTAGTTGATCAAGACTTGTTGAACCAGGCACATCTATATGTCTTGGAGAATACGGAGGAAGTCCTACCCTATATCGACTATGAGTTTTATTCTTTAAGTAGCCATTTTAAATTATTGATCCTTATGTATATCTTATATACAAGGGACCGTAATGCTTGAATTTTTGGTGTCATGTAGGGAACATATGCTCCACATCAAGACCACTTATCCAAAATTTAGAAAGAGAACAAAGTGGCTGCAAGATAAGCACAATAGCACTTTCATTCAATGGCTACCCTTTAAGGTATATGTTATTGAATAAAAAATTGGACTTTTAATTTTCTTCTTTCTATGTTAGATTGAATTACGATATGATTAATTTGCAAGTTGAAAGTGAACTTAATGTTGAAGACAATAATGGCGTATCAGAAAATTTGAGGTTGCTAGCAGCTGGTCTAAGCCTTGCAGTGCCATCATATAAGAGTTATCTTATTAATGGTGTTAAATTTAACACCAAGGCACAAGATGATGTGCGAACTTTCCAAAATAGTGGAGTTTATTTACTTGCACATACTATGCAAGTTGCTAGTGCTAAGGATAAAACCCCTATTGTCTCCAATATGGGTTTTTATGGTGTCATTGAAGAAATTTGGGACCTTGACTACCAAAAGTTTAGTATCCCAGTTTTTAGGTGTGATTGGATAGATAACACTTCCGGCCTTGTAGTTGACGAACTTGGATTTACCCTTGTAGATCTGAGTAAAATTGGACATAGGAATGACCAATTTGTTATTGCTTCTCAAGTCAAACAAGTATTTTTTGTTGACGACCCAATGCATCATGGTTGGTCGGTAGTGTTATCAATGCCTAATAGAGAATATAATGGTGTTATTGGTGATGATGTGCTAGGTGATGTTAGAATTGAGTGTGAGCCTTTTACTAGAGGGATACCCAATGTTGACACATTTGATGACCTAGTGGGTGAGTTTGGGAATGAAAATATTAGAGATGGGTGTAAAGATATATGGATTGATTGATTTTTGTAATGTATGACATTAGCTATGTAGTTAGTTGTATGACATTAATTTTGTAATAAATTGTAATGTTTGACATTATATTTACAATTTTTCATTATGCAGATTTTGGGTTCAAGCAGTAAAAGACGGCCAGTATTAAAAATACTGGGTTCAAGCAGTAAAACACGACGGTCTAGTTAACAAATAAAAAAATAGACGTTTAAATCATAAACAACGTCGTATTTCAGCAAACGACGTGGAATGACAATGTAAACCTCAGTAGATAAAAACAACCGCCATTTGAATTTGAAAAACACGACGGTTAATCAAAATGTAAAGCCATACAAACAACAACGACGGTGAAGTTCAGAAGCTAATAATAAAAATTCATGTCAGAGTATTAAAAAAAGCGATATTTCAAAATAAATAATACGACGGTAAAGTTAAAAATCCGACGTTTGAAAGTACAACAACGGCCTCTCAGTTTAATAATTGACGTGGAAGCTCTTCTAAACGACAGTACAACAATAATTACTGGCGTCTCAAATATTACAGACGGCGGTTTTTATATGAAAATCGAAGTTTAAGAAAGAAACCACGTCCGTATAAATATTCTTTCTAACGTAGTAATAATTAACAACGGCGGGGATCAACATTAACCGACGGTAGTATTTTACTAACCACGGCGGTTTAACTTAGATAGTTGACGTTAAACGAATTACCAACGTCGGTTTCATTATATTAACTGCCGTAAGATATGTTATAAAGGTCGTTAAATTAATTATTTAGGAAGTGGTAAATGTTTTTTACGTCGGTGAAGTTTGATTAAGGACATGTAATTGGCTTTATACGTCGCTATTATTCTAGAAGCGACGTATAATGTACGAGAAATTTTCCATTCTTGTGTTTTTGTAGTAATTAGACGTCGGTATCGTTCACTTTTTGACGTGGTTCATCTATCTGACGTCGGTAACATTGGAATTTTGGACTTCTAAAGACTTTGAGACGTCACTAATTTATGAAAGCGTCGTCTAAGGTTGTCGATTTTGCCTTTTTAAGGATCTTTTATTGTTAGTAGACGTCGGTTGTGTTAATATAAATGACATAATATTTATTAACAACGGCTGTTTCGTTATATTAATTGCCGTAAGATATGTTATAAACGTCGTTAAATGAATTATTTGGGAAGTGGTAAACGTTTTTTACGTCGGTGAAGTTTGATTAAGGGACATGTAATTGGTTTAATACGTTGCTATTATTCTAGAAGCGACGTATAATGTACGAGAAATTTTCCTTTCTGTGTTTTTGTAGTAATTAGACATCGGTATCGTTGACTTTTTGTCGTGGTTCATTTATCTGACGGTGGTAACAATGTAATTTTGGACTTGTAAAGCCTTTGAGACGTCACTAATTTTATGAAAGCGTCGTCTAAGGTTGTCGATTTTGCCTTTTTATGAAGCTTTATTGTTATTAGACGTCGATGTTGTTATTATAAATGACGTAGTTTTTCTTAACAACGTCGGTTAATAACCGTCGTGGGTTTATGCATAATAGATGTCGGTCGATTTCACGGCGGTTTTGAATCACCCTAGACGGCGGTGGATTCCCGTCGTCTATTTCAATTTTTGTAGTAGTGATGGTTTTTTTTTTTCGGGCCAAAACCACCTCGATTCCGACTAGGTAAAAGGAAGAAAAATGTCTGGTTTTTCTTGTTGGATTTCCGGGCAAACTATCGACTCCCACCCTTGATTCAGGTTAGTTCTAGCTTCCTTTTTAGTCGATTTAAATACTTTTGAGGTTTGATTTCAATAGATTTGAGGGTTTTGGTGAAGATTTGAAAACCTAGGGTTTGAATATTATGATAGAACACTTTTGCTATTGAAGTCTTGTTAATGGAATTACTTTTGAGCTTGTTTACAATGATTGCATTTTTCTTGTGAGAGAAAGTTGTAACTTTTGATATTAGTTTGATTTATTTGATTGGATTGGATTTGTATCCTTTTGAAAGCAATATGAACAGTTTGTAATGTGTTATTTTGCAATAGTTTCTTTCCATAAACATTGAATAAGTGCCTTTTTCGTGATCACTACAAAATAGGAATGCTTATATTCTCTTTTGATTAATACTTTACGTTCTGGAGGTTTGCTGGACTATTTTGTCCAACGTTTCCAATTTGAAAGAGCACAAACTTGGTGATTTATATAAGAATGGATGAATCATCTGTACATGTTGAATTCATTGATGTTTCAGTTTGAGAGATTTCTTATTTTATGGTTTAACTGATGTTTAGCAGAATTTCAAATGAATAACCATGACTCTTCTACAATAACTATAAACTTGGTTATTTAAAGCGAAATAAAAAGAGTAGGACATTCATTTACCATATTTAAGCATAATGATTCCAGCTGAAGCATATAGTTAGCCTTGAATGCTCTTTGCTCTGCATTTGTTTCTACTTATCTTTTACTTATTATTAGTCTTTTGTTCATAAAATGACTTATGGCTATTCTGATATTCTTTGTTACTTTTCTATTATTAGT
This sequence comes from Prunus padus, assembly GCA_024362665.1. Lineage (NCBI taxonomy): Eukaryota > Viridiplantae > Streptophyta > Magnoliopsida > Rosales > Rosaceae > Prunus > Prunus padus. The sequence continues at coordinate 3,431,546 of JANFAM010000011.1, read as the reverse complement.
ATCATTGACATTACTGTCATTAACTTTAACTCGTGGAGGAGCATAAGTTTAGGGGGTAGAAAACAAATTTGATCTCTGAATTAAGAGGAAGTAAAGGTAGTTTCACGATCTTATAATATATAGCTTGCTATTGCTTTTTAGCTAAATGATTGGCATTATAATAGAAATTAAAATGGAGTGTGACAAGTTATTATGTTTCTGAGTTTTGTCATTGTCTGCCTACTATCTTCCCGAAGTTTGTTTGATTCAACAAGCTGATTTTTATGTTGTTGACATCTAGTTTTTCTTTCCTTAATTGGAATTATTTTGCTACTCGTATGTCTAACTTTCTTTCAAATTATATGGTGTATAGACATCCCGTCACTTGATTCTTTTTGTTTGCTTCTACATCTATAGAAAATAGAATCTTTGAGCATTGTTTGTATACCTTTCAATTATGCTGATCATTGGAAGGGCCCAAAATGTTGGAGGCAACTCTTTAGTTATCATGTTTTATGATTGTTGAGTCAAAATTTGCGTTAGTTCAACTCTGAGTAATAGTGTGTGGTCCTGCTTTGGCAATTTGTTTTTTAAGAATGGAAAACATATATACAGAAGTTAGAGAGGGTAGGATGACTTAGAAAGGTTCGGGGGTTGGGAATGTTGGATAGTTGAGTGGGTGTTAGTAGTGGTTTAATTAGGTGTTTGGTTATTTGTTATATTTAATTATATGTTCTATGTCTTTGAATTGATGAATTGTAAATATTACTTTTCTGGATAGAATGTTAATGGATTGGTTTTGGGAACAGCAGGAAGGACTTGAGAAGTTGTAATTAGACGTTTGAGTTAGAAATGATTATTATTACTATTGTAATTATTGTTGTTATTATTATTATTGTTTTATTTGGGCGACTGTTATTATGATTCAATCTTGATTTGATAGAGGGGTTGGTGTCAGTGAGGACTTAGTTAATGTCGGTTGTATATTTCTACTTAGAAATACGTTAATGGGTTGGAATTAATGACATGTTGATTATACATTAATATATATATATATATATTTCTATCTTGCTAAATTATTTGTAATTGAATTGGTTGCCTTTAGATAATAAAGTTGCCTCGGAATAAAGTGTTGCCTTAAGATAATAATATGTCTAAGGACAGTTGTTGCTTTCGGTTATGTCTGCGCTCATATGACATTTGCCGCACGAGTCTCAGGGATGCCCAGACCGTACGGAGCAAGGAATGCTGCTCAGGTTGACGTATGTGCCTTGAGTTCTGCGAGGAATGCGGCTCGGGTTGACTTTGTGTTCCTGAGACCTGCGAGGATGTATCACACATGTGGCCACATGTGTGGTACTTGGAATTGGCGGTATAATGTGGGATTAACGATATAATTATGGAATTGATGGACCCCATTCTCTGGTTGGCTTTGTGTTCCCGAGTTTTGTGAGGATGTAAAAAGATATCGTTTACCGCCCTACTTCTATTTTCTGCACAGGGTTGGCCAGGATCCCTAGCCACCTGCTCGATTTAACTACATAGGTGACTAGCCAGTTCCCCTTTCCCGATTGCCTTCGGATGAATTGATGTCCCAGATACCCCTGGTGGGGGATAGTAGATTATATGCATTTTGCGAACGAATTCAGGTATGGCTTTCGGGTAACAAGTTTGGTTACGTAAGTATTATGTAAGTGTTATGTGAACAATAACAAATTAATTGAATAGTTAAGTGCATAAATTCCCGACATGATATTCAACTATATAGAGTTGTTGAAAATCAAAGTAAGAATAGTTGTAGAGTTTATTGTTGGTTTCAAGAAGATAATTATTTTATTAAAATGATGGTTGTGTTAGTAGAAAGATCTACGTGTGGCTTGATCTCTCAGATAAGGTACGTAAGCAACGTAGTTAAATCTAGGTGCAGCCACGGGAGATGATATTTCGGAATTTGGTTGTGGGCTTGGATTTGAAATCTATTTACTTGTTAGTCGAATTTAATTTGAGGTACTGTGTGGGCCCAAGGCCCAATTCATATTGAGTTTTGTAGCTTGTTAGCTCTGTTAGAGTCCTAGTTGTTGGTAAGATCGAGGGCCGCTCGATTTAATGTTTTGATTGTGTATGAATATAACTGGTGCTTGCTGAATGATTGAGGAATATAAATTTGTATTATTACAGGTGAAATATTTTGGGAAATGTCCATTTTTCAGGGGGGACTCTACCAGTTTTCCGGCAGGAGTCGTAAGATCATAAGTAGTTTTAAGTGGGAATTGGGAAAAAGGGTATTTTGGTCAATTGTGCTCGACACCCGACAGGTGTTGGACACTCACAGGATTCGACGCAAATTCCAAAGTAGAATTTGGGTCGGGTCCTGTCAATAATCTTGTGGGAGGAGTCATTTGGTGAGTGTTTACGGAAATCCAATTACTCAAGCTATACAGTGTTCCAACCACTCCCTTTAGTGTATGAACTCGGCTAAGAACTTATAGTGGCCCACTTCTCTGACCGATTGACTTCGGATTAGTCCCAAAACTTGGGCAACATCAAAATCTTGTGGGAGGAGTCATTTGGTGAGTTTTTACTTATATCCAATCACTCAAACTATACAATGCTCCAACGACTCCGTCTAGCGCACGACCTTTGCTACGAAATTATAGTGGCCCACTTCTTAGAGCAATTTATTTCGGATCAATCCCAAAACTTGGGAAACATTCCAACCACTTACCTTAGGGCAAGAACTTGGCTATGAACTTATAGTGGCCCAATTCTTTCACCAATTGATTACGGATTGAGCCAAAAACTTGAGAAACATCATAGTATTGTGGGAGGTGTCATTTTCTGAGTGTTTACGAAAATCCAATCACTCAAACTATACAATGTTCCAACCACTCGCTTTAGCGCACAAACTTGACTACGAACTTATAGTGGCCCACTTCTTTGACCAATTGATTTCGGATGGAGCCCAAAACTTGGGACACAACAGAAACTTATTGGAGGAGTCATTTGGTGGTTGTTTACGGAAATCCAATCACTCAAACTATACAATGTTCCAACCACTTCCTTTAGCACACGAACTAGGCTACGAACTTATAGTGGCCCATTTCTTGGACCAATTGATTTCGGATCGAGCCCAAAACTTGGCCAACATCATAATCTTGTGGGAGGAGTCATTTGGTGAGTTTTTACTTAAATGCAATCACTCAAACTATACAATGCTCAAACCACTCCCTTTAGTGCCCGTACTTGGCTACGAACTTATAGTGGCCCACTTCTTTGACCAATGTATTTCGGATCAATCCCAAAACCTGGGAAACATCATAATTCTGTGGGTGGAGTCAGTTGGTTAGTTTTTACATAAATCCAATCACTGAAACTATAAAATTCTCCAACCACTCCCTTAAGGGCACGAACTTGGCTACGAACATATAGTGGCCCACTTCTTCGACCAATTGATTTCGGATCAAGCCATAAACTTGGAAAACATCGAAATCTTGTAGGAGGAGTAATTTGGTGCTTGTTTATGGAAATCCAATCACTCAAACCATATAGTGTTCCATCCACTCCCTTTAGTGCACAAACGTGGCTATGAACTTATAGTGAGCCAAAACATGGGTACCATCATAATCTTGTGGGAGGAGTCATTTGGTGAGTTTTTACTTAAATCCATTCACTCAAACTATACAATGCTCCATCCACTCTAGCTCGCGAACTAGGGTACGAACTTATAGTGGCCCATTTATTTGACCAATTGATTCAGATTGAGCCCGAAACTTGGGAAACAACATAATCTTGCAGGTGGAGTCATTTGGTGAGTGTTTCCGGAAATCCAATCACTCAAACTATACAATGGTCCAACGAACTAGGCTAGGAACTTATAGTGGCCAACTTATTTGACCAATTAATTTCCGATCGAGCCTAAACTTGGCAAACATCATCATGTTGTGGGAGGAGTCATTTGGTGAGTGTTTAAGGATATCCAATCACTCAAAGTATACAATGCTCCAACAACTCCCTTTAGCGCAAGAACGTGGCTACGAACTTATAGCGGCCCACTTCTTTGACCAATTAATTTCGGATCGAGCCCAGAACTTTGGGAACATCATAATCTTGAGGGCAGAGTCACTTGGTGACTGTTTATGGAAACCCAATCACTCAAACTATACAATGTTCCGACCAATCCCTTTAGCATATGAACTTGGCTACGAACTTACAGTGGCCCACTTCTCTTACCAATTGATTTCGGATCGAAACCGAAACTTGGGAAACATCATAATCTTGTGGGAGGAGTCATTTTGTGAGTGTTTAAGGAAATCCCATCAATCAAACTGTATAATGTTCCAACCACTCCCTTTAGCTCATGAACTTGGCTACAAACTTATAGTGGCCCACTACTTTGATTAGTTGATTTCGGATCGAGCCCGAAATGTGGGAAACATCATAGTCTTGTGGGAGAAGTCATTTGGTGAGTGCTTACGGAAATCCAATCACTAAAACTATACAATGTTCCAACCACTCCCTCTAGAGCACGAACTTATAGTGGCCCACTTCTCTGACCAATTGATTTCGAATTGAGCGCAAAACTTGTGAAACATCATAATCTTATGGGAGGTTTCATTTGTTGAGCGTTTACGGAAATCCAATCACTCAAACAATAAAAAGTTCGAACCACTTACTTTAGCACACGAACTGGGCTGCAAACTTATATTGGCTCACTTCTTGGACCAATTGATTTTGGTTCGAGCCCAAAACTTGGTAATCATCATAATAATGCGGGCGGAGTCATTTGGTGAGTGTTTACAAAAATACAGTCACTCAAACTATATAATGTTCCAATCACTCCCATTAGTGCACGAACTTGTGTACGAACTTATAGTGGCCCACTTCTTTGATCAATTGATTTCGGATCACGCCCAAAATTTGGGCAACATCATAATCTTGTGGAAGGAGTCATTTGGTGGCTTTTTCATTAAATCCAATCACTCAAACTGTACAATGCTCCAACCACTCCGTTTAGCACACAAACTTGGGTACGAACTTATAATGGCCCACTTCTTAGACCTATTGACTTCGGATCGATCACAAAACTTGGGAAACATCATACTCTTGTGGGAGGATTCATTTGTTGAACATTTACGGAAATCCAATCTTTCAAACTATACAATGTTCCAACCACTCCCTTTAGCACATGAACTTGGCTACGAACTTATAGTGGCCCACTTCATTCATCAGTTGATTTCAGATCGAACCCAAAACTTAGGAAACATCATAATCTTGTGGGAGGAGTCATTTGGTGAGTGCTTACGGAAATCCAATCACTCAAACTATACAATGTTCCAACCACTCCCTTTAGCGCACGAGCTTGGCTACGAACTTATAGTGGTCCACTTCTTTGGCCTATTGATTTCGGATTGTGCCCAAAACTTGTGGAACATCCCAATCTCTTGGGAGGATTCATTTGTTGAGCGTTTACGGAAATCCAATCACTCAAACAATACAAAGTTCGAACCACTTCCATTAGCACACGAACTGGGCTACGAACTTATATTGGCCCACTTCTTGGACCAATTGATTTTGATCGTGCCCAAAACTTGGTAATCAATAAATTTTTGCAGGCGGAGTCATTTGGTGAGTGCTTACAAAAATCCAATCACTCAAACTATATAATGTTAAAACAACTCCCTTTAGCACACGAACTTGGGTACGAACTTGTATTGGCCCAGTTCTTTGACCAATTGATTTCGGATCACGCCCAAAACTTGGGCAACATCGTAGTCTTGTGGGAGGGGTCATTTGGTGAGTTTTTCATTAAATCCAATCAATCAAAGTATACAACGCTCCAACCACTCCGTCTAGCGCACGAACTTTGGTACGAACTTATAATGGCCCACTTCTTAGACCTATTGATTTTGGATCGAGCCCAAAACTTGGGAAAAATCATAATCTTGTGGGAGGATGCATTTGGTGAACATTTACGAAAATCCAATCACTCAAACTATACAATGCTCCAACCACTTCCTTTAGCGCACGAACTGGGCTACGAACTTATAGTGGCCCACTTCTGGGACCAATTGATTTTGGATCGAGCCCAAAACTTGGAAAACGTCATATTCTTTCGGGCAAAGTTATTTGGAGAGTGTTTAGGGAAATCCAATCACTCAAACTATATAATGTTCCAACCACTCACCTTAGCGCACGAACTTGGGTACGAACTTATAGTGGCCCATTTCTTTCACCAATTGAATTCGGATCACATCTAAAACTTGGGCAACATCATAATCTTGTGGGAGGAGTCATTTGGTGAGTTGTTCCTTAAATCCAATCACCCAAACTATACAATGCTCCAACCACTCCGTTTAGCGCACGAACTTGGCTACGAACTGAGAGTGCCCACTTCTTTGACCAATTTACTTTAGATCAATCCTAAAACTTGGGAAACATCTTAATCCCATGGGAGGAGCCATTTGGTGAGTTTTTACATAAATCTAATCACTCAAACTAAACAATGTTACAACCACTCCCTTTAGGGCACGAACTTGACTATGAACGTATAGTGGCCCACTTCTTTGACCAATTGAATTTGGATCAACCCCAAAACTTGGGAAAACACATAATCTTTTAGGAGGAGTCATTTTGTGAGTGTTTACGGAAATCCAATCACACAAACTATTCAATGCTCCAACAATTCCCTTCAGCTCATGAACTGGGCCACGAACTTATAGTGGCTTACTTCTTTGACTAATTGATTTCGGATCACACCAAAAACTTGGGAAACATCATAACCTTGTGGTAGGAGTCATTTCGTGAGCTTTTACATCAATCCAATCACTCAAACTATACAATGCTCCAACAACCCTCTTTTGGGCATGAACTTAGCTACGAACTCATAGTGGCCAACTTCTTTGACCACTTGATTTCGGATAGAACCCAGAACTTGGTAAACATCATAATATTGTGGGAGGAGCCATTTGGTGAGTTTTTACAGAAATCCAATCACTTAAACTATATAATGTTCCAACCACTGCCTTTAGCGCACGAACTTGGCTACGAACGTATAGTGGCCCACTTCTTTGACCAATTGATTTCGCATCAAGCCCAAAACTTGGGAAACAACCTAATCTTATGGGAGGAGTCATTTGGTGAGTGTTTAAGGAAATCCAATTCCTCAAACTATACAATGTTCCAACCACTCCCTTTATCGCACGAACTTGGCTGCGAACTTATAGTGGCCCACTTCTTTGACCAATTGATTTCGGATCACGCCCAGAACTTGGGCAACATCATAATCTTGTGCGAGGAGTCATTTGGTGAGTTTTTACTTAAATCCAATCACTCACACTATACAATGTTGCTACCACTCCGTTTAGTGCACGAACTTGGCTACGAACTTATAGTCGCCCACTTCTTTGACCAATTTATTTAAGATCAATCCCAAAACTTAGGAAACAACATCATTCTGTGGGAGGAGTGAATTTGTAAGTTTTTACTTAAATCCAATCACTCAGACTACACAATGCTCCAACCACTCCCGTTAGCGCACGAACTTGGCTATGAACTTATAGTGGCCTATTTCTTTGAACAATTGATTTCAAGTCGATCCCAAAACTTGGGAAACATCATAATCCTATGGGAGGAGTCATTTGGCAAGTTGTTACGGAAATCCAATCGCTCAAACTATACAATGCTCCAACCACTCCCTTTAGCGCAAGAATTTGGCTACGAAAATATAGTGGCTCACTTCTTAGACCAATTAATTTCGGATCAAGCCCAAATCTTGGGAAACAACATAATCTTGTGGGAAGAGTCATTGGTGAGTGTTTAAGGAAATCCAATCCCTCAAACTATACAACGTTCCAACCACTCCCTTTAGCGCACGAACTTGGCTACAAACTTATAGTGGCCTATTTCTTTGACCAATTGGTTTCGGATCGCCCCTAAAACTTCGGAAACATCAAAATCTTGTGGGAGGAGTAATTTGGTGAGTGTTTATGGAAATCCAATAACTAAAACGATATAATGTTCTAACCACTCCCTTTAGCGCACGAACTTGGCAACGAACTTATAGTGGCCCACTTCTTTGACCAATTTATTTCGGATCGAGCCCAAAACTTAGGAAACAACAAAATATTGTGGGGAATTCATTTGGTGTGTTTTTCCTTAAATCCAATCACTGAAACTATACAATGCTCCAACCATTCCCTTTAGCGCACGAACTTGGCTACGAACTTATAGTGGCCCACTTCTTTGACCAATTTATTTCGGATCAATCCCCAAACTTGGGTAATATCATAATCTTGTGGGAGGAGTCATTTGGTGAGTTTTCACAGAAATCCAATCACTCAAACTATAAATTGTTCCAACCACTTGCAGTCCACTTCTTTGTCCAATTGAATTCGGATCAAGCCCAAAACTTGGGCAACATCATAATCTTGTGGGAGGAGTCATTTGATGAGTTTTTACTGAAATCGAATCACTCGAACTATACAATGTGCCAACCACTCCCATTAGCGCACGAACTTGGCTACAAACTTACGGTGGCCAACTTCTTTGACCTATTGATTTCAGATCGAGTGTAATATCCCGCTCCCGAAGATCGAACTAATTCTTAAATTATTAAAGGAAATGACAATTTTACCCTTAATATTTTTTGTGGATTAAGGTTGAAGTTTTATTTGGGAAGGAATTTGATACGGGTCCGTAGACAGGCAACACGCTCAATCCCACGTGCGTGGACCCCTCCCCCTCAGCTCTCTCTCTCTCTCTCTCTCTCCAAGACACGGGACTGACCCAGAAATGACGTCCCGTGTTCGGCGATCAAGGCTGGAGTCTTCTGTAAAGGTCGTGAGGTTTTCAAATTGAACTTCATCCTCTGAATGTGTACTACCTATTTATGTACTTGGATTGGATCAATTTTGGAGTTTGATTGTTTGATCAAAAAACCTAATTTTGGCCTACGGTTTCTTCTGTTTTTCGACCACTTCCCCAACCAAATTGGAGGTCGGCCTAGTTAGAAAAGTTGTTCCCCTCGTTAGCCTGAACGTATTCGTATAGGTATTGCAAGGAGTTTCAAGAATTTCCTCAAGACACCCACCACTGTCGGCGGTGAGTGGTGGCGCGTGGGACCCATTGTGGTGACCTATTTTGGTCCTAGAATAATCTATATGTCGTCCTGAGCATGACGTTATGCTCGGAATAGCGATAGGTTATCGTTTGGTTATTGAATGGGTATTGAGCCTATTAAGCGTTTTCGGGTTCGTACGTTCGGACTGTAGGATCATGATGAAACTCTTGAGACATGTTAATGAGGTTATGTTGAACCTATAAGAACTTGTGGATTGAGAATAGGAGTCCCGGATACTCCTAATCAATGATTTTAAGGTTAGGCGAATTAGTCCGCCTCCGATCGTGCGATCGACGTTAATCCGACCGCTCGATCGACATTGAACTCTCGGGACTTATTATGTGGACCTTGTTGGACTTATAGGAATGCTTGGATTGGAAATTTGAGGTTGTGGGCCCTGTGGGCCCAATTGGTCAAATTCTGCGATCGGGTTCAAATCGACCGTTGGATCATGACGAGATTGCTAGGATGGGGTTAACTTTTGGTTATGGAATAATAGGAATTTTCATATAACAAATTGAGGTCATGGGCCCTATGAGCCCAGTTGACTTTGATAGTGGGGCCATATCGGCTCGGTTGAGGCCATTTAGTAGTTGTAATTGAAATAGGAGGTTTGTTTAAAAAATGGTATTATGTTATGAGAGTTTTATTAAATGTCTATGAATTATTATGCTATCGCTTTTACTTTCCAAGCATGATATATTATGTTTAAATGTGTGGAGTTGGGTTGAGTTGTTTTAAAATATTTATGCATATTGATAATTGATGATAGCTTGGAAAGTTAATAACGGTTGGAAGAATGGATTTTGGAAACGATTTTGGAAAATGGATTAGGAAGGTGAACTAGCGGAAAAAGGAAGTTATAAAATATTTATAAGGGACTTGGAGAAATACTCGAGTTGGGAATGGCTTGGATAACCGGGTTTTGGCATGAATAAGAAATGAATGAAATGTTTGATTATACGCTTATTTTCATATATATGCTAAATGATTTGAAATTGAATTGGATGCCTCCGGAAATATCGATGTCTTCGGACATCTTGGTTGCCTTCGGATTTATCGATGTCTTTGGACATCATGGTTACCTTCGGAATTATAGATGTCTTCGGACATCTTGAATGCCTTCGGAAATGTGGTTGCCTCGGAAATATTGATGTCTTCAAACATCATGGATGCCTTCGGATATTAAAATGTCTTCGGACAAAATGTTGCCATCGGATATTAAAATGTCTTCGGACAAATTGTTGCCTTCGGATGAGTCTGCGCGTGTATGACTATTGGCCCCACAAGTCTCGGGGACGCCCGAACCATGTGGTGCTAGGATTTGCATTTAGGGCTGACCACGTGTCCCCGATTCTACGAGGATTTGCCTTCTCAGGTTGACCATTGTCCCTGAGTCCTGCTAGGGGAATTGATGGATTTGCGTTTCGGACTGACCTCGTGTGCCTCGATTCTTCTAGGATTACGTTTCGGGCTGATCACCCAATTCTGTTAGGATTTGCATCTCGGGTTGACCTCGTGTCCCCCGATTCTGCTAGGTGGAATTGACGGATTATTGGCGTTCTCAGGCTGAGTATATCTCCCTGATTTCTGCTAGGTGGAATTGATGGATTAAGTTTGAAGCACATCTATGTGGAGAATAGTGCGTTATTGACATATTGGTACAGTTAATAGGATATTGTTCGCCACCCTACTCATATATTCTGCACATGGTTGGCCAGGATCCCTAGCCACCTGCCCGATTTATCTACACAGGTGGTTAGCCAGTTTCCCCCTCCCCAGTTGCCTTCGGAGTTAATGATATACCTCTTGGTGGGTGATAGCAGGTATGGTTTCAGGTGAAAGGTTTGGTTTGGAAACTTGGATTTGTTGGGATTATGAGTTTGGTATCTGTTTAAATATAACTTTGAAAATTCAAAGAATAAAATGGTCGATTATAAACTCAAGTTCGGTTCAGTATTATATTATTTGAATTGCTATTCTTTTAGTACAAAGAACTACGTGTGGCTTGATCCCTCAGTAAGAGTACGTAGGCAATCTATACTAATCTAAGTGCAACCACGAACGAGAATATATTTTGGGAATTACATATGGATATGGGATTCGAAATCTATTTAGTGTTTCTATTGGATTCAATTTGAACATGTGGGTGAGCCCGAAGCACGATTAATAACCTATTATGTTGTATAAATAGGCATGATGCCATTCAGATTAAATTGTCTTATGCATGCTGAAGAATGGGATTATAGAATTGTGATATTTACAGGGAAAATAAAATTGGAAATGTCCATTTTTATGGGAAACTCTGCCGGCTTTCCGATAGAAGTCAAACCCTTAAGCAGCGTCATTATGGGAATTAGGGTAAAAAGGGTATTATGGTCAATTGTGCCCGGCACATGCCAAGTGTCCGACACCCACGGGGTATGACACAGAATACAAAGTGGAATTTGGGTCGAGTCCTGTCATCGAGTCCAAAACTTGGGCAAAATCAGAATTTTGTGGGAGGAGTCATTTGGTGAGTATTTACTGAAATCCAATCACTCGAACTATACAATGTTCCAACCACTCCCATTAGCGTACGAACTTGTGTACAAACTTATAGTGGCGCACTTCTTCGACCGATTGATTTCGGATCAACCCCAAAACTTGCACGACTACATAATCTTGTGGGAGGAATCATTTGGTACACTACGACAAAAATCGAAATAGACGACGGGAATCCACCGCCGTCTAGGGTCATCCAAAACCGTCGTGAAATCGACCGACATCTATTCATGTATAAAACCACGACGGTTAATAACCGACGTTGTTAAAGAATACTACGTCATTTCTATTAATAAAACCCACGTCTAATAACAATAAAACTTCATAAAAAGGAAAAATCGACAACCTTAGACGTCGCTTTCATAAAATTAGTGCCGTCTCAAAGGCTTTACAAGTCAAAAATTTCATTGTTACCGCTGTAACATAAATGAACCACGGCAGAATGTCAAACATACAGATGTCTATTATATTTAAAGACATCTGTTTTATTATAAAAAAACGTCGTATTTTATCCAATAACGTCATTTATTATATCGAAAGACGTCGTATTTTATAAAAATCGAAGTTTATTACTTGTAAAGACGACGGCTTTATTAAATACTGTCGAACTTACAGGTACGCGCAGAGCTGTTAGATTCTGAAAATGGTTTTTGAGGTAAACTTGGATTCGACGGAGCTAGAGAGCACAACTTAGAATTAGAGTTGAAGAGAGAGAGCCAAATATTTAAGACATAGAGCGAAAGGAATATCATTCAATGAACAACAAGCTTGTGATATTAGGGTTCGAACTTACAGGTACGCGCAGATCTGATGGATTCTGAAAATGGTTTTCGAGATAAACTTGGATTCGACAGAGCTGGAGAGCACAAGTTAGAATTAGAGTTGAAGAGAGAGAGCCAATATTTAAGACAGCGCGAAAATTGAAAATTTTAGGTCAACGTCAAAATTTCAGATAGCGCGCTTTTAAACATAATAACCGATGTTTAGCGCGCTTTTAAACATAATAACCGATGTTAAAGTGTTACAATTATACGACCGTTATTATATTTATACTGTCGTAGTTTCAATTTTCTACGTCACTAATTAATAAAGAAGGACGTCTAATTCAAATAAAATGTCTGCATTTAACACGGCGGTTAGTATATTAAATACGACGTAGTTAAATATTTTCACGACGCTAAAACCATCATGGACAAATTAAAAATTAATAAGAATATTCAGGTTTTGGTGTTGCTGGGATTCGAACGCGTTAGCCCAAGGATGGAATCGAAATAAAACAAAATAGAAAACCGTCGTCGTTTCAATATACCCTAAACCCTAAATACTAAATTATAAATTTCATTAAATGAAAAAAATATTTAAATAATACAAAAAGGGTTTAGGCTGGTTTCTTCTAAATTAGATTGCTAAAAGTAGTAATTAATATATTTGAATTTATCACACCAATAGATGACACAAGCCACATATATATGAACATTTTATGTAATTATAAGAAATTTTGTGATTTATCAATAATTTTTTGTTCTTTGAATTTCATTTTTAATTTTTATGACTCGAATATATTTTTATAAACCTTAGTGGGAAGAAAATATCTCAATGATCCCATAATGGTTTCCGGTGTATTTTTTGGAATTTCTTAAAAGTTATTATGAATATTATGATTTAAATTGAATTAAAATTTTGTTTTAACCACGTCGGTATGAAGTAATAACCATCGTGGTATGCTTAATTTTCACGTCCGTAAGAAGAAAAATATCGCCGTCATATTTACCGACGTGTTTATTTAACCTTAAGACGTCAGTAAGGAGGACAATAAAGACATCAATAATTACTTACAACGTCCTTTATAGAGACGTTGTTTGTCGTCACGACGTCAGTTTTCTTAAAATTATCGTCGTTTTATGTCTTTAAATTTTTAAGAACCGCCGTTGTTTAAAGTTACAACGTTCGTATTTTATTAACCGTCGTTGATTGTATTTATGATGTCTGTTTATAATAAATTACCGTCGTTGATTGTATTTATGACGTTGTTTTGTTAAAATCTCAATTGGTTTCATATTTGGTCATTTTGCCAACTTAAGTTGATACATGCAAAGCAACACACAAAATACATTTCTTATAAAATACTCTATATAATTAGTTGATGATATAAATTATATTGTGACAATATAATAAAGTGATTAAAACAGAGTTCATATCATATATATATTATTAAAATGTGATTAAAGTGATACATGCAAAGCAACACACAAAATACATTTCTTATAAAATATTACTCTATATAATTAGTTGATGATATAAATTATATTGTGATCATATAATAAAGTGATTAAAACAGAGTTCATGTCATATATAAAGTGATTAAAACAGAGTTCTATATAATTAGGTTACAAAACATATAGTTTCGTAAAACCTCTATAAAATTAATTTGGTGCCGAAAGCAGAGTTTCAACGTATTCGATCACCTCAAACCTATCCCCATCATTAACGTTATAAGGTCTACTGCAAACCAACTTCCCATCTCTGTGGCATTCAATCCTCACCAACATGTGCCTCAACTTGAATAAAATTGTGCCGCCTTCCGTAATGAAAATGACATCATTACCACTCAAATTGCCAGCCAACCATTCAGATAAAACATTTGTGCGAAATATAAAGAGCACATTCCATGACTCACGCACCCCATATTCCTTCATAACCCAAAATTCTATCAACTCATGACCACCACGTCTCCTGGTAAATGAAAAACATAAGCATTCTCCACTGCCTCCTGAAACTACATTAACCGCCATACTTTTAACATCATTGTCATCGTCATCACCATTGCCATTAAAGGAGGGCATGGAACTTCCCTGAACTCCTCCTTTGCCAGATCAAAAGCAAATATGGTTAGCTCTTCATCAGGATCAAAGCTGTAGGCCGGGAGCCAATGCAGCGCTTCATTCGTAAGGACGCCCAAGCCAATGGTGATGCTTATGAAAAAGGACAATGAGTGGTGGACGGGGAATTCAATGATTTTCCTAGTGTTCAATTTGGCAGAGAACATCTCCACAAACCACTTGTTAGTAACAACTCCAGCTATGAAAATTTTGTAGTCGTCAGTGGATGACACATAACCCAGACCATGGCCAAATCCAAATTCATCATATTCAGTAGTTTCCGCCGCAAACATAAATTTTGGGTTGGGCAATTCGCGGACGAATCTGGTTGATGGGTTCCAAAGAAACAACTTATGAGTTTGACAATCACCAGCAACATCTACAAATAGCATACCATTACAGGAGCCCAATAGCTTGGAATAAGGGAAGAAGGTGTGGTTTTTGAGTGAACAATCTGGGAACGACGCCGTTTCGAAATCCAAGGATCGGATTTGATTGTCGGTTGAGATGAGGAGCCTCTTGGTAAGGGTTTTGCGTTCGGAGGCTAGCTTGAATTGAGCTTGAGCAAACTGTGTGTCAGAGAGTATGATAGAATACCACCGTTTCGAAACGAAACTGAATCGAATCAGAGGTTTCACGGGCAACAGGTACAGAATTTGGACTAAAATATCTTCATTGAGTTGGCTGCCTTGGTTGAGCTTCTTCGACGACATTGGAAAATTGGAACTGGAAAGGAAAGCCCAATAAAAAAATCCGACGTAATATTGAATTTAAGACGATGTTATATAAAAATGACCGTCGTGGTATATCAAATAAAACAGAGTAGTAAACGACGTAGTGATTTAAATAAAACGACGTAAACAATAAAAAAACCCGACGTCTAATAAATTTTGACGTCGGTTTTTATAATTCACGCCGTTTTAATTACAACCGTCGTGGTA
This sequence comes from Prunus padus, assembly GCA_024362665.1. Lineage (NCBI taxonomy): Eukaryota > Viridiplantae > Streptophyta > Magnoliopsida > Rosales > Rosaceae > Prunus > Prunus padus. The sequence goes on along the minus strand of JANFAM010000011.1, from coordinate 3,416,085 downwards.
TTTAAAATAAAACGACAGTTATATTTAAAAAAAAGACGTCTAACTTTATTACGTCGGTTTTGTATTATTCTTGACGTAAAATTATAATACCACGGTGATTATTACTACGTTTTATTTGCAAAAGCACGAGTTAATTACCACCGTGGTCAGTTTATTAAAACGGCGTGAAAAAGACCAAACCATTGTGGACACTTTTAAAAGTAATTGGAAAATAAAACTTGAAATGATTTTGAATAAAAAAAATCTTAAAATGATTTCGACAGAAGTGATAGAGTTAGAAATATACCTTTGCCCTGCAAAGAAAGTTTGTTTTGTTTGACGAGGAGGAGCAGAGGAACTTGAAAGCTTCGGAAGTAATTGCTACGGAAGGAAAATTGAGAAACGCTGATATGGAACGAAAACTGATCCTGCATGCTATGGAAGGAAAACTGAGAGGTCTGGAAAGTGAAATATTTTATCGGTTTGAACGAAAAATTTATTGTTCGTTGACGTTTGATTTTCCATAGGGATTCGAACTTGTTTAGAAAAACTGCCATAGGGATTCGAACTTGTTTGCCAAGGGCATATTTGACAAAAAACAAAATAGAAAACCGCGTCGTTTCAATATCTTCTCCGTGGATTAGAAATATTTTCACGACGTTATATTTAAATAAGTGCCGTGGTAATAAATATTAACGGCGCTTTATATAAATAAACCGACATAGATTGTTGTTTTAACGACGTTATATTTAAATAAATGACGCGGTAATAATTATTAATGTGTCTGTGGATAAATAAACCGACGTGGATTAGAAATATTACATGTTGTAAATTATAAATCTACCGCCGTGGTAATTAATAATTATTAATATTCTTTCTTACACTTTCAGTTTATATGGGAAGTAAGACGGCGTTTATTTTGTTAAACCGTCGTCCCAACTTTTGACGTTTGTTTTTCGTACATGCTGTCGTTGTTTTTTGTGTAAGAGTTTAACCGGGAACAAACGCTGTTTAATAAGACGACACTTTTTTATTTGGTTGCGTCGTATTTTTGAAATGCCCAATCTGAATTACATATGTTAGGTGTTTTTTTTTTACTTATAAACGTCGGTTTTCATTTTACCGACGTCTTTATAAACTCAACGTCGGTATTTTGACTACCGTCGTGGTTTTCTGGTCGTCTTTTTCCATTTTTGTAGTAGTGGTAAGTGTTTACTGAAATTCAATGACTCAAACAATTGAATGTTCCAACTTCTCCCTTTAGAGTATGAACTTGTGTACAAACTTATAGTGACCCACTTCCTTGACCAATTGATTTCGGATCGAGCTCAAAACTTGGGCAAAATCATAATATTCTGGGAGGAGTCATTTGGTCAGTTTTTACTGAAATCGAATTACTCAAACTATACAATGTTCCAACCACTCCCATTAGCGCACGAACTTGGCTACGAACTTATAGTGGCCCACTTCTTTAACCAATTGAATTCGAATTGAGCCCACAACTTGGGCAACAACATAATCTTGTGGGAGGAGTCATTTGGTGAGTTTTTACTGAAATCCAATCACTCAAACTATAAATTGTTCCAACCACTACCTCTTGCGTACGATCTTAGATACGAAGTTATAGTGGCACACTTCTTTGACCACTTCATTTCGAATCAAGCCCAAAACTTGGGCAACATTATAATCTTGTGGGAGTAGTCATTTGGTGAGTTTTTATTGAAATCCAATCACTCAAACTATACAATGTCACGAGCACTCCCTTTAGAGTAATAACTTGTGTACAAACTTATAGTGGCCCACTTCTTTGATCAATCGATTTTGGATCAAGCCCAAAACTTGGGCAACATCAGAATCTTGTGGCAACATTCATTTGGTGATTTTTACTAAAATTCAATCACTCAAACTATATAGTGTTTCAACCACTCCCTCTAGCATATGAACTTGTGTACGAACTTATAGTGGCCCACTTCTATGACGAATTGATTTTGGATCGAGCCCAAAACTTGGTTAATATCATAATGTTGTGGGAGGAGTCATTTGGTGAGTTTTTACTGCAATCCAATCACTCAAACTATACAATGTTTCAACAACTCCCTTTAGCATACGAACTTGTGTACGTAGTTATAGTGCCCCACTTCTTTGACCACTTGATTTCGAATAAAGCATAAAATTTGGGCAACAACATAATCTTGTGGGAGGAGTCATTTGGGGAGTTTTTACTGAAATCCCGTAACTCAAACTATACAATGTTCCAATGACTCCCTTTAGCGTACGAACTTGTGTACACACTTTTAGTGGCGCACTTCTTTGAACAATTGAATTTGGATCGACCTCAAAACATGGGCAACTTCATAATTTTGTGAGAGGAGTCATCTGGTGAGTTTTCACTAAAATCCAATAACTCAAACAATTCAATGTTCCAACCACTCCCTTTAGTGTACGAATTTGTGTACGAACTTATAGTGACCCACTTCATTTACCAATTGATTTCGGATCGATCACAAAACTTGGGGAATATCATAATCTTGTGGGAGGAGTCATTTGGGGAGTTTTTACGGAAATCCAATCACTCAAACTATAAATTGTTACAACCATTCTCTTTTGCGTACAAACTTGTGTACGAACTTATAGTGGCCCAATTATTTGACCAATTTATTTCGGATCGAGCCCAAAACTTGAGAAACATCATAATCTTGTGGGAGGAGGCATTTGGTGAGTTTTTGCTGAAATCCAACAACTCAAACAATTTAATGTTCCAACCACTCCCTTTAGTGTACAAACTTATAGTGGCCCACTTCCTTGAGCAATTGATTTCGGATCGAGCCGAAAACTTGGCCAACATCATAATCGTGTGGGAGGAGCGATTTGGTGAGTTATTAGTGAAATGCAATCACTCAAACTTCCCTTTAGCGTAAGAACTTATAGTGGCCCACTTCTTTGACTAATTGGTTTTGGATCGATACCAGAACTTGGGTAATGTGATAATCTTGTGGGAGGAATCATTTGGTGAGTTTTTACTGAAATCCAAGCACTCAACCAATACAATGTTCCAACCACTCCCATTGGCGCACGAACTTGGCTATGAACTTATAGTGGGCCACTTCTTTGACCTATTGATTTCGGATTGAGCCCAAAACCTGGGAAACTTCATAATCTTGTGGGAGGAGTCATTTGGTGAGTTTTTACAGAAATCCAATAACTCAAACTTCCCTTTAGCGTACGAACTTACAGTTGCCCACTTGTTTGACCAATTGACTTCGATCGAGCCCAAAACCTAGGCAACTTCATGATCTTGTGGGAGGAGTCATTTGGTGAGTTTTTATTGAAATCCAATAACTCAAGCAATTCAATGTGTACGAACTTGCAGTGGCCCACTTCTTTGACCGATTGATTTCGGATCGAGCCCAAAACTTGGGCAACATCATAATCTTGTCGCGAATCATTCAAACTACAGAATGTTCCAACCACTCCCATTGGCGCACGAACTTGGCTACGAACTTATAGTGGGCCACTTCTTTGACCTATTGATTTTGGATCGGGCCCAAAACTTGGGAAAAATTATAATCTTGTGGGAGGATTCATTTGGTGAGTTTTCATTGAAATCCAACCATCAAACTTCCCTTTATCGTACGAACTTATAGTGGCCCACTTGTTTGACCAATTGACTTCGGATCGAACCCAAAACTTGGCAACTTCATAATCTTGTGGGAGGAGTCATGTAGTGAGTTTTTACTGAAATCCAATAACTCAAACAATTCTATGTGTACGACCTTGTAGTGGCCCACTGATAGGAGCATATTTATGCGACTTAGTTAGCTTGTTCTTGTGCATTTACGTTGTTAGTTCTTAGTTATTTTAGTCTTTTAAGCCAATTTCATGTGTTTTCAGGTTCTATTTGCAAAGTGTGCAAGAAGGTGCATTTTGGAGTCTTTTGGAGCATAATTGGGCTTGGAATGGATATCACATGCTTGGAGCAAAAGGAATGGACGAAAGTGAAGACCAAAGGAGGCTAGGAGTGAGTGAAGAAATGAAATGAAGAACAAAGAGTTCAGATTTAGAAACCAAGTTTCTATTCTTGAAGGTTTATACTCTTGGAGGGTTCCATTCTTGGGAGTTTCTATTTTTGGCTCTAAACTTTCCTAATCCTAATTCACCTAAGTTCCAGCCACAAAAGGATTCCAAAACATTTTAGGACACTTAATTGGTTGTTCTAGAAGCCCATCTTTCCTAATTTCTGATCCTAAGCCACCTAACCTATTTCCTTTAATTTCCTGATTTGTTTTCCTTTTTCTAGAATCTTGACTTAATTTCTAATAATCTAATTAAGTTGGGGGTTTTAATTTCCCAAAATTCTTTCCCAAAATCTTTGCAGCATCCCCCCTCTCATGCTCTCTCTTAATTTCTGATTTTAATTGCCTTTTTCTCTCTTGATTTGTTTAGGGGGTGATTCGAAACCATGTACATACTTGCAATATGAATTGATTACCTTTAGTTGTGATTTCATAAGTTGTGAATTCAATTCGTTTAACTGCTTGATTGATAACTTATTCGTGTATGTTTATTAAGAGTGCACGCTTAGTTTTCATACATGAATATGATGCTAGAGTATAAGGGAGTTTCACCTAATAGTTACAATCTTATATTCACAAGTAGTGGAGGTCGCTTATAAACGATCGCGTTAAATGAATTCTTGGCACGAGTTTCATGCTCATCATAGTACGAATGCCTCGTCAATACTTATAGTTCTCATATTGCTTAATGATCTTTGATTGTATCTTTATTGTGCTTTTCACGTAAAGGACTTTTGAAGAATGTGTTGAATTGTTGTATGCGCTTTCCCATCCAATTCAATAACTTAAGGAGAACTTGAAGGTTAATTTAAGCGGACCTAATTAACCTGAGGTGTTGAGTTCCATGATTTATCGAAAGAACAACTGAAAATTGGGTTATGTGCAAGTATGTCATGTGTGGAGAAGAACCCTCTAGCTAACCTTCCATCCATAGTTTCATCCAAATTCGTTTTACAATCTGTTTTAATTACAATCTGTTTTCTTTGTTTTCAAATTCGTCAAAAACAAGTCCCCCTTTATTTTGAAGTGTCATATTAGTTGGAAAGTGTTTTAGTTTGTGTTTTTAAGTGTTTTGATTCAAGTTATAACCCAATTTCGTCCAAATTAGTGTTAGGTGTTCAAAACTGCCCAGAAAGTGTTTTTAAGGCAGTTTTGAGTCTTTTGGTTGCTGTTTTGAGTTTTTGGTTTGTTTTAGTGTTTTAAACTTTAGTTTTGCATTCTTTGAGTCAAGATTAGTGTTTTAAACTTTGTTTTTACGTTTTAAAGTCAGTTTTCAAGTGTTTAGCAATCCCTCCTAATCCCCGGTCTAGAACGATCCCCACTTACATGCTTTACTACAATTGTCACAAGAGGGTTTAATTTGTGTGCTTATATATTTCGCATCAAATTTTTGGCGCCGTTGCCGGGGATTAGCAACTTTGCTAATCCCTTGGATCTTTTATTTCAGTTTGTTTAGTTTATTCCAGATTCTGACCTTGTTTTGTTTTCTTGTTTTTAGGTACTAGTGTATGACTCGAAGCTCCCAACCTATTCGTAAGAATATCTTGGACTTCGACGATGATTTTGAGCGAAATTTGAGAAGGAATAAGAATCAACAAGTGCCCAATCCACCTACTTTTGAACCTGCATTCGAAGAACAAGTAGTAGAGGAGGAAGAAACCCCCACGGCACAGGTTGGGGAGGAAGTGCAGGACATGGCAGCAGAGACTAGAACAATCAAGGAGCTTTCTGCTTCGGGGTTGGACAATGCCACACCCTTATGCATCCAATACCCCGCGGCTGCTGCAGATAAGACCGCCGAGTTCGAGTTGAAGTCAAGTTTGCTCCACCATATTCAAGTTCCATGGGTTGTCCATGGAAGATCCGAATAAACATTTGAAAGAATTTGAAGTGGTGTGTTCAAGCATGACTCCGTCAATGTTGACGGAAGTATATTGAAGATGAAGGCCTTTCCCTTTTCTCTCTTGGAAAAGGCGAAAGATTGGTTGTATGAATTGGCTCCGGAACTGTCACATCTTAGGAGAGCATGAAGCGAGCTTTCTTGGAGAAGTTTTTCCCAACTTCTCGAGTCATCACCATACGAAAAAGGATAAGTGGAATTCAGCAAGAGGAAGGTGAGTCTTTTCCTACTTACTATGAACGTTTTAAATCACTTGTTGCTTCTTGTCCACAGCATCAGATGAAGGAGGAGTTACTTCTACAATACTTCTACGAGGGGCTCCTACCAATTGAACGTCAAATGCTCGATGCCTCGGCGGGTGGAGCGTTGGTGGACAAAACACCCATGGCTGCCAAGATTCTAATTGCTAATCGAGCGTTGAACGCTCAACAATACGAAGGCGTTGGCCAAAGAGGACCCCCACGGCAACAAGTGCATGAGGTAAGTTCCAAATCCGACATTCATGTACAATTAGCTAATCTTACTTCCATTGTGTCTCAGATGGCTGAAGGAATGGAGATGCAAGGACCAATTGTGTGTGGTGTGTGTTCTATCCAAGGACATGCTTCTGAAAAGTGCCCACAATTGATTGAAAATGGTGGATGGGAAAGCGCCAACGCAATTGGATTTCAAGGCCAAAATCAGTCAAGGAATGATCCGTATTCCAACACGTACAATCCGGGGTGGAGAGACCATCCAAACTTCAAGTGGAGGGAGCAACAACAACCCCAACAACAAGGTGGTTTTAGGCAGCAACCTCCGGGCTTCTACAACAAGCCATACGTCCCCACACAAGTCCCACAACAATATGCCCCTAATGCTTCAGGTTCGTCTTTAGATAATGATGCACTTCTTAAAATACTAACCACTTTGTCTCAGGGGCAAGAAAAGCAAACCCAAGCTATGAAAAGCCAAGACAAAAGGGTGGATCAATTGGAGAAACAAATTGGGCAGATTGCAGATTTCGTGGGCAAATTTCGAGACCCGGTCAACTCCTAGCTCAACCATTCAAAATCCGAAGGGAGGCTTGAAAGTGCAAAAGCCATACTCTTGAGAAGTGGAAAAGAAGTTGGGGCAGGTTCTAAACCATCAACATCAGGTCCCATAGAGGATGAAAAACTGAGATTTGAAGAGGAAGAAGCAAAGCCACCCACGGCAAAGGTGGGAACACCTTTGCCGCAAGCTTCCATAGTCCCAAATCTGTCCAATTCGGCCAATAAGGGTAAGAATGTGTCCAATTCAGTTCATACTAATGTTTTTCCTTCAAATGTGCCTTTTCCTAGTAGGTTCATGCAAACGAAGAAAGAAGAGGCTGAAAAGGACATCCTTGATACCTTTAGGAAAGTTCAAGTTAACATACCTTTGTTGGATGCAATCAAGCAAGTCCCGAGATACGCCAAGTTTTTGAAGGAGTTGTGCACCACTAGGAAGAGGATTTTGACCAAGGAGGTGGTAAAGGTAGGTGAGAATGTATCCGCCATCTTGCAACGCAAACTACCCCCAAATGCAAAGATCCGGGTAGTTTTACCATTCCTTGTGTAATTGGTAACACTAAGTTCGAATCTGCCATGCTAGACTTAGGTGCTTCTATAAATGTTATGCCATATTCCATTTATGCATCTATGAACCTAGGAGTGTTGAAAAATGATGGTGTTATCATACAATTGGCCGATAGATCTAATGCCTATCCAAAGGGGTTTTGGAAGATGTTTTGGTGCAGGTTAATCATTTGATCTTTCCGGCGGATTTCTATGTTCTTGAGATGGATGAATCGGATCATGTACCTTCGCTGCCCATTCTACTTGGAAGGCCATTCATGAAGACGGCCCGGACTAAAATTGATGTGTTTAATGGAACTTTGTCCATGGAATTTGATGGGGAAGTTGTTAATTTCAATCTTTACGATTCTATTAAGTATCCTAGTGAGGATCATTCATGTTTCTCTATTGATATAGTTGACTCTTTGGAGCAGGGATATCTTGAAGATTTGAATGACGATGCACTTGAAAAGGTCATTACAAGAGGCGTGGAACTCAAAACCAAGGGGGCAGAAATTAAGCTAACCCACGGCACACATGAATCACTTCATGCCGTGCCCCTAGTGAGGAAATCAGTGAGATGGTAGCTGCCCTTGAGTCGTTACCTAAACACCTTGGTAGGCCTCCAATCCCAATTCCAATTCCGTTTCTACTAACAAGTTGTTACCTTGATGATTCAGGCACCCATTCTTGAGCTTAAACCATTGCGGACCATTTGAAGTTTTTTTGGGAGATAAAGAGGCGTTGCCCGTCATTGTCTCTTCATCACTCACAGCAATGGAGGAGGAGAAACTGATTCGGGTGTTGAAAGAGTACAAAACAGCCATTGGATGGACCTTGGCCGACATTAAGGGAATTAGCCCTACAACGTGCATGCATCGCATACTTCTAGAGGAGAGGACTAAACCAACTCGAGAGGCTCAACGCCGACTCAACCCTCCAATGATGGAAGTTGTGAAAAAGGAGATTATCAAGCTTCTTGATTGTGGAGTGATTTATCCAATCTCGGATAGTCGTTGGGTTTCACCGGTTCAAGTTGTTCCAAAGAAATCGGGAGTCACTGTGGTAAAGAATGAAGAGAACGAACTTGTGCCTACCCGTATCCAAACAGGTTGGAGAGTTTGCATCGATTATAGAAAGCTCAACGCCACCACAAGGAAGGATCACTTCCCTCTGCCGTTCATCGATCAAATGCTTGAAAGGTTAGCTGGTCATTCATTTTATTGCTTTCTTGATGGGTATTCTGGATATAATCAAATTGTCATAGCTCCGGACGATCAAGAGAAGACCACTTTTACTTGTCCATTTGGTACCTTTGCCTATCGTCGAATGCCATTCGGTTTATGTAATGCACCAGCCACGTTTCAAAGATGCATGGTAAGTATCTTTTCAGATTATGTTGAAAAGTTTATTGAGGTTTTCATGGATGATTTTAGTGTCTTTGGTGATTCATTTGATGATTGCTTGGATAATCTCACTTTAATCTTGAAACGTTATGGTTAAACAAGGTATTGTTTTGGGTCATATAATCTCTGAAAAAGGAATTGAAGTTGATAAGTCTAAGGTAGATCTTGTACGCTACTTACCCTCTCCTACTTCGGTTAGAGAGGTTTGTTCTTTTCTTGGTCATGCAGGATTCTATAGACGATTTATCAAGGACTTTTCCAAGGTCGCACAACCCCTATGTCGTCTCCTCCAAAAGGAAGTGTCTTTTGAGTTCAACGAGGCGTGTGAGAAAGCATTCAACCATCTCAAAGACTTACTCACCACGGCACCAATCATCACTCCACCGGATTGGTCCATTCCCTTTGAATTGATGTGTGATGCATCGGATTATGCACTTGGGGCTGTTTTGGGTCAAAGGAAAAACAAACAGCCACATGTTATTTATTATGCGTCCCGCACTTTAAATGATGCTCAATTGAATTATTCTACAACCGAAAAAGAACTTTTGGCGGTTGTATTTGCTTTAGATAAATTTAGATCATATCTAATTGGTACTAAAGTAATTGTTTTCACTGACCATGCAGCCTTGAAGTATCTTTTCACCAAAAAGGAGGCCAAACCAAGGCTCATTCTTTGGATGCTCCTACTTAAAGAATTCGATATTGAAATTAGGGACAAGAAAGGTTGTGAAAACGTGGTGGCTGACCACCTAAGTAGAATGGTGCGTGAAGAGGACCCTCTTCCCATTTCTGAAACATTTCCGGATGAACAACTTCTGTCCATTGAGGTAAGTACCCCTTGGTATGCTGACTTGGTCAATTTCTTGGTGTCTAAGCAAGTTCCTAACACCCTAAGCAAGGCCCAACGTGACAAACTTAGAAAGGATGCACGTTTTTATGTATGGGATGACCCATATTTGTGGAAAATCTGCCCTGATCAGATTGTGCGCCGTTGTGTTATTGAATGCGAGTTTAATTCAATTTTGAGTTTTTGCCATTCATATGCATGTGGTGGACACTTTGGCACACAACGCACAGCGCATAAGGTTCTTGAATGTGGTTTTTTTGGCCTACGTTGTTTAGAGATGCTAGGATTTTTGTTTGACATGTGATAGATGCCAAAGGACAGGAAATTTAGGCCAAAGAGACCAAATGCCGCAAACTCCCATTCTTGTTGTGGAAATCTTTGATGTTTGGGGTATTGATTTTATGGGTCCTTTCCCTACATCTTTTGGTTTTACTTACATTTTACTTGCGGTTGATTATGTGTCGAAGTGGGTGGAAGCCAAAGCCACCCGAACTAACGATTCTAGAGTTGTTGCAGATTTCGTTAAATCTAACATTTTCTCTAGATTTGGGATGCCTAGAGTGCTCATAAGTGATGGCGGATCTCACTTCTGCAACCGCACCATTGAAGCATTGTTGAGGAAGTATAATGTGATGCATAAGGTTTCCACACCTTATCACCCCCAAACAAGTGGCCAAGCCGAAGTTTCGAATAGAGAAATCAAGCAAATCTTGGAGAAGACCGTTGGGCCAAATAGAAAAGATTGGAGCTATGCGTTTGGAGGATGCATTGTGGGCGTATAGAACGGCTTACAAAACGCCCATTGGTATGTCCCCATTTCGGCTAGTATATGGCAAGCCATGCCATCTGCCCGTGGAGCTTGAACACAAGGCACATTGGGCGGTCAAAACCTTCAATATGGATGTGGACACGGCTGGAAATCATAGGAAGCTACAATTGAACGAGCTTGAAGAGATTAGGCATGATTCGTATGAGAATGCCCAGATTTACAAAGAAAAGACCAAGGCGTTCCACGACAAGATGATTAGAGGCAAAACCTTCTCAATTGGGCAGAAAGTGTTGCTATTTAACTCTCGTCTTCGTCTATTCCCGGTAAGTTACGTTCTAAGTGGGTTGGTCCATTTGTTATTACTAATGTTTTTGTGCATGGTGCAGTCCAAATACAAAGTTTGAAAACTGGACAAGAATTCAAGGTTAATGGGCATCGATTGAAGCCCTACTATGAGAACTTTGTTGAGCATGTCGTGGAGGAGATCCCACTCCATGCCGTGGGCTCCAATGGGGACTGAACGTGTTCTTCGTCCGGCTGCAAGACGTTAAAGCAAGCGCTACTTGGGAGGCAACCCGTGCATTCAACAAAGGAAGCCCTAGGAAACACTCCAATTCCAGATTTGCGTTCCTAAAACTCTTCTCTTTGTTGTTGTTCTAATCTGCCCAGTTTTGTATTTAAGTTGATGTTTGTGTGTTTACTTTTGTTTTGTGTGATTTTATGCTTGAAACATTGAGGACAATGTTTGATTTAAGTGTGGGGGGTAACTAAGTGTTTTTGATGCAAATTCGTGGGATTTTATCACCCATTACTTATAGACTTGTTCCTTGCTGTTTTTAAGTGATTTTAAGCTATTTTGGAGTGTTTTAGTGTGTTTTGACTTAAAAATCCGAAAATCTCAGAAAAATTTGAAAAATTGTTTTGAAAAACCCAAAAAGAGTTGTTTTTGTGTGTTTGTTTGTGTCTTAGGTTACCTTCCAACACAATGATGAGGATTCGGTTTTTAATTGCATGATTGTTAAAGAGAGTTATAACATGGATGGAATCTGATTTACTCTTTGGTTTATGCTTGGTTATGGTTATAACTTATGAATTCACATGTAATTACAAAGAAAAAAATCAGTTTTGTAACATGCTTGAAGGAATGAACTCAAATTAACGCTACAACCTTGTGAGACTTGAGCCTAAACGTTTATTTGGAGAGTTGATAATCTGTGCATTATTGTGTTCTAAGTCGTTGCATGATCTCATTATTCTTTGCTTGGTTACTACTTAGAAGGCGTCTCATCACTTAGTTCCAAATGCTAGAACTCATGCCCATTTCATTCAAAGCATGCTATTGTTTTGCATAACACATATTCAAGATGAAGTTGTGTAGTGTCCACCACCATAGCCAAACTGCTGTGTATCCTACATCATTCTATGTTTAAGTTAACCCCGTTGAGCTTTGTTAGCCTATGTTCTTTGTTAACCCACACTATCCTCACCTAGCTTAGATTAGGACCATCCATACCTTTGTTCTTGAAGCATAGTAAAGCATGAATCAAAATGAATTCCTTTTGATCAATGTATGGCAGAAAACAAGTGTGGGGGAAGTAATTCTTGTGTGTGTGTGCCAAATTCCTTAATAAGGCACGGGTAGAAGAGAAAAATAAAAGATATTCGTAGAAAAAGAAAAAGAAGAAGAAAAGTGTGTGAAAAGAATGAAAAAGAGTTGGAAAAGATATGAAAAAGAGTTCTAAAGTGTTGTTTGTTGAAGAAAGGGTCCAAAACATTGAATTCGGCCCTAAGTGTTGCTTGAATCTGCCCTTTGTGTTTAAAAGACGATTTCTGCAATCTTAAGTGAATTCTAAGTTTCAATTTCATTACTTTGCTTGCTATCGCTTTAAGAACGTTTGTTATCCCTATCCTTTCGTTGTTAGCCAATACCCCAAGCCCCGTTACAACCCTTGACTTCAATCTTGAGTGTTATGTTTTTCAATTTGTGGAGTTTGAATTTAGTATGAGCATATGGTGTCACTGGTTCTCGCATCTAAGTAATAGCATTCCATTCATGAGATCATATCTAAACATGCTTAATAACTCCAGAAATTGCTTTCTTTGTTATAACATATGTGAGTGTTTGTTTTCATGTTTACATCAATCTTCTCACATATACCTAGTGTAGGGTGTGTAGTTAGAAAATCTGAGTGAAAATTGAGTGTTTATCTTGTAAGGAATTGAGCAAATTCTCTAAGGCATGTTACTACATTCAAAACATCGTTTTAATTGGTTAATTGTGAACTAGTAAGTGGTGATGGTGATTAAGTATGTGCTCAAGTGTAAAGATGACTAAAATCTGTGGGAATGATGATTTTTAACATGTCATGTGCATTGGAAATCCCTGAGGTAAATGTTGGAAGGATAGGTTGTGTTTTGTTTGTTTTGTTTCGTTTTGGTTTTTTTTTTTTTTTTATTTATTTTGTTTTGCTCGAGGACTAGCAAAAGCTAAGTGTGGGGAATCTGATAGGAGCATATTTATGCGACTTAGTTAGCTTGTTCTTGTGCATTTACGTTGTTAGTTCTTAGTTATTTTAGTCTTTTAAGCCAATTTCATGTGTTTTCAGGTTCTATTTGCAAAGTGTGCAAGAAGGTGCATTTTGGAGTCTTTTGGAGCATAATTGGGCTTGGAATGGATATCACATGCTTGGAGCAAAAGGAATGGACGAAAGTGAAGACCAAAGGAGGCTAGGAGTGAGTGAAGAAATGAAATGAAGAACAAAGAGTTCAGATTTAGAAACCAAGTTTCTATTCTTGAAGGTTTATACTCTTGGAGGGTTCCATTCTTGGGAGTTTCTATTTTTGGCTCTAAACTTTCCTAATCCTAATTCACCTAAGTTCCAGCCACAAAAGGATTCCAAAACATTTTAGGACACTTAATTGGTTGTTCTAGAAGCCCATCTTTCCTAATTTCTGATCCTAAGCCACCTAACCTATTTCCTTTAATTTCCTGATTTGTTTTCCTTTTTCTAGAATCTTTGACTTAATTTCTGTTAATCTAATTAAGTTGGGGGTTCTAATTTCCCAAAATTCTTTCCCAAAATCTTTGCAGCATCCCCCCTCTCCTGCTCTCTCTTAATTTCTGATTTTAATTGCCTTTTTCTCTCTTGATTTGTTTTCCTAAATTGTTCCAGAAATTAAGAGGGCTGAGATTACTCACAAGGGACATTCATTCAGCACCATTCCATTCTCTCAATCACTCACTCAACCATTCTCTCACCATTCACGCCAGAAAACTTCACCCATTCTCTGCAGCCACCATCCTTCACCAATCTCCATATTTTCTGACCCTAAACCTTCCTAGCCGTGCCATACACCCATCCTAGACACTTTTCCACCATTCTACATCATCCATAACCACCACAACTCACCACCATCCCTTGTGCCGCAGCAAAGAGGAAGGAGGAGTGCCTTGAATGTGCTTGCTATTCAATTGAGGATTGCTGGAACGTTTAGGTGTTTTCTTTCTTTTATTTTCAATGTTTCAATTCAATAATCTCTGTGTTGTGAGTATGAGGAACTAAACCCCCTCTAAGTTAGGGGTGATTCGAAACCATGTACATACTTGCAATATGAATTGATTACCTTTAGTTGTGATTTCATAAGTTGTGAATTCAATTCGTTTAACTCGCTTGATTGATAACTTATTCGTGTATGTTTATTAAGAGTGCACGCTTAGTTTTCATGCATGAATATGATGCTAGAGTATAAGGGAGTTTCACCTAATAGTTACAATCTTATATTCACAAGTAGTGGAGGTCGCTTATAAACGATCGCGTTAAATGAATTCTTGGCACGAGTTTCATGCTCATCATAGTACGAATGCCTCGTCAATACTTATAGTTCTCATATTGCTTAATGATCTTTGATTGTATCTTTATTGTGCTTTTCACGTAAAGGACTTTTGAAGAATGTGTTGAATTGTTGTATGCGCTTTCCCATCCAATTCAATAACTTAAGGAGAACTTGAAGGTTAATTTAAGCGGACCTAATTAACTTGAGGTGTTGAGTTCCATGATTTATCGAAAGAACAACTGAAAATTGGTTTATGTGCAAGTATGTCATGTGTGGAGAAGAACCCTCTAGCTAACCTTCCATCCATAGTTTCATCCAAATTCGTTTTACAATCTGTTTTAATTACAATATGTTTTCTTTGTTTTCAAATTCGTCAAAACCAAGTCCCCCTTTATTTTGAAGTGTCATATTAGTTAGAAAGTGTTTTAGTTTGTGTTTTTAAGTGTTTTGATTCAAGTTATAACCCAATTTCGTCCAAATTAGTGTTAGGTGTTCAAAATTGCCCAGAAAGTGTTTTTAAGGCAGTTTTGAGTCTTTTGGTTGCTGTTTTGAGTTTTTGGTTTGTTTTAGTGTTTTAAACTTTAGTTTTGCATTCTTTGAGTCAAGATTAGTGTTTTAAACTTTGTTTTTACGTTTTGAAGTCAGTTTTGAAGTGTTTAGCAATCCCTCCTAATCCCCGGTCTAGAACGATCCCCACTTACATGCTTTACTACAATTGTCACAAGAGGGTTTAATTTGTGTGCTTATATATTTCGCATCACCCACTTTTTTGACCGATTGATTTCGGATCGAGCCCAAAACTTGGGCAACATCATAATCTTGTGGCGAATCAATCAAACTACAGAATGTTCCAACCACTCCCATTAGCGCACGAACTTGGATACGAACTTATAGTGGCCCACTTCATTGACCAATTGATTACAAATCATTTAGGAAACTTGGGCAACATCATAATCTTCTAGGAGGAGTCATTTGAAGAGTTTTTATAGAAATCAAATCACTCAAACTATACAATGTTCCAACCACTCCCATTAGCGCACGAATTTGGCTGCGAACTTATAATGGCCCACTTCTTTGACCAATTGAATTCGAATTGAGCCCAAAACTTGGGCAACATCATAATCTTGTGGGAGGAGTCATTTGGTGAATTTTTAATAAAATCCAATCACTCCAACAATAAATTGTAACAACCACTCCAATTAGCGTATGAAATTGTGTACGAACTTATAGTGGCCCACTTCTTTGACCAAATGAATTCCGTTCAAACCCAAAACTTGGCCTAAAGTATAATCTTGTGGGAGGAGTCGTTTGGTGAGTTCTTATACAAATCCAATCACTCAAACTATACAATGTTTAAACCACTCCCTTTTCTATATAGTGGCCCACTTCTTTGACCACCTGATTTCGGATCAAGCCCAAAACTGGGGCAACACCATAATCTTGTGGGAGGAGTCATTTGGTGGGTTTTTACTGAAATCGAACAGCTCAAACTATTCAATTTTCCAACCACTCCCTTTTGTGTTTGAACTTGTGTACGAACTTATAGTGGCCCACTTCTTTGACCAATTGATTTCGAATTGAACCCAAAACTTGGGCAACATCATAATCTTGTGGGAGGAGTCATTCGGCAAGTTTTTACAAGAATCCAATAACTCAAACAATTTAATGTTCCAACCACTCGCTTTAGTGTACGAACTTGCGTACAAACTTATAGTGACCCACTCCTTTGACCAATTGATTTCGGATCGAGCCCAAAACTTGGATAATATCATCATCTTATGGGAGGAGTCATTTGGTGAGTTTTTACTGAAATCCAATCACTCAAACTATACAATGTTCCAACCATTCCTATTCGCGCACAAACTTGGCTACGAACTTATATTGGTCCACTTCTTTGACCTATTAATTTCGGATCAAGCCCAAAACTTGGGCAAAATCATAATCTTGTGGGAGGCGTCATTTGGTGAGTTTTTGCTGAAATCCAATGACTCAGACTATACAATGTTCCAACCACTCCAATTACTGCACGAACTTATAGTGGTCTACTTCTTTGACCAATTGAATTCGGATCGAGCCCAAAACTTGAGCAACATCATAATCTTGTGGGAGTAGGCATTTGGTGAGTTTTTACTGAAATCCAACTACTCAAACAATTCAATGTTCCAACCACTCCCTTTAGTGTACAAACTTGTGTACAAACTTATAGTGGACCACTTATTTGACCAATTGATTTCTGATCGAGCCGAAAACTTGGCCAACATCATAATCGTGTGGGAGGAGTGATTTGGGGAGTTATTAGTGAAATGCAATCACTCAAACTTCCCTTTAGCGTACGAACTTATACTGGCCCACTTCTTTGACTAATTGGTTTCGGATCGAGCCCAAAACTTGGGTAATGTAGTAATCTTGTGGGAGGACTCATTTGGTGAGTTTTTTCAGAAATCCAATCACTCAACCTATACAATGTTCCAACCACTCCCATTGGAGCACAAACTTGGCTACGAACTTATAGTGGGCCACTTCTTTGACCTATTGATTTCATATCGAGCCCAAAACTTGGGCAAAATCATAATCTTGTGGGAGGATTCATTTGGTGAGTTTTCACTGAAATCTAATCACTCAAACTTCCCTTTTGCGTACGAACTTATAGTCGCCCACTTGTTTGACCAATTGACTTCGATCGAGCCCAAAAACTGGGCAACTTCATAATCTTGTGGGAGGAGTCATTTGGTGAGTTTTTACTGAAATCCAATAACTCAAGCAATTCAATGTGTACGAACTTGTAATGGCCCACGTCTTTGACCGATTGATTTCAGATCGATCCCAAAACTTGGGCAACATCATAATCTTGTGGCGAATCACTCAAACTACAGATTCTTCCAACCACTCCCATTAGCGCACGAACTTGGATACGAACTTATAGTGGGCCACTTCTTTGACCTATTGATTTTGGATCGACCCCAAAACTTGGGCAAAATCATAATCTTGAGGGAGGATTCATTTGGTGAGTTTTCATTGAAATCCAATCACTCAAACTTCTCTTTAGCATACGAACTTATAGTGGCCCACTTGTTTGACCAATTGATTTCGGATCGAGCCCAAAACTTGGGCAACTTCATAATCTCGTGGGAGGAGTCATGTGGTGAGTTTTTACTGAAATCCAATAACTCAAACAATTCTATGTGTACGAACTTGTAGTGGCCCACTTTATTGACCGATTGATTTCAGATCGAGCCCAAAACTTGGGTAACATCATAATCTTGTGGCGAATGACTCAAACTACAGAATGTTCCAACCACTCCCATTAGCGCATGAACTTGGGCAACATCATAATCTTCTGGGAGGAGTCATCTGGTGAGTTTTTATAGAAATCGAATCACTCAAACTATACAATGTTACAACCACTCCCATTAGCGCACGAACTTGGCTGCGAACTTATAATGGCCCACTTCTTTGACCAATTGAATTCGGATCGAGCCCAAAACTTGGGCAACATCATAATCTTGTGGCAAGAGTCATTTGATGAGTTTTTACAAAAATCCAATAACTCAAACAAGTCAATGTTCCAACCACTCGCTTTAGTGTACGAACTTATAGTAACCCACTCCTTTGACCAATTGATTTCGGATCAAGCCCAAAACTTGGATAATATCATCATTTTATGGGAGGAGTCATTTGGTGAGTTTTTACTGAAATCCAATCACTCAAACTATACAATGTTCCAACCATTCCCTTTTGCGTTTGAACTTGTGTACGAACTTATTGTGGCCCACTTCTTTGACCAATTCATTTCGAATTGAACCCAAAACTTGGGCAACATCATAATCTTGTGGGAGGAGTCATTCGGTGAGTTTTTACAAAAATCCAATAACTCAAACAATTCAATGTTCCAACCACTCGCTTTAGTGTATGAACTTGCGTACGAACTTATAGTGACCCGCTCCTTTGACCAATTGATTTTGGATCGAGCCCAAAACTTGGATAATGTTATCATCTTATGGGAGGAGTCATTTGGTGAGTTTTTTACTGAAATCCAATCACTCAAACTATACAATGTTCCAATCATTCCTATTCGCGCACGAACTTGGCTACGAACTTATAGTGGCACACTTCTTTGACCTATTAATTTCGGATCAAGCCCAAAACTTGGGCAAAATCATAATCTTGTCAGAGGAGTCATTTGGTGAGTTTTTGTTGAAATCCAATCACTCAGAATATACAATGTTCCAACCACTCCAATTTGTGTACGAACTTATAGTGGTCCACTTCTTTGACCAATTGAATTCAGATCTAGACCAAAACTTGGGCAACATCATAATCTTGTGGGAGGAGTCATTTTGTGAGTTTTTAATGAAATCGAATCACTCAAACTATACTGTTCCAACCACTCCCATTAGAGCCCGAACTTGGCTACGAACTTATAGGGTCCCACTTCTTTGTCCAATTGATTTTGGATCAAGCCCAAAACTTGGGCAACATCATAATCTTGTGGGAGATGTCATTTGGTCAGTTTTTCCTGAAGTCCAATCACTCAAACTGTACAATGTTCCAGCCACTCCCATTAGCGCACGAACTTTGCTACGAACTTATAGTGGCCCACTTCTTTGACGAAATGATTTTGGATCGAACCCAAACTTGAACATCCCTTTAGCATACGAACTTATATTGTCCCACTTAGTTGACCTATTGATTTCGGATCGAGCCCAAAACTTGCGCAAAATATTAATCTTGTGGGAGAAGTCTGTTGGTGAGTTTTTACTCAAACTATAAATTGTTCCACCCACTCCCTTTTGCATACGAACTTGTGTACAAACTTATTGTAAGACCCATGAGCTTGAGGAAGCAAGAACGGTGAGCAATCCCACATCGCTCGGGGAGGGAAATGTGAAGTGCTTATATGTGTAGGCACATATCTTCCTAGCACAAGGCCTTTTGGGAGCTTACTCGCTTCGGATTCCTAGGAACTCCGAAGTTAAGCGAGTTTGGGCTAGAGCAATCCCAGGATGGGTGATCCACTGGGAAGTTGCTCGTGAATTCCCAGAAACAAAGCCGTGAGGGCAGGGCCCAAAGTGGACAATATCGTGCTAGGAGAGTCGGGTCGTGCCATAAAAATTTATGACCTGCAAAATACCATTTTGCCCCTCACGTATTTTTAATCGCATAGTCTTCAATATGACTCGGAATTGAGCCCACAATATACCCACGAATTCATATCAACGAGCCCGACGTAACATTGTGGCTCACTTCCCCAAATTCCTTCCTGAACGAAAAGTAAATTTTAAAATCCATTAAAATATTCTCGGGGTAATATTGTCTTTTCCCTCAACAAATTAATAATTAAATATTATTTAAGGTTTGGGTTATTACACTTATAGTGGACCACTTCATTGACCAATAGAATTCAGATCGAACCCAAAATGTAGGCAACTTCATAATCTTGTGGGAGGAGTCATTTGGTGAGTGCTTTCTGATATCCAATAACCCAAACAATTCAATGTTCCAACCACTCCCCATTAGTGTACGAACTTATAGTGACCCACTTCTTTGAAAAATTGACTTCGAATCGAGCCCAAAACTTGGGTAATATCATAATCATGTGGGAGGAGTCATTCGGTGAGTTTTTACTGAAATGCAATCACTCAAACTATACAATGTTCCAACCATTCACTTTGGGGGACTAACTTGTTTACAAATTTATAGTGGCCCACTTCTTTGACCAATTTATTTCGCATCAAGCCCAAAACTTGGGCAACATCATAATCTTGTGGCAGGAGTCGTTCGGTGAGTTTTTGAAGAAATCCAATCACTCAAACTATACAATATTTCAACCACTCCGTTTAGCATACAAAGTTGTGTACGAACTTATAGTTGCCCACTTCTTTGACCACTTGATTTCGGATCAAGCCCAAAACTTGGGCAACATCATAATCTTGTGGGAGGAGTCATTTGTTGGGTTTTTACTGAAATCGATTCACTCAAACTATACAATGTTCAAACCACTCCTTTTTGCATATGGACTTATAGTGGCCCACTTCTTTGATGAATTGAATTCGAATTGAGCCCAAAACTTGGGCAACTTCATAATCTTGTGGGAGGAGTCATTCGGTGAGTTTTTACAGAAATCCAATAACTCAAAAAATTCAACGTCCCAACCACTCCCTTTAGTATACGAACTTGTGTACAAACTTATAGTGACCCAGTCCTTTGACAAATTGATTTTGGATAGAGCCCAAAACTTTGGTAATGTCATCATCTTGTGGAAGGAGTCATTTGGTGAGTTTTACTGAAATCCAATCACTCAAAGTGTACAATGTCCTCCCATTAGAGCACGAACTTGGCTACGAACTTATAGTGGCCCACTTTTTTTACCAATTGATTTCCTATCGAACCCAAAACTTGTGCAATATCATAATCTTGTGGGAGGATTCATGTGGTTAGTTTTTACAGAAATCCAATAACTCAAACATCCCTTTAGCATACGAACTCACATTATGGGAGGTGTCATTTGGTGAGTTTTTACTGAAATCCAATAACTCAAACAACTCAAAGTTCCAACCACTCCCCTTAGTGTACGAACTTATAGTGACCCACTTCTTAGACCAATTGATTTCGGATCGAGCCCAAAACTTGTGTAATATCATAATCATCTGGGTGGAGTCATTCGGTGAGTTTTTACTGAAATGCAATCACTCAAACTATACAATGTTCCATCCATTCACTTCAGGGGATGAACTTGTTTACAAATTTATAGTGGCCCACTTCTTTGACCAATGGATTTCGGATCGAGCCAAAAATTCGGGCAACATCATAATCTTGTGGCAGGAGTCGTTTGGTGAGTTTTTACTGAAATCCAATCACACAAACTATAGAACGTTTAAACCACTCCCATTAGCTTACGAACTTATAGAGGCGCACTTCTTTGGCCCAATGATTTCGGATCAAGCCCAAAATTTGGGCATAATCATAATCTTGTGGGAGGAGTCATTTGGTCAGTTTTTACTAAAATTGAGTCACTCAAACTACATATTGTTCCAACCATTCCCAGTAGCGCACGAACTTGGCTACAAACTTATAGTGGCGCACTTCTTTGACCAATTGATTTCCGGATAATCTTGTCGGAAGAGTTGTTCGGTGAGTTTTTAAAGAAACCCATTCACTCAAACTATACAATATTTCAACCACTCCCTTTAGCGTACGAAGTTGTGTACGAACTTATAGTGGCCCACTTCTTTGACCACTTGATTTCGAATCCAGCCGAAAACTTGGGCAACATCATAATCTTGTGGGAGGAGTCATTTGTTGGGTTTTTATTGAAATCGATTCACTCAAACTATACAATGTTCCAACCACTCCTTTTTGCATATGGACTTATAGTGGCCCACTTCTTTGACCAATTGAATTCGAATTGCGCCCAAAACTTGGCCAACTTCATAATCTTGTGGGAGGAGTCATTCGGTGAGTTTTTACTGAAATCCAATAACTCAAAAAATTCAACGTTCCAACCACTCCCTTTAGTGTACGAACTTGTGTACAAACTTATAGTGACCCACTCCTTTGACAAATTGATTTCGGATAGAGCCAAAAACTTTGGTAATATCATCATCTTGTGGGAGGAGTCATTTGGTGAGTTTTTACTGAAATCCAATCACTCAAACTGTACAATGTTCCAACCACTCCATTAGCGCACGAACTTGGCTATGAACTTATAGTGGCCCACTTCTTTGACCAATTGATTTCGGATCGAACCCAAAACTTGTGCAATATCATAATCTTGTGGGAGGATTCAAGTGGTTAGTTTTTACAGAAATCCAATAACTCAAACATCCTTTTAGCGTACGAACTTACATTATGGGAGGTATCATTTGGTGAGTTTTTATTGAAATCCAATAACTCAAACAATCCAAAGTTCCAACCACTCCCCTTAGTGTACGAACTTATAGTGACCCACTTCTTAGACCAACTGATTACGGATCGAGCCCAAAACTTGGGTAATATCATAATCTTGTGGGAGGAGTCGTTTGGTGAGTTTTTACCTAAAGCCAATAACTCAAACAATTCAATGTTCCATCACTACCTTTAGTGTACGAACTTGTGCATGAACTTATAGTGGCCCACTTCTTTGACCTATTGATTTTGGATCTAGCCCAAAACTTGGGCAAAATCATAATCTTGTGGGAGGAGTCATTTGGTGAGTTTTTACGGAAATCCAATCACTCAAACCATAAATTGTTCCAACCACTCCCTTCTGCGTACAAATTTGTGTATGAACTTATAATGACCCACTTCTTTGACCAATTGATTTCGGATCAAGCCCAAAACTTGGGCAACATAATACTCTTGTGGGAGGAGTCATTTGGTGAATTTTTACTTGTATCGAAACACTCAGACTATATGATGTCCCAACCACTCCCATTAGCGCATGAACTTGGCTGCGAACTTAATGTGGGCCACTTCTTTGACCAATTGAATTCGAATCAAACCCAAAACTTGGGCAACATCATAATCTTTTGGGAGGAGTCATTTGGTGAGTTTTTACTAGTATCGAATCACTCAAACTATACAATGTTCCAACCATTCCCATTAGCGCACGAACTTGGCTACGAACTTATTATGGTCCACTTCTTTGACCAAATGATTTCGGATCAAACCCAAAACTTGGGCAACATCATAATGTTACTCCCATTAGCGCACGAACTTTGCTACGAACTTATAGTGGCCCACTTCTTTGACCAATGATTTCGGATCGAACCCAAAACTTGTGCAATATCATAATGTTGTGGGGGGATTCATGTGGTTAGTATTTACCAATCACTCAAACTATATAATCTTCCAACCATTCCCACTTGTGCATGAACTTGGCTTCGAACATATAGTGGCCCAATTTTTCGACCTATTGATTTCGGATCGAGCCCAAAACTTGGGCAAAATCATAATCTTATGGGTGGAGTCATTTGGTTAGTTTTTTCTGAAATCCACTCACTCAGACTATATAGTGTCCCAACCACTCCCATTAGTGTACGAACTTGTGTACGAAGTTATACTGGCCCACTTCTTTGACCACTTGATTTCAAATCAATCCCAATACTTGGGCAACATCATAATATTTGGGGAGGAGTGATTTGGTGAGTTTTTACTGAAATCCAATCATCCAAACTATACAATTTCCAACCATTCCTATTCGCGCACGAACATGACTATACAATGTTCCAACCACTCCCATTAGTGTACGAACTTATAGTGGCCCACTTCTTTGACCAATTGATTTCGGATCGGGCCCAAAACTTGGGCAAAATCATAATCTTGTGGGTGGAGTCATTTGGTTACTTTTTTTTGAAATCCACTCACTCAGACTATACAATGTTCCAACCACTCCCATTAGTGCACGAACTTATAGCAGACCACTTCTTTGACCAATTGAACTCGGATTGACCCCAAAACTTGGGCAACATCATAATCTTGTGGGAGGAGTCATTTGGCCAGTTTTTACTGAAATCAATTCACATAAACTATACAATGTTCGAATCAAACCCTTTAGTGTACAAACTTATAGTGGCACACTTCTTTGACTACTTGATTTTGGATCAAGCCCAAAACTTGGGCAACACCATAATCTTTGGGGAGGAGTCATTTGGTGAGTTTTTACTGAAATCCAATCACTCAAACAATACAATGTTCCAACCTCACCCTTTAGCGTACGAAATTGTGTACGAACGTATAGTGGCCCACTTCTTTGACCAATTAATTTCAGACCGAGCGGAAGGAGTCATTTGGTGAGTTTTTACTGAAATCCAATCCCTCAAACTATAAATTGTAACAACCACTCCCTTCAACGTTTGAACTTGTGTACGAACTTATAGTGACCCACTTCTTTGACCACTTCATTTAAGATCAGGCCCAATACTTGGGAAACATCATAATCTTCGGGGAGGAGTCATTTGGTGACTTTTTACTGAAATCCAATCACTCAAACTATACAATTTCCAACCATTCCTATTCGCGCACGAACTTGGCTACGAACTTATAGTGGCGCACTTCTTCGACCTATTAATTTCATATCAAGACCAAAACTTGGGCAAAATCATAATCTTGTGGGAGGAGTCATTTGGTGAGTTTTTTCTGAAATTCAATCACTCAAACTATACAATGTTCCAACCACTCTAATTAGTGTACAAACTTATAGTGGCCCACGTCTTTGACCAATCGAATTCGGATCGAGCCCAAAACTTGGGCAACATCAAAAACTTGTCGGAGGAGTCATTTGGTGAGTTTTTACTAAAATCGAATCACTGAAACTGTACATTGCTCCAACCACTCCCATTAGCGCACGAACTGATAGCGGCCCACTTCTTTGACCCATTGAAATTCAAATCGTGCCCAAAACTTGCGAAATCATAATCTTTGTTGGAGGATTCATTTGGTTAGTTTTGACAGAAATCTAATCACTCAAACTTCACTTTAGCGTACGAAATTATAGTGGCCCACTTCTTGGACCAATTGATTTCGGATCGAGCCCAAAACTTGGGAAACATTATAGTCTTGTGGTAGAATTCATTTGTTGAGTTTTTACTGAAATCCAATCACTCAAACTATACAACATTTCAACCACTCCCTTTAGCGTACGAACTTGTGTACGAACTGATAGTGGCCCATTTCTTTGACCAATTGATTTCGAATCAAGCCAAAAACTTGGGTAATATCATAATCTTGTGGGACGATTCATTTTTTCAGTTTTTACTGAAATCGAATCACTCAAACTATAAATTGTTCCAACCACTCCCTTTTGCGTACGAACTTATAGTGGCCCACTTCTTTGACCAATTGATTTCGGATCGAGCCCAGAAGTTGGGCAACATCATAATCTTGTGGCAACATTCATTTGGTGAGTATTTACTAAAATCCAATCACTCAAACTGTACAATGTTTCAACCACTCCCTTTAGGATACAAACTTGTGTACGAACTTCTAGTGGCCCACTTCTTTGACCAATTGATTTCGGATCGAGCCCGAAACTTGGCTAACATCATACTCTTGTGGGAGGATTCATTTGGTGAATTTGTACTAAAATCGAATCGCTCAAACTATATAATGTTCCAACCACTCCCATTAGGACACGAAATAGGCTACGTACTTATAGTGGCCCACTTCTTTGACCTATTGATTTTGGATCTAGTTCAAAACTTGGGCAAAATCATAATCTTGTGGGAGGAGTCATTTGGTGAGCTTTTACTGAAATCCAATCACTTAAATGATAAATTTTTCAAACCAGTCCCTCTTGCATACGAACTTGGGTACGAACTTATACTGGCCTACTTCTTTGAATACTTGATTTCGAATCGATCCCAAAACCTCGGCAACATCATAATCTTTTAGGAGGAGTTATTTTGTGAGTTTTTCTTGAAATCCAATCACTGAAACTATACAATGTTCCCACCACGACGGCGGGCACCACCACCTGAAATCTCTTCCTCTTCTCCTGCTCTACCCAGCCCGGGGGTGGATCGACGTCGGCGGTGTGAGATTTCTCCGACTGAACTAAAAAGGGGCTGACGCTGTTGTGGTGTTTTCCAGTGAATCCGGTGACTAACTCCGGCAAACTTAGTATGATTTTCCATCCCCTCAACATCCTCTAGCTGTTTATTCAAGTGGTTAGGATCAATTTTGTTATTTGGGAGACATCTTCTCTATGTATCTCTTAGGTTAATTTTGGACGTAATTACTAGTTTTTTTTTGCAGTTAGTTCTACAAATGGCTACGCATACCTTTCAGCCATTTCTGCTGTTGAATTGGGATTTTTATGAATATTAATAACATTATATTTTTAGCATTCCCTTTTTGCTTTTGTTGAGTTATGTTAAAACACTAATTTGTCATATATCAAGTCTGTAGGTGAAACTGAATTCTATATTCCACTTTAACGTTGAAGGCATGATATTAAAGTGTTACATATAATTTTTCATTATATTATGTATTATTGGTGTAAGAGTGTTGTGAATTGACAAGTCCTGTCATACTCGGAGGTCGTGGACCCCACGATGGGCCGGTTGACCAACTTAAAAATTTAACCATATAATTAATCTCAGGTCTTCTAAGGTCATTCCAATTTTTAGAGAAGGATTAAAGGGGCGGTTTGTTGAGGCCGAAAAGTAAGTTGTAAGGGTGAAGGGACTTTTATTCAAAAAATGGTTTTCTTGTTACAGTAAAGTGATTAAATATTTAAGGAGGATTTAAATTGATAATTGTATGATTATAGGGTTATATTTAAATATATGTTAGATGGTTTGGAATTAATAAATTACGAATATTAATTTATGAATAGCATGTTAAGCATATTTGGAGTGAATTTGGGAATAATTTCATTATATTCGTTTCCTTTGTTCTAGCTTTGTATGTTTCAGTTTACTTTGATTATTTTGTTTATTATCTACGTCTCCACACTACCTTCCGCACGTAAGCTTAAAATTGATTAAAAGGCTGGGCCAGTACCTGGTATCAGAGCCAAAAATCCCCAAAAGAGTTGTTAGATTGAAGGTTTTAACTAAGTCTTGTAGGTCTAATCTTCTGGTTTTTCTGTCAAGTTTCCTTTACTCACTAGTCATCGAGTTGTCTAGCTGTCAGATAGGCTCGTTTAGCTGTTAGCCAGGGAGGCGTGAGGCGTTGAGAGACTTAGGCAGGGACTAGCAACCTTAGTAGAAGGCCTGATCTATTTCAACTGCTTTCCAAATTTTTCTATTGCTCTTTATGATATAAATGTCTTAAAAGCTTTAACTTTAAATTTTCAAACTCAGGGTTATGATATGGATCTAGGATCACAAAATCTGGCAATTATATATAGGGTTTCATATAAGGTTACGAACACTGTCTATCCAAAAGCCAAAGACCTAGACAGTAAGGGTGAAACTACCTTGTTCCAAACAACCTTGAAAAGTCAAATGTTGCTGTTCCAAATATTATAAAGTGGAGTGATATAACTCTACTAGAAAAGTGGGTTTTGGCTGAAGTAGCCCCAATGAAGCCCCTTGAAAATCAGGTGCCAACACAAATCTCACAGTTCGCTGACGGAGAAGTAGAAATACAACTCTCCAGCGCTATGAGAACTAGGATAGATCTGCCACCTTCTAGATCTAACCCATAACCACATAGATCTAGCACATCTTCTGCTTATGACCTAGACCATGAAAGGATGGTTCTAGCAGGACTTAGGATAACCCAGGAACAGATACAGAGGCCAGCTTATAGGTTTGAACAGACCATTCAGATCTAGGATTTAGAAGAAATCCGCCTCAACCAGAACCAACATTCTCGGATGTAGAATTCGAGATAAACTTGATAAAATCTTTTGAAATTGAACACGAAAAGATTAAAAGAAATTATCTGAGTATTGAAAATACTGATAAAAGAATTTGGTTTGAAACAACTTTTCAAAAATATAGGCAAGATCATCTCTGGAAAGCTCACACCACCTTCATGAAAGAAAAGAAATTTAACTGCTTTTTCTTTACATGGTTAGATTGGTGTGCTAAGAAATACAACATTCCTGAATATAGGAGCCATATAGAAATGATAGGAAGCCCGCTTTCGACTTATACATCTAAGGATGGAAAGTCAGTGAAAGCCATACATCCACCAGAAATGGTAATAAAACAAAAGGATGTCATAGCCGCTCCCTATAAAGAAACCACCTTCCTGGATGACAATGCTAATAACTTTCGCACGACTAATAGAGAAGATATAGGTGTTAACTCGTAAGTGCACGGGCCAATTAGTAGTATAGCAAGACAAGTACGAAGTCGTACCCACGAGGACTGAGAAGTTAAAATTAGTTATGTACTTCGATTACCCAATTCAAGGAAACATGAAGTTAAGTCTAAAACATATTTTAAAGAGAGATTGATTGACTTTGTGAAAACAAATGAAACAAAATGAAATTGCAAACAAAGGCAAAGTAAACAAGTGTATCAAAGAGTGGTTTTGAGGTTGGAAACAGATTTGGAGACTAGGGCATTCGATTCACCATAACAATCTAATTCTAGGTTATAAGGATTCAAGTGACAAGTCTAATTCAGATTCAAAGATTGATTCTAGCTGAAGTATGATTAAGCCATGGTGTTTGATCCTAACCTTGTATTTCCAATTCCCTAATTAAGTCCTTATTGTCGAACTCAAATCAAGCATCACAAATCCATTAATGGGAAAGAAACTAAAACAGAAATGAGAAAACATAATGAATACAATAAGAGTAGAAAAACCCTTTTTCTGAAGTTCTTGTGGTGTCCAATGTTTCTCCAAGTGGTTCTCCACGTCTAATGCTTCTCCAAGAGCTTCCCCACATCTAGAAGGATGTATGAAGGTTAAGGAGGTGATTTGGGATGAGTTTGGGTGAGTGGTGATGGCTGAGAAAGAGGAAATTTGTAGGGAAATTGAAGGAAGGGTTGCAGGGACTGTTTTGGTGATTTGAGGTTGTTTAGAGTGTTGGGTTGATTTCTGGATGTGTTTGGGGAATGATGAGAGTGTGGAGCATGGAGTGAAGGATGGAATGAATTGTGGGAGTGTGAATGTCAGGATGTGTGTGTATGTAATGAAGGATGGAAGTGGTATTTATAAGGAGAATTCTGAATTGATTAATGCCTCCACCAACAACACTCATTTCATCAACCACACCAATGCAATAGAAAATCAGTTTCTCTTCCTTTTTGGCTATTGCAGATCCACTTGAATTATAAATAGCTCACCAAGAATCCCACCAGAAATCACATCACATGCACAACTCAGCCTTCATGGGCTCACGAATTGGGCTTCCCTTAAGCAACTGATGACTTTGAACCGTCTTTCTTCAAGTTCAGAATGTCATCTTTCCAACCACATATCATTTGGGCCAATCCAAGTTCGGAGGAAGGAGTTAAGGCTGACATGAATTGCTAACTCAGTCTGCATGTTTTTAGACCATTTTGCATCTTTTCCTATCCAAAGCCACCAATGCTACCTAAAGCCCAATGAACTGAATCATAAACACAATAAAGATTAAAAGCATAAGTTTAACTCCAAAACATAACAAAATCATAAGCTAGAAGGGTATAAAATGATATACAATTATGAACCGATCAAATACCCCCAGACCTAGATTTTGCTAGTCCTCGAGCAAAACAAAGATAAAAACAAAACAAGAAGTTAATTGAACCACTTCCACTGGTAACACGATTGCATTGAGCATATGCAATAAGCCTTTAAACCTCTAGGCATCCGTAGTAGAAGGAGTTGTGTCTCCTGAGGGTTTAACAGATACGATACCCACAAACATTTTACCGACTCTACAAAACAAAGTGGTTAGAAAACCTTTGAAATTAACTAATGAAAATGAAAGAAAGTTTTAGTCATACCTCCAAGACCATAGAGTTGCCAAGAGAGGTGATCAATCAATGTGTAAAGCGGAAGCTATACCTCAAAGGCACACGGCTCCAAAGCAAGCACACTCAAACTTTGAAGAAAGAACATGCTTCGACTCTAATTCTCCCAGAAAGTACTCAATCACTCGAAACCTATGGTTTTATTCTCTCAAGCAGGCATAAGTGAGTATATGACAGAGAAGCACAATTTTTGGTTAGATCTCATGAAAGGAATCAAATACTAAGAACAGAGATACACACAAACTTAACTGCACCCATGAATACATCCTCAAAGATCAGCTAGGTCTTTCACAAGGTTGTAATAAACGGCTAAGGTTAGGGGAAATGGAAGAAATGGAAGGGGAAACAACGAACTTAAGGACATACCAAGGTTTCATTCTTCATTGATCTGTAAGGTATCATTGATTTTGAATGGCATGGCTACAAACTTCATGGTATCACCTAGTATAGACCATATTTCTCATACTAGATAAGATCGAAACACTACTTTTTTTTTAATCTTTCTCATTCTGATTTTATCTACTTCTTCTTTAACTTCATTACACAGGTTCACACCACCTTTCTTTCATGTAAATGGAAACAACTTCCTTGCTTCAAACTTCATCTTGGCACACCTTGGTATATTCCTAGGTTATAGGGTATGACTACAATAGGTTAAATATCTCATATTGAGATACAAAGGTAGGGAAATGATGAGGGTGATAGAAGAAAAAGGCTTGAAGTGTTTGGCTTCAAGAGGGCTGATGGAACACACATATGGGTAGGGTGTAAGAAAGCACATAGAATGGTTATGCACACATAGCTTAGCATCACTTCAATGAGTTCATTCATGAGTGAGAGCACGCACATGGTATCTGAAAAAGAGAATCATCCTTAGTATTCAATCAAGATGGAACAATGAGATCATTTAGAGTGAATTTGAAGAAATCATTCGGGATGAGAAATAGAAACACTTTAAACCCTCTCAAGAAAGCAAATAGGCTCGATATAGCTCACTAGGGTAGTCTCCACTATTCTCCTTCAAGAATTTGAGCATGGTACTTTAGCCACCAGAATTCTAAGAGCAAAAGCTTTGTGAGGTGCAAAAATCTGATATGAAAACCTCAATGGTAGCTCCATAGCATTGATTGAATGACATTCTAAAAAAAAAATTAGTGACAAACGAAAACAAATTGAAAACCTTCCCCCCAACACTTGAATTGAACATTGTCCTCAATGTTTAAAAGAGTAACAGCATGCAAAGCAAATCAAATCCAGGGAAAGGAAACAAAACAACAAATAACCAAATGAAAGACTACAGGGAAGAACTAGAGGTTTCAAATTGCTATTTTGCCATATTTCGACATATGTTCTATTTTGACATGTAACTATCAAACCACTCGGTCAAATTGAACGTTCTTTATGTCATTGGATTCAGCATGAAAAACTGAAGAACATAGCACAGACCAAAAGTTCAAAACAGATGCAGAAATCAAAACATTTGCAGCAATCAAGAAGCCTACGTTTTCAGACATTGAACAGAAAACTAAAAATTTTCTTACACCCCCAACTTAAATGAAGCATTGTCCTCAATGTTAGAATCCATGTAATGCATGACAGAGAACATGTAATTAATAAGGTGGAAAGGTACGAAAGGATTTAGAGAAACTCCCCCTTGATGCGATTAGGTCGACCGCTACCAAACACCTTCTTCTTGAACACATGGGTTGCCTCCCAAGAAGCGCCTTAGTTACTGTCTTGGCAAGACATTAAGCAACCAGCTAAGTTGATGGTATGAAGGGAAGTTGATCCACCACACGACCAGTTTGAACGCCAGCAGAAATTCCCTCATAGAATGGCTTTAAACGTTGTCCATTTACTTTGAAAGTCGAGCCATCTTTAGGGTTTTGAATCTCCATAGCTCCATAGGGAGAAACATGGACCACGGTGAATGGGCCAAGCCACCTAGACTTCAATTTTCCTGGAAAAAGACGCAAACGTGAGTTAAACAAAAGAACTGTCATACCTTTGGTGAACTCTTTCCGTTGAATATTTCTGTCATGGTAACTCTTGGTTCGTTCTTTGTAAAGCTTTGCATTCTCATAAGACTCATGTCTTAACTCCTCCAATTTATTGAGCTGAAATTTCCTAGCTTGGCCTGCCTTGTCTAGATCAAAATTCAACTCTTGATGGCCCAAAGAGCTTTGTGTTCAAGCTCCATTGGCAGGAGACAAGCTTTCCCAAACACAAGACGATAAGGGCTCATTCTAATGGGAGTCTTATATGCAGTCCTATAAGTCCATAATGCATCATTGAGCTTGGCAGCCCAATCTTTCCTCGTATTGTTCACAACCTTCTCTAGAATGTGCTTGATTTCTCTGTTGCTTATCTCTACTTGGCCAGAAGTTTGAGGATGATATGGTGTAGAGACACGATGGGTGATGTTGTACTTTTTCATGAGTGCTTCAAATGGCTTGTTACAAAAGTGGCTTCCTCCATCACTAATGACAGCCCTTGGAGTTCCAAACCTTGTGAAAATATTGTCCCTCAAGAATTTTAGCACAACCTTGTGATCGTTGGTTTTGGTTGGTATGGCTTCTACCCATTTGGACACATAATCAACTGCAACAAGTATGTAGTTGTAACCAAATGAAGATGGGAATGGTCCCATGAAATCAATACCCCACACATCGAAGAGTTCAACAATGAGTATGTTGTTCAATGGCATTTGATTCCTGTGGCTTATGTTCCCCATTCTTTGACACCTATCACACTTAACACAAAAATTAAACGCATCTTTGAATAGAGAGGGCCAAAAGAAACCAGATTGTAGAATTTTAAGTGCAGTTTTCTTAGCTCCAAAGTGACCTCCACAAGCCAATTCGTGGTTATGCTTAAGTATGTTTTCTTGCTCTTCTTCTGGAACACACCTTCTAATGAGTTGATCAGGGCAATGCTTGAATAAGAATGGTTCGTCCCAAATATAATGTTTCACCATGGACAAGAACTTCTTCTTGCCCTAAGAAGTTAGATCATTTCTAATAACACCATAAGCAAGATAATTAACAAAATCAGCATACCATGGCTCTTTGGCTTGGGCAACATATAGTTGTTCATCCGGGAAAGTCTCATCCAAGGGTAGCACAGTTTCTCCTTGTTCTTCAACCACAATTCTACTCAAATGGTCGGCCACCACATTCTCACTTCCCTTCTTGTCACGAATCTCCAAATCGAACTCTTGCAACAAGAGAATCCATCTAATCAAGCGTGGTTTGGCATCCTTCTTAGTGAGCAACTATCTAAGAGCTGCATGGTCAGAATAAACAATAACTTTAGAACCAACAAGGTAAGAACGAAATTTTTCTAAAGCAAAAATCACAGCAAGCAACTCCTTCTCTGTTGTGGAGTAGTTGAGTTGAGCATCATTCAAGGTCCGGCTAGCATAATAAATCACATGGGGAAGCTTGTTCTTCCTTTGACCTAAAACTGCACCAATAGCAAAGTCAGAAGCATCACACATTAATTCAAATGTAAAGACCAATCCGGAGCCATGATAATAGGGGCTGAAGTTAGCTCCTTCTTCAAGGTAGTAGAAGCTTCTATGCAAGCTTCATCAAACTCAAAAACAACATCTTTAGCAAGAAGATTACACAATGGTCTTATAATGTTTGAGAAATTTTTGATGAACCTTCTATAGAATCCTGCATGGCCTAGAAAACTTCTAACTCCTTTAACTGAGGAAGGGTGCGGTAGATTTGATATGAGATCGATCTTGGCTTTGTCCACTTCAATTCCCTTGCTTGAGAGTACAATACCTTGTTTCACCATGAAATGACATTTCTCCCAATTCAAAATCAGATTTGTTTCCTGGCATCTTTTAAGCACTAAAGACAAGTGGTGAAGACATTCATCAAAAGATGATCCAAAAACTGAAAAATCATCCATAAATACCTCAATGAATCGTTCAACCATATCTGAAAAGATTGCCATCATGCATCTTTGGAAAGTTGCCGGAGCATTGCACAAACCAAATGGCATCCTTCTATAAGAAAATGTACCAAATGGGCATGTGAATGTGGCCTTCTCTTGGTCTTCCTGAGCAATGGGAATTTGATTATAACACGAATAACCATCAAGAAAACAATAGTAAGCATGGCGGATAAACGTTCAAGCGTTTGATCAATAAAAGGTAATGGAAAATGATCTTTTCTTGTGGATGTGTTCAACTTCCTGTAATCAATACAAACTCTCCAACCTGTGATAGTTCGTGTAGGAACTAGATCATTACGCTCATTCTTCACAACGGTGATTAGGACTTCTTTGGAACAACTTGTACAGGACTCACCCACTTAGAATCTGAAATTGGGTAGATGATACCTACATCAAGTAGCTTTAAAACTTCACTTCTAACCACCTCTTTCATGTTGGGATTTAGTCTCCTTTGGGCATCACGGGATGGTTTGCTATCTTCTTCCACTAAAATCCGGTGCATGCATATGCTTGGACTTATTCCTTTGATATCTGCTATGGTCCACCCAAGGGCAGTTTTATGCTCCTTTAGAACTTTGATTAAGCTCTCTTCTTCATGTGAGGTGAGACCTATAGCAATTATAACAGGAAGAGTTTCGTTAACACCCAAATAAGTATATTTAAGATGTTTGGGTGGAGGTTTAAGTTCTAGCTTTGGTGGGGTGATAATGGATGGCTCCAATTTCATGGAGGATGGTACAAGAGGCTCGAGTGGTGGCCTAAAAGATGGTGGGTATGGCTGGAACACTTCTAGGGCTGCTACCACTTCTTGGAACTCCGGTTCACAAAGATCCCTCTTCTTGTGTTAGGACAACTTCTAGAGGATCATTGGACTTTTCCTGCAAAATTTTGGAAGAAACTTCATGATCCACAATATCAATTGAAAAACAAGTGTCAAGAGAGATAGAGGGTTGAGATAGAGCATCAAACACTTTAAATTCAACCGTTTTACCCAAAACGGTCATGGAGAGGGTGCCATCTTTCACTTTGATGATTGTGTCTGCAGTAGCCATGAATGGCCGGCCTAAGAGGATGGGATCAACACGGTCTCCATTTCGGTTGTCCTCCATGTCCATCACTACAAAATCAGTAGGAAGGATTAGTGTATTAACTTGAACTAAAATATCTTCTACAATACCTTTTGGATATTTGATTGAATGATCAGCTAATTCAAGTCGCACTTATGTCTTCTTCATTCCTTCTAAGCCAAGCTTTTGATAAACTAAATATGGCATTAGATTGATGCTTGCTCCCAAGTCCAACATGGCTCTTCCAACCTTCTTATCTCCAATGTTAATTGGAATGCCAAAACTGCCAGGATCTTCTAGTTTTGGCGGAAGCTTGCTTTGCAACACAGCACTTATATTCTTGTTGAGCCGCACTTCTTCATTTGGAGCAAAATTGAGCTTGTGAGTTTTCAAGTTCTTGATAAACCTTCCATATGCTGGCATCTATTCAATAACATCAAGCAAAGGCAAATTGATATTAACTTTACTCAAAATATCATAAATCTCTTTAAAAGCCTTACCTTGCTTTGCTTTCTTTAGACGACCTGGAAATGGAATTGGTGGAACATATGGAGCGGGTGGCACGTATCTATCTTCTTGATGATGTGGTGGCACAAATTTGTCATCCCTTCTATGCAATTGGAATGGATTAGGTCCCTGCGAATCTGAATTGGCCTTAGGAGCAGATTGTTGCCCTTGGGTACCTGTGGTCTCCTCCTCCTCTTCTTCATCCTCTACAACAACAACATCATTTGAAAGATTAGAATCAACTTTGTTATCAACTATCTTACCTGTTTTGAGCACGTGAATGGCCTTGGCTTCTTGGTTATTTGGATTGATCACGGTTTGGCTTGGCAATCTCCCTAGTTGTCTTTGGGTTATCTCCGCGGCTATTTGGCCTATTTGAACTTCCAATTTGGAGATGGCAGCTTGTGTAGTTTGCTGGAAATTAGATTGGTTGATTGCCATTTGCTTCACTATATCCTCCAATAATGATGATTATTGTGGCCTTTGGAATGAAGGGGGATTGGCTTGATTCTGTGTATTCCTCCATGAAAAGTTTGGATGATTCCTCCAACCTAGATTATAACTTTGAGAGTATGGATCATTTCTTGGACCTTGGTTGTAGGAATTCACCGACTTAGCTTGCTCTTGCACAAATTCTGGATATGCAGCCCCAAGTGGACAAGCTATGGTAGCATGATCATGGGTTTCACAGATGCTACACACTTCCTTCGAAGGGTTTCTTGAGTTCAATGCAAGAAGAGCATCTAGATTTTGTTCCAATTTTGAAATCTGCACACTAGAAGCATCATTAGAACCACGAACAACACGTTTACCTCTTGTATCAGTGTGTTGGGTCTCCATTGCTATCTCCTCAAAGAGTTCATACGTTTCTTCGAGAGTCTTGGTTTTATAAGAACCACCTGCAAAATTGGCGACAATATTATGGCTAGAAGGGGTTAGTCCTTTATAAAACATACGCATTTTAAGTTTCAAAGGAATGCCATGATGAGGACATTGATTGAGCAGCCCATTGAATCTCTCCCATGCTTCACAAAACGATTCATCATCTTGTTCTACAAATAGCAAGATCTTGTCCCTAAGCATGTTGGTCTTTTGCGTGGAGAAGTATTTCTCCAAGAACTTCTTTTGAATGGCAGCCCATGTAGTGAGTGAACCAGGCTTCAAGGAATTCAACCAATACTTCGCCTTATCCTTTAAAGTGTATGGAAACACTCTCATTCGAAGTTGATCTTCAGTCACACCTGTCAAGGGAAAAGAACTCACAACATTAAAAATATCCTTTATATGAGTTAATGGATCTTCATTAGGTAAACCATAAAAGGAAGGCAAAGTATTAAGATGAGAAGATTTAAGCTCATAGTTTCGAGCTACGGTGGGTAGCAAAATGCTTGAAGGAGATGCTGGAATTGTTGGGATATCAAGGTCTCCCATGAAATCATTAACAGCCATCTCTTCTTCTTCTTGGTCTGAACTTGCTTCAGAATTTGAAAGTGAAGAACCAGGGAGGTCAGTGTGGAGAGCAAGACTTGTGAATGTGGCAAGAGCTTGCTCTTTTGCAGTTGACAACTCTCTTTCTAGTCGATTCTGAATTTCAGAGATATCTCGATTGGGTTGCAACGTTGGTCTTCCTTCCAATGATCTAGAACGTCTAAATGAAGACCTCACTTGATCAAGGAATGGTCTTTTAGACATAAACTACCTGAAACAGAAAATTTTGAATTAATTAGAAACACTAAAAGAATAGGGTAACCTTGGGCACATAACCAGGGAAAAACTTTCGTTCAGTCCCCAGCAACGGCGCCAAAATTTTGTTAACTCACAAGTGCACGGGCCAATTAGTAGTATAGCAAGACAAGTACGAGGTCGTACCCACGAGGGCTGAGAAGTTAAAATTAGTTATGTACTTAGATTACCTAATTCAAGGAAACAAGAAGTTAAGTCTAAAACATATTTTAACGAGAGATTGATTGACTTTGTGAAAACAAATGAAACAAAACGAAATTGCAAACAAAGGCAAAGTAAACAAGTGTATCAAAGAGTTGTTTTGAGGTTGGAAACAGATTTGGAGACTAGGGCATTCAATTCACCAAAACAATCCAATTCTAGGTTATAAGGATTCAAGTGACAAGTCTAATTCAGATTCAAAGATTGATTCTAGCTAAAGTATGATTAAGCCATGGTGTTTGATCCAAACCTTGTATTTCCAATTCCCTAATTAAGTCCGTATTGTCGAACTCAAATCAAGCATAAAAAATCCATTAAGCATAGAAGAATGTTTTAAACAACCAAGCATGTATCTAATCCCTATTGGTGAACGTCCATACATACTTATCTTATTCATAGTTCAATTGAAACAAAAGCATAAGGTGTCTACTTTAGTTTCAACCAAAATACACAAATCTCAATGGTAGCTAGGCATTCATATTAGCATATAAGTAGATAGGCATAATGAATAAGAGCATGAATCTTGAATCAACCTTGAAACTTGGAATTTATAAACCCAGAATATTTGTGTTAGGTTACATCGAAGCCCTAGTTATGGATTTAGCTACTCATAATGGGAAAGAAACTAAAACAGAAATGAGAAAACATAATGAATACAATAAGAGTAGAAAAACCCTTTTTCTGAAGTTCTTGTGGTGTCCAATGTTTCTCCAAGTGGTTCTCCACGTCTAATTCTTCTCCAAGAGCTTCCCCACATCTAGAAGGATGTATGAGGGTTAAGGAGGTGATTTGGGATGAGTTTGGGTGAGTGGTGATGGCTGAGAAAGAGGAAATTCGTAGGGAAATGGAAGGAAGGGTTGTAGGGATTGTTTTGGTGATTTAAGGTTGTTTAGAGTGTTGGGTTGATTTCTGGATGTGTTTGGGGAATGATGAGAGTGTGGAGCATGGAGTGAAGGATGGAATGAATTGTGGGAGTGTGAATGTCAGGATGTGTGTGTATGTAATGAAGGATGGAAGTGGTATTTATAAGGAGAATTCTGAATTGATTAATGCCTCTTGAATTATAAATAGTTTGGTTATTGCAGATCCCACTTGAATTATCAATAGCTCACTAAGAATCCCACCAGAAATCACATCACATGTACAGCTCATCATGACCAGGCAACAAACAGCTCATCTTTCATGGGCTCACGAATTGGGCTTCCCTTAAGCAACTGATGACTTTGAACCATACATCTTCAAGTTCAGAATGTCATCTTTCCAACCACATATCGTTTGGGCCAATCTAAGTTCGGAAAAAGGAGTTAAGGCTGAAATGAATTGCTAACTCAGTCTACACGTTTTTGGACCATTTTGCATC
The DNA here is from genome assembly GCA_024362665.1 of Prunus padus. Classification (NCBI taxonomy): domain Eukaryota; kingdom Viridiplantae; phylum Streptophyta; class Magnoliopsida; order Rosales; family Rosaceae; genus Prunus; species Prunus padus. The sequence continues at coordinate 3,377,452 of JANFAM010000011.1, read as the reverse complement.
TTTTCCTATCCAAAGCCACCAATGCTACCTAAAGCCCAATGAACTGAATCATAAACACAATAGAGATTAAAAGCACAAGTTTAACTCAAAAACATAACAAAATCATAAGCTAGAAGGGTATAAAATGATATACAATTATGAACTGATCAATAGGTGCGGTCATTCAGCAGAACAATTATACTAATCTGTTTCTGCAGTCTCTAGGAAAGCAAGTTACTAGGATTGAAACATCTATTTCTGCAAAGGAACAAAAATCTGAACCAGGTCCCTCAGAAGAAAAAAGAACTGAAAATAAGAGTCAAGCGTTCTTTAAACCACCTCCCGCCTTAGATAAGAAGAATTTTAAAATGGGAAGGACACTATCAGATGACGAAGATTTTGTAGATTCTTCTCTCTTTCTCTCTCTCTCTCTTTCTCTCCCTCAACTGAAGTTCTCTCTTTGTTTGTCTGTCTATCTCTCTCTCTCAAATCTATTTCGCTCTGTAAGGAACGAAAGTAGGCATCATTCAGAGCCAAATACAAAACCCCAAAATCTCAACCACAATTGAAACATGCATTGACCCAAACCCTAAAACTCCCATACCCAATCAACGAAAAGCCTATTCATCTTGCTGTTTGCTCTGTGTTTGTTCAATTTGAAGAAACCCTAACAAAAGGTAAGCTTTTTTTTTTATCCAAATTTTAATTTTACACATTAATTTCTTCAGCTTCCAGTCATTTTTTATTTTCCTCTTTGTTGGGTAGCTTTGAGATGCTGTAATTTGATTTCAAGAAATGCTTTGCATGCTCTGAGAGATGATGATGAATTGATATAAACCCAAAAGAAATAATATAAGTGTGTTGGGGACAGGTGAATCGGATGAGGTTTTGGTTCTTTTCTCTTTGTTTTTATTTTTTTCTGGTCAACTATTTCTTGGGTAGAATGGTTATCACTAGGGCAAAGTCTTGAACGTACAGTGGGTGTGCAAAGAGATATTAAGAGTGCTCGATGATGCCACCAGTGTGCTACAGAGCTAGGATCTAACTCTGGTCACTCTGTGCACTTGGTTCCACGTTACCTGTGATTCTAATAACCATGTGATCCTTTTGTAAGATTCTTTAATTTCTTTGTTCTTTGTTCTTAACCATATTTGAATTTAATCTTAAATTTATTGGGTTTATGTGCTTGTTGAATTTGTTGTTTGAGTGATTGAAGTGCTTTTGGAATTGGCTATTTATGTGTCCTGATTAACTTCCATGTCTTCAATTTCAAGGATTTGGGCAACTCTAACATTTCTGGGAGTTTGGGGCTTGAGCTTGGGAAGCTGAAGCACCTACAGTACTGCGCATATCAGGATGAAAAGTGTGAACCAACTCGTATTATTTGTACCGCAGTGGAAAGTGCTACAGGTACTCGTATGTCATATCTATGCTTTTATTTAATTATCAAAGGATTAGTGTATAACATATCTATGAAATCTTATGATTTTCATGTTTGTAGGGCACTCCGAGACAAGGAGGTGTTGAATGTGGCTATTGTGTCATGGGATACATGAGGGACATCGTTGAAGATACGAGCCTTTCATTCCACACTAAGGTACTGTTTTTTTTGTTACACTGCTGTTGTGAATTTCTGATGTGGCTGTTTGGTTGTGAGAAATAAATAAGTGTTCAAATCATGACACTTCACTTCTTGGTGGCCTAGCTGAAACACCGTTAGGCTTGGAGGCTATAAATATTAATTACAGGAGGAAACATATGATATATTCATATATATATATATATGTCTGTTAGCATATCGAATGCCTACTGATCAGGTCTATGGTCATATCAAAGTAGCTAGTTAGGCAGTTAGGGCAAAGGCCCCTTTGGATACATGACATCCTACGAAATTTGGCACCGTAGAGATGGATATATATAGTCCTGCCAGCCATGTCAAACATGTGAAATGCATATGTTTAATATCAGATTGATGTAAATTTCGGGTATACACAAATGAATCAAAGGGCCTGTTCCATTCTTACCAATAAGCAACTCAAAAATAATGGATTTGTTGGCTGTTTGGTGTTTTGTTTGTTTGTATTTCTCTACTCATTTTGTTGTGAGCTATTCTAATTAGTGTTTGTTGTCTCTTTTGGGCTAAAAAGTTTGATGATGGCTGTTATCATGTATTAACAATTTAAAGTTTAGACTACAAATGAAGTATTTTGAAATACAATGACTTCTATTTATTTTTATTTGGGATTACAAGAGATTACTTGTAGGGGAACAAAAATATGCATTTGGTGGACAAATGAATACATATATGCATTTTGAAATAAGCATCAGAAACCTAGATTAAATTAAAGTGTATTACACATATGGCATCACCATTAATAAAGTGGTGATGTCATAACTAAAAAAAAGCATCAGGATATAACAATATCCTGCTGTTTTCACCTCTTAAGACATCAAGAAATAAAAAATTAGTGAAGTAAATCTTGTTAAAAGGCATCGGAACAATAAAGACACCACTGCTGATGATATCAATAAACTACAGGATTTTGAAAAATACCGATACTAAACATGTTATAAGCATCTAAAAATAAGAATTAGGTGAAGTGGTTCTTCTAAAAAGGCATCAGTGCTATGCAGACAACCGTTGTTGTTATTCTTAAAGACATCGGATGTCAACGAAATTTGGATGAAAGTCAACAAACTGAAACTCCGTACAACATCAGTTTGGTTTAAGATAGTGATGTTGTTTCTGTAAAATGCATCGGGTATTACCCGATGCCTTTTATACCCCCCCTTTAGCATCACCTTACGAGGCATCGGTAGGGGATATAAAAGGCTACGGTTTTTCCCCGATGCCTATTAGCCTTTTTGTAGTAGTGAATGATAGGAAATTCACCCAGACTGCCAAGACTTGAAACTACTACCCCAGACCAACGCCTGTAAATTTGCAGTTTGAGGAAGATGGAATGTGGAATTCCGCCCAGTATGACGGAAGTTCCATAGTTGAGTGGAATATTGATGGTCTTACAGAATATCAAATCATTAATGCAATGAAACACATGATGATGTACGCTACAGCCTCTAAGATCAAAGGAAATGGAGATAAGAGGGTGGCTGAAGCTATCATCGCAGGCTTTGTCGGTCAACTGAAAGGATGGTGGGATTTCCACCTAAGTGACTCGGCAAGGGCTCTCAAGTCTTGGGTGCTCAAGTGGCTATTGGCCAGCAAAGCGTGCAGGATCTAGCAACCGGAGTAATTGAGAGTGAAAACATTTACCAAGAATATGCGGTAAATACTCTAATTTATACAATTACTATACATTTCATAGGAACCACGGATTTACAACATGATAGGTCTAGATAACTCTTAATGAACCTTAAGTGTCCAACCTTGTCTCATTTTAGATGGCATAAGGATGTCTTTTACTCTAAGGTGTTCACTAGACACGACAATAATGCTGACTTTTGGAAAGAGAAATTTCTATTAGGATTACCACTTCTATTCGCGGAAAAGGTCAGGAATAGGATTAAAGAGAAAAACAGTGGTGTCATTCCTTACGTGTCTTATACCTATGGAGAATTATCCTCTGAAATCTGCGCAGAAGGATTAGCCCTTTGCACATATATGAAATTAAGAAAACAGCTTGATAAGCAAAAGACCCTAGGAAAGAAAGAATTAGGAGATTTCTGCGAACAATTTGGTTTTGAACCTATAAAATCATACTGACATAAACAACATAAAAAGGGAAAGAAATTTGGGGGGCGTAAGACTAAGAAGTATGAAAAATAAGAGTCTAAGTCTGAACCTAAGAAACCATATAGAACTTTTAGAGAAAAGAAATATGAGGGTGAAAGCTCCAAGAAACCCGCCAAGAAAAAGACTTTTGTCCCAACATGTTACAAACGAGGAATTTTGAATCTGAAACTGAAACTAGTTCAGATAGCGAAACTGAATGCACTTGTCAGTTTAAGGATCTTAGAATGTGTGTCTTAACTAAAGAAGAAAGTCTGATAGTAGACTTAATTTATAAAATAGAAGATCCTGAGAAGAAGAGAGAAGCCCTAGAAAATTATATTTCACAAGCCAAGGCAGGTCCAAGCAATGCGCAACAACCTACAACAAGTGTAAGGCAACCAGTTGAAAACTATAGCTTTAAAACTATAGTAAACAGGATGAACGAAAAGACACATAGGAAAGAACCTACCCTTAATGACCTTCAGTGCGAAATGCATGATGTTAAGTGATGGGCATATTTTATATCATTTATTTAACCCTATTCTTAGTATATTTTGGTTAATATTTTGGAAGAATTTTGATACTTTGAATTGTATTTGCAATATAGGACTTTCCACTTCAGCTGGAGAAAAACATAATCAAATGGATGAATTTTAGAGTAATTCTAGTTGGAGGACGTGCGTGAGTCATTTAGCTTGAGCGTATCAAAATTCCAGATTTTTCTACCAAGCGATTATTTTCTGGCAGTCAATTAAAGGAGCAGTGCGCTGTGCTGGAAAAGTGACGTTTTGGGCTTTTCTACGTTTTTGGAGCCCAAGATGACCTCGGATGGGTTCATGACCTTCTGGAGATGTGTTCAGAATATTTTTATCTTCAAAATAAGCTATCTTTGGCCTGATTTGGAGCAGTTTTGAGCCCAGAACGTGGCTGGGAAGATTTTGAGCGAATTTCTCTAATCCTATTTGGATTTTACTTCCTATTATTACTTTATTTTAATTAGTTTCCTTGTGGGAAAAGAAAAGCTGCATTGGGCAGCTAGGTTTTAGGTAGTATTTAAGTTCCTTTTCACAACAATTTTAGGAGGCTATTCTATCATCTTTTTACTTATTAAAACGCGACATTGTGGGGAACAATTTGTAGGGTTCTTGAAGATCCAACTTCAAGGTGTATTCAATCTTTTCTATGACTTCAATTATAATTATGCGTAACTAATTTCCTTTTGCTAGGGTGAAACCTTAGCCTTAGCATGAATATGTGATTTTTATTTAATTGCTTATGATTGATTGCATGCATACTTTGAATTGTTAATCACTGTTTTAAACTATCTAATTGTCTTGATGCTTGATCACAATTAGGATATTTAGAAAAGTAATTTGATGCAATTTTGGTCGGAAGGTTCCCTGGAATTGACGCTGGCTTCTTTTGATTAATAATTGTAAGTTCACTTAAGGCGAACACCGCGCTCTTAAGGGTTGCATGGTTTTTCAAAGGGTTTTCACAAAACGTAATGAGTCTTTCTTGTTCAGATTTGATCCGAACGTCCGGACGGGTTGCATGTTAGATATACGTTCTATGTTGGAGGTTCCAAGTAGAATATACATTAGGAAAACCTAACCTTCAAAGTGGCATGTGCAAATCATACGTAATTGGTAAAAATACATAGGATTGCTAGGTGACGGTGAATCCCTAGTCCTTTTATAAATTGATATCTAAGACTCTTTTCACTTAATTGTGTTTTTAATTAAATTCGTTTTTAGCTTTAACAAATTCAAAATCAAATCAACTTTCTCTACTTTTAATTTAGTTAATTGGAAACCATTTTTACATAAATTGATAAATAGTCCCTGAGGAGATCGACCTTGCATGAGCATCTATACTACAATAACCTTGTATTCTTGCAAGTATTTTATGTGATTTTAACCCTGTTTTTGCAGGTACTAAAAATCATATCAAGAAATTGGCACCGTTGCCGGGGAATATTTCGTTTAATTTTTGTTTAGACTGTTTCTGATTTTTATTTTATTTTTCTTTTCAATTTCGTCAAAAAAAAAAAAAACAAAAAATCTGAACTATTTCGTTTTTATCACAGATTCTGCATTGGATGGTCCAGACCAGATCTGAAACTGCACAGAAAATAACTGGGACTGTTCGCTGCAAGACACTTTTCAGCAGATTTTGTTTGCAGATTTGGGGACGATGATAACATGGCTTTAGTAATACCTGAAGAAGGCAGACCACTCAGAGAATCATTGGCTGCCCGTGCCAATGACGTTCCTAATTGCATTGTGTATCCTGACCAAGAAGAGGGTGACTCATTCGAGATCAAGCACCATATGCTTGAAATTCTACCTACTTTTCAAGGGCTACCTAATGAAGACGCACACATGCACATTGCAAAGTTTATTGTGGGTTGCAAGAATATTTTGATTAGGGGTTTTTCTGCTGAGGCTATTAAGTTACGTCTTTTTCCCTTTACTTTGAAAGATAAGGCAGAAACTTGGTTGTTCACTCTACCGGCAAATAGCATCACTACTTGGCAGCAATTAAACACAAGATTCCTGAACAAGTATTACCCAGCATCCAAGACATTGAATTACAAGAGGGAGATTTTGACATTCACTCAGAAGCCTAATGAAGAGTTTCATGAAGCATGGGAGAGATATACAGATATGTACATCAAGTGTCCACATGTTAATATTGATGCAGATACACAGATGAATATTTTCTTTGATGGGCTTAATCCTACATCTAAAAGTCATGTGAACGCTTCAGCTGGAGGTTCATTATCAAATAAATCTGCAAGAGAGGCATATGAATTGTTTGATATGATGGCTACTGAGTCTCAACAATGGGCAGTGGAACATTCACAGAAAAGGGGAATTTTTGAGTTATTAGCGGTTCTCCTAACATGTCTGCACAAGTGGCACAGTTGGAGAAGAAAATTGACATTATTTTACAACAGATAGCAAGTTCTAAACAGCAGCAGCCACTTGCAACAACAGTTTGCACTATCTGCAGCATGACGACACATGACACAATGGGCTGCCCATATAGAGAATCCTATCCAGAGCTTGTTGAGCAACATGTTAATATGATGAACAGCTATCAAAGGCCTAGGAATGATGCTTATGCACCTCAGTACAATCCAGGTTGGAGAGATCATCCTAATTTCAAATGGGGTGACAATCAAACAAATTCCAAACCATTTCAGCATGTACAAAAACCTTTTGTACCATCCAAACCATCTCTGGAAGACCAACTTGCTAGATTGGCAGCAACAACTCAGTCTTACGTAGAGGGCAGCAATCAAAGATTACAAAATATGGAAGCATCAATGAAAAGTTTGGAACAACAAGTTGGACAGCTAGCTGCACATATTACGGACAGAGAAAAGGGTAAATTTCCTAGTCAAACAGTGCCTAATCCTAGAGGACATGAAGATTGTTGCATTGTTCGAACTTTACGATGTGGAAAAAGCTACGACAATCGTGAAAACATCATTGAAGAGGAGCAGCCAACAGCTGAGGATAATGCAGAAAATTTTGCAACTGCTAAACCTGAAAAATCTGCAGAAAAACCAAATCTGGCATATTTTGATCCTGCCCCTAAACAGGTTTTAGAGTGGGTTTATGATCCTCCACTGCCCTATCCAGAACGTTTGAAGCAAAAAGCAAACGACAAGCCATTGAGGGACTTCATGCAAACATTATCTAAAGTTCATATTAATCTACCATTACTCGACGCAATCAAAAACATTCCGTCATATGCCAAATTTTTGAAAGAAGTTTGCAGCAGGAAAAAGAAACTTGCAGATTTGGAAAAAGTTGTCTTGACAGAACAGTGCAGTGCAGTTTTGCTACACAAACTGCCACCTAAGAAAAAAGATCCAGGGAGTTTTAATATTTCTTGCACTATTGGAAAGTCTGATTTTAAAAATGCTTTAATTGATTTAGGTGCAAGTGTTAATTTGATGCCTCTTTCTGTTTTCCAGCATCTGGGACAAGGAGATTTAAAGCCTACATCAATGGTAGTTCGACTAGCGGACCGTTCAATCACTTATCCAAGAGGTGTTATTGAAGATTTAATTATTAAGGTTGATAATCTTTATCTGCCAGCAGATTTTGTGGTTTTAGACATGGATGAAGACTTCGAAGCACCTATCATTTTGGGGAGGCCGTTTATGGCAACAGCTAGGACTCTAATTGATGTGGAAGCTGGAACACTGACTCTACGAGTTCAAAACCAATCTGTGGTATTTAATTTGTTTGAGGCAGCTAAAAATCCTACTGAACAGCAAGAGTGTATGCGCGTTGATGTGTTAGACAGTATGGGTGAAGATAGCTTTGATGCCAATTCAATTACAAATAAGTCACTACGTGCTTTACAAGATGAAACTGGGACAGTATCTAAAGATGAAGGTGTTCTTGAGTGCATTCACACAGTGGGCAATCTGCCTAGGCATTTGCCAAGGTTTCGAAAAGTCTATGCGAACTTAGGGGAGCCTAAACAGCCTCTTAAATCGTCCGGACAGCAGCTACCAAAATTGGAGTGAAGCCTTTACTGTAACACCTAAAATACCACAGATCGAAACCCTATGTGGAGACTCCCTTTGACATCGCAAGCGAGTCGTTGACTCGAGGGAACCGATGATCTAACCACCAGGCCTCTGCAATGTCTAGCTACAGATTTAAAATAAAGCGCTTATTGGGAGGCAACCCAATTTTTCTAAACTCTTTATTTTATTTTATTTTCAGAAAAAAAAAAAAAAAATAAATGTTTATGCATTTCTTCATTTAGTTGCTTTTATTTTATTTTTAACTTCTAACTACTATTTGGTTTCATGCAGGGGCATACAAAGCAACAAATATGAAAGCATATAATCCTACACTGGGATCCTACACCCAGCAGCATCTACATTAGCATCATGCCAGATCTACATTACGCTGGAAATTAAAGCAAATAACTTGAGCGCTTAAAACATGCAAGTTTTGCAAAAATTATGCAGATCCAGATCAATCACACATTTTGAGCACTTAAATACAGCTCTTTTGTGAGCACTTAAATACAGCTCTTAATTAACGGATCTGCACCCACAAAACTTACAGGATTCGAAGTTATACTTGCCAGATGTATAGATCTGGGATTCTAAAGACTTTTTGCTGCTTTGCCCTCTGAGTTTGTGTGGCTACTGTTTTGCCCTTGCGTCCACCTCGGTTCTGCATCCCTACACAGAGCACGCCCTATGTGATTTTGTTTGCAGAGACATGAAGCATCGTTTTTACAGATCAGGACCAAACAAAAAAATTCGGAACTCAGTTTACCTTAATATGGATACCAGATCGGGGGGTTCAAGCACTGAGACATTACTGAGAGTTGCGCGTTTGGTGTACATCTGCTCAAATCTACGAGTTTGGGGGTTGTCTGCACATAGATACACATACATGCACGGGTTAGATCTTGCTCCAACCATTCATGCTGAAACGAAGTACACAATTTAAGGAAGGTTCTACCTTATGCTCCTCAGTGTTTCAGCTATTTCTACCATGGAAGGGCTATCAGGAGCAAGGATGAGTGTGCATTTTCAGAATGGATCTGCCTCTGAGTACCTTTTCTCCTAGGCTCTGTCGGAGATCCGAATGTCCTCACACATATGCAACACACATGTGTTAGATCTACGAAGCAACGAACGTTTTCAAAAACAAAAAAAAAAAAAAAAAAAAGACTAACACAAGTGGAGGGGAGATTTACCTTTTTCCATGCTCACTCCATCATGGCTGGTTTCGAATCTGGGCTGGGAAGGAGCTGCTGCGAGCTGAATGCACTGGTGCTGCGAGATCGTGAATGCAGAGGACTGAGCTGACAGAGAAGGCCGGTTCTGAGTTTTGAAAGACGCAGCAGAAAGTAGAGATGAGGGAGATGAGGAAAAATGAAGGACAAAACGCTGAGGTGCTGGGTTAAGAACACTGAGAGAGAGAGAGGTTTCGGTTTTGAAAAAAAAAAGAGAAAGAAGGCTTTTGAGTTTTTTTTGGAGAGCAATAGAGAGAGGCGTGGTTTCCTGAGACAAATGACTCATGGGAGCAGGGTTCTGATTTTGACAGAGAGAGGGTGGTGATGAATGGTTGAAGAGAAAATGGAAATGAAAAGAGAATGACAGGAGAAAAGCGTGAATAAAGCTATGGGTCCATGTGGTGTCTCACGTTTTTTGGGTTATTAAATCAAATCCGTGATTCTTTTCTTTTGCCAAAGTGATGTGACTGGTAGAAGAGAGCCGTTGGGCTCTTGGCTCCAAGCTGGCGTGTTTGACATCGGTATTTACACATAATGGGCATAGACCAGTGGGTTTCTACGACGGACGCTTCTCACCTATTTGCTTTTCAATCATCTATTCCAGTGGCAGAGCATCCTATGCGTGCTCCTTACTCTTCTCTTGGTTCAGAGCGAGAGCTGGTGAACATTTCAAAACAAAAGGAGGTCCATTACCTTGACTTGGATTTGCGTATGGATGAGCCAAGGCCTTGGATTTTAGTGGCCCATCAACAATTGCAAGTCTATCCGGGTGAGTTCGTTTCTTCTATTATTTTTCTTAGTTCTTGTTCTCTATTTTTGCTAGCATTTTATTTTTCTGTTTTATTTTAGGCTGTGCTATTTTTATTAACTTCTTTATTTTATTTTCCACACCTTGAGGACAATGTGTGATTTAAGTTTGGGGGTGGGAAGTAAATCTTAGTTTTTTAATTTTTTGAGTCGTATCAAAATTTTCATTTTTAAGTTAATATCCATAGATTATTTTAAACGTTAGAACAAATGGACATGGTGAAGATCAATCCCACAAGAGAGCCTTTTCTATTTATTGTTGCTTAGACACTAAGTCATGAATTATACTTTGAAATTTGCACATCACACCAACATGGTTTAGGGGGAATGAGATTGAAATACTTACCTTTTGTCTAAGTGTGTTTTAATTTTTGTTCTATAAAAGAAAAAAAAATAGTATGTGTTATAAAGTAATAATTGCCTCACCCGAAGCTTTGCTCGTAACCGGGCCAGTCATGCCTAATCAGCAGTGATTCTCGAGTTAAACGGTAGAGTTTTGGCATGAGGTAGGGTGGTTAGTTGGTTTCGTAGCCTTTCCAGCTCGAGTTAATAAGTCCTTAGGGGTGTACTACACCTAGTGCCCTAAAGCCTTAATGGTTTGGGAGTCATTGACCTAAAGCTCGATACATGGGTTGGATAGAAAGTTTAAGGGAACCGACATTGCACGACCACTACTGTTACAAAAAGAAAAAAAAAAGAAGAAAAATTGAAAAAGAAAAAAAATGTGAAGTTAGTATGTGAAGTGTGAATAAAAGGGATAAGAGGTAAGGGTTTTGGTCGAGTCTCCTTGACTATGATGGTTCACTTTACACCGAAGAAAGTTTGTGAATTCTTTTCTAATTGACTCTAAATGGCTTAGACTCTATAGTGGGATTGGTTGGAACTTTTGAAAAGATGTTCTAGTTTTTAACATTTTCTATGGATTGCAACTTGAATGGAAATTTTGTTTAGATAGGTTTTATTTAAAGTTTTTTATTTGTTAGTTTTTATTTTCTAGATTTGTTTTGCTTGAGGACAAGCAAAAAGCTAAGTTTGGGGGTATTTGATGGGCATATTTTATATCATTTATTTAACCCTATTCTTAGTATATTTTGGTTAATATTTTGGAAGAATTTTGATACTTTGAATTGTATTTGCAATATAGGACTTCCGACTTCAGCTGGAGCAAAACATAATCAAATGGATGAATTTTAGAGTAATTCCAGTTGGTGGACGTGCGTGAGTCATTTAGCTTGAGCATATCAAAATTCCAGATTTTTCTACCGAGCGATTATTTTCTGGCAGTCAATTAAAGGAGCAGTGCGCTGTGCTGGAAAAGTGACGTTTTGGGCTTTTCTGCGTTTTTGGAGCCCAAGATGACCTCGGATGGGTTCGTGACCTTCTGGAGATGTGTTCAGAATATTTTTATCTTCAAAATAAGCTATCTTGGGCCTGATTTGGAGCAGTTTTGAGCCCAGAACGTGGCTGGGCAGATTTTGAGCGAATTTCTCTAATCCTATTTGGATTTTACTTCCTAGTATTACTTTATTTTAATTAGTTTCCTTGTGGGAAAAGAAAAGCTGGATTGGGCAGCTAGGTTTTAGGTAGTATTTAAGTTCCTTTTCACAACAATCTTAGGAGGCAATTCTATCATCTTTTTACTTATTAAAAACGCGACATTGTGGGGAACAATTTCTAGGGTTCTTGAAGATCCAACTTCAAGGTGTATTCAATCTTTTTCTATGACTTCAATTATAATTATGCGTAACTAATTTCCTTTTGCTAGGGTGAAACCTTAGCCTTAGCATGAATATGTGATTTTTATTTAATTGCTTATGATTGATTGCATGCATACTTTGAATTGTTAATCACTGTTTTAAACTATCTAATTGTCTTGATGCTTGATCACAATTAGGATATTTAGAAAAGTAATTTGATGCAATTTTGGTCGGAAGGTTCCCTGGAATTGACGCTGGCTTCTTGTGATTAATAATTGTAAGTTCACTTAAGGCGAACACCGCGCTCTTAAGGGTTGCATGGTTTTTCAAAGGGTTTTCACAAAACGTAATGAGTCTTTCTTGTTCAGATTTGATCCGAACGTCCGGACGGGTTGCATGTTAGATATACGTTCTATGTTGGAGGTTCCAAGTAGAATATACATTAGGAAAACCTAACCTTCAAAGTGGCATGTGCAAATCATACGTAATTGGTAAAAATACATAGGATTGCTAGGTGACGGTGAATCCCTAGTGCTTTTATAAATTGATATCTAAGACTCTTTTCACTTAATTGTGTTTTTAATTAAATTCGTTTTTAGCTTTAACAAATTCAAAATCAAATCAACTTTCTCTACTTTTAATTTTAGTTAATTTGAAACCGTTTTTACATAAATTACTAAATAGTCCCTGAGGAGATCGACCTTGCATGAGCATCTATACTACAATAACCTTGTATTCTTGCAAGTATTTTATGTGATTTTAACCCTGTTTTTGCAGGTACTAAAAATCCTATCATTAAGGATGAATTAAGAGAATTGAAAAACAGGGTCAGAGTCTTAGAGCTTTACAGGCCATTCTCTAAAAAAGATGGGCATAAAAAATCAGAACAATTAGAGTTTGAAAACTTGATGGGAGATTTTAGGGAAGAAATGAAACCTGTAGAAGAAGAAACTCTAGAAAGAGAACAGCTCAACACGATGAAGTTCATTAATAGCATTGATAGGGTCATAGCCCAGAAATGGTATGCCTTGATAACTACTGTAATTGATAAAACTTATAAGTTTACAGTGGAAGGTCTAATAGATACAGGAGCTGACCTTAACTGTATAAATGAAGGAGTCGTACCAACTAGGTATTTTGAGAAAACTACCCAGGTGTTACATACTGCTGTCGATAGTCAGAAAATGGGAATTCAATTCAAATTGTCTAAAGCTGTAGTACTTAATCAAGGTGCTTGCTTTGAAACTCCTTTTGTTATGGTAAAAGGTCTGAACCAGCCGATGATATTAGGAACACCATTCATTAGTAGTGTTGGCAAAGAAAATGAAATTATTTTCTTCAAAAGTTCGATTTCTTGGACACAATATTAATAAGGGACTGATAGTTCCGATTGACTAAGCAATAACCTTTGCTGATAAGTTCCCTGATGAAATTAGGGACAAGTAATAGTTGCAAAGATTTTTAGGGAGTCTCAATTACATAAAGGATTTTTATAAAGATTTAGCTAAAGACTCCAAATTATTATACCAAAGGTTGAAAAAGAGCCCAATTCCCTGGTCTGATGAACATACTAAAGCTGTTAGGAGACTGAAAGTTAAAGTAAAAGAACTTCCTTATTTAGCTTTAGCCAACCCAGAAGCCTTCAAAATTGTAGAGACCGATGCTTCAGAGATTGGGTTTGGGGGAATCCTAAAACAGAAAGTCAATGATTCAGAACAATTGGTTAGGTTTACCTCTGGGGTTTGGAAACTTGCTCAAAAAAACTATTCCACTGTTAAGAAAGAAATGCTAGCCATTGTCCATGTTGTTTCTAAATTTGAAAGTGATCTTTTAAACAAAAGGTTTTTTATAAGAGACGATTGCAAGGCTGCAAAAGATATTTTGTTTAAAGATGTTAAAAATTTGGCTTCAAAACAAATTTTTGCAAGATGGCATGGAATTCTTTCTGCCTTCAATTTTGATATTGAATTCATTAAAGGTGAAACTAATGCACTCCCGGATTTCTTAACTCGGGAATTTTTGCAGGGTGCGAACCAGGAATTCGGGACAGTTGACTCCTAGTAAGAGCCCCCCAGCACTTTCTAAGACATCCCCTCCTAATCCAAAGCCACTGATGACTTCTTCTCCGTATAACAAGGGTAAGAAGAGGCAGATTAATGAAAATCCATTTCGTGAATATATGAATATGCCTATAGCGATCATTGAAATGAATGATCTAGATAAACACCCAAATTTCCTAGCTGAAAAATATTTAAGGGATAATCTTCCCCCCTTAACTAAGCCTCGACTTTTTTATGAAACTCTTCTGATTGAAACTAAATCAGTCAATATTGTTCATCGTCATAGGGGTGAAAATACCAATGTGATAGCTTTTTCTAAAATCCAAATCCTAAATGTTATTTCCATGGAAGAATGGGGTCCTAGCCTTGAAAGGGCCAGACTGACAGGACCGACCCAAATTCCACTTTGAATTTCGTGTTGAACTTTGTGCATGTCCAACACCTGTCGGGTGCCGGGCACAATTTACCAAAATACCCTTTTTAAACCAAAACTAAAAAAAAAAACTCTTTTTCAGGTCTGACTTCTGCCGAAAATTCTGCAGAGTCTCCCCTGTAATTTGCTCGTTTCCCAAAACTTACACCTATAACAGAGACAATTTTATAATCCCAAACATTCAGCATACATAATTTTAATCCACACACAATCAAAAACAGTTAATTTGAATGGCCTCTGGCCTTACGACATCCTGGACTCGACATTGTCACCATTTCAATCCTAGCAATCTTATCAAATGAAATCATCAATTCTCAAAATATAAATTCGACAATAATATCGTTAAAAACAGAATTATATGAAAAAATCTATTTAGTAGAAATTACTATTGAACATGTCTCAAAACTCAAATATCAATCGGCCTTGGGCCCACACAAAAGTTTGAATAGACCTTAACTAAATATTAAATAGATTACGAATCCTACTCCATAACCAAATTATGAAACATTCTCTTCCGTTGCTACACCTAGATTATCCTAGGCTGCCTACGTACCCTCCGTGAGGGATCAAGCCACACGTAGCTCTTCCTCGTGAACTGAAGCAATATACATGGATTAACAATAGCATTATCAAATTCTCTGTGATGTAAATGTACACACACACGGTGTACACACAGACACACACACATATATATATATATATATAATAGCTCATTTCAGATAAGTAGGAATGTAGAGTGTTTACTTCAAGAACATTAACCATGAGAAGTCTTTATACTTAGAAAACGCAATCATTTGTCTCATAAATATGAAAATAGGTAATAAAACCTTCATCAATAAGTATCCAAGATATAAACATTAATTTCTATTTAAAATATCTCAAATCCCAAAATATTCTCCACCTAGGTGTACCCCAAATCATTTATCCGTCAATTTCAGGTTTCAATATATCACATCCACCTAGCATAATCGGGGGACACATAGTCAACCCGAAACACAATTCCATCAATTCCATAATTTACCGTCAATTCCACCTAGCATAATCGGGGGATACAAAGTCAACTTGAAATGCAATTCCTAGCAAAATCGGGTGATCAGCCTGAAACACAATTCCTAGCAGAATTGGGGGACACCAAGTCAGCCGGCAACTCAAATACTAGCACCACACGGTTCGGGCGTCCCCAGGACACGTGGGGCCTATCATGGCTGTGTGTCTGATCCGAAGACAACAAGGGGGTACTCTTGTGGTGGGTTTGAAATCCATTTCCTCAAAGCTTATCACGAAAATTCCGTTTTTCCATAGTTCTGAAAAATTCACTAAAAATACTTTCGAGTTCCGAAAAATTATCTAAAAAAATACCACAAACTCGTAATGACGTCTACTAATTTTCTATGACGTCAAAAGACCAAAATTCTAACTTCACAATTTCGGATATATGTTAATCTTTAAACATAATGGCAATATTTACTTGGAAAAATGTCACTTACCTCAAAATGAACCGTGCAATTTTTACTGCGTGTGAAAAAATATTCTGGAATTTTTCAGGGTGTCACATTCTACCCTCCTTAGAAAAAATCTCATCCTCGAGATTTACTCAAGACACCCACACTACTCAAACAGGTGTGGATACTTTTCTCTCATGTTGGACTCGAGTTCCCAAGTTGCTTCTTCAACTCCATGGTGTTGCCCTTGAACTTTGACAAGCGGTACATGTCAATTCCTGAGTTGTTTGGTTTCATAGGCCAGAATTGCAATTGGTCCTTCCACATAGGACGCATCATTTTGCAGAGGCAAGTCGTCCCGAGTTATCACTTATTGAGCACCAGGTGCGCTTTTCTTCAATTGAGAAACATGGAAGACATTGAGTATGTATGACATCTGTGGCGGCAGCTCCAATTTATAAGCAACAACTCTGACACGTTCTATTACTTTGAACGGTCTAACATATCTGGGTGCCAACTTGCCACGTACACCAAAACAATGAATTCCTTTATGAGGACTTACTTTCAGAAACACAAGATCTCCAACTGAGAATTCAAGAGGCTTCGTCCTCTTATCAGCATAAGACTTCTGCCTACTCTGGGCGGTCTTCAGACGACTCTGAATTAACTTTACTTTCTCCATCGTCTCCTTGATAATATCAGGGCCCAAGATAATTCTTTCTTCAGTGTCGTCCCAACATAGTGGTGAATGACATGGTCGTCCATAAAGCACTTCATAGGGAGCCATTCCAATGCTACTCTGGTAGCTGTTGTTGTAAACAAACTCAACAAGTGGAAGGTATCTGCTCCATTCACCACCAAAATCTAATATGCATTCTCGTAGCATATCTTCCAAAATCTGGTTGACTCGCTCACATTGTCCATCCGACTAGGGATGATAAGTTGTACTCATGTCAAGTCGAGTACCGAGTTCCATCTGCAATTACTTCCAGAGATGAGAGGTAAATCGTGGATCTCTATCTGAAACAATAGACTTTGGAACTCCGTGTAGTTGAACAATCCACTCCACGTACAACTGTGCGAAGTAATCGACCTTCGAGTTCATCTTGACTGGTAAAGTGTGCAGATTTGGTTAATCTGTCAACGATAACCCAGACACCGTTGTGTCCCTTCGATAATCTTGGTAGATCTGTTACAAAATCCATGGTGATGAGATCCCACTTCCATTCAGCAATAGGGAGTGGTTGCATCATTCCTGATGGCTTATGATGTTCTACTTTCACCTGTTGGCAGATCTCACACCCTACGACATACTTAGCTATTTCTGGCCTCATTCTTTTCCACCAATAGTGCCTCTTCAAGTCCTTGTACATTTTGGTACCTCCAGGATGCATTGAGAAGCAAGTTTGGTGTACTTCATCCAAAACCTTTCTTTTGATTTCCGGGACATTAGGTACAACGACTCTGTTTTTGAACCTTAATCCACCGTTGGAATGAATCTTCCAGTCCTCTGAAGCTTCTCCAGCTTCTATCTTCTGTCGCCACCGCTACAACCTTGGATCCTCGTTCTACTTCAGGATCACTTCATGTTCCAATTGAGGCTCCAACTGTAAACTCGTCAGGACACGATTTGGTTGCTCTCCAATTTGAATTCCTCCATTGTTCTGAAAATTTCCCGATCTGCTAATATCAAGCTCGTCAAGGTTCCTTGAGTTTTTCTACTCAGGGCATCTGCAACAACGTTTGCTTTTCCTGGATGGTACTTCAATTCAAATTCATAATCTTTGAGATACTCCATACACCTTCTTTGTCTTAGGTTCAAATCACGTTGTGTAAAGATATACTTGAGGCTCTTGTGATCTGAGTAGACATTGAACTTTTGTCCATATAGATAACACCTCCAAGTCTTCAAGGCATGAACTACCGCAGCGAGCTCCAAGTCATGTGTTGGTAGTTCTTCTCATGGTTCTTCAATTTTCTGCATGCATAAGCGACTACTCGTCTGTTCTGCATCAACACGTATCCCAGTCCTTGTCCAGTGAAAACCTCGTACACTTCTTCATCATTGGGCAGTACGAGTATGGGAGCTGTCGTCAGCCTCTTCTTGAGCTCATTGAAAGCCTTCTCGCATTTGTCGCTCCACTCGAACTTCTCACCTTTCTTGGTTAAGCGAGTTAATGAGCTGGCGATCTTTGAGAAGTCCTACACGAACCTTCGATAATAACCAGCTAATCTGAGGAAGCTTCTTATCTCCGTCACGTTCTGTGGTTGTCCCCACTTCAAAACTGCTTCAATCTTGCTAGGATCAACATGAATTTCGTTACCAAAAATCACTTGACCTAAGAATTGCACCTCCGTTAGCCAGAAATCGCACTTTGACTTCTTATCTCCATCATGTTCTGTGGTTGTCCCCACTTCAAAACTGCTTCAATCTTGCTAGGATCAACATGAATTCCGTTACCAAAAATCACGTTACCTAAGAATTGCACCTCCGTTAGCCAGAAATCGCACTTTGACTTCTTCGCATAAAGTTGCTTCTCCAACAAGGTCTCCAAGACAATCCTCAAGTGTTGCTCGTGCTCCTCTTTCATTTTTGAATAAACAAGAATGTCATCAATAAAGACAATGACAAACTTGTCAAGATACGGTCTGAAGACGCGGTTCATGAGGTCCATGAATACGGCAGGTGCATTTTTCAGTCCAAACGGCATCACCATGAACTCATAGTGGCCATACCGTGTGCAGAAAGTTGTCTTCAATATGTCATCTTATCATATTCTTAGTTGGTGATATCCCGACCGCAAATGGATCTTTGAAAAGTACCTAGCACCTCGTAGTTGATCGAACAATTCATCGATTATGGGAAGAGGATACTTGTTCTTGATCGTTGCTTGATTCAGCTTCCGTTAATCCGCGCACAGTCGAAGTGATCCATTGTGCTTCTTGGCAAAGAGGACCGGAGCTCCCTAAGGTGATGTACTTTTTCGAATGAATCATTTTGCTAACAGGTCCTCCAGCTGCACATTGAGTTCTGCCAATTCTGCTGGTGCCATTCGGTATGATCTGATTGAGATTGGCTGGGTTCCAGGTACTAGATCGATGCGAAACTCAACTTCCCTTGGTGGTGGCAATCCAGGTAACTCGTCAGGAAATACTTCTGGGTAGTCGTCGACTACTGGCATCGCTTGCTTTTCTTCTTTCTTCAGTTTTGTAGATGCTATCAAAGAATAGCATGAAAAAACTATCTTGCCTCCATAGCAGGTTCTCAGGAGTGGGCTTGGTTGTGCGATACGCTCGTCGAGCCTAATGTCCACCTTTTCTTCTGCCGAAAATTCGGCTTTATGGTTTTTCAACCAATCCATGCCCAAAATTAAATCATAGTCCACCATCTTCAGTGAATATAGATATGCTGTTAATAGTTTATTCTTAACTAACAATTGACAATTTCGGTAAATAGAATCCACATTAGCACTTCTACCCAAAGGAACAGTTATTACTAATATTCTATACAACACCTTACTGGTTAATCCTAAAGTTTTGGCTAACCACAAAGAAATAAAGGAATGGGATGCCCCAGTATCAACCAAAAGCTTAACTTGAGTGTTGGATAAAATAATCATACTGTCAAGGGCAATTCCTTCTTCTTCGTCCTCATGCCCTCTTGCAACAGCGAACACTCGTCCTCCATTCTGTCCTGGTTGTGGATTTTCAGGTCTCCTACCTGGTCCTGCTTTCTTTCCTCTTGGTGGTGCTTGTTGTGCAGGTCTAGCAGCTTGGTTCCCAGCGTAGTTTCTCGGCGGCGGTTGTCGTTGTGTATTTGCCCCACCAGCAAGATTCCGATGTGGACAGTCAGGTGTAATGTGGCCTTCTTCACCACAAGCATAACAGATAGTGGTACGGTTCTTCTTTGGAGCTGGTCCTTTGCTACTAGAGCCTTTGTCCTTCTTCTCCCCAAAGCTTCGTTTTCTAGGCAAATTCCACTTTTTATCTTTGGGTTTTCCTTTTCGATCTTCGAATTTTCCTTTTTGAACATTTTTCTTCTGATTCAAAAGGTAATCTTGCTCCAATGCGTGTGCATTGTCCACCATTTGCTAGTATGTACCACCTTTAGTTAGTACAAATCTCACGCGATACTCTTGTGGAGCATGCATGGAATCTAATTTCTTTCTTATGTGTTTGAGCCAGCCTTCAGCCCTCTCGGCTTCTGATGCCCCATTGAATTTCATAGGTTTTAGCTTTAGGAACTTCATCTCGCACTCTTGCTCGTGTTAAACCTCGTTTTGCTCATTCTGCGTGTTCATATTCTGTGCATTTTGTCCATCCACGATGTTCTGCGGTAAAGCTTGTAGCACTGCTTGGATGATTTATGCGAGCTGTTCAGGATCCCTACCTTAGGTTTTGTGTTGTGCACGGACGATTGCTGCGAGCTATTCAGGATCAAGGGTTAAAAACACTCCATTGAAGGTGCTTAACGAATTGGCAGTGGTATTGGCAGGAGATTTTGAGATTTTCCTGTCACCGGAAATTACTCAATGCACCAAGCTGTGTATTTTTTGTCTAAAATTATTCTCATGTCGTCCCGAGCATGACGGTATGCCCGGATTAATTTATGGTAATTGTTTGAATATAGAACCAATTTTTACATATTAGGAATAATCCGAGTTCGATATGACGGTATTGCCATTATGTTTAAAGATGAACATATATCCGAAATTGTGAAGTTAGAATTTTGGTGTTTTGACTTCATAGAAAATTAGTAGACGTCATTACGAGTTTGTGGTATTTTTCAGAACTCGGAAGTATTTTTAGTGAATTTTCAAAGTTGGAAGATGGGAAATTAAATTAAAAATTCCACATGGCATTTTGTGATTGGTTGGAACATGTCACCATGCCACATGTCAAAATCTGATTGGTTGGAATACTTGGAAGACTTGGGAAACTAGGGTGTATAGCGCTGTACCGTACGCACGTTAATCTAGTCATTGATCTGATTCTAGATCAGATCTGGACCATAGATCAAATCAAAGACTTTTGACTTTATCTAGACCTTTAGTTTGGTTGTTAGGAATGCATCTGGACCATCCATCTTGGAGCTATCATGTACCTTCCTACACATGATCCAAAACTTATCTTTTAATTTGAGCCTTTGAATTAAATATTCGATCCGAGCCGTCGGGGAATTCTATAAATACCCCCCCAATTCTCTCATTTCCTTCACACCAAAATTGAGAAATCTCTCTTCCTCTCTCTCTTGCTCTCTTTCTCCTCCATTAGAGTTACTATCCCGACATTCTTCGGAGTAACTATTTGCCCCAGATACTATCCACCCAAAATACTATTTACCCCATATACTATTCACCATAAATATACTATTCACTTCCCGTATGTAGTATAAGCCGTTACTATTCATCCTGGGAAGTTACTATTCATGGTACTATTCACTTCCAGAAGGTAGCCAGCGTTGTTCTCTATCATTTTCGGGAAGTTACTATTCATCACCGTATTCTACTATTACTCATCGAGGTAATCTCTACTTCATACCTTGTATTTCATTTATTTTAATTTCGTATTTCTTTTTCCTAGCTGTTATGATGCCCAATTTAAAATTGTCAAATACTTAATTTGTGTTATTTTATAATTGGGTAATTTTCAAATTATTCCTAAAATACACTCCATATGCCGTTACTCTGTCCATTTGAAATCTAATCAAATTGGATAATCTTTTTGTCATTTTCCTTCCTTAAAATTCTTGAACTAAATTATACCTATTCCTATGGTCCATGTGTACGAACAACAAAGTACTATTTAAACTTTAATTTTACCATATCGTGATCTTACCGTTTTCAGACCAGAGATTGAACTTCAAGGACTTATAAGGATTAAGTTGTAATTTGGATTAAGTTTAAGGACCAAAGTGCAATCAAGGATTTTTTGTAATATTTTTAAATGTTGGATTATGATTCAGTTGCTCAGCAATGGCCAATTTAAGTTCGAAGGTGCAGAGGGCAAGTCAGGATTAAACTTTGGATTCCAGGTAGGGGGACCCACTCTCGGACTTGTATTTTGTGTATGTATGACATAGTAAATATTGTTGAGTGTGAAAGATGCACTATTTTTGGATGCCATATTGTTTGGTTTTATGAATGCTTGGCTTTGGTTCCAAAGTTTTAAGGGTATACGCCTACGGGCATTATCCTCGACGACCTGAGAGTAAAAGGTGCAGAGCGACTTCTTTGGGTTTCGATTCCCTAAACCTCTGGAGGGGTTACGCAGACAGACTTTACCAATACCCTAAGGGTGAGGTATAGTGACGAGGTGTAACAATTGAAATGGACACTCTCACTACCGTACCAGGTAGGTTGGTTATATTTTTATTTTTGGTAGGGGTAGTTGGCCTATAGGGATCGGTTGTCAGACAAGCATATTATGGATACCCGAGAAATGTTTGAGAAAGTTGTGTGAGCATGCCAACTGTTTTGATCCTATGTTTATATGGAAATGGTTTGTGTTATGCGTATTCCTTTCACTGTTATTCATGAACACTACTATGTTATTTGTCTATCTATTTTCAAACCTAGCCGAGAGCCTCCTACGGGGCAAATGAACGTATTTGATGCTCACCCCTACTTTTCCTTGTAGATCAAAATCCTGAAGCATAAACTTGTTGCTGTCCACGGACCTGTCAACAGCTTGTTCCTGTTCCTTGTCCTTCTTCGACAGGTCGTGATTTTCTCTTCTTGGAGTTGAGTGTGTTTGCTGTTCACATTCCTCATCTGTCTATAAATGAAGGATGGTTGGTGTGTATTTAAAAATTTATGGTTTGTAAAATAACTTGAGAGGTTACTAGTACTCTTCCTTAACCTCAGGGGTTGCTATTTCATAAATGAAGTTCGTATAATGTTTTATCCAGTTTTCCGCTGTTATTTAAAACTCTGATCCAACCCGTTTCATTTAATTAAAAAGGCTTATCGTATTTTGGGAATCTTGGGAGTATAACCCTCGGATCTATGTGTTATATTTTCAGGATCCTCAAGGTATGTGCCGCTGTCATGCGTCTCGATTTTGGGACATGACAGAGGGGGTAAAATCGGGTTTTTCAAATTTTTTTTAACTATTTTAAAATTTTCCTTTAAGCCCTTTTTAGTTTTTAGACCTTTTCTCCTTCGTTATAGCTAGGAATTGAGCGTGTCACCTATCTACGAACTCGTATCGACGAGCTCACCGCAACGGTGCCATTCAATTCCCCAAATTCCTTCCTGAACAAAAAGTCAACTCTAATCCACTAAGACACCCTAAGGGTAAAATTGGGATTTTTATGAATATTAATAACATTATATTTTTAGCATTCCCTTTTTGCTTTTGTTGAGTTATGTTAAAACACTAATTTGTCATATATCAAGTCTGTAGGTGAAATTGAATTCTATATTCCACTTTAACGTTGAAGGCATGATATTAAAGTGTTACATATAATTTTTCATTATATTATGTATTATTGGTGTAAGAGTGTTGTAAATTGACAAGTCCTGTCATACTTTCAGGCCTTAGTAGAATTTTGAGCGAGACATTAAAACCGTTCATAATCCTGATAGAGAGCCATAACCAGTCTTAATTTATACGAATTTCTTTTAGACTTCTGTACTGATGTGGTTTATGGCCCTTTCCACCATGTGATTATATTACACTAATTGCTTTGTTTCACTCTGTTTCCAATAAATCATTAGCAGCCATAAAAGTCAGTGCTCAACCTCATATCATATGTACTCTCTTTGATAATTCTGAAATTCTGTGGGTTTATGCAATATAAATTGGAGTTACGTTATAATGTTGAAGTGAATATCTTATTAGACGCTTCGTGGGTTCGATACGTTCAGACGGTCGGACCGTGACGAAATTTATAAGGTATGTCATTTAGATTATTGTGAGCCTATAGGAATTTTCGGATTAATAATCGGAGGTCGTGGACCCCACGGGGGCCCATTGACCAACTTAAAAATTTAACCGTATAATTAATCTTGGGTCTTCTAAGGTCATTCCAATTTTTAGAAAAGGATTAAGTGGGCAATGTCGGCTTCATTGAGGCTGAAAAGTAAGTTGTAAGGGTGAAGGGAAAATGGTTTTCTTGTTACAGTAAAGTGATTAAATATTAAAGGAGGATTTAAATTGATAATTATATGATTATAGGGTTATATTTAAATATATGTTAGATGGCTTGGAATTGATAAATTACGAATATTAATTTATGAACAGCATGTTAAGCATATTTGGAGTGAATTTGGGAACACTTCTGAAAGCTATATATATATGGTTTTAATCCAAATTAATCAATTTAAGTAGTTATGAACAGCAGAAAATATTTGGGAAAATATTTGAGTGAACATTTGTTTTATAAATGATTGTTATGCAGTAAGGATTTTATTAAATGATTATAAAGGAATTATTTATGGTTTTTACTTTCCAAGCATGCAGTTGGAATTGAAATGATTTTATAAAATTATGTTTATTGTTAAATGTGGATAGCTTGGAAAGTTGAAATGGAAATGAGAATTGGATTTAAGAAATGCTTTGAGAAACAGTGTTTTCAAACCCACCACAGGGATAACCCCCCAGATGCGTTTCGGGCTGATCACCCGATTCTGCGAGAATAGGCATTCTCGGGCTGACCACGTGTCCCCCGAGTTCTGGGAGATAGGCGTTCTCGGGTCGACTACGTGTCCCCCAAGTTTTGCGAGGATGTAAAATGGGTAGTATTTGGAAATGACAGAATGATACTTGGAATTGACGGATTGTTCATAGGGGTACACCTAGGTGGAGATTATGTTCAGATTTGCGATGTTTTTTAACGGAAACTGATGATTTTAATTGGACACTTATTGGTGAAGGTTTTAATGTCTATTTTCATATTATGAGACAGTGAGTAAGGTTCTTTCTTGGTTTAGGGATTGCAAATGATTCACAGATGTTTTCTTAATTAATGAGTTCGTTTTCACAGGTGAAAGATTGAGGCATGTTGAGTTTAACCTATTTATATTAATATAAAAGTGTTTTCATGTTCAATGTGGTTTTACCAAATTTTCTTAATTTTATAACATATCTGTTAGGATTCAATTTATACATTCATATGTGGTTGGTCAAAGTTTGTCTGGAAACCAATACCATTTGCTTAAGTTACAGTGAATTGACTAGAGTTGGTTTAAGGAAAGTGGGAGGGAACATTCAATTCATGTGCTCACATAATTTGGAGATGAGTTATTTGGTGTTTTTTATTGAAATCCAATCGCTCAAACTATACAATGCTCCAACCACTCCCTTTAGCGTACGAACTTCCAATCGATTTCGGATCTAGCCGAAAACATGGGCAACATCATAATCTTGTAGGAGGAGTCATTTGGTGAGTTTTTACTAACATCCAATCACTGAAACTATACAATGTTTCAACCACTCCCTTTAGCTTACGAACTTGTGTACGAACATATAGTGGCTCACTTCTTTGACCAATTGAATTCGGATCGAGCCCGAAAGTGGGGCAAAAAAATATTCTTGTGGGAGGAGTTATTTGGTGAATTTTTACTGAAATCCAATCACTCAAACTATAATTGGTTCCAACCAAACCCTTTTGCGTAAGTGATAGGAGCATATTTATGTGACTTTGCTATCCTATTTCTTTGCATTTACTTAGCTAATTTCTATTTATTATGTCAATTTAAGTTATTTTCGGATTTTTGTAGGCCCAATTGGTAAAGATGACAATAAATGACCTAATGGAGCAGTTTGGAGCAGTTTTGGGCTTGGATTGGATAGTATGCTTGGAGAGCAAGTGGGCTGGATGTTTTTGGAGTTTAAAGAGGCTTGGAAGGTGCTAAAAAGATGGGGAATTAATTCAAGAATCAGCTTCTTGGAAGGAACAACCCAAACTGATTTTATCTTATCCTAATCCTATTTTACCTAAATTCCAGCTAAAAAAAAGGGAATTAGCTTCAAATTAGGAGACCTAAAAATCAAGTTCTAGAAGCCAAATCTGCCGCACCCTTTCTCCTAAAAAGGTGCCGCCCCTAAACCCTTATTTTTCCTTCTAGAAACTTGCCAAACAAAACCCTAATCCTTAGGGTTTCTACTGGCCCTTTTTACCCTAAGTATACTGCATATATAAAGAGAGATCTGCTGCATAAGCCAAGGGGGAGAAGAATAAGAAGGTTTGTGCCGTGACCTACATAAGCCAAGGGAGAAGAAGAAGAACAGATCCACCTAGTGCCGCAACCTACCTACTTTCAGATCCAAGGGTGCCGCAACCTACCATCATCCATTGGAGTTTTTAGAGTTCTTTCTTCCCTTGCTCAGTTTCAATGTTTATTTCAGATTTCTTTTCAATTGTTATGAACATGTGTAACTAAATTTCTTGTTAGTTAGAGGTGAATTCAAAGCCATGGACATATGTTTTATATGAATTGATTACTTCCAGTTATGGTTTCATAAAGTATGAATGTGATTTACTTTTCTGTTTTAGTGAGAACTTATTCTTGTATGTTTATTAAGGATGCATACTTAGTTTGCATGCAGGGATTTGATGCCAGAATATAAGGGAATTTCACCTAATCGTTATGAACTTATATTCACAAGTGGTAAAAGTCACAAGTCATGATTGAGTTAAGTAAATTCTTGGCAGGAGTATCATGCTTTTCATAGTTACGAATGCTTTGTCGATGCTTATGATTTTCACAGAACTTAATGATCTTTGATACGTATCTTTATCATGCTGTTCATATAGGGAACTTGATAAGAATAATTTGATTGTGTCGCTGAGTCCAATTCAATGAACTTAGGAAAATCTGAGTTAATTAGTGCATTCACAATTAATTTGGGGCATTGACATTCATACTTTGTAGAAAGAATAACTGGAAATCGATTTGTATGCATATGTTTCATGTGTGGAGAAGAATCCTCTAGCTACCCCTTCATCCATATTTCATTCACAACTTAATTTGTTTGCTGCTGTCACTATTATTTTAGTTGAAGTTGTCCAAAATTCCCCCAATCAGTGTTTTCTTTAACTTAGTTATAAGTTTAATAAGTGTTGATTAGCATCCCTCCTAATCCTTGGAATAGAACGATATCTACTTACTCGTACTACGATTGCATAATTTATAGGGTTTCATTTGTACGTTAGTTATTTCTCACGCCAGTAAGAACTTAGGTTAGAACTTATAGTTGCCCACTTCGTTAACCACTTGATTTCAAATCAAGCCCAAAACTTGGGCAACATCATAATCTTGTGGGAGGAGTCATTTGGTGAGTTTTTACTAAAATCCAATCACTCAAACTATACAATGTTTCAACCACTCCCTTTAGCGTACAAGCTTGTGTACGAACTTATAGTGCTCCACTTCTTTGACCAAATTATTTCAGATCGATCCCAAAACTTGGGAAACATCAAAATCTTGTGGGAGGAGTCATCTGGTGAGTTTTACTGAAATCCAATCACTTAAACTATAAATTGTTCGAACCACTTTCTTTTGCGTAGTAACTTGTGTACAAATTTATAGTGACCCACTTCTTTGACCAATTGAATTCGGATCGAGCCCAAAACTTGGGCAACATCATCATCTTGTGGGAGGAGTCATTTGGTGAGTTTTTACTAAAATCAATCACTCAAACTATACCATGTTTCAACCACTCCCTTTAGCATACGAAGTTGTGTACGAACTTATAGTGGTCCACTTCTTTGACCAATTGATTTCGGATTGAGCATAAAACTTGGGCAACATCACAATCTTGTGGGAAGAGTCACTTGGTCAGTATTTACTGAAATCCAATCCCTCAAACTATACAATGTTCCAACCATTCCCTTTAGCGTACGAACTTGTGCACGAACATATAGTAGCCCACTTCTTTGACCAATTGATTATGGATTTAGCCCAAAACTTGGGCAACATCGTCATCTTGCGGGAGGAGTCATTTGGTGAGTTTTTACTGAAATCCAATCACTCAAACTATACAATGTTTCAACCACTCCCGTTAGCGTACGAGGTTGTGTACGAACTTATCGTGGCCCACTTCTTTGACCAATTGATTTTTGATTGAGCCCAATACTTGGGGAACTTCATAATCTCGTGGGCTGGTGAGTTTTATAGAAATCCAATCACTCAAACTATAAATTATTCTAACCACTTTCTTTTGCGTACGAACTTATAGTGGCCCACTTCTTTGACCTATTGATTTCGGATCGAGCCCAAAACTTGGGAAACATGAAAATCTTGTGGGAGGAGTCATCTGGTGAGTTTTAACTGAAATCAAATCACTCAAACTATACCATGTTTCAACCACTCCCTTTAGCGTACGAGGTTGTGTACGAACTTATAGTGGCCCACTTCTTTGACCAATTGATTTTGGATTGAGCCCAATACTTGGGGAACTTCACCATCTTGTGGGTGGAGTCATCTGGTGAGTTTTACAGCAATCCAATCACTCAAACTATAAATTGTTCGAACCACTTTCTTTTGCGTACGAATTTGTGTACGAACTTATAGTGGCCCACTTCTTTGACCTATTGATTTCGGATCGAGCCCAAAACTTGGGAAGCATGAAAATCTTGTGGGTGGAGTCATCTGGTGAGTTTTACTGAAATCCAATCACTCAAACTATAAATTGTTCGAACCACGTTCTTTTGCGTACTAACTTGTGTACAAATTTATAGTGGCCCACTTCTTTGACCAATTGAATTTGGATCGAGCCCAAAACTTGGGCAAAATCATAATCACTCAAACTATACAATGTTCCAACCATTCCCTTTAGCGTACGAACTTGTGTACGAACATATAGTGGCCCACTTATTTGACCAATTGATTACGGATTAAGCCCAAAACTTCGGCAACATCATCATCTTGTGGGAGGAGTCATTTGGTGAGTTTTTACTGAAATCCAATCATTCAAACTATACCATGTCTCAACCACTCCCTTTAGCGTACGAAGTTGTGTACGAACTTACAGTGGCCCACTTCTTTGACCAATTGATTTTGAATTGAGCGGAAAACTTGGGCAACATCACAATCTTGTGGGAAGAGTCACTTGTTGAGTATTTACCGAAATCCTATCCCTTAAACTATACAATGTTCCAACCATTCCCTTCAGCGTACGAACTTGTGTACGAACGTATAGTGGCCCACTTCTTTGACCAATTGATTACGGATCGAGCCCAAAACTTGGGCAACATTGTCATCTTATGGGAAGAGTCATTTGGTGAGTTTTTACTGAAATCCAATCACTCAAACTATACAATGTTTCAACCACTCCCTTTAGCGTACGAAGTTGTGTACGAACTTATAGTGGCCCACTTCTTTGACCAATTGATTTCGGATTGAGCTCAAAACTTGGGCAACATCATAATCTTGTGGGAAGAGTCATTTGGTGAATATTTTCTGAAATCCAATACCTCAATCTATACAATCTTCCAACCACTCCCGTTAGCGTATGAACCTTTGTACGAACTTATAGTGGTCCCCTTCTTTGACCATTTGATTTTCGATTGAGCCCAATACTTGGGTTATTTCATAATCTTGTGGCAGGAGTCATTTGGTGAGTTTTTACTCAAATCAAATCACCCAAACGATACAATGTTCCAACCACTCCGTCTTGCATACAAACTTAGATACGAACTTATAGTGGCCCACTTATTTGACCACCACTAGACTTCGGATCAAGCCCAAAACTTGGGCAACATGATAATCTTGTGGGAGCAGTCATTTGGTGAGTTTTTACTGAAATCCAATCACTCAAACTATACAATGTTTCAATAACTCCGTTTAGCGTACGAACTTATAGCGGTCCACTTCTTTGACCAATTGATTTCGGATTGGGCCAAAAACTTGGGTAGGATTCATTTTTTGAGTTTTTACTGAAATCCAATCACTCAAACTATAAATTGTTCCAACACTCCTCTTTACGTACGAACTTCTGTACGAACTTTAGTGGCCCACTTCTTTGACCAATTGATTTCGGATCGAGCCGAATACTTGGGCAAAATCATAATCTTGTGGCAGGAGTCATCTGGTGAGTTTTAACTGAAATCCAATCACTCAAACTATACAATGTTTCAACCACTCCCTTTAGCGTATGAACTTGTGTACGAACTTATAGTGGCCCACTTCTTTGACCAATTGATTTTGGATCAAGCCCGAAACTAGGGAAAAATCATAATTTTGTGGGAGGAGTCATTTGGTGAGTTTTTACTGAAATCCAATCACTCAATGTTTAATGTGAAACGGCATTTTATATTGTTTTGGTGTGGGTGATTTAGGTGAGAATACCTTGAATCCCCTCTGAGATTGTCAGGTGGGCAATCTCGTGGCAAGCAATAAGGGAGATGAAAACCCTAGGGTGAGAGACTCAAGAACAGTCTGAGATCTAGTCTGGTGTCATCTAGTACTCATGGCTTGTGTGTGTACATGAGGGAACACAACTTAAATGTTGTAGTGTTATTGATTAGAGGTTTAGAGTATTCCCTCTTCTATCTGTCAAATAAGTGACGTATGAAAACTACTTTTAAGATAAAAGAGTTTTGGTGTAGTTACAGGTGTTGACTTAAACAGTTCTTAAAAATAAAAGAATTATGGTTGTGATGATATTGATAAATATGAGTACCATGGTTATACATGGATTGTGTGATGCTAATGAAAGTGCATGTGATTATATATTATATGAAATTGACATATTTATAATAAGGATGTGGTTTTACTCATACGAGCTTTAGAAAGCTTACTGGGTTTGTTGGTGATGAACCCGGTACACTATTTAACGGTGTAGGGGATTATCCTGCATGTGACAGATACTGTGAACAAGGTAACCGAAGTTAGGAGCAGAAGGCTCTGTTGATGTACATGTTTTGTACAGGATGTGGTTTATTTTGGTGTGAAGACTTCCGATGTGTATATTAAACTCCGAGGAGCATATTATACAATAGGTTGAAGTTTCAATTTATTACATAATTGGTGTGATGTAATATTTGACTCGTAAGAGTTGAATCTATATTTACATTGTGGGTTCAGAACAGGTTTTATTGTATTTAGAAAAAAATTTACAGGTACAATTATTGAAGATTCCGAGCTTCACGTGCCCGATTTGATTTGGTTGTAATAACTTTAAACAAGTTATTTGTTGTTGAAAATTCGGAGTGTGACACAGGAATATCAATTAACTAGGTGATTATTATGCTTATTGCAGTAACTTCCAAATCACCAACACATAACAATAAATTATCAAAAGAATCATAAAGTCATGTGTGTTGTTACTTGTTAACGTGTTATAAATGAAGTCATGAAGTCAATATATATATATATATATATATATATATATATATATATATATATATATATATATATAGTTACAGGATGAAACAATCGCGGACACGCTGTCTACAACGACGCCTCTTTCCATTGGTCTTGTGTTCCTTAGAATCCATGCTACTTTGTCTGCTCTTGATACTTCGGCTTCGACTTCTGCTTCTTCTGTAATTAATTAGTAGACACATAAAAGAAGATTATAAGCTTCACTTCACTTGGATCACTTCACTAATGTCTCTGAATAGAATTAATACATTTACCTTCACACACGCTTAATACATAATTAATTAAAGGGCTAGTTTGATAATCATTTCAATTTTAGTTTATAGTTTTCATTTTTTCGAAAGTATAGAGGAAAATGAGAGTGAAAATGGGAGTGAGTGTGAGATTGAGAGAGAAGATGGGAGGAATGAGTAACAAAAATGAAAACAAAAATTGAAAGTGAAAACAATTTCAAATAGATTTCTTTTACATTCTTGGTTGGTCACTTTAACTTGTAATTGAAACGAAACAAGGTGGTGGTATAAAAATGGTCGGTCATGTCAAATATTTCAGAATTTCTTTAGGGCCATTAATTTTCTTGGTCTGATTTCTCTTAGGAATATTTAAAAGCTATTTTCCTAACCACAACTTGTCTGTCTTTTTCTTTTTGGAAGCAAGCGATATTGTTTTCATTTCAAAATACCTTGTTTTGGTATGATGGCTTGGGTGGCTCACTTGTCGTGTAGTCTAGTGTTGTGTAGTTTATTTTTACTAGGTAGCTAAATAAACAAAATCCAGCAAGCACAAGAAAATCAGCAGCAAAAACATCAACTCATCAGTAAGTGATTCTTCCCCAAGAGGAATCGGATATGCCTCCTCACGCCCAAATTCATCCAATAATCACACAATACAAGCGCCACACAAAACAAAACTTTATACAGAAAAAGAAGCCCCCACAAAAATTAATTTTTTATAATTTTCTTTTAAAACAGAAACAAAACCCTTTTCCACTAAATTTTTTCCTAGATTCCTAAATTGCCTTTAAAGAAATTACCCGATTTTCGAATATTTTTCTTACGTAGGGTCTCCGTCTTCAATAAGTGAAAGCATCCTCACCACTATAAAGATATTTCTATTTTCAGCTTTTAATTTTCAGTTAAAGATAACGAAGAAAAAAAAGAGAGGAACCGAAAGAGATGATAAGAGGTCAGCAACAGACGAGATAAAATATATGAAATTCACTCCCGTTTGCCATCTTTATCCCTCACTTCTCCCACATATTTACCTTTTTTCCTTAATTAAAATATAAAAGAATTATCAATAAATAAATAAAATAACGTTGTAAACTTTGAGTTCCGCATTTTCTTGATCGAGAAAAATAAAACATTTACCTCAGATTGCAGACTTTTAAAATGTTGTTTAAAAAACCGGCTCTTCGATCTCAGATTCAAAAACGCTTACTCTCCCCCCATCCTTTCAACAGGCCTTGAAAGAAAGCGGCAAATCATACGACAGGAAATATAATCAACGAAACATATAACACCATTTCATACCATCAATGGAGTAACTGGTTAAGTTTCATCAGAAAAAGTAGGTTCTCATTTCATTTCGATTTATACTTTCTTCCATCCAAGTCTAGCATTTTGTATACTGGATCACATACGGTGAACGCAAACTCATCTACCTGTGCATTTCAGACTCCAAGACTGGCGTACGAATTAGTACTACCACAAAACATGATAAACCGAAAAGAAATCAGCAAGAGCGCACAAACAACCAGTCTATCACATCTTCACAACCAAAAAAAACATAAACCACACTGCACAATGTAGCCTTATGATATGGTTCAAATCATCAAGATTTGTCTATAAGCCGCGCAAAGGCAAGCCAATGGCTTTAAAAGGTGTCGTGTTACAAATACAAACATCATCCTCCAGAGAGAGAGAGAGAGAGAGAGGTGGACTGACGTAATACGGACAACTTCGCATACAAACACATTATGTTAGCTGTGACATAAAAAGACAGCCTTCCATCCTTTTAGCAGGTTAGGCATCTTGAGGGAAAAATATGGGCAACGAAACTGATGGCCAATTTAAATGTGTACCATGGTTGTTAAAACAGGAATATTTGACATGAAAGCTATCAATTCAAATTTCATACTTTAAAACAGAAATGAGCACAAACGAACGACAAGATCATACTAACCAGAGGTACTAAAACTTGCAATATTAACAATGATAGTCACCCATAAGCAGAAACATCAGATTCACCCAATTGTTCTAGGTCCTTGATACCAAAAAGAAGAATGAACATACCAATGAAAAGCAAGAGACTACCAAAGAGGAACTATTAAGAGACAGCAAACAAGTAGATACTAGAGGAACAGTACCACAAATAATGCATACAAGAAAAGAGAATGAACCAACCAAAAGCTAGCAAAACCAAATGAAGATGTCCTAATGGGATACGAAAATCTCTTTAAACTTATCTGCCCAGTTCCCTTTTACGTTTTTATATCAAATTTTTGATTTTGGTCAATTGATCCTCACTTGGCCATCATGACTTTGACGAACTCCTCGTAGTTGATCTGCCCATCACCATCCACATCAGCCTCACGAATCATCTCATCCACTTCCTCATCTGTCAGCTTCTCACCAAGATTTGTCATAACATGACGAAGCTCAGCAGCAGAAATGAAGCCATTCTGGTCCTTATCAAACACCCGGAAAGCTTCCTTGAGCTCCTCCTCAGAATCAGTGTCCTTCATCTTCCTGGCCATCAGGTTAAGAAACTCAGGGAAATCAATGGTTCCATTCCCATCAGCATCAACCTCATTGATCATATCCTGAAGCTCAGCTTCAGTTGGGTTCTGCCCAAGTGAGCGCATGACAGTCCCAAGCTCCTTGGTAGTGATGCAACCTACATCAAAATTTAAAGAAACGTTTCAGCAGAATACAGCAAAGAAATTGGTAATAGTTGTTTAGTCAGATAACCAAGCTTCTTTTGTTTGGTGGGTGGGGAATGGTAACCAGGCTACTAACAAATGAACAAACCACTTGTTTCCCTCAAATTCATTCTAATATATTATTACTGTTATTATTGTTGAGAGAAATACCGTCTAAACTGGAAGAAAAAAATACACACCAGAATTTCAATACTGAAAACAACATATAAGTCGAAGGCAAAAAATTACAGGCAAACCAATGATCCAGATCCTGGTATTTCTAAAACAAATATCACAATAACAGTCAGAAAAGAATAGAGCAAAGGGCAAATTAATTTCACAATTGTCCATTCCAAGAGAAGAGGTAAAGGATTAGCCAAAAAAAACAATAATATGACCAAGATGCTTTTCAAACACTGACTCTTAACTAGAAAAAAATACTCCAAGACTGTTAAAGATCTGTAAAATCTACAAAAGGTTGCCACATGACCCTTAAATACTGTGAAACCTAGAAGGATGTCATATGATGTTATGAAAATGCAACCACTAATATAGTACTTCCAAATTTCACAAAAACCCGATAGTCAAACAATGTAGACTTGTAGAGCAATCTACACTGATTCCTACAACAGAAAAGTTACCAAGAAGAAAGAAAAGGTTATTCTTTGTAAATTGTGAACTGATACCAAAATTTGTTCAAAAATATATTCAAAGATTGCTTCCAACCACACATGAAGCAGTGCCATAACACCAAAGAACTATCAAACAATGCATCCTTTGGTGATATCTATTCTTAAACGACAGCAACATACAGCATATCTCTTATGAAATTATCTCTTTATTTTCTTATGTATAGCATATAACATTGTGGTGTCGCTTCCAATACCATACAATTATTTCTGCAACTCCAAAACCATAAAAGATATCTTAAATAAAAACCCCATTTTTCCCAAATAGAATAAATTATCCAAACAAGGGAGGAAACATGGTTCGAATAAAGAATGAGACTGCATCAGCCATATACATATCAAATTCAACCCAGAATAGTCTCGACCTTGCTGGAAGATTAAATCTAACAAAATGACCTTGTCCTAGCGATCAAAACATGCTCCTAGCATAAAACAATTCAATCGCTGACAAACCCTTGATCAACCACAAATTTTTACAAAAGAAAAACATTAGATCCAAACATGGCAGATTTATTAAGCATCATAAGGACAGAGAACAAAAACGAAAACAAAACTTCCTATGGAAGAGAGACAAAAAGAGGGATCTGAGAAAAGAGACCATCGCCGTCCTTGTCGAAGAGGCTGAAAGCCTCCTTGAACTCTGAGATCTGGTCGTCGGTGAGCTGATCAGCCATTGTTGAGCGTTTGGCTTCCGAGAAAATCACAAAGAAAGTGTCCAAAGGAAAAACAGAGGAAAATATGTCTCCAATGTGGAAAAATGTGAGGGACGGGTACGCTTTATATATCAAAAGGAAGAGTGGTGGTCCATCGGCATCTGAGACTCTCTCATCCGCACGTATTCCTTTTCTTTGAACCAATAATTTGCTTTGCTCTATTATTTAAAACAAAATACAAAACAAAACAAAAATATCAGGCACGTGTGCAATGTAAGAAAGATCTCCAAGTAGTAGCGAATAAAACTCTTCAAATTGAAGTTTGTTGGCGCATGTAGCGATTTGAAAGGCTTTTATTCGCTACTTGAATAATTTTTACTCCAAATGACTCTTCAATTCAATTAATGCAATATCATGGAAAAAATGAAAAATATGAAAACGTGAAAAATGCTACATGTATTTATTATATGAAAAGAAAAATGCATGTTTTTAACATTTTCAAGGTAGGTTTGTTTTTCCAATGTAAAATTAAATATTTGAAGAGCCAAAGTCAACTTACCAAATTCCAAGAGAGAGAAAGAGGTTGCGAACTTTGATGGCGAGGTTGAAGAGGCATTGGAGAGAGTTTTTCTGATGTGGCTCACCTATTTTAGAATTCCAAAGTCATTGAAGAGGCCATTGGAGATGCTTCTAAGAGTGCATATAGAATAGTAGAAAACTATGAAGAAAAAAAGGTAAAAAAGGTGAATATTGGCTGTACAGCTTTTTTACTTTATAGATACCAGCCTCCCTGCACGCGCTTCCACGCGTGCGAGAGGCTTTTTTAATCATGCATGCTCGCGCGAATTACAAAGTTTCGTAAATATTTTTTCACAATTATATTTATATAGATGTCCGTTTCAACAGTTTCATATTTTAATCGCGAATTTTCCTTTATCACCCGTATTTTTCTAGACGTCCATCTTAGCAGTTTTTTTTTTCTTTTATAGCATGTAAACTGCTAAGATGGACGTCTAGAAAAATACGAGAGATAAAGGAAAACTTTTATGATGACGATTTATCACACGCGCATGATTAAAAAAAGCCTCTCGAATTTTAATTAGTACAAATACCATTGTTGTAACAACCCGATCCTAAATTACCATTTAACTATTAAGATATTCAAGTAAAGGACAATTTTACTCCGGGAATATTTTAATGGTTTTCAAATTGATTTTTTTTCGTTCGGGAAAGAATTTGAGGTTTTGAGTGGTAACGTTGCGTGGATCGCGTCGAGATGAGTCCGTAGACACGTAATGGGCTCAAATCGGAGTTGTAACGAAGAAGTTATGATTAAAGGAAGTATAGTGGCAAAATTGTAAATATTTCGAAATGGGCTTTAAATATAAAAATTAAAAAAAATAAAGAAAAATAAAAGAAAGAAACGAATCTAAAAAGTGAGAGGGCATTAACCCTTCTCCATTCATTCTTTCTTTTCCCCTTCCCTTTATTCTTCCCCCTTGATTGCAATGGAAGGTGAAATTGATGATTTGTCCATAGGAGAGGATATGATTTTAACTGAAACCCACACTTCCTTGGTATTGAATGAGATGGCACAAAGCATGAAGAAAAAGTTTGACAAGTATTGGGGCAACATTGATAAAGTGAACTAATTTTTGTTGGTAGCACTTGTACTCGATCCTCAATACAAGTTGGGCAACTTGGAGTTTGCCTTAAAGAGTCGGTTTGAAAATCCCAAAGACGCTACTAAGAAGAAGAGTGAGGTGAAAGAGCTTTTAATGAGACTCTATGAAGAGTATGTTATTCCACGACCGCCCACTCAAAGTTGTGATTCTAGTGCCACTAGTGAAACTCCTGAAACTAGTAATACTAGTACCACTAGCATGCACCAAGGGGGAAGGAAAAGAATGCAATTGGTGGAAAATTGGATAAAATAATCTAAAGCAAGTGATACTGTGATATTGTCACATGAGATTGATAGGTACATAATCAATCCTATTGAAAATGTGGCTCCCGACTTTGATATTTTGATGTGGCGGAAATTGAATGGGGTTAAATATCCGGGTTTGACACTTATTGCAAAAGATGTGCTTGCCATCCTGGTATCAATCGTTGCTTCGAAATCATGCTTTAGCATGGTGATCGAGTAGTTAATTCCTTTTGTGCTTCATTGACTCCTACCATTGTGGAGGCCTTAATTTGTGCCCAAAATTGGTTAAAACCTGATGACATCCCTTCTTTAGAGTATGAGTCAACTATTCAAGAGATGGAGTTTTATGAATCGATTGAGACAAGTACTATTATTATTATTATTTTTTTGGTGATTTAATGATATATTTTTTTGTTTTTTTTTGTGATTTAATGGTGGATATATGATTTATGTTTTTATGTTTATATTTTCTAGATCTTAGGAGGCCATGCACACCAACCAATGAGTGTGGTTTATGTCTTGAGGTATGTTTTTGATCTGTCCATGGTATTATGAAACAAGAAAACAATTGTGTTAATTTAAGATTTTGTTTGAATGAATGCAATTCATCCAACTAGAGCAAAGCTAGGTAAACCTTGTGTTATTGGATGCCTATAAAAGGCCACTCCTCCTTCACATTTGAAAATATAACAATACACCATCACAATATCACATACTACAATCTGATTCTCTCCTTTTTATACTTTTATATATATTCTCTACTTTATATTATTATTTTGGGCAATGGTTATGTGACTTGGATACCTATATCCGTCTATGAACGTGCTCATAGCGGATCTTGAGTTTGTGTACAAGGGGTCGTATCATGGAGTCTTGTAGACCGCCAGTACCTGCACGTAGGGAGGCTACAAAGGCTTTAGGACAGCGTCTTTGACGTGCTTCACCGTACCAAACTCACCTTCTTACTTATAATTTATTTTACTTGTATTTACCTATTATTTGTTTATTTAGTTTTACTTTACCTTTAAAGACTTTTCAATTTGATTTATATATCATTTATAATATAAAGGATTTTACTTTTTGCCTTTATGGAAAGAGGAAAATATAATTTTTACAACAATCTAAAGCCTTTGTATGTTAAAATTATTTTCTTTCCGTACTGTTGTAGGTTCTTTGTAGTTTACAATTGTTGCAATTGCATATCTATAATTATGTAAGCTCTAGACAGCAATATGTTTGTTCCTGTTAAAATCTATTTAATTTTATTTATTAAAGGCGTTTGCTAAAAGGCGTGTTGGTTTGAAAATGCCAGTGTGATGATTTGAATTTACTATTTGAACAACCTAACATGTTCTCAACCTTTTGTCAAAGAACCGTTTATCCATGAGTTTCAAAGTTCTATCAAAATATATTTTAGTAGTTTTGGTAAAACATAATTATTTGTTTATATAATTTTGGGAAAAAAAAAAATTTGTTTGGTTTGTTGCATTTTTGTCGTGATATATATTGCACAGTTTGTTTTGTATATTTGAAACAATACGTCAGTTCAACTACTCAAGTCGTATTTGGCAGGTTATATCATATAAGATTCCATATATTTTGAATTAATGCGCTGAAATTGTGACTCTTATATTTACGATATTATTTCTTTAAATTTTTATTAACATTATGACATTATTCCTCTATATAAAATTTAGTTACATATTTAATCTGTGATTTGCAGTTGTGTACGTTATTCATTGAACACTTGTATTTTGTAATTAATCGTTTGCTTTGATGAAATTTAATATTTGATTAATATATTTTCTTTAATTAATAACTTACGTTGAACCTTTACAAAACTTAGTCAACAGCTTATTTTATTAATCTTTAATTGCTGAGTTCAATAGCGTTGGTATAGTTATGTTGCAATCATATTAGCACTGGTTATGTTATGTATGGTGCTTTCCGAGTATTTGATATATATATTTATTGGAATAGAGATTTACGTGATTTTCAAGTGGGAGTTATGATGGAATCGAGATATTGGGGATTCAATATTGTATACCTCCAGATAAGTGCTACCAATTAATTCTCTATCTTATTTGTGAGCATTACTACAAACATATGTGATTTCAAGAAACTAATTTAATTTGAATTTTGTGAGATAAGACAATATGGAAACTTATCATTTTTCACTTGTATAGTTTTGAATTTCTTTGTATTGGTGTGAATGCTCAATATTGTCAAATTTTAATTTGCTGATAGCACATATTAGTTTTATGTGATTTCCTGTTTCCGAATCCTATAATGTTAATACACAATTATAATTTGGATTTTATACTTTCTGATGGTGTATTGTGTTATTTCAAATTGCTCATTTACGACAATTGAACAAAATAAAATAAATTCTTTTATGGTAATCCAAATAGTGTTTTGTTTAAGGTTTTTTTTTCCAGCCTTAAGTGTCGTCGTGCATGGAATTTCTATATTCTAATTTTCTGCGAAAATGTTTGGTTATTTTTTGTCTTTGCAAATGTTGGAGTTATTTGAAACTGTCCTATTTATAATAAAGAGTAAATGGTACATTTAAATTTTTTAATAATTTGTTGCTAATGTTTGAAAAACAAACCTACAGACCAATTTATGTGGTATTGTTATTATAGCTCAACGTTTTGGAGTTTAGCCAGGTATATAAATTATGGGAAATAATTGAAAAATAAAAGGAGCAGAATTTTTCGAGAAATGTTTTATTTATTATTATTAATTTTAAATGATGACAGTTGCACACCAATTTTGTAGAAGCTCTTCCGTTGGTTATTCAAATGGGAAGATCCAATGTGGCCATAACGTTTGGTAATGAGTTAAACAATTAAAAAGTGAAGTGTGTCTCTCTCTTTATTTGGAGATTTTTCTACTCTCCAGCCAGCAAAGGAGAGTGAAATCAAAAACTGATTTATTTTGCTTTTGGTTTCTTTCGGTCGTTAGCCTTGTGGTATCATTTTATATCTACAACTCTTTATATATTAATATTTTAATCACTATAAAATTACTTCAATGTCATTGGTACATTTTATTGTCACTTATTGGGTTATCTAGAAATATTTACTCTGGCGTCAGTTTTGGTTTTGGTTTTACCAATTTGTCTTCAATGGGTGTATTGATTGTGTGAATTAATATTTTGATAATATTATAGATATTTATGTTGCAAAACATGGTTTATGAGATTTTATTGCTATGGTTATTGTTTTTTAGTAGCCAACAACTATATAAAAAAGCATTAGCTAGGAAACTGTTTTGGAAACAACCTTAATTTATGGAGAATTAGATCTTTTTACATTTATGGAGAAATTAAGTTTCACAATTCTATTTTGTGCATATGCCTATATATATTTTCAAATTTTCATTACTTATTTATGTTGTATTTAATTACCCAAATTTTGTGTGGAAATCATTTTGTATATTTTGACTGTCTTGGACGATTTCAGTTTTGAGTAAATGGGTTTATAACTTCTGTTGAAGTAGCTTTCCACTGGTATTTAAATCAGACAATTAATATAATTTATTATTGCTTTTATAAGTTGAATGTTGAATCCAAAGAATTAGTGCTGCAAGTGCAACGTCAATTTCTGTCTAAAGCTTCATATTGACTGCAACTTTGTTTTAATGCCATAAAACTTGTTGGCAGAAGCTTTTTCGTTGGTTATGCAAATAGGTGAACACTTGATTGCTGTAGCAATTTAAATTTTCTAAGGGTGGCTATGAAGATCATGGCTAATATACTGGTGAAGGAATTAATGGCAATTAATGGGAGAGATCATTGACAGCAACCACATTGAGTTAATTGTCATGCAGTATGCATTGAGAAGACTCAAATTAAATGATAAATTTAATATCACTGTAAGTAACATTTAACTTTGAATTTTGGTGTAAAGGTTTCGACCCTAATCTCTTGGAAAATTTTGTGAATTAAATTTATATATTTTGATTACTAGTGTCTTAATATACCTTGAGACTTTCCTCAACTAGTGGGGGTTCCGAATTTCCTTAACTTGTGGGGGTGGTTGTCTTGCAATCCTTTTGCTTAATTTATTACTATTATTTTTTGGTGGCCAAAGTTGGAAACATAGAAAGGATGGGTTCTGCGTTAACATATTTTAAAATGTGGGGTTGCCTTAATTTCCTAACCTTGATATTATCTTTAAGTAATTATGAAATGAGTATTTTTGGATAACTTGGTGTGTGTGAAGTTTTCTTATACTATGAAATTTTATTATGAAACTAATTTGTCTTAAATTTTGATATGAAAATGTGTGCAACTAATGATGGCCTTGGTACAAAAATTTTGGTAGAGACTTCTTACTGCCTTATAGGTTCATATTGTGAATCAAGAATTTGCAATGACAACTTGGATATGCGATCATGAGTTCAGCCACTTTGAGTGCACAAAAGGGAGTAAGAGTATCTTGAAATACTCAGTTTTTATAGTTAAATTTATTTAATGAATTATTGTTATATTGTTGTTCATAAGTGGTAGCAGTGTGTACTCAAAGTTTCATGGACTTGAGAGGTACTCTTGATCATAAGATTTAATGTATGATGTATTTCCGTTAAACTTTACTGTATACCAATGCTATTTAATTTCCAATTATACCGAGGTGAAATCCACTAATTATTTGTGTGCAAGATTGTGTAGGAAATATTTTAATAACATGCAGGTCTAAAGCGCTAAAATGGATTACAAAGACATGACCTACATTATATATGCCTTGTGAAGGCTAGTTCGATATGCATGCCTCGTGGAGGAGGCTATATGCAAAATGTCGAGGGGATGTGCTTAAGCCCATAAGGGAGTCACCTAGGAGGTAACCCAACTTCGTGATTGGCGATCCCATGAAGGAAGTTCAATGTGGTAGAAACAATCCATATTGCGTGACTCATATAGCACTCATAAAACTATGGAGATATCCTTGAGATATTCTTCTGCTCATCCCTAAGGCAAAAGTGCTATTTTATGTGACGTTAGGAAGGGATTTATCCTCGAATGAGTTTCGAGGTGGGCAAATTCCGCAGGTGGTGCAGGTCACATGTACTCTTGGAGAACTCACCTAAGTGAGAGACGTCGTGAGGCCGCGACTGTGAGAATTGGGCTATTCTCTAGCAACTCTCATGAGAATCAAGATGAGCGCATGGCCATAAATAGCGCTACCCCGCATCCAAGTCTCAACTAATACTATGTGTGGGATATGTTGAAATTTGGTCAAAGGTGCCGAGTTCAATACTGTGTACACTCGTGTTCCTCAAATGGAGACTATCATCACTAAGTGAAGGTTCAAGCCCGGAAGGCACCTACACCTATTACATAGTATTATATTGCCCATATATATATATTTTTCACTGTTTTTTATCACGGTAAAATTTTGAAAACCTTGTGGGGATTGTTGGAATTTTAAAAAGGTTTTAAAAATTTAACCATTTTATTTAATTAATTATTTGTCTGTTTTATTTTATTTATTGTGGGGGTTATAAATATTTAATATTCAGGTTTTATTTCTAATTGAATGCCTTAATTTTCTGGTTGGTGAACTTTTTTGGTTGGTGAAGGTTAAGTGTTATTGGATGCCTATAAAAGGCCACTCCTCCTTCACATTTGAAAATATAACAATACACCATCACAATATCACATACTACAATCTGATTCTCTCCTTTTTATACTTTTATATATATTCTCTACTTTATATTATTATTTTGGGCAATGGTTATGTGACTTGGATACCTATATCCGTCTATGAACGTGCTCATAGCGGATCTTGAGTTTGTGTACAAGGGGTCGTATCTTGGAGTCTTGTAGACCGCCGCACTGCACGTAGGGAGGCTACAAAGGCTTTAGGACAGCGTCTTTGACGTGCTTCACCGTACCAAACTCACCTTCTTACTTATAATTTATTTTACTTGTATTTACCTATTATTTGTTTATTTAGTTTTACTTTACCTTTAAAGACTTTTCAATTTGATTTATAATATAAAGGATTTTACTTTTTGCCTTTATGGAAAGAGGAAAATATAATTTTTACAACAAAATACAGATCAAACAACGACCCTGATTTAGAAACAAGCCACAGGCAAAAAATGACAAACAAGGAAAAATAAAAACTAAATCTAGCTTAGGATCAGAATTAATCACGAAACAAGAATCATAGTACTCACTAAGATTAAACCAAAATGATCAAAACAAAG
The DNA here is from genome assembly GCA_024362665.1 of Prunus padus. Taxonomy (NCBI): domain Eukaryota; kingdom Viridiplantae; phylum Streptophyta; class Magnoliopsida; order Rosales; family Rosaceae; genus Prunus; species Prunus padus. The sequence goes on along the minus strand of JANFAM010000011.1, from coordinate 3,333,771 downwards.
ATATTTTTACTTGGAAAGGAAAATACAGAAAATAATATGTAAAAGAAAAATAAGCTGGTGGAGGTATCATCACCGATAAGGACATCTTTGTCAAACCCATTAGGGTTTACAAACGAAAAAGATGGAAGAGGAAATTGTTTAACTCGGTCTTCAAATCCTGCAATTTTGGAGCAATGAATGATTTCTGCGTTTCTAATTTGTTTTCTAAGTTTTCTATACTTTCAGGATTTCTTTCCTAGAATTAGTTTGATTTTCTTCTCACCCTAGGGTTAGATTGTTATAAATACCCCCTATGTGATTCATGATGAAGTTCAGTTGTTGAGATTTGATGACAGGACCCAACCCGAATTCACCTCACAACCCGTGCCATGTCCTGTGGTAAAACCGACATTAACCCAATGTCGGGCCCACATACAATCAAGTTCCTTCTTCCCGGACAATTAGAGAAAGGGGGTCAAGACTTCTGCCAAAAATTGGGCAGAGTCTCCTCTGAAATATGGACATACCAAAATTAATTCAACCTGATAAACACAACATAAATATACAACACCCAAGTGCCAGCATGCATCAAAGGCCTCTGGCCATCAAATTCAACCCTAACGGGGCTATACAGAGCATGTCTAAGAGTATTCAAATTCAAATACAGAATTTAAAGTTTACATGATAAGGACAGAATTGTCCTACAATCAAGTCAGTCCCGAGAAGAGTAGCGCTCGGCCGGACCGCTCAGACGCTACAATTATGGCCTGGTGGGGCGCAAAACAGAAAGAGTGTGAGTGGACAAAAACAAAGTTTTAGTAGTTCAAAACAACATGCTAATCCCACCATTTCAAAAACGATGATGTAATCATGCGGTTCAAGTCATTTAGATAAATAATCAAATCAGGATTCAAAATCCAATAATTGTAACATAGTAACATAAGAATCATATTATCATACTGTTTCCCATTCGATCCCAACCTCAGATAATCACAGCCCGTAGGCACGACAAGCAAGGAAGGATCCTTACTCAAAGAAAATACGAATACAACGATAATAACTCATACATATAGTAATATAAGACCTCAACACCAAATACAAGTACCGAAAAAACAATCCAACAAGGAATCGCTTAATCGACACCGGACAAAGATCGCAATGGGCCCGCAGACAACATAGTAATGATGCCGTGGACCGCATCGTAATGGCCCCGTGCCCAGGGTTGAACCGTCTATTGGGACTAAACTCTCAGGTCTGCATGGTAGGAACCTCAATATCATACCTCCAAAACAAGTCCTACTCGCACAGACTACCTAATTAAGGGTCTATAGTCACACCCCGTCAAGGGTGTACCAGGTATCCGATGTAAACGAATCAGTATCACAGTATCAGTATCAAAAACATGGGAGGTACATACAGAGGTGCCAACACACTCCAATCAATAACATAATCAAACACTTTCGAGTTCCCAATTCACACATGTACCCAACCCCAAAATACAGAGGGTAAGGGTATTTTGGTCACTTTTAGTTTGGAAAGGATTTTGGGGAATTGAGTTGTGCCGTTGCATAGAGCTAGTCGATACGAGTTCGTGGACAGGAGGCACACTCAATTCCGAGTTATAATGGTCGAGATAAGGTCTGAAAACTAAAAAGGCATTTAGGACATTTCAAAAATTGTTTAAAGACATGAAAACCCGGTTTTGCCCTCATCCCCTCGCACATGCTCTCTCTCACCTCCCCCTCATTTATTCGGAGTATCCGGGACTCCGATTCTCGAACAACTAGTTCCTACACGATCCTAGAGATACGAGGAACGACATATCTGAAAATGGGACCAATCGAACGGTCCGAACCTATCGAACCCAGATATCGCCTAATATGCGCAATATCCGTTTGATAGTCAAACGGCAGCCTATTACCAATCTGTGCATAAAGTCGCGCTCGGGATGACATAAGGAGTATAAAGGAACACAAGGGGCAGCCAAAAGGTGACCCACTCACAGGCCACGCACTCCCTTTACGTCCTTTTAGTTTCTAGACTTTTTCCCGCTCGTTATAACTAAGAATTGAGTGTGCCGCCTGTCTACGAACTCATATCGATGAGCCCGACGCAATGGTGCAACTCATTTCCCCAATTTCCTTCCCGAACAAAAGGTCAACCTTAACCCACTAAGAAATCGTAAGGGTAAATTTGTCATTTACTTTAATAATTTAAGAATTAATTAAATCTTTGGGAGCGGGATAGTACACATTATCTATGATCACCTTGCAATCTTTATCTCCAGATTTGATGTAAGTGTGGAAAATTGGATGAGGGACTTCAAAGTCGATTCCACAATCTTCATCAAGTTGTTGGGGTTCATAAACATCTCCCTAGATTTCCCCTTGATTGTCAGCTTGTTCGTCAATGCATGCACACAAATTTCTTGTTGCCTCCTTCTTGGGCATTGGACAACAAAGTGACCAAAGTAACATCTTTGGGTTCCACCACCATGTGTATCGACTAGTACTCCTTTTCCTTTGCCAGTTTTTACTAAATTAGTTGTAGATGTTGGAGTCACATATGTGCCAACATGAAAATCATATCTTTGAGAATTAGTTTGCTTGATTACGTTGGAGGACTTTAAATATTTCTCTAATTCTTGTACCATCTGAAAAACCCTCTCTAAAGTAGTCACATTATGAGGAATTAATTCTCTTTGAAGCTCTGGGCGAAGTTCTGATCTAACCGAGGAAGATTCATCCTTCGATCTTCCCTTATGTCACATCACAACATGAATTCCTCAAATTTTGCAATATATTCAGCAACTGCAATGTTGTCTTGACGAAGAGTTTGCCACTCGTCCAACAAACACTGTTGATAGGATAATGGTACATATTTATGCTTCAACCTTTCTTTCATCTCAACCCAATGGATGATTGGTTTTTCACCAGCTCTCTCTAGTTGGGTTTCAACATTGGTAAAAAATAATCCAGCTTGACCCATCAATTTTATCTTTGCAAATCTCACCATTAGAGCTTCAAATATGTCATGCCACTCAAAATAGCAATCCATGGTAGCTAACCAATAGAGGAATGCTTTAGGCTTTAGCTCGCCGTCAAAATTAGAAGCGTTAACTTTTGCTGATCTCATCACCTTTTCATCAAGGTCTTGGTCATAGTCATGATGACAATTTTGTCTTTTGTTGTCTCGATTAGATCTCCTATCATGATGTCTCTCTATGTTTCTATCATTCCTTCTATCATGATGTCGTCGATCATGATTCCTCTCTTCTCCATTCACAGTTGCTTCGTCATGTTAATTAGTTGCTTCAATGTCTACAAGGCGACATTCCAAGAGTCTGAATTAGTCTTCGAATCTAGTGTTCAAATTTTCCCCTTGCTTTGATAGGTTTTTCATCATATGAACAAGAAGTTCAAAGTCTGTCTCTGGTTGGTCTAGCTTTCCAAGCTTAGTCGGAGCCATCACTTGACACAAGGCATGAAGAACAAGAAATAATTGAAAATTTTGAACCAAGGAAAATGAAAACCAGGTTTTGATGCAAAATTTTGTGTAAGACACGGGTGAATTGTAGATTTAGGTAGATTATCATAAGCGAAAACAATGGGAAACATAAAATAGAACAAAAAACAATAGGTCTCGAATCACTCTAGGGATTTAGCTTCACTCCAAGGGGGTTTGGCTTCACACCAAGAAGTCTCCAATCTTTGGAAATTAAACTTTTCTTCATATCTCAACAACTCCCATATTGAATTACATAGAAGGAGTATTTATAATAACCAAAACCTAGAGTGAAAGGACAACTAAACTTATTCTAGGGAAAAAATCATAATCCAAATAAAATAGGAAACTTAGAAATCCTACTGAAATCTAGAAAAACTAAAAATCCTACTAAAATCTAGAAAATAAAATCCAAGTGAAATCTGGAAAACTAGAGAATCTAGGAAACTAACTAATGATGTTTGTGTCACAACTGGAGAGAGAGAGAGAGAGAGAGAGAGAGAGAGAGAGGAAAGAGGATGCGACTGTTATTAGCTTGGTATACATATGGCCTATAATTTCCATTCCATAGGTATTTGAAAGGTTACAGAATGCAAGGTGTGGTTGCGCCGATATTTTTCTCTCGAATTGTGGTTATGTCTCTCAGTTTGTAGGATGAGCCTCCATGTAACACCCCGACCCAACAAATTGTTTTTATTTAATTATTTAATTGTGTAATTACATTTTGTCTTTGGGGGTAGGGGTAATTTAGTCACTTTTTGTTCAGAAAGGAATTTGAGAGTTGAGCAGCACCATTGTATTGAGCTTATCGATATGAGTTCGTAGACAGGCAGCAAGCTCAATTACAATTTGAAACGAAGAAGTTATGATCTACGAAAGTGCAGTAACATAATCGTAATTTTTGCAAAGTCAAACTTTAAAAATCTAGGCAGACTCTTTCACTCTCATTCTCTCTCTCCCTCATAATTTCTATCTCTCTCTCTCTCTCTCTCTCTCTCTCTCTCTCACGTGTGAACAGTGGCACCGCTACTTCTAGCTCGTTTTTCGGAGCTGTCTAACCTTGGTTGCCGCCACAACCTTCACGAAAAATCTTCCTCACATCCATCTCTACAAAACCCACAAAAGACTCGACTCGATTAGTCAAGGGATAGCTCAAATTTTCAACCCAAAAATTGCCCTACGTCGTCGATTTTTGCAAAGATTTTTTGGCCAACTCCGACCACCATCGATCTAGATGTTGGTCTCAAAATGACCACCAGCCCCTCCTTGATCTTTCCCACCCAAGACCCAACTTGTTTCGCCACCGGTGAGCCCCATTGATCTTTGGCGCAGTTATAAAGTTTACTCTCCTTGTCGAGCTTGATATTTTGGTATAGGGGTTGACCGGCAATTTGGAGTTTTCCAATCGCTGGAGAATTACTCAAGCCACCAGCGGCTGTCGGTGGCACGTGTGACACTTTGTGGCAGCCCGTTGAATTCGAAAATACTCCACACATCATTCCGATCACGAAGGTATGCTCGGATTAGCGATAGGTTACTATTTAACTATCGAATGGATATTACGCCTATTATGCGATATCCGGGTTGTGACATCCCTGACCTAAAAATAATGAAAATAAAATAAAATGAAATGGATTAAATAAATGGGTAATTAAAATTGGATTTAAAGGAATTAAAATAATAAAAGTTGGAATTTAATGAAATAAATAATAATGAAGGGCATTTTGGTCAACTATAATTTCAGGACGGAATTTGGCGAAACGAGTTGCGCTATTGCGTCCGGCACGTCAAAACGAGTTCATTGACGTGTGGCATGTTTGATTTGGAGTTGTAGCGATTAAAATGGATATTTTAATAATTTAAAATTTTGATAAAAACCAACAAAAAAATATGATTGGGCCAAGTCAGCTCTCTCCCTCTCTCTCTCTGCGTGTGACCCTTCGACTTCCCAGCTTTGTGCCGGCAGCTGTTTGGCCTCGCCGCCACCACCGGCCACCACGTGGCACGAGATTGATCCAAAAGAACGGCCAACCTCCCGGACCTACCCCACCGCTTCACCACCTCGCCCACCGTCTGTATCGCCGACAGAAGCGAAAATCCGATCGGTTTGTACCAGTTTTTCCGACTTCGTTTTGAACGATTTCGGCCACCGATCTCGTCGAACCAGGTATGTAATCGACTCCTCTCTTCGTGTTTAAGTTGTTTTTGGGATTATTTGGGATTGATTTGGCCTCAAACCAATCGGATCTAAAACCTAGAAATTGGCCAGATTTCACTTCGATTTTCCGGTCAGTTGCCGGCCGATTTTGGGCCGGGTTCCACTGGTTCTGAACTCCCCTCCCTGTTCTGAGTCGAATGGTGTATGGGTTGGGGCCAGTCTTGACAGTTTTTCGTTGGCCGGATTTGCTCAAGACACCCACAACCCACGGTGGCACGTGTGGCGGCGCGTGGTGGTGGTTCTCGGTTCCTACGTGATCCTCGTGTTGCTATGAATGCGTACGTGTGCTCGGATCTCGATTCGGACGTCGTTTGACTATCGAACCAATGTACGCCTATTATGCCTTGTATGGGTTCGATGGGTTCGGGCCAATGGATCGAATCCGAATTCACATATGTTATTCCTCGTATTTCTAGGATCGTATAGGAATTGACGGATCGTGAATCGGAGTCCGGATGCTTCGGATCAATGGCTTAAAGCTTGAATTAAACCGTAACCGTCCGATAGTGCAATCGTGAGCGATCCGACCGTTCGATTGTGACCAAACTTTCAGGACACGTTGTTTAGGTCGTGTTGAACCTGTAGGAACTTTCGGATCTAAGTTTGGAGGTCATGGGACCTACGGGCCCGGTTTGACTTAGTCGGGTTAGTTTGACCAAGTTTGACCAGTGGTTGACCGAGGGTCTCCCACGGTCGCCTTGCCACATAGTTGACTTTGTTGGACTTCTAGGAATGTCCGGATCCTTTTGGAGGTCGTGGGCTCTTCGGGCCCGGGTTGACCAAAATGGGGTGTTTGATCACGGTTGACCGTGAGTCTTCCGGGGCAGTCCCACTGGTTAGAAGAGGTAGTTTGACCTTAGAATCTTTAGTACGACATACGTGTACGTTAAGTCGGGTTTTGGTAGGATTTGTGTTTGAGGTTCTCGTTCGGTTCATGGTACTAATCCAATCCTCGTATCTATCGCTTTAGGTATTCTGGCACCGCATACGTAGCAGGCGGGACCCTCTTAGGGTTGTGCAGCGTAGGACCAACAGTGAGTGGACTTTGTTTTCAAACGAGCATGGTTTGAATGAATTGAATGCGATGCATATTAAATGAGATTTGATAATGGTTTTTAAGTCTTGGTTTGACTTTGGTTTAAATATATTAAAAGAACTAGCATTTGAGTTTAATGCTTGATTTGGGTTTCCGGATTTGTATGTGGAGCCCTGATGGCTATATTTTATGTTTATTCTTATCTTGAGTATTTAACGGGATGTGACGAACGTCCGGTGGTTTTCATGTGGAGTTGGGATTATATATATATATAAGAAACTTGTAAGCTTGGAAAATCGTTATATTATTTATATGATGGATTTAATTGTGAAAATTCCTATTTACCTTAATATTAAAGTTATGAATATTGTGAGTTATATTTCATACCTTTGGGAATATATATATGTATATTCTATACTTTGGGAAACTATAAATACTTTGGGAAGTTATAATTGACATTTTAGGGAGTTATATCCTATAAGTTTGGAAATCTATATGTATACTATTGGGTTATACTCGTAAGAGTTGTATTTACAACTTAATCACATATTTCGGATTATATGTTTGGTTTAACGGCATGGGTTTACAAATGAGTTCTTTATACTTTAATTATATACCTTTGGGTTGGAATGCCCTGTGTCGGGACGTGAGGTCCCTTATGTAATTATATTGATATTTGAACATGGTTTTAAATATGGTTTTTCAATGATTTGGACGTTTGAATTGATTCAGGTCTATTATGCGGTCATTTGACGCTTGTTATTATTTTGAATACAGAAATATATGTTTGTGGACGGTGATGTCCATATTTTGAGTATATATATATGGGTTATATGTTTGATGGACTTGTATATGTCCTAGTGTCTAATGTTTTGGGGTTGGGTACATTGTGATTGAATATTATATATATTGATTATCGCGTGGCGATTGATGTGAGTGCGGTTAGCACCTTGTTATGTACCATCCCCTGTTCTTGATACGGTTACCTGGATTTGGTATGGTTCGATCCAGTGCATACCTTAACGAGGTGTAGCTGTAGACCCTTAACGGGGTAGTCTGCGCACTTAGGACATGTTTCGGAGGTATGGTTTGGAAGTTTCTACCATATAGACCTGTGAGCTTAGTCCCATTTGGACGGCTCAACCCTGGGCACGGGGTCTCGAGGAGGCTGTACCTGTGTCCAGTCAAATGATCCCCTGTTGGATTGTTTTCCCTTGGTACTTGTGTTTGGTGTTGAGGTTATACTATACCTACACGCTTGTGTTAGTACCTTCGTATTCATATTTCTTTTAGTGAGGATCTTTCCTTGCTTGTCGTGCTGGTTGGGAATCAGTACTTGATGTGATTTCAGTACTTTATATGTTGTGTTTATTGGATTTGAATCTTGAAGTTGATTTCTTACATATTTATAAATGATTCGAACTGCAAGTGATTTCTATGTTGATGTCGTTTTGGGTTTCTTGGATTTATCCTGGTTATTGGAACTTTAATGTTGTTTTGTCATGGGAACTTTAGTTTGTTTCCATGCTTACGATTTTCAAGTTGTTTTGGTTTATGTTTTTATATATACCTATATAGGTTCGTGATTTGGGAGGTTATGCCTCGGGAAAAGTAAAATATTGGTTTATTCGGAAAAAGGTTTTGGACTAGAATGTTTCACCTATTTTGAGGTATCTTGGTTTTTGAATCAAGTATGTATTTAGTGGATTTCAAATGCATGGTTTGCACTGTTTTGAAACGATGGGGGTTAGTACTTTGATTTGAACTGTAAAACTTTGTTTTTGTCCACTCACACTCTTTCTCGCTTTTGTGCCCCCTAGGCCGTAGTCGTTGCTTCGACATTGTTCGGCCGAGCGCTTCTCTTCCCGAGCATTGACTAGACAGTAGAACTTGCTGTCCCTGAACTTTAACTTTGTATTCCGTTGTTTATTTCCGCTGACTCTTAGAATGCTCTGTATCGCCCGTTGGGGTTGAGTTTGTTGGCCGGAGGGCTGTGATGTATGTTGTATGCATGATGGCAGTTGGGATAATTCTATGATGTTGTTTTTTGGCATGTTGTTAATTTTGGGATAGTGCTTATTTCATGGGAGACTCTGCCCGTTTTTCGGCAGAAGTCTTGGCCCATTTCACTTTTGTTTCGGGAAGAGGGTAACTGTTTAGTTTGTGGCCCCGACATGGGTTGATGTCGGGCAAACCAGCATGGTCCGGCTTGGGTTCCTGGGTGGAATTTGGGTCGGGTACTGTCACGGGTTCGATAGGTTTGGACCGTTAGATCGGTTCCAATTTCAATTATGTTATTCCCTCTACCTCTAAGATCGTGTAGGAACTTGTTGATCAAGAATCGGAGTCTCGAATGCTCTGAATAATTGATTATAGGGTTAGGTGAATCGATCGTAGTCTGATCGTGCAATTGGTCTGGATACGACTGCTTGATCACGACCAAACCTTCGGGACTGATTTAGTAGACTTTTTCGGACCTATAGGAACTATCATATTGGAAATCGGAGGTCATGGGACCTGCGGGCCCAGTTGACCATTATGTATAGTTTGACCACTCGGTTGACCCCTAGTCTTCCGAGGCCGTCTCACCCTTCGAAAAGTACTATAATGGCCCAAGGAAGTTTCTTAAAAGTCGTGCACACTTTGACACCCAGGAACTCGGGTATTGAGTTAAAGTTTGTTGTCGGGTACTTTTATTAATTAAATCCTTGTATTCCCTCAAATAGGTGCTCAGGCTCCACGTACCCAACAGAAGGGACCTTCTCATGGTCGAGCAACTCTGGACCAGTTGTGAGTGGACATTTGTTTTTAAATGTGCATTGTTTTTGAAATACTGTATTGCTTGCATAAATGTGTTTAGATTGGAAACTGGTAAATCTTGGATTATTGTGGTTATGAAATTTCATATTGGTTAATCTTGACTTTTACAAGGCTATATATGAGATTTTATGGGGCTAATACTTATTATTATTATTTATAAAGGATATGGTTTGGGTGTTGATATTATTGTGAATTTGAGAATGTGGAATTCGGATATGATTATTGGAAATTGAATTTTGGGATTGGTATATATTGATGGCCATGGTATATGAGATTTTGGATTGCACCATAATATGTACCTCTCCTGTTACTGGATACTTGGATACATTTGACATGCGATAACTCTTCGGAGGTGTGTAGAGACCCCGACACCCTTGGTGGGGCAGTCTATATGTGTAAGATTTATTTCAGCCGCATGTATATTGAAGATTTTGCCGTGCATGTATTGAGCAATAATCCCCCTGTGCTACAATCGGTACATGATGATTGCTATAACGAGATTATTTCAAGGTTCTGATTATATTGTTTTACAATAAGGAATAAATGAGTGAGTTGAGATGCTTTTTGGGCAGTTGATAAAATAAGTAAATTTATGGTTTTCCCTTATCATATGTTATGATATTAATTTACTGAGATGAAATATTTTCAAGTAAAGAATGATAAATATGTACGTATACAAAGAAATTTTATAGCATGGCATTATTTTCTAAAATGGAGGGGTAATTTATGTTGTTTATAACTTATGTTCAAAGTTTTTTTTTTCGTCCACTCACATTTTCTATTTTGCGCCTCCAGGTTCTAGATATCTGAGGTCAAGCCCACCACATAGAGGCTTCGCCATCACCTGCACCATATGATTTTTATTTTATCATTCTCTATCCTCTGTCTCCCCGGGATGTAAATTCAAGTTCTTTAGTTGCTCTACTTGCTCGTTTTAAATTTTGGGTTGAGGGCCTGAGAACCATTTGAATAGTCTTAACTGTTGTGTGTGCCTTTATCTTGTGCATGTTGAAAGTTAGGATTAATTCTGTGCTAGTTTGCAGGCCCTGTAAATTGGGAAATGTTTCAATTACAGAGGAGATTCTGCCAAAATTTCGGTAGGAGTTGAATTGTCTTCACGTCTAATTTAGGGTTTAAGGGGATTTTTAGTAAAGTGGGTCCGACATTTGTTTGATGTCGACGGGCAACAGGGTTCATCACTGATTCCAAGAGAGAATCTGGAGCAAGTCTTGTCATTTTACATAAGGGAGGGGATTAACTATCAATACATAATTATTGGCTCATTCCCTAACAGCTTAAGCTTTTGGAAACCAATGGTTGTCTAACAAATGTACGTAAATACATTCTCAAATTTCCTCTGGAAACAAGTTTCCTCTTTCAAATCGGCTAAGCATTCATTCTGTTAGATGGTATAGAGTACCATGCAAGAAAAACTTCAAGGTACTGCAAGGATGGCACAGACACGTAATATATTTCTTAACCACATCTGGCCACACACTGTTGCTCATTCACGCACATGATCAGTCTCCTATACACACACAAACACACATTTAAAATTAACCAGTACAATGACATCATAACCTTGTTCAGACATGTAGCATAACTTCCTATTTAGTTAATGATCAGCATTCTCGACTAGCACTCATCTTAATAGAAAGACCAAGACCCACCAATTGGTTAACTCGGCATATAGTCTAGTAACAGTACATGATTGCAGTATTATTACTAGAACAAGATTGGTTTACTTTAATGTACTTAGTTTACAAAAGCTAAGGGCCCATTTAATAACCATTTTAGTTTTCATTTTTTAGTTTTAAATTTTCAAAAACTGAAAACTTAAATTTTTTTTGGTAACTAATTTCAGTTTTCAAAAAAAGTGAAAATTGAAAACTAAACACAAGTTGTTTGGTAATTGATTTTAGTTTTCAATTTTTTTATCCTCTTTTGTTGTTCTTTTTGTTTTTTTCACGTAGGAACAATCTTTTTTTCTTCTTCATGTTAATGAATTATTGGCTTCGTTGAGTTCTTTACAACAAATTGATCTTCTTTTAAAGAAATCCATAATAAAATTGTATAAACCAAAACTTATCAAACTTGTTGAAAATAAATAAAATTGTATGAACAAACATACATCAACGTTAAATCAATATAAATTTCAACTATGATCAATCACTGAGCTGCTGCCCAAAGTCTATCTGCAATATGATCTCTTACACGAGCCATTTCCCTAAGTTGGCTTTGAGTCGTGTTTACACCATAATCAACCGAGCATGTCCAGCCTCAAAACGACTAACACCAAGGCAGACATGCCTTCTCCCCGCCCAAGGAAAACACTCTTCCAAGGTGCCAAACACCGCCGAAGCTCCCGATCGCCGAAGCTCATAATTGCCGAACCTAATCTCCAAGACACGTGTCACCACCAGGGCGATTTGCACAAAGTCCCACATCGAAACTTTGTGCAAACCTCCCACTTTCACCTCCCTATAAATATGGAACAGTACCGAGGTAAAGAGGGTAACTACTCTCACTTTCTTGTTACTCGCTAAAATTACCACTCTTAGCCGACTTAAGCATCGGAGAGCCTTCGGCCGGCACCACACCGGTATCCGAAGCTTAACGATTGCTTCTTCCACTTTGTCTTCTCGCAGGACACCTAGCCACTGAAGGTCCTAGCCATCTTCCCTGCTGAAGACCCGAGTCTTTCTTATCTAAGTTGACCTCCCCAAAAAGAGCATCAACAGTTTGGCGCCGTCTGTGGGAATCGACTTTTGAATCCCAACTACCTCTACCAACTCCGCTGGCTCCTTCCCCTATTAGGCCCAGCCGCCTCTTCTTCACCCCACATTCTGCTATGCCAAGCGAGGCCAGCCATGATACCCAGCACCATACCCCCGTGGGGACTCCTCTCGAAGGAAACCTTCGACAAGGGATCTCCAGCGGAGGTCGAGCGTCTCCGCGCTAGCATCACCAAGATGTCGGAGAACTACGAGCAAATTCGCACAAAAATGTGGAATTGGAGCATGACCGCCGAGCCTCGAAGCGCACTCCGGAGGGAACTCACCACCAAATCACCCAAAGAAGACCACACCTGTGACATTGGGCACACCCAACTGAACCAACCACTTACCTCCCGTCATAGCGCCCCATTCACCCAGGCCCGACAAAGGCAAAGGTCATCTTCATCCTGAGACGACCAAGTCGCGGCTCCTCCACATCTCCCCACTCCAAAGACCGGCCCCATGGCCCAACCAAAGTCTACAAAGATTGCCGAGACCATATCTCGGAGAAGCGAAAGAAGCCTATCCAGATTAATGTCGACCTCGATGACCAAAGGGTGGCACACCTAGGCCCCCTACCAAGCCTACTCGCTTACCTTACGCGGAGGGCACAGGGGATTCAGATGATCGGGAATCTTACCATCCCGAGGCTTGGGAGTCCTACCATTCCGAAGATTTCGAGAAATGGGAAGATTACCGCAAACCCCATCCCACACCCCAGGCCTTCAAAGACACGACACTCTCCCGCATGCCGACCCGGCCATGCGCCTCCTCTTTGAGAAGGTCCGATGCCGGAGAGTGAACAACACCGAGGTCACCAGCCCCTCTCGGGCGAAACCACGCCCGGGCCCTTTACCGAGCGTATCCTCAACTACCATCGGGAGAAGGACATTCAGCCACTTCGCATTTCCTTCTACACGGGCACGGAGGATCCACGACCCACATCCATTCTTTCCGGTCAGCCACTGGGTTGCAAGGGTCTTAGTGATGAAGGAATGTGTCTCATTTTCCCTTCTACCCTCAAAGGACGCAGCTTTGAATTGGTTCTACCGGTTGAACCCCGGACTATCAACTCCTTTGATAGCACAAGCAGAACCTTCTTGGACCATTTCATGATCCAAACCGATCGCCTTTACTCCGCGGACGATTTGTATATGCTTCGGCAGGTGAGGACGAACCCTTCGGGAGTATGCAGCCCGCTTCAGCCACGAGTACTCTCGTTGCCCAGACATCGACGACCGAGCTGCCTTTGGCGCTTTCAAAAGTGGCCTTAGAGAATCCAACTTCCGCTACCTAGTCCACAAGAACCCATGGAACACATATGCAGAATCGATGAAGCAGTGCAGCCATTCACACCAAGGCCGAGTACTTTAACACCAAGCGTGGCCCACCAACCAGCCAGGAGGCACCTTCGGCAATCCCTTCTCCTTCGGCACACCTTCAGCAATGGGAAACGTGGTAGACACGGTAACCACCACCAGTCTGGCGGAAACAACCCTCCAAGGACAGCTGATCGTGCTCCCCTCCCTTTCGCGCCGAAGCCCAGGTTCGAGGTGTTCACCACCACGAACACTACTTATGAAGATGTTCTGGTCCAGGAGGCTCCTATTATACCCAAACCTCCTCCTCGGAGACCGTCCAACAAGCCTATGCCGAACACGGGCGTCTTGCCGTTTTCACCAATTCGGTGGCCATGACATCAATCTCGTGTTGCCTTGCGCAACATCATTGAGGGACTCATCCGTGAGGGAAAGGCTGGATAAATATGTGCATAATCTCCCACCCCGCCTAACCTCACCAACGGCAGATCAACATGATCTCCACCATCGGTGGTGGTCCTACATTAGCCGGTACTTCCAACAACTCCATTAAACACTATGTTCGCTCCACCTATGCGCACTGTGTCTTCAAGATCGAGCAGTGGACGCATGCCGAAGACGCAAAGGTCAGTGGGCCTCCATTACCTTCGCCGAGGAAGAAGAGCGTGGTGTCATTCTCCCTCATGACGACCCACTCATCATCCATGCGGACATCTCTAACTTTGACGTTGGGCGTATCCTGGTGGACACCGGCGGCTCGGTCGGTGTGATGTTTGCCGATGCTTTCAACGAACTCCAGGTCCCTACTCACCCATCTGGATCGAAGCATCACCCTCTTGTGAGCTTCTCTGGTGATGTTGTCCAGCCCATTGGAAGCATCCACCTCCCTATCTCCATTGGTTCGGCACCTCGGCGAGCAACGGTCACCACTCCCTTCCTCATCGTCGATCGCCTCTACGACTTACAACGTTATCCTTGGGCGCCCGCCTTGGCCCAAATGAAAGTTTTCATTTCAACACATATGTCTGCTTAAGTTCCCTACACCCCATGGCACGGGCACGGTGCGCGGCGACTAACTTGGCGCCCAAGTCGTTACGCCTCAGCAGTTGAAATCCACCAATCGCCAACATAAGGGTGAGGCCCTAGCAAGAACCAAGGCACCAGCACCTCCTCGAGCCGGGCATCGAACGCCCAAGATCCCGTGGAGGAATCGCCACCCAACTAGCCGAACTCGTGGAAGACCTTGAGCGGTTACTCTCCATGACGACATCCCAGATCGGCAAGTCCGAATCGGCACATCTCTTTCACGTAGCTTCGCTCGATCTTGTCGCCTTCCTCTGCCTCAACTCGAGGTCTTCGCCTGGTCTTACAACGACATGCCTGGCATATCACCGGACATCATATCCCATCGGTGAGCATTAATCCTACAATCCGACCCGCTCGTGAAGCGTCGCGCCTATGACCTTAAGCGATATGAGGCCATGAAGGCAGAGGTAGATAAGCCGAGTAGCATTGGGTTCATCAAAGAGGTGGACTATCCCACCGGCTGGCTAATGTGGTGATGGTCCGCAAACAAAAGAAAGGCTGGCGCATGTGCGTAGATTACACCAACCTTAATCGGGCTTGTCCCAAGGATAGCTTCCCTTTTCCTCGAATTGACCAGCTCGTTGACGCCATAGCTGGTCACGCCCTCCTCACTTCATGGATGCTTACTCAGGGTACAACCAAATCTTCATGCATCCAGATGACCAAGCCCACACCTCCTTCATTACAGATCGTGGCCTCTATTGTTATAAGGTAATGCCTTTCGGCCTCAAGAACGCTGGAGCCACATATCAGCGCTTGGTGAACAGCCTCTTCGCACCATTGATTGGCCGCACCATGGAGGTCTATGTTGATGACATGCTAGTCAAAAGTCGCATCACGACCAGCACATCCCTAACCTATCCGCCATGTTCACCATCCTGAAGCGATATAATATGAGGCTCAACCCCACAAAGTGTGCTTTGGGTGGCTTCGTGCAAATTCCTGGGTTTCATGATCAGCCAGAGAGGTATTGAGGCCAATCCGAGAAAAGATCCAGGCTATCTTATACATGACGGTACCAACAACGGTCAAGGACATCCAAAGCCTCCTTTGGACGCTGCGTCGCGGCACTCACCAGGTTTATCTCCAAGGCGACCGATCGTTGTGCCCCATTCTTCAAGGCTCTCAAGGGAACTAAACGTAACATCACCTGGACCCCAGTGTGACAAGGCTTTCAACGAGCTCAAGGAGTACATGAGCCGAGCCCTTTGTTGTCAACACTGAGCCTGGAGACACCCTCACGATTTACCTATCCATCTCCGCCACAGCGGTTAGCTCTGCTCATCGGACCACGGAAGGTGCCGAACATCCGGTGCATTACGTAAGCAAGGCATTACAGGATGCTGAGGTTCGATACCCAGACATCGAGAAGCTGGCTTTTGCCTTGGTAGTGTCCGCCAGACGCCTTTGAGACCTTATTTCCAGGCACATACCATCCATGTCCTCACCAACCAGCCGCTCAGGCAAGTTTTGCAGAAGCTAGAAACTTACGGTAGGCTAGTCAAGTGGGCCATCGAGCTCGGTGAATTTGATATCCACTATAAACCTCGCCCGACTACCAAGGGACAAAGGTTGCAGATTTCATCTCTGAGTTCACTGAACCCCAAGTTTTGGCCAAGCCCCAGGTCATACCTGCTGAGCCCACTCCTCCCTCAAACCTCGTCCACATCGCTAGCAATGGCACCCTCGACCTTACCCAGCCATTGTGGACATTATATGTAGATGGCTCCTCCAATGCCCAGGGATGTGGGGCTGGCCTTGTTCTTATCTCCCCGGATAAGGTTGTCCTTGAGTACGCCCTCCGCTTTCAATTCCATGCTTCCAACAATGCGGCCGAGTATGAGGCACTCCTGGCTGGCCTTCGGCTAGCCAAGGAGCTGGGCGCTAAACAAATCCAGATATTCAGTGACTCCAAGCTCGTTGTTCATCAAGTCAACCAGGACTTCACTGCCAAAGACATCTCTATGACAGCATATCTTCAGCATGCCCGCCACATGTTGACTACTTTTGATGCCTATCTCATCAGCCAGGTACCACGTTCTGAGAACAGCCATGCCGATGCTTTGGCCCGACTAGCCTCGGCCTTGGACCAGGGCAGCGGCCGCAACATCCACATCGAATTCCTGGATCGCCCTAGCACACAAACCCCACTCATCTGTACCATTGATCACAGCCCTACTTGGATGGACCCCATCCTTCAGTTCTTGCAAAACCAGACACTACCTGCTGATCCTGTTGAAGCACGGCGTGTTCGCTATCGCTCCGCTCAATACCTGATCATCAATGACTCTCTATACAAGCGTGGCTTCAGCCTTCCCTACCTTCGGTGTCTTACTCCAGAGGAAGGTAATTATGTTCTTCGGGAGATCCATGAAGGCATCTCGTGGCAATCATTCGGCGCTCGTTCCCTAGCGCATAAGGCCATTAGGCAAGGATACTTCGGCCCTCACTTCACACCGATGCCCAGGCCTTCACCCGGAAGTGCGATAAGTGTCGGCGATTTGCCAACATTCCACAACTTCCAAATGAACCATTGACAGCCATGGTCGGTCCTTGGCCATTTGCCCAATGGGGACTTGACCTCATTGGACCTATGCACGAAGGTAAGGGCCAGGTCAAGTACGTGATTGTAGCTGTGGACTACTTCACTAAGTGGGCCGAGGTGAGGCCCTAGCTACCATTACGGCAGCTCGCATTGAAACGTTTGTCCGGCGGAATATCGTATGTCGCCGCATCCCCAACACCATCGTCACAGACAATGGCGGCAATTTGACAATGCAAAGTTCAAGCAATTTTGTTCCAACCTCAAGATACGTCTTTGCTTTGCTTCCCAGCCCATCCTCACCCAATGGCCAGGTCGGCCGTGAACAAAATCATCAAGAAGACCACGAAGACCAAACTTGACAAGGCCAAGGGTTGCTGGCCGAGCTACTCCCGGAGGTGCTCGATCCTATCGCACCACCTTCCGTACCTCCACGGAGAGACACCGTTCTCCCTTTCCTTTGGTACCGGCGTGGCCCCGGTGGAGATTGGTCAGCCCACTTACCGAACCTCCACTTATGATGCCGCAGCCAATGACGAGCAGTTAGCTTTGAACCTCGACTTCATTGACGAGCTTCGTGACCAATCCAACATGCGCAACGTCGCGTATAAACAGCGTGTCGCCAAGTACTATGACTCCCGAGTCAAACCCCGTGCTTTCAAGAATGGGGACTGGGTCATGCGTAAGGTTTCCTTGGCCACCAAAAATTCTCGAAGGTACCTTAGGCCCAACATGGGAAGGCCCCTATGAGATTACCAAAGTCCGCCGCCGGCACTTATCGCCTTCGTGATCCCAAGGGCAAGACTTTGCCTCATCCTTGGAACGCTGATCACCTCAAGTACTATTATAAGTAAACACACCTAGACACTAGGACTGTTTTCTTTTACTTCGGTCTTGAGCCTTGACTCGACCATTTCTTGTATCTTTTGCCTTTCGGCACCTATCTAATGAAATGCCGACTCTGGCTAATTCTATCAATCACATGAACATCATTTTGCTAGTACAAATCGATATCAAATGACAACAAGTCAAATATCATAGCAAATCAACATAACCTCGCCCCAAGCAAGGCAAAATGTTCATACATAGCAAAAACAAACATCATGTTCCAACAAAACAAACGTCAAGTTCCAAAAATAACAAAAGTACATAAGGAAGGCAACGCCTTCAACGACTAGGTAGAGGCACCGGTGGCGGTCGGCTCGGCTCTGCAGCTCCGGTGTGGCACCGATGGCATCGATATTGGGACTAGGAGAAGGAGGCTCGCCACTCGTATCAAAGTTGATCTCCACCGAAGGGTTGAACCTCGCCAACCTCTCCTCCCAAATAAGCCGCTCATCTACCAAACGGTCCATGATATAACTCCTTAGCTCCTCTGAGGTCCGGTACGACTCGACCGCCTCGACTCGGGCAGCAGCTACCTCCTCGGCCTTCAACCGTTTCAGCTCCTCCACCTCTTCGGCCTTCGACTGCTTTAGCTCTTCCACCTCTTTGGCCAGCTCCGCCTTCCGCAATGAAAGAGGTTCTTTTCTCTCGATGGCCTCCTGCGCCTCTGCCATCTTAGTCTTGGCCACTTCATCACGCCTCTTGACCTCTGGATTTCCTTATCTCGCCTTGGCCATGTTGACGTACATCTCGCCAAAGGCCTACAAAATAAAGCATTATACAACACAAAGCATCATTAGTTAGAACATACCAGAATGATATGAACATGTTCAAAAACAGACATAACTTACATAGGCAGACGTGAGGATCGTCTTCTGGGCCCGATCTGCAAAAGAAGAGGCCTGAGTCCTCGCCAGAGCCTCGGGATCACTCTTCACGCCTTCCAGGAAGACGTTCACCAAGGGAACTTCCTGCCGATGCATGGCCAAGTTCACTTCCTTCTTTTGCCTGCGCATCTTGGAGAAGTCCACCTTTTCCACTCCCTCAGCAAATACATCCTCAACACCGAAGGGTAGCTTCGGCGGTGCCTGTAGATCAAAGGGAGGAAGCCTAGGCCCTGTCCCCATCACACTTTGGTGAGCTTCCTCTACTGCCTTCCTCTTCCCCAGCACGTCGGCAACTCGCCCCTCGTCATCTCTAGGGCGCTTCCCAGCTGCCTTTGGGGTACCCCCCTTCTCTGCCTTCTTAGCCCAAGACTCCCTAAGTCGCCTCTGCATCTCGGCATCATCAATATCCACGACCACTTTCGTGCTCCCTTTTATAACCCCGGCCACTGCACATCAAAAGTTAAGTTAAGTTAGTCACAATTACAAAAAGGAATCAGAAAGACAAACAATAAAGGTGATCTAGGTACTTACTTCCTTGCAGCAGTCCGGACTCAAGCAAATTCTCCTGGGTCACTAGGTTTCGGCACTCACGCTGGGTCTCTGACAACAGTGACCTCACCCTCTC
The DNA here is from genome assembly GCA_024362665.1 of Prunus padus. Taxonomy (NCBI): domain Eukaryota; kingdom Viridiplantae; phylum Streptophyta; class Magnoliopsida; order Rosales; family Rosaceae; genus Prunus; species Prunus padus. Next base: position 3,314,093 of record JANFAM010000011.1, on the reverse strand, counting down.
AACTTCGTCTTCTTGCTCCTTGGAGATTGACCCCACTTCACCGAACTGCAGCAAAGATTACATACTACTCAGCCATTTACACTTGCACAAGACACAATGGAGAACCAATAGTAAAACACAACACAACACTTAAAGGATGGGGCTAAGGACCTATGGACTGGAAATGGGTAGGAATATGTTTGGCAACTGTCTTCCCTGGTGGACACTCCCGGTCACCATAAGCTAGGCACCACCTGTTCCTCCAGGACTTCTGCGTAGATGGCATGTGGTGATAAAGTAACCCCTTACTTTCGCCTTTTCGACAATTGGCTTGTACCCAGCCAAAACTTCCTGTTGTCTTGAAATTGAGTACAAATACATGAATTGCTCGAATGTTGGCTCCCCAACCCCACCAACCACCAAGCAATGTACACCCGATGAAGTAAAATCCAAAAGTTGGGATTATATTGGCCTGGCGCATACCCCAGCCTGGCCAACATCATCTCGCACCCAAGGATGAAATGGTAGTGCGAAGCCATGATGATACATATCCGTAAAAATCAATCACCGAGCCCTCCCGAGGATATCTCACCACATCCACGGAAGCGGTATCCTCAAGCCTACAAAGGGTGGGATACAATACTCTGTCCAAGCTCGGCCAGCTTTATGTCCGTAGGATAATTCCGCTTCGCCAATGGGACACCAACCCGTATGTCCACCCTCTCAAGCCGAAGCCATGGCCACACCAACGGACCCGATGGTGATGCCTCGACACTCGAGCCCACCTGCGGTGTATAAGGCAAGGCTAGAACCCGATTACATATGGCCTCTAAATCCTTGTAATTCCTCTGCATCTCCTTATATGCAGCTGACCAGAATCTGTACATGGCTCACCCCGCTCACCCTCATGCACTACCATCCTACTCTCTATTACGCCTTCTACAACACCCTCTGTCTGGGAACTCTCATCCTCAGAACACACATAAAGGCTTGGCTCTTGACTGGGAACTCTCATCTTCCCCACCAAAGGCAGGGAGGTCATGACTTTTTCTACCAGAACTTTCAGACATCTACAATATGCAGAAACAAGGAAAAGGAACTAACGCACATGCAAGAAGGACCAAAAAATACATTCCACAAGTTCATATCAATGTTCAAAGTGTTCATCAAGTTCATGTTCATATTCAAGGTGTTCTTCCTAATCTTCAACATGTTCATGCAAAAACAAACATTTCAATTCAAAATGTATGGGAAAGGAGGTCTAACCTTGTTTCCACCACCACAAAAGACGCCGGAAATCACCTTGGCCCTAGCACCACCACCAAAAAACTCGTCGGAAATCTCCTCTCCTCTCCTCTTCACTTTTTCCAAATTTTTCTCAAGTCTCAAGCGTGAGGCCTTCTCCACCCCAAGCTCCTATTTATAAAGTCTCAAGGGTACCCACGCCTCGATTCACGAGAAAACCCTAGCACCCTTTCAATTTCCCTCTCAAATCCCTTGTACCTGCACCACAATTTAAATTTCAAAATTCAGAATCCAAAAAAAAAAAAACCCTAGCACGTTTTTAGGAGGCCTTGCCGAAGGGCAAGACCCGTGCAGAAGGTATGGGTGGGTCGCACAAATTTAATCCTCTAAAAAATCGCCAGGGCCTAGCCCTCACTCTTGCCGAAACCCTCACAACAAAAGCCAGCCCTTGCCACTATGGATGAGGCCCAGCTCTCGCCAAAAATATTCGGTCACATAGTTAAAGCCCTACTTGCCGGAAGCCCAAGAGCAGCCTCCGAACACGAAGCACGTACGCCAAGACCTAAGTCTCTTTCCAAGACCCCAAGCCCACCTTGCTTAAACCCTAAGCTTGAACGGCAAGGGCCATATGCCATAAGCCCCGCTCACCTCTACCTTAAATTTCCCTGCCATAAGCCCAGCTCCCGGCCCGAATGTTTAAAGCTCGAGCCCTAAAAATGACTCAAGCCCATCTTGGGCTCACCCCATGCAGCCCTCTTGCCGAAGGCTTAGCAACAAGGCCAGCCTATCACAACTACCCTACCCCCTTGCCGATGCCCTTTTGCTTGGCAACATGCCCTAGCCCGCCCCAATTTGAAGCACCCAAAAAAAAAAAAAAAAAAAGGGGGTCAACAGCCTTGCCGAACGGCAAGGATCGTGCAGAAGGTGAGGAGGCGCATGAAAACTACCTGCTGGACCCTGGCTGCACTACCGTGGCTATTGCACGACCTCCCTTCGAAGCCCCATCATTCGGGAGGTGTGCTAGCCTCGAATGCCTTGCTGATATTGCGGAGCAGATTTTCCTTCTGCATAGATCTTGCCGAACGGCAGTCTAAGGCTGGTTGGAACCCCCCGTAAGGCTTGCTCTACTCCACCACACTTCAGAACCTGCCAAAGGCCCAGCTCTTAGTCGAGACCTTCCCAAATGTGCCTTGTCAAGTCAAAAGTCCCAGCTACTCTCTTGCCATTCGGCAAGAGCTATAAAAGTTCTTTATATGCTCTTCTCACCAATCCCAAACCCTAGCTATTTCCAAATTTTACCAGACCTAGAAGGCCCGGCTCCACTACTTGCCAATCTTCTTAGTACAAGGCCCAGCTCTACGTGGCCCGGCCAGATTTCGCCAAACCCTTTGCTTACCAAAGGGCCCAACCTTCTTGCCGAAGGTTAAATACCGACCCCAAGCACTCAAGCCATTGCCGAACGGCAAGGGTCATGCATTTTATTTTGGGGGCCTCCGAGTGTTCCACGGAAAAAAAAAAAAAAAAAAAAAGAACCAGAAATTTGGACTGTAGGGCAGGCACCATGCAGAGGAAATTTGGGGACTGCTCAATGGCTGACTAAGCCAAAAAAAAAAAAAAAAAAAAAAGAGCTGAAACTGCCTTGCCGAACGGCAGCGGCATGCAGAATTTTATCGGGGTAGAGCAAGAAAAAGGACATAGTGGGAATTTGTAGATTTGGCGTTTGAGCTCCGATTGAGATGCAAAATACCTTTTCGGAAAGGGAATGATGCCACGAGTCAAACACATAGCTTCGCCATGACGTACGATGGTTTGGGCTTCCGAGGTCGTTTGGCCTCCCAAATTCGCATTTAAAAAAATTATAGTTAGGTTTTTCAAGTTTTGTTAGTTTTCCCTTTTCATGTCCGTAACTCCCTACCCCTTTGCTTAGCCCAGCCTCAGCCCTTTACTACAAAAATAATCTCTTGCAGAAGCTCAGGGCTCCACAAACTGGCCCAAGCCAAGACCCCACCTCGACGGTTCTTGCCCAAAGGCACGACACTTGCCTAGCCTAACACCTAGGCCATATTCTTGAAGCTTGACGCAACTTCTAGATTGCCAACTTGGGGGACTAGGGAATGCCCTACGGCTCCCACTAAGTTGGGAATGCTCGGTTACAATTATGCAAAATCTTACAAGTTCCCAACCAGAAGTTACTTCTTGACCGCGAACTTGGGGGACTACTTTACACCATAATCAACCGAGCATGTCCAGCCTCAAAACGACTAACACCAAGGTAGACATGCCTTCTCCCCTGCCCAAGGAAAACACTCTTCCAAGGTGCCAAACACCTGCCGAAGCTCCCGACTGCCGAAGCTCATAATTGCCGAACCTAATCTCCAAGACACGTGTCACCACCAGGGCGATTTGCACAAAGTCCCACATCGAAACTTTGTGCAAACCTCCCACTTTCACCTCCCTATAAATATGGAGCAGTACCCGAGGTAAAGAGGGTAACTACTCTCACTTTTACTGTTACTCTGCTAAAATTACCACTCTTAGCTGACTTAAGCATCGGAGAGCCTTCGGCCGGCACCACACCGGTATCCGAAGCTTAACGATTGCTTCTTCCACTTTGTCTTCTGCAGGACACCTAGCCACTGAAGGTCCTAGCCATCTTCCCTGCTGAAGACCCGAGTCTTTCTTATCTAAGTTGACCTCCCCAAAAAGAGCATCAACAAGTCGCATCTATCTCAATTGGATTGTTTAAACTGCATCCGACATCTTGTAAATTTTCACTATCAATAATCAATGACGCAGTACTGTATTCATTAAACAATTGGTCTTGAGCAGCATGCATTTTAGTAAAGTTATGAATTATACAACATGCAGTGGGTATATACTGTGCATATAGGATAAGTGTAAAGATGTACCTTCCAAAGTAGCATATGCCTCCCAACAGCGATGAAAATATTGTTGCACTTTCCCACCTGCAACCACAATGCTGCCATCAACACCTATCAAATGTACAAGTATAATTCGAATATAAAATGGACAATTGTTACTCATAAAATTCAGATGTGAAACTGCAAAAATTTGGCGCAACAATAGGGCACATTGGAAATGCTACAGATGGACTGCTCAAGTAACGTTTAATTTCCTCAAAAGCAGTTTGTTGAGGTGCCTCCCAGGCAAAATCTTGGTCAGCTTTTAACTTGAGCAACTATGTGAAGGGTTGGATTTTGCCAGAATAATTGACAATGAATCTACCTTGGAAATTGATCTTGCCGAGAAGGCTCTGTAATTCTTTCTTGTTTCTTGGTGGAGGAGCCTTTATTCTGATCAATTTCTATGCCTCGATGATGGGCTAAAAACCCCTAGGAAATTTCCTGCTTGGACTCCAAACACACACTTCTTTGGATTCATCTTTAAACTATGTTTCCTCTGCTGTAATGCTTTTCTCAGGTCACCCATATGATCTGGCTTAGTTTGAGATTTGATCACAATATCATCGATATACATTTCCAAAGAATGGGCTATTAAGTCATTTAAAATTGCATTTATAGCTCATTGATAACTAGCACCTGCATTTTTCAAACTAAAAGGCATCACAACGTATTCAAGAGCTCCTACATGGCATGGACATCTAAACGCCGTTTTGTGGCAATCTTTTTCTGCCAACGTGATCTGATTATAACCGGCATTTCTATCCATGAATGATAATATTTGGTTGTGAGCAACTCCATCCACTAACATGTCTACCAAAGGCATTGCATATTCATCCTTTGGGGTTGCTTCATTGAGATTTCTATAATCTATACAAACTCTTAACTGCTTTAGTTGCCTTTTTTAGAACTGGTAGGATATTGGATAGCCATGTCTTGTATTTTTCTTGTTCTGATGAATCCAGTGTTGTGTAATTGTTGAACCCCAATTTTTTTATAAAGAATATTTATAAAAGGGATCAAATTAAACCAAATATATATATATATATATATATATATATATATATGTCACGTGGAACTTGCTTTAAATCTCACGTACTGCAAGTAAGAGATAAAATTCCAAATGCTTATCTCTAGTTCAAATGCCCCTACTGAAGCCCACTCTAAAAAAAAGTGAAATAATAAATAAAAGAGGTGGGATCAGATGATGTTTATAAAAGACAAGAACGTCCAAAGGGAAGGGGAGGAGCGGAAGAGGAACCAAAGGGCTGCGCAGGAGAAGGAAGAAGAAAAGGAGGCAAGAAGAGACTCGAATTGCTGCAGAAAAGAAGACAGAGGTAGAAAGAAATCGAAGGGCTACAGAGAAAGGAGGAGGCTAGAAGCAAGAAAGTGCTTCAAAAATTGATAATGAAGCAAGAGAAGACTGGAGGTCTTGCAGAAATTCGGAGGAAAACAAAAGAGAAGTAACCAAGTGTCGCAGAGAAACAAACAAGGCCTACATCTTGTTAGAACAGCAAACGAAAAGGTATAATGTTTAACATTCTTTTGGTTGAACTCGTTTATAGGCAAAAGACATTTACAATCATTGGAAGTAGGCGACGATATTGCTCAAAGGCTAGTCGCAGAAGCCACATGATGTGGGAACAAGAGTACTTGCTGTTGAAATTCCTCCATGTCCTTGCTGTCAAAGAAGTCTCAAGAAACCCAAGCCACTGCCCTTGCTGTCAACGAAATCTCAAGAAATTGCACAAAAGGGAGCTCTCACAAGGACCTCCTTGTTGTGAAAATATGCAGACGGGCTTCTGCAAGAACCCCACTGTATTGCGTGCCCAGAACACCTTTTGAGTGTTCGTAGGCGCATGAGGTACTCTCACCATCCATGGTGACGGAAGCTTCTGACGTCAAAAGATCAAGCCACATGAAAGGCCATTCTTTAATTGCCCTGTTACAAAGAAGAGGCAACAAGCCTTCTAAAACAAAAAGAAGACAAGCAGCAAACTCAATGACAAGTTTATCAAAGTCCAAATTGAAGCCTGAGGATTTCTACAATAAATGTTTACGTGTGAACATAATGTAGAAATCAAACCTTGAGAAAATTAGGAAAAGCAAAAGTCACAATTGCCTCTGCAATGCGAACCTAATTCTAAAAGCTACAGCTAAATTCAAAGGCTTTGAAGGTTTATCACTCCTTGTGCGGCACCGCTGGAAATAAATTATAGATCATATAAAGATGGCCCCACATTGGTTCCGTATGTGCAAACCAAAGGAAGTGAAAATCCCAAAACAAAATATGAGTTTCCAAAAGAATCTTGAGATGTTCATGTGCACAAAAACAATAAATAGCAAAAAGCAAAACAAATTTGTTCTCTGTTTCAAGCACTAAAGCATCTCCTTTGTCAACACCAAAATAAAAATAAAATGCTTGGCTTATGTTATCAAGAAACCAAAGATACTGGTGACACCAAAATGTTTAGATGATGTGTTGCCATTTAAAAGTTGTTCCTTATCAGGAAATTGGAACCCCCGCAAGGTTCCGCCATGTGTTGCTGGAATCAAAACAGTCGAATGTCACATTATGCATGTGTTTTCGTTGCTATGCTTTCATGCTTTCAAGCAGTCCATCAGTGACACAAGCCTCTGTGGCGAATAATCACAGCAGCAAATTTAGTTCGCAAGCTTAGTAAGAACAAAAAAGAAATCAAGGTCATATAAAATGCAAAGACATAAATCAAGGAGCGCTAATTATGCCACCAAGGCAGCAAAATGGCATTAGTTTGCCTTCCAAGAGTTTGTCAGTTGACAATAAGAGGTCTCCAAGTTTCCTGCATCTGAAAGTCTTCTCCAATTTTCAAAAGCCACCAAAGCAGAAATGTTACAAAGCAAATGCAAAGTGCAAATTCACCTTCACGTCTTCAACGTGCCAGCAAGGAGATAGGATTTCTCAAGCCAAGCAAAGAGAAACGGACAAGTTTGCAAAGCAATTCGTCAATTTCCAAAATCTGGAAATTCACATAACAAAGCAAAAGCAACCAAATTTGATTGCTATAATGGCATAGGACAACAAATTGATGTTAAGAGGTCCATCATAGTGGGTTCAAACCCAGCGGCAACTAATTGCCCTGCATAGTACACCCTCAGGGGTCGGGATCTAGTGAGAACAGCTATATAAGAACATTATATGAGAACACCATTGGATCTAATCTAACGACTCCGCGAAAAGCAATTGTAAGTGAAACAATTGTACTAGAATGAGGCCCTCACCTCAACTTGTTCTCTCTCTTACCTCCAACACTTTTTCGCGAAATTTTTCTTTCCCTGGCGCCATTTTTTCCCGCATTGTCTCTTGTCCTGCCCTTGAATGTAGATATTTTTGCCCCAAAATTATATTAAAATACTGAAAGCAATCAGCTTTACCCATCCCAGTTACCCTTCCAGTGGACTTTTCGATCTCCATGAACTACATCCCTCTTTTCTCATCTATCTTTCCATCTACACCCCATTTCCTTGCTTCCATTTCTATACAAAGCATCACTCCTCTCATCTTCAGAAATTTTTCCGCCATGGCCTCCTGGCCCTCATTGTCCAATCCCTCTAATCAGTAAGTTCCGCGAAACCCACAACATAGATTTTGCCTTTCAATTCATAGAAATTTATTCCCTTTATTAGTAATTGATACCAAATTGTGTACATGAATATGTTGGAAGAGAGGCTGCCATTAGAAAGAGAAGCACGGGCTCCCAATTTAAGTTCTTGGTTGCTCCTATATATGCCTATGTTCTTCCGCTCAGTAAGTTTTGCAATTTTCTCAACTCTTTTTTTTTTTACTTAATTGATTTTATCGATATTTCCCATCTGGGTCTTGTGCCCCTTCAACAATTTTGTCTGTGGATATTTGATTTTGCAGGTCGACTCTCGCTGGGTAAGAACTCAGTTGTACGGTTACCGTTTGTTTACTGATGTGTTGGTGGGACCATGCTAGAAGAAACGAAAAGTTTTGATCATTGCATATAGCTTGTGAACTGAGGTTTATAGTTGGTAATAATTAGTACCTTGCTTAGAAACTGGAATTAAAGTTGATAGATTTTAGTATTTTCTGCCACAAGTTTGGATCTTTAGGGACATGCTTTTGCAATGAGTGGCTATGGAATATGAAATGTTATAGGATGTGTGTGTAAATTACATGGGGCAATTTTTTGGATCGTTTTTTGTTCCCGGATCTTTTAGAGTGCCTATAAATGAGGGTAAAATCTGTACTATAATGATGGAGCAGAAGGGGATGGTAAAGCACATTTCTTTCTTTGCATGAGATGACGTCCTTACATATATCCACATACAATGCCTGCAGAAAACTAGAGATTGTCCTTGTTGTTCATTGTTTACTTGTTCAACAATAGTATGGGGACGATGTTACTATCGAGCCTTTGCATTAGTACACAATGTTTGATGTAAGGCAGCCTAATGTTTCAATTGAGTTGAATTTTCAGAAACTAATAATGTTATATTGTCAGGTCTACTTCTCGTGCTACCACTTCATATATTATTTATCTATATAGGGCGAGAAATTGTTTAAGGAGACCTAAGATCTTAGTTCAATCATGTTCTTAGTTGTTTCATTGGATTCCGACATTAGTAGTATCACTTGAAAATTTTCTATTCCTTGTTTTCCACATACGTAATGGATGAAATTTAATGACTGAATCGGTGGCAGGTATAATGTTATCCTTCCACTATTAGTCCCAGATCAAATTACCAAGCTGAAGCAACGTACTGTGCTTAGTGTTATATCTTACTCTAATTCATCGACCTTCTCTTGTTTAATAGTTGCAATATGATTATATCATACTTGAAATTTATGATTAGTCCTTAATGGAGAGGGATAAATTTTTTTTTTTGTTGACAATTTCTGTTATTTTTCAAATCTTTGGTTGCAGAAGGGTCGGTGAATAAGTGTAGAGTAATTAAAGGCTTTATGACTCTTATAATTGGCGATAATTTGCTCAAGTTAGGTTCAGATGAACACTAAGTGAAACATTAGTGCATATTACGTGAAATAGGTGTGAAACCTCAGTTGAACTTTATTGTACTCTTGTTGAAACCTCATTGCAAACCTATTGGTGAAAGCTTATTGTACACCTATTGAAGTTCTAGCAAACACCTATTGACTGTACAAATGTTAATGGAACCTATTTTAACCTATATATTTGCTGAACTATTATTCTACACTTAGAGTAATTCTAGAAATATGTGGTGCAATTGGACAATGACACGTGTATAAACACTGCTTCGACATATTTATTTTTCTGATTTTTTTATAATTTTTTTGTGAATTTTTTAAGATAAACACATAAAAAGGAAAATTTAATGACGCATGGCGCCATTGAGAGTGACACTTGTGAGAAGCATTGAGGACGCAGCCTCAAGGCGCTGCCACTTGTCATTCCCTCCCATTTATTGCTAAACAATATAAAAAAGAAACATTTTTTACACATGGCGCCATGGGAGGACACCTGTTTAAAAAACTGAAGTCGCATCATTCTTTTCTTGCCATGTGTCATTATGTCTAGTTTATTTATATATTTCCTATGCTTTAACTTCAAAAATTCGTATTAAATGCAATAAATGGGAGAAAATGACGAGTGGCAACGTCTTGAGAAATTATTTGAACTTTTTATATGTCAAATTTATATTTTAAAACTTAAAAGATGAAGAAAATATCGCAAGGAGTTCCTACGATTTTTTTGTGAATTTTTCAGATTTTTTATGATTTTTGGAAGTTAAAGCAATGAAAAATAGTAATAAATGGAAGAGCATCACACATGGTATCACATGATGAGTTTCCGACAGGTGTCAGTATGTCGTAGCGCCACATGCCATGAAAGTTTTATTTTTGTGTGCTTGACTTAAAAAATACCACAAAAAATTAATAAAAAATATGAAAAATGCACATAAAATTTTGAAAAACTCCTTGAGACATTATCTTCGACTATGATGCGTGAAAATCAAAATTTGACCTTTGAAAGTTTGGAGTAATAATTGGAGGAAGAGTTGTAGTAAGGAAGAGTGATGATCTTCAACTTAGTGTTATAGGTACTATAGAAATAAACTTGAGTTTGAGAAATTATTTGAATTTTTCTCTTATTCAAAATTATATTTTAAGTCTCAAAATATGTTGGCAATGTCGCAAGGAGTCCGGGGTATTTTTCGGTGAATTTTTCAGATTTATTATGAATTTATTATGATTTTGGAAGTCAAAATATTAGAAAATAGTAATAAATGGAAGAGAATGACACATGGCAACACCTGATGGGTGCGTCGTCAGCTTCTCCAACATGTGTCAGTATCCCATAATGGCATGTGCCATTAATGTTTCATTTTTGTGTGTTTACCTTAAAAAATTCATGAAAAATCATTAAAAAATCATAAAAACACACCGAAAATTCCTACAAATTCCTTGCAATATCATCTTCAACTCCAATGCGTGAAAATCAAAATTTGAATTTGGGAAATTTGAAATAATAATTGGAGGAAAAGTTGTAGTAATGAAGACTAGTGATCTTCAACTTAGTGTTATTGTTAGTATGGAAGCAAACTTGACTTTTTGAAAATATTTGAATTTTTATATTAGTCAAAATTATATTTTAAGTCTCAAAAGATGTTGCAAAATATCGCAAGGAGTCCGAGGTATTTTTTGGTGAATTTTTCATATTTATTATGAATTTTGGAAGTCAAAACATTGAAAAAATAGTAATAAATTGAAGAGAATGACACATGGCAGCGCCTGATGGGTGCGTCATCAGCTTTTCCAATGGGTGTCAGTATTTTGTAGCTCCACGTTGTCATTAATGTTTCATTTGTGTGAGTGTGACATCCCTGACCTAAAATTAAACGAAAATGAATTAATTAATTAAGTTAATTAATTTTGATAATTAAAATGAATTTAAAAGGAATTAAAAGGAATAAAATAACAAAATTAGAATTTAATAGGAATTTAATAATTAAAGGGGCATTTTGGTCAACGATATTTTCGGGACGGAATTTGGCGAAACAAGTTGCGCCATTGCATCCGGCACGTCGAAACAAGTCTGGTGACTTGTGGCACGTTGCGATGCGAGCTACGGATCGAAATGAGGACAAAATGGTCATTTTGAAATTTGATAAAACCCTAGGGCCAATCAGATTTCAAGTTCTCCTTCTCTCTCCTCCTTTCTCTCTCCCCTGTTGCGACTGCGATCGGGTTTTGCAACCCAGCCACCACGTCCAGCCACCACCTAGGCCGGCACCGGTCCCAAACGAACGGCCACCCCTTCCTCTTGCCGTCCCGCCATAGCCCAGCCGTCACCGCCTCTGTCTGCCGCCGGAAAAGCCAGAAAACTGGCCGGTTTTACTTCGAATTTCAGAGGGTTCGTTCTCCCTCCTCCAGCAACCGATCGAGACATGTGAGGTATGTTTCTGAACCTCCTCTTCATGCTCTTGCTTCCTCTAGCCTTAGTTTAGAACGATTGTGCAGTTTTGATCGGATCTCAAAACCCCCAAATCTGGCCGGATTTCGAATTGGTTTTTCAGCCAGTTCACGGCCGGTTCTTGGCTGGTTCAGACCGATTTTGGAACCCCCTCTAGGTGCTGATCATTTTGGAATATGGATTGTCCCAAGTTTTGATGTTTTTACGATGACCGGAATTTGATCTAGACACCCACACCCACGGCGGCGCGTGGGCCAGGTGTGGTGGTGTCTCTTCATTCCGTTGCAACCCCCGTGTCATCATGAGTGCGTATGTATGCGCGGATTCTGATTCGGACGTCGTTTGACGATCGAACCAACGTACGCCTATTGGGCGTTTCATGGCTTCGATGTGTTCGGACCGTTGGATCGAATCCGAATTCACGTATGTTGTTCCTCGTATTTCTAGGAGTCTATAGGATTTGACGGATCGTGATTCGGAGTCCTTGATACTCCGGATCAATGACTTGAAGTTAGAATTAAACCGTAATCGTCCGATCGTGCGATCGTGAGCAATCCGACCGTTCGATCGAGACCAAACTTTCAAGACGTGTTCTCTAAGCCGTAGTGAACCTATAGGAACTTTCGGATCTAAGTTTGGAGGTCATGGGACCCACGGGCCCGGTTTGACCTATTCGGGTAAGTTTGACCAAGTTTGACTGGGGTTGACCGAGCATCTCCCGAGGTCGCCTTGCCACGTAGTTGACTTTGTTGGACTTCTAGGAAAGTCCGGATCCTTTTGGAGGTCGTGGGCTCGGCGGGCCCGGGTTGACCAATAAGGGGTGTTTGACCGCCGGTTGACCGTGAGTCTTCCGGGGCGGTCCCACTAGTTAAAAGAGGTAGTTTGACCTTAAAATTCTTCATACGACGTAATAGTACACTTGAGTCGGGATTAGTTAGGGTTGACTTTTAAGGTTATCGCTTCGGTTCGGGTTATTAATCTTAATCCTCGTATTCATGAATTAGGTTCTCAAGCTCCTCGTGATCCTCAGGCAGGACCCACTTGGGGTTGGGCAGCGTGGGACCAAAGGTGAGTGGACTTTGTTTTCAAACGAGCATGAATTTAATAAATTGAATGCGATGCATATAAATCGGGATTTAAACATTGTTTTAAATCATGAATTTGGCTTTACTGATATTATTGGATGTTTGAATAGATATTTGAGTTTTATACTTGATTTGGGTTGCCGGTTTGTTTGTGGGGCACTGTTGGTTATACTTGATTTTATATAATATATTTAAGTATTGATTTTGGGACGAGTCAAGCGTCCGGTAGTATTTACGTACGGATTTGGGTACGGTGGGAATTTGATGGATTTTCCTTGGGTTTATATTTAATAATTGAGTTTATAATTTTGTTGGGTTTCGGACTTTAATATTTTATCGTTACGAATGTCGTGGGTTATACTTTAAGCCTTTGGAATTTATACTTTATATCTTTTTGAGAAACTTATACCTATACTTTGAAGTGAGTATTTGGGCGGTAATATTTGGACGTTAGTATAGTCCGGTTGATTACGTATTCGGTTTTGATGTTTAAACTTTATGAAACATAATTACTTATATTTCGATTATATATATATATATATATATATATATATACATATAGATCAACTTGGAAGGAATATGTCGGGTTAATGGGAATGGCGAGATTATAGGTCGGATAAATGGGAATTGATCATATGTATATATCTACTTTGAATTTATATATATATATATATATATATATATATCTACTTTGAATATATATAGAAATATATATATATATATATATATATACCTACTTTGAATATAATTATGTATACCTACTTTGATATGGAGTTTTAGGATATATATATATATATGTATATGGGATTGGACTATCGGTTATAGTTTAATGAGTCACTATTTATATTGTTTTAACTATGAATTTAAGGGATGTCAGTGATATGTGGGAATTTCAAATGCTTCGGCTTGAGTTTTAGTATTTTGATGGATAGTTGTGTTTTATATATATATATATATATATATATATATATATATATATATATATATATATATATATATAGTCATATATATATGTGTATATTTTGAATAATACGTTTCGGGGTTTGGACCTTATATTTGTGAAGGGATATTACCTATACTATGTTTTGGAGTATATGTTTTACTTGAGGTTTGACTTGACGTTTTCTTGACTTGGGTTTTGAATACGGTTTGAATATGGTTTTTCAATGGTTATGACGTTTTAATTGTTTATGGATTGATATGCCGTCATTTGACGATTGGTACTATTTTCACTATAGAATTGTATGTTTGGGACGGTGATGTCCTTATATTGGGTATGTATGATGTTATTAGATTGTGGGACGTATATATGTCCTGGTGTGTGTTATGTTGGGGTTCAGGTACATGTGATTAAATTATATACATTGCTTATCGTGTAGCGATTGATTTGAGTGCAATTGGCACCTTGTTATGTACCTCCCCTTGTATGTGACACGGTCACTTGATATGGTTCTTATGGATACGATGCGATCCGGTACATACCTTAACGGGGTGTAACTGTAGACCCTTGATTGGGTAGTGAGTCTGCGCGCAGGGCTTGTTACGGACGTGCGGGTATTGATTGTCTCTACCTTACGTGCCGGCGAGTTTAGTCCCTTTTGGACGGCTTAACCCTGGGCACGAGGCCATTATGATGTTGATTGAGTGACCAGTTAAATCCTAGGCACAGGTCACATCATGAATGTTGTCCCGGTGTCCAGTCAAATGATCCCCTATTGGATTGTTTCCCCGGTACACGTGTTTCAGTGATGAGGTCTATGTTACTATATGTACATCTTATTATCTTCCTATTCGTATTTCTTTTAGTGAGGATCTTTTCTTACTTGTCGTGCTTGCGAGCACGTGGTTGTCCGAGTGGGAAAGAATGGGAAACAGTACTATGTTATATTTATGGTGAAATTATATTGCAACTTTTGGGATTTAAATGACTACGTATAACAATGATTTCATATGCATGGTTTGCATTGTTTTTGAAACGGTGGGGTTAGTAATTTGATTTTAAACTACGAAACCTTGTTTTTGTCCACTCACACTCTTTCTGTTTTGCGCCCCCCAGGCCGTAGTCGTAGCGTCTGATCGGTCCGGCTGGGTGACTCTCTTCTCGAGCTTTCGACCTGATGTAGGACACTTGTCCTTGTCTACAAACGGTTATTCTGTCACTTTACTTTTGCGTACTCTAGATATGCTCTGTATTGCTCTTTAGGGTTGAATTTGATGGTCGTAGGCCTGGGATGTTTTATTGTTAGCATGCTGACTGTTGGTGTATACATATTCTATTGTATATATCAGGTTGAACTTTTGGGATTGTTGTTATTCTAGGGGAGACTCTGCCCGTTTTTCGGCAGAAGTCTTGACCCTTTTATTTATTTGTTTCGGGAAGAGTGATTCTTTTAGTATGTGAGCCCGGCATCGCGATGATGTCGGTTGTCAACAGGATTTGGCACGGGTTCCTGAATGGAATTCGGGTCGGGTCCTGTCAGTGTGTTTATTTTAAAAGATTCACAAAAAATCATTAAAAAATCAGAAAAATACACCGAAAATTTCTACAAATTCGTTGCGACATTATCTTCAACTATGATTCTCGAAAATCAAAATTTAACTTTCAGAAATTTGAAGGAATAATTGGAGGAAGAGTTGTAGTGATGAAGACTAGTGATCTTCAACTTAGTGTTATTGTTAGTATAGAAGCAAACTTGACTTTGTGAAATTATTTGAATTTTTTTCTAAGTCAAAATTATATTGAAAGTCTCAAAAGATGTAGGAAATGTGGCAAGGAGTCCGGGGCATTTTTTGTTGAATTTTTCAGATTTATTATGATTTTTGGAAGTCAAAATATTGTAAATTAGTAATAAATGGAAAATAATGACACATGGCAACGGTTGATGGGTACGTCGTCAGCTTTTCCAGCGGGTGTCAGTATCTCATAGGTCCATGTGTCATTCATGTTTCTTTTTTGTGATTTTTTCTTAAAAAATTCACGAAAAATCATTTAAAAATCAGAAAAATACACCAAAAATTTTTACAAATTTCTTGCGACAAGTTCTTCGACTATGATACTCGAAAATCAAATTTTGACTTTGGAAAATTTGAAGTAATAATTGGAGGAAGAGTTATAGTTATGAAGACTAGTGATATTTAACTTAGTGTTATTGTTAGTATGGAAGCAAACTTGACTTTAAGAAATTATTTTAATTTTTCTCTTAGCTAAAATTATGTTTTAAGTCTTAAAAGATGTAGGAAATGTCGCAAGGAGTTCGGGGTATTTTTTGGTGAATTTTTCATATTTATTATGAATTTATTATGATTTTTGGAAGTCAAAATATTGTAAAATAGTAATAAATGGAAGATAATGACACATGGTAGCGGCTGATGGGTGAGTCGTCAGCTTTTCCAGCGGGTGTCAGTATCTCATAGCTCCATGTGTCATTCATATTTCTTTTTTGTGATTTTTTATTAAAAAATTCACAAAAAACAATTAAAAAATCAGAAAAATGCACCGAAAATTTCTACAAATTTGTTGCGACATTATCTTCAACTATGACACTCGAAAATCAAAATTTAACTTTGAGAAATTTAAAGGAATAATTGGAGGAAGAGTTGTAGTGATGAAGACTAGTGATCTTCAACTTAGTGTTATTGTTATTATAGAAGCAAACTTGACTTTGTGAAATTATTTGAATTTTTTTCTAAGTCAAAATTATATTGAAAGTCTCAAAAGATGTAGGAAATGTCGCAAGGAGTCCGGGGCATTTTTTGTTGAATTTTTCAGATTTATTACAAATTTATTATGATTTTTGGAAGTCAAAATATTGTAAAATAGTAATAAATGGTAGATAATGACAAATGGCAATGATGGGTGCGTCGTCAGCTTTTCCAGCGGGTGTCAGTATCTCATAGCTCCATGTGTCATTCATGTTTCTTTTTTGTGAATTTTTCTTTAAAAATTCACAAAAAATCAGAAAAATACACCGAAAATTTCTACAAATTTCTTGCGACATTATCTTCAACTATGATACTCGGAAATCAAAATTTAACTTTGAGAAATTTGAAGGAATAATTGGAGAAAGAGTTGTAGTGATAAAGACTAGTGATCTTCAACTTAGTGTTATTGTTAGTATGAAAGCAAACTTAACTTTGTGAAATTATTTGAATTTTTCTCTTAATCAAAATTATATTTTAAGTCTTAAAAGATGTTGGAAATGTCACTAGGAGTTCATCGTATTTTTTGGGTGCTGTTAAACGAACCCTAAAATTAACTGAGTACACCCTATGATATAAGTACACCCTAATAATTAAATTAAAATGTAAAATTAACTAAGTACACCCTATTTAACTACCAAAAGTACCCTTGATACACCCTAATACGCTCTATCACACAACACCCTAATACTAAGTACACCAAATTTTACATGAATTGGTGTCTTCATCAAATATGTTTTTGTCTCCTTTTCCCTTCATCAACTCCTAACAAGCTTGGCGAGTTACCCAACTTAGAGTTACTTGAGCTATGTAAGAATTCTTTGACAGGTCCTTTGCCAATGAACCTTGGAAAGAATTCCCCATTGCAGATGGTTAGATGTGTCATCAAATTCATTATCGGGTGATATCCCACAGATTTGTGTAGTTCGCAATCTCACGACAAAACTCATCCTCTTCAACAATTCATTTTCTGGTTCAATTCCAGTAAGTCTTTCAACTTGTTTCTTTGAAGCCATCCCCGTGTATTGAAACCTAAAGGTTGCTCGTGTGATAAGCCTTGGCAAAATCAAAAGCTCTTGTTTTCGAGAGAAATTGATATTTATTCCATAACCTCGAAGATAATTTTCGAGAGTGGCAAAGCCGATACAAAAACAGTAAACCTTCTATGAGTGAAAATGATAGGAGAATTAACTTTAAAAACTTGTAATCATTCATTGCATGTTACTAGAATACAAGATGGCTATTATCAACTTCAAAACAACTCCTATGCTCTAGTAACAATCTGATCTGATAATTATTATATTCCAACATACAATGTTCGTAAAATATTTTACAAAAAAAGCATTAAAAGATGGAAATATAAAACTCTGTCTGTCTGGAACTGGAATACTCTTCTTTTTTTCTTTCTTTTACGCAATGCCTCTCTGGAATAAAATTAGATGAGCTTCTTTTTCTCAAGAAAGGTCTTCAAGTGCCACCATTGCGAAGCCGCAACCGATGAGCAAACGAAAAGCGAGAGCAAACTAAACCAGGCCATTCTCGAGTTGGTTGTTCTGTTAAGGTCCTGCATTTCTTCTTCCCTAAAACAAACATTAAGCCCCAATCTCACAAAACTCATCCTCTTCAACAATTCGTTTTCCAGTTCAATTCCAGTAAGTCTTTAAACTTGTTTGTCACTGGTTCGTGTTCGTATGCAAAACAATCTTATTTCAGGAACCATCCCGGTTGGTCTGGGAAATCTTCCTATTCTTCAAAGGTTAGAATTGGCTAAAAACGATCTTATTAGGATTTAATATGTTGAGTAGGGTATACTTAATTATTCAAGTACTTTTGTTTCAATATTCAATATATCCTTTTTGTCATTTTATATTAGGATAAATTAGTAATTCAATAAATAGTTTGGTAGTAGGGTGTCTTCGATTAATTTTGGGTTCGTTTAACACCACCCTATTTTTTTGGTGAATTTTTAGATTTATTATGAGATACAAAAAAATTCAAATAATTTCTCGAATTGAAGCTTGTTTCTAACTACACACCAAGTTTAACTCGTCCTCCAACTATTAATTCAAATTTTCTAATGTCAAATTTTAATTTTCGCGCATCATAGTCGTAGATAATGTAGCATGGAATTTGTAGAAATTAAGGATGTATTTTTTCGATTTTTAATTAATTATTTGTGAATTTTTAAAGGTAAACAAACAGAAAATAAAACTTTGATGACACGTTGCGCTACGCGAAATGACGCTTGTTAGAAGCACTGATGACGCACTCTTCCAAAAATCATAATAATTCATTAAATAGCAGAAAAATACACACACAAAAATTATACAAACTCAATGTGACACTTTCCACGCCTTTTGAGTTCATCTTAAAACATTCACAAAAGTACTAATGAAGACTTCTTAGTCAAAAAATAAAAATAATATTATGAAGCTTTAGTGAATAGTAAATGAAGCGATGTTGAAGCTCTAGTGAAACCTTTTGAAGTGTTTACAAAAGATATTTTGATGGCAAACAATTAATGATGCAGCATTGCAATTAAGACTTGTGTCATTTCTCTATTATTTGTAAAATTTATAATGTTTAAGAATTATAAAAATATACGTAAAATTACTATAAGTTCTTGGGAACGACTCTTCATATTTGAATTGTCAAGGGAACCAAAGCTTTAAACAAGGGCCTGCACAAATTAAATGAACATAATAAAAATAAACCAAGCTGCTAAAATTCCAATATTAAACCCAAGAAAAAAGTCACAATTTAACATTTAGAGGAATACTCAACAAAAAATGTATAAGTGCCAAACACGTTTAAGCAATTTTTTATTATTTTTTAAATATTTGATTACTTTCACAGCAATCACGAAATCAATCCTCGTCCAATCACAAAGGCAACCAAAGCTTTAAACCAAGGCTGCAGAAATTAAACAAACACAATACAAATCAAACTAAGCTCCTAAAATTTCCAAATTAAATAGCTGAAATTAAAATATGCTGCACATATTAAATATATCTCCTTGCAAAATTCCCTTGTGCTTTAGCTTAGCTCTAGTTGTGAGAGGTGGAAATAGGATAATGGTTGCCCTTGTTTTGAATAAAAGGGGAGGCAGAGGGGTGAGGAACATGAAAAAAGAAAGAAAGATGAAGTAAAGTTACCCCATATACAGCTTGAAATGATACATAAATGACCCATTATCCCCATAGACAGCCTGAAATATGCAACAAACATGATACACAATGATGTCAGGATAGAAAAAAGTTTCTCACGTAAGGGGTGGTTTCTCAAGGTCCTGAATTTTAAACAAAATTGGAAGGGACATTGACATTCAAAAGTATCATTAACAGAGATGTGGCATATGTGTCATAGGGTGCATAATCATATCCATGATGATACATAAATGACCCATTAACCCCATAGACAGCCTGAAATATGCAATAAGAATGATACACAATGATGCCAGGATAGAAAAAAGTTTCTCATGTAAGAGGTTGTTTATCAAGGTCCTGAATTTTAAACCAAATTGGAAGGGGCATTAAAAAATACATATAAAGAACAAAGCTGATATTCAAAAGTAAATTCAAGAAAGATGTTGCATATGTGTCGTAGGGTGCATGATGATACATAAATGACCCATTATCCTCATAGATAGCCTGAAATACGCAACAAGCATGATACACTAAGTTGAAGATCATTACACTTCCTCTAATTATTACTTCAAATTTAGATTTTCACGATCCCTAGTTGAAGATAATGTTGCAACGAGTTTGTAGAAATTCTCGGTGTATTTATGACTTTTTATAAAAAGTTTGGGAAATTTTTAAGGTTAACACATAAAATTGAAACTCTAATGACACATGCCGCTCACAAGAATGACACCTGTCAGAAGCATTAACAACGCACCATTCAAGTGCTGCCACTTGTCATTCTCTTCCGTTTATTACTATTTTTGAATTATTTAACTTCCAAAAATCATAATAATTCATTAAATAGCAGAAAAATACATTAAAAAAAAGAAAAAAAAAACTAAAAGCTTCTTGTGACACTTTCTACATCTTTGGAATTTATCTTTTTTAAAATTAATTGTAGAGAGGATATAACAATAGTGGGTTCACATATAATGTAGAATTGGTTAAGAAGTGGGAATTACCCCACATCTAAAGGCCAACAAAATTATTACCAATGGCTAGAGACATCATTCCTCCAGCTTTAAAAGAACAGACCTGATGTAGACAGCTTTGGCAACAACAAAAAAACCCAAACCTAAGGCTCTTATCTTCATTAGGTATTTAATGCAGTAGTGAAACAATTATTTCCATACCTGTAATGGCACTTCACTCTTTGTCACAGATCACACCTCAAGGAACCATTCCAACAAGCGGGGCCCCAGAAAATTTTCTCCATTTAGACAAGGTTGGCCATCCATTCAACAGTTAAGAATGTAAACAATATAAACAAGGAGCAAACACAAAGAACTAGGGATGTACTTTCCATAACTAAATTATTTCATTGTGGAGAATTAAAAAGCACATATATAACCCTATAGTGAAGGATACATATGTTGTAACCCCAGCACCAAACTGATCCATCATTTGCCATCACACAAGTAAAGTTAGAACAGACATATAAAGCTGCAAATCTCCTGAGAAAATTGTCAATAGCTTAGCAAAATATAATGCATGGATTTTGAAGTAAAGCACATACACCAGACCAGCAGCTACTGTAAAAGATATCCTTGCACTTGTAAGTCTAAGTTGTTTTTTCTGCATTGATTTGGAAACAAGATTGTAAGGTGGATCTTAGGGGAGAGTCACAACTATCTGCTTAGGATGGGAAAGGAGATTCTTCACTAGAAATCCAGAACAACAGAACATAAAAACTCAGAAGAAAGCAATTATTAAAAGAGATAAGAGAAATTGGAAAGTTAGAAATGGATAGAAAGCAAGAAAAAAGAAATGACCATCACAAGGAGAAATGTTATGCTACCTCTTGCTCAACCCTCGAGGGATAGGTCCAAGCCACCTTTTAGCTTGGTTAGCCAAAGGATATGTTGTAGCAAGAGCAGCTTGCCACAAGCATTCTCCACGAAACAGATTGGCCCACTGTTTTTTGACAGAAGATATTTGTGCCCACTCTGAGACAGTTACTCGAATGAAAATTTCTATAAGGAGATGATCAAGAAGCTTTCCAAATGAATTATCAACTAACATTAGAGTTCTGCATTGTGAGAACCAAAAACATGAAAAGTTACTTCAACAAGAAAATCAACAATAAAACAAGGTCTATGGTTTATGTTTCTGAACAAATACAACATTTTCCAAAGCACTGAAATTTCCAAACACAAGAATAAATCCTTATCTTTGTGCAAAACCAACATACCATCTAAGAATCAAAGACTGAATAAACTCACAACAATCATTTGAACAATTCTAAATGCCCATTTCATAATGGAATTTTCACTTTTTTGAGAACCCAATTGCTAGTAAAAACATCAAAATTTGACTACAAGCTAAAACTCACCAACAAGAGCAATACTGCGGTAAGCACCAGCGGCATAATAACCCAAAAGCGATTAAGGTAGAAAATACTATTTCCACGTCCTGTGTAGATCTGAACCCTTAAAGCCCCAAATTAACCCAAATCCACCATGAACACCATTGATTTGTAAGGATCCCATTAAAATTCCCAAAATGGATTAATAAATAAATTTCAACAAATCTATACCCTAAACTATAAACCCATCATTCACCCATTTCAGCCCCAGAAATTTTTAGGTTGACAAAAACATGTTTAAATTTAAGGATGTTAACAATTAAATAAGAAGAGCTTGATCAATGAGATATAGATGAACTTGCCGAAGACGACGTCATAAGAAGTGGGAAAACGGATGTGACCGTAGAGGTAGTCAGAACTGCTGGATGAGGTTGACGACGATGGTCGTGACTTTGCAAACGAGCACTTTGAGAATTCCAAAGTTAGAGTTGTATTTGTATTTGGGCAGAGAGAGAAGAAGAAAGGGAATTAAAAGAGAAAGGGGGTTTTATTTGTACAAGGTCTGCATAAAAATGAAAGACATACCAAAAGAGAAGCTGAGAGAGCAAGACAGAGATGCAGATCGAGATTAGGGAAACTGAGAGGGCAGAGAAAGAGAGAGGGAGTTCTGAGGAGAAAGGTATCGATTCTGACCAAGGAAAATAGGAAATGGTATTGAGAGGAGAATCTAGGAAAAAGAAACTCTAAAAAATAAAGGCGCGATTAGAAAGAAAGGCGCGATTGAGAACGCACAGCAGGACACAGGGGCTAAAAGGAAGTGTAGCGTATCATTTGTATTGTAAGCTTGCTTTTTCTCTTCAGCCGTTCAGATAATTTAGATGGCTGGGATTGTTTCTCATATAAGATTCTCATTTTAGTGTTCTCACCTGATCCGAGTTGCACCCTCAGTCCAAGAAAAAGGAAAACTCATTGACAAGAAGATCAAGCCCAATTAACAAATAATTGGTGTCAAGGCCCAATGGACAATTAAAAAAATCCAAGTCACGAACAATTGGTTCAAAGTCTCAAATCCACAAATTATGAATTAATGGTCTCAAATCCAAAAGTGCTCATTAATTCCCAATTTATCAAATTAAAGCTTAAATGGTACAAAACCATTCCAAATTTGAAATAGTACAACACTATGCCAAGTCTCAAGTGGTACAAAACCATGCCAAGCCTCAAGTGGTGCAAAACCAACAAATTCATTTCATATTAAGGAACTACGTCCGGTTTGATTCTGCCAAGGATATATAGACAATTTGGAAATTCAATTCAGATACAACCACAAGCCCAAACAGAATCCCTGGTTTTCGTTAGCCAAATTCTCCCCCCAAACACTACAAAATTTCGTATCCACAAAATTCTTCCAAGGGGTACTTCACTCTTTGAAAGTCCAATCAAATTCTCTAAAGAACTACGAGTGGCTTGATCCCTCAAAAGAGGTACATAGGCAACCTAGGTGCAGCCGCAAACTTAAGCAAACACACAAAAACCCCCTTTAAAGTTTAATCCATGTTGGAATCAAAGGGTGTTCTCCTTTTAATGAGAGATTGTAATTAAGAGACACATTGTCTTAAATGGGTCATACTCAAATTAATAAAACTCAAGTCTGTCAGGGACGACAGTGAGATTTTGTTGGGTGGAGGTTCATACGAATTAC
The DNA here is from genome assembly GCA_024362665.1 of Prunus padus. Taxonomy (NCBI): domain Eukaryota; kingdom Viridiplantae; phylum Streptophyta; class Magnoliopsida; order Rosales; family Rosaceae; genus Prunus; species Prunus padus. Next base: position 3,290,512 of record JANFAM010000011.1, on the reverse strand, counting down.
TTGTACAATTTTTTCCTAACAGTAATTGTTCCACTTCTTTTTTAACTTTCAATCATGTCTCAATAGACATGCATCTCAAAGGTTGTTGCTGTGCTAGATGGCCTTCTTTAATGGGCAACCGATGCTCGACCAGCTTCCTATACAAGCCAGGCATTTCATGACAATGCCAAGCAAAACAGTATTTGAACTCATGTAGAAGTGCAATCACATCTTATTTGTGTAGGTCTTCTAAAAGGCTAGTGATAAAAGTAGGTCTCAGATTTCTGTGGTGCCTAAATTAATCTCTTCTAACGAATCTCATACCTCCGGTCCTTTATCATCTAATGCGGCTGGCACAAAGATTAATTCTTCATCGCTGGCCATTTGTTGTGGCCATTTGTTGTGGCCATTCTGATTAATGTAAAAATTCAACCATATTCGTGGCCATTTATGTTCGAATGATTTTTCATTAACACTAATATTTGATTAGTCTATTTGTTAGATCTTGGACTACTCTGTCACGGTCTTTATATGTGTACGTTGTACTAGACATCGAAATGTCGCTTCATCATCAGAGTTGGCATGTCCCAATCTTCAATAGCACTTGCCAAGCCAACTTCGATGAGCTGTTGGGTCGTAACACCCAATGGGCGGCCATTCTAATTAGCTCCGAAGAAAGTAAGCGGTCCTACATTATCATAGTAAAATTTTGTTTCAACACAATTTGCCGCAAGCATGAAGGGTCGTGGATAGGCCGGTATGATTTCTACCTCATTCTCTTCCACATGCGACATTAATAACTGTTGATGTAAAGTAGATGGCACACAGAGGCTTTGATGAATTCAATCTCATCCTAAAATAACATTATAGGTAGATGTAGTATGTACCATGAAGAAGGCATTGAGAATGGATTTACTTCCTACTTGAACAGATACATGAAGTATACCGTAAGTTTTGGTGATGCCCCCCGAGAAACTGGCGAAAATCAGCTAAGTAGGGATTAGATCAACAATTTCTTTTGATAATTTCTTCATCATTTTGAATGACAAAATGTTAACAACGGCCTCTCCATCTACCATGATCTTCGGTGTTGGAATTCCTTCCAGATGGGCAGATATATATAAGGGTCTAAGCTGACCAGCCATCTGTTTTGTGGGTTTGACCAACATGATGTTATCAGCCGGCATTCTTGTTGGTTTTGTCGTAAGTGCTGGTACTTCTGATGGTTCTTTGAGCATTAACCGACAACTCGCTTGATCAGTAACTGTTACGTCGCCTACCACTCAGGTGTCTTGTTCATTTTATAAGTTGCGAAAGATTTTGGCAATATATGCCATACTCAAATCATATGTACCGTATAAAGAATATTCATCTTCACCTATATCAGCCATGTCATCATCATCTCAAGGTAGCGATTCGACCTGCTACTATTAATTTGGATCTACGACATTATCATCCAAATAGTCATTGTCTTCTTCTTCTTCGAGCGAGATATCATCATCTTCATGATTCTAATTATCAACCGAATTGGTAACTTGAATTATGATGGAATCATTGCCTTATGGGAGTATTTCTCGATCTTTCTTCACATCGGAACTAAACTTTGGAACAATCATTTGATGGGGCAAGAGTATTGACGGTGATCCTGTGGCAGTATTGCCATAAGAACAAGATTCTGAGATGTAGTAAGGCACTATCCAGTATTTGAAATCAAGTCTCCTCGTTTCAAGATGCGGTATCTATAACATCCCGTCCTGAAATTTAATTTAATTTTTGAAATTCTAAAGTGAAAAGACGACTTTACCCTTAGGGATTCTTAGTGGTTTAAGGTTGACTTTTGGTTCGGGAAGGAATTTGGGAAATTGACTTGCATTGTTGCTTTGAGCTCGTCGATATGAGTCCATAGACAAGCGGCATGCTCAACTCCGAGTTGTAACGAAGGAGAAAAGGTCTGAAAATGGAAAGGACGTAATTGGAATTTCAAATTTGTTACTCTGCGGTACAGTACCTGCTACAGTACCCGGGATTTTTTTTCCTTCTTCTTTCTTCTCCTCCCAACGCTTCTTCTTCCTCATTCTTCTCTCAACACAGTCACTATAGCAACAGTGACTGTTCGACTTCCTAGATACCAATCGACGCTATCGTGCACCAGTTGGCCACTTCCTCCTCTACCTAGCCCAGTGGTTAATCGACGTCAACCATCAAGGATTTCTCCGATTTAACGAAAAATAGCTCCAATGGCTTTTGTCCTTTTTCCGTGCTCTAGCAGTATATGTAAGTGGTTTAGACTGATTTTGGAGTTTTGGAAATTTATCAAAACACCCATATTGGGCCAACGGTTTGGCCGGATTTCACCCATCTCTGGCCACTTTTTGGCCGAGGTCCAAGAACCAAAAACGCTCCTCTTGTTAGTCTGAACATGTTGGTATAGGTATTGCAGGTAATTTCAAGAAGTTTTCCGTCGCTGGAAATTTCTCAAGCCACCTACGCACTACCAGCAGCGCGTGGTGGCCCGTTGAGTTTTAAAATGTTCCTCACGTTGTTCCGATCATGACTGTATGCTCGGATTAAGGATAGGTTACCGTTTGACTATCGAACGTATATTGCGCCTATTAGGCAATATCCGGGTTCAATAGGTTCGGACCGTTCGATTGGTCCCATTTTCAAATATGTAGTTCCTCATACTTCTAGGATCGTGTAGGAACTTGTTGATCAAGAATCGGAGTCCCGAACACTCCAAATCAATGATTTTTGGGTTAAGCGAATCGATCGTCATCCGATTGTACGATTGGCGTAAATCCGATCGCTCGATCGAGACTAATTCTTTCGGACTTGTTTAGTAGACTTTGTTGGACCTATAGGAACTTACGAATCGAAAATCGGAAGTCATGGGCCTTATGGGCCTAATTGACCGAATTCCGCGATCAGTGTCTAACCGACCGTCGGATCGTGACGAAACTTCTAGGATGAGTTAAACTTTTGGTTGTGGGCCAATAGGAATTGTTAGATAATAAATTTGAGCTCATGGGCCCTAGGAGGCCAGTTGACTTGGATAGTGGGCTAAGTTGGCTCGGTGGAGGTCAAATAGTAAGATGTATTTATATGTTATTATTATTCAATTATGGCTTGGAATGAATTCAAATGTTTATGAAATGTTTAGAAAAGACTTAGAAAAGTACGTGGGTCGGGAATAGTTGGATAGCCATGCTTGGTGTCACTAAGGATTTAATTAAATGTTTGATTACATATTTATATTTAAATATATGCTCTATGACTTGGAATTGATGAATTATAAATGTTAGTTTTCTGTATAGTATATTATACATATTTGGATTTAGTTTGAGAACAATTTTGAAAGATTATGCATGTTACTTGTGGATTGTTTTTGGAAAGTTAAGAAAAGATTTGGAAAATGGTTTTGGGAAAGTGAATTTGTGGAAAAAGGAATTTGATGATCAGTTTAGGGGAATGGTTTTCAAACCCATCCTAGGTATACCCCCCTCCAGTTGCCTTCGGAATAATTTACTCACTCATGACAATTCCCCCCACGAGTCTCGGGGATGCTTGAACCGTGTGGTGTGAGGATTTATGTTCTCAGGTTGATTATATCTTCCTGAGTCTTGTGAGGGGAATTGACGGATATGCATTTCGGGCTGATCACCCGATTATGCGAGAATATGCGTCCTTGGGCTGACCACGTGTTCCCCGAGTTCTGCAAGGATATGCGTTCTCGGGCCGATCATGTGTTCCCCGAGTTTCGCGAGGATGTAACATGTATGGTACTTGGAATTGACGGAATGGTACTTGGAATTGACGAAATGTTACTTGGAATTGACGGATTATTTGCGTTCTTAGGTTAAGTATATCTCCCTGAGTTCTGTATTTTGGGATGCTGTTATGGTTTTGTTGTCTGAATGTGTCGGTGGGCCTAATGCCCATTGAAACTTGTGTTAGTTGGTGTGTGGTTTATATATGTTATGTGTTTACTAAACGTTTGTGGATTATAAACTGTGCTTTATATAGATGGAAATTTGTAGGAAATGATGATTTTTCAAGGGGGACTCTGCCGGTTTTCCGGTAGAAGTCAAACCATAAAGCAAATTTTTTTTGGGATTACTGCACCTGTCAGGTGTTGGACGCGCACGGGGTTCGACACAAAATTCAAAGTGGAATGGTCTACTCCTGTCAGTATCTCCTCCAAGTTTTATAATCATCTATGTTTTCTGGAGGTGGGTGTTCTAAGATAATCTTATCTTTGGATTCTCGAACCTTGATACCTTTCCCTTTCAGTCTTCTGATCTCTTTTTTGATTGCTTATGTTGATTTTGATAAATGAGATGATTCTATCTTTGGATCTGACTTCTCATCAGGGACCACGATTTGGCTCCTGATGGAGTCGTCTTTTCTGAGTCTTATTTAACTCAAAAGAAGGTTTTCCGTCTTTTCCCACGGGGTACACTTGCCCTCAATGATTGCAACGGGTCTCATATCTTTCAAAGGAGTGAGCCTGTTCTTTTTGACTGGTACTGTAACTTTTAATGAGTTGGAATCAACCTATATCTGAGGTTCTAGATGCTTAGGCGACCATATCTTGTCAACAGGTTTACATATATCTCTTTTAGGTGATAGCCGTCGACAATCAAATTCAATTATCTTATCAGAACTTAATCCATCGAAAATGCTCGTGATGTCTTTTTCAGTGGTTCTACTGCATTAGTCATGAGTTTTTTTTTCTCTTTCTCCTCGAGCACTTGATCCAACTTTTGTCCTGGGATCTCGATTTCTAGATCACATTTGCATTTATTGCATAAAACCACTCCTACCACTATTGAAGCCTTGGGTCGTATAGGTTGTCTTGCTCGTGGTGGTTCGGAATAGATTTCCATTGTAATTCTCCGCTTGCTATGATTTGGCCAATTGAGATGACCATATTCACTTGAGGTGTAGGGAAAGGATTCTAATCAATCATCATGGCTAGTGTTTTTTCTCTAATTTTGAATACTCCAGTGTTAATGGCTTCTTGTACCCCATCTCTGAATATCACACAATTGACTGTGGGATGAGACCAAACATTGTGCCATTTGCAATACTCCCTCCCTTTGAGCTCTTCAGGCCTTGGAAATTTATGTTTGAGCTCAATGGCTTTCTTGGAAAGTAATTCATCGAACAAAGCATCCTCTTTAGACAAATCAAAAGAATAAACTTTGTTGGTAGTTGGTTTATTTGCCATAAAGCTACTATTAGGCATGTTCTGATCTTTGGTGAATTTAACCAATGTTTTGCAGGTAATCAGAGTTTTTGGTTTGATCATCTCACAAGTAGCTACTTCAATTTGTTATGGCTCGGATTCAATTTCTTCACGTCCACCAACTCAATCTGGTGGACTGTAGTGTAAGGGAATATGCGGTGTGTGGGTGGTGAATAGATTTTTAAAATCTCTACAAGCTATGAGATAGCAAATTATCTAGCATGGCATATCACATATGAAATCAAAATAAGAGTGGAAGCAAGAAAAAGCTAGAGATTCATACAAGTCGCATCCTAGGTCCCAATCTTTATAGGTTTATGAAAATAGGTACCAATGACTCTCTAAGACACATATTCAATGAGAGATTAGATGACCATACCCTTAGAGCGAATCTTGAAACCAAGAATGGTGTTCAAGTAGAGAGATTGGTCTCTTTGATGTTGGCTCTCCACTTTAGACGCTCCAAATAGATGCAAAAGTATACACCTCCCCAAAGCTCTTCACCAAGGATGAAAGGGATGAGAGAAAGAGAAACAACTTGGCGAGAAGTAGGTGCTAGCCCTTCTCACCAAGAGTGCTCAGCCAAGGAGGGGTTGGGAGCAGGCTTGATGTTTCCTCTCTTCCAATTTTACCGACTTGAAACCCTAAATTGTTGGGGTGTTATGGCTATGTATATATAGAGCCAAAATGTCACACATGTGGCCCTAAATTCACACATGTGCCGCACCCTCCCTCTTATTGGCCCTTTTGTGCTATCTTGGTCCACCGCATTAATCTCACAATGTGTCACACTTGTGTCAAAGTTCATATGGTCCATTTCCTTTTTAATTTCCAAGTCACATGGGACCTTAACTAAAGTTCCATAACTTTAATTGAATAATTAAACTAATATAATCAATTTAATTAGTTTAGTAACTTAACAAATTAGGTCACTTACTTGTATAACAAGTGTTGGTCCCGGCCATCCTTAGTTGATAGTGTCAAGTGTCGGGTCAACTGTTTGACCTTTGACTTTTGACCTTTACTTTAACCAAGCTACAAAATCATTCATTCTCTTCTTAATTCCCAATCGACTCCTTTTTTGGTGTGCGATCTTATAAGTTGCAATTAGCGAGGCAGTGGGTATGAATGATTCATCCTGAACCAAGTATGAATTGTATCCCCCTATACAATTCTCCCTATTGGCGAAGGCTAACTATAATTAGTCCTTATAGGGCTTCCACAACCCATGAGTGACACCTAGTAGTATGTCATGGCTACCCAAGCTAAAAAGAATTCATTTAGAGAACCTAGTCAGTTTGTAATTACAATGCAATTCCGTCCTTCTCTAATACAATACTCTATGTCATGTTCTTGGGATATGGTAAACTCATGTCAAATCCCCTTAGATGACATCTCTTGGTTATATGATTCACTTGGATGAAATTGCAAACGTTCTTGTTTGACACTTGTGAGTAAGACTACCATACAAGAATTCTAGAGTTGATTGCAAACGTTCTTGGTTATGTGACATCTTTAAGTCACATCATTTTGATACGACTGTATAGTGCTCTCAAAGAGAAACAACCTATACACAAGACAACTATGAGGTCTCAGGTCTAAGGACTAATTTGCATTATCATTGCTTAGAATTCTTTGTTTGACACTTGTGAGTAAGACTTCCATACAAGAATTCTAGAGTTGATTGCATTCAGTGGACTCCATCTCTATAGAGCAACTACACACCTATTTCAATGTCTCCACATGAATGACTTGAGACTAGTCATCCTCCCAATTGAGCAGACATAATGTGTACCAATCTTTGTGGGTCACCATTGTTCAATTGGTGATCCTATGACCATGAACATTTTAGGATACGATATTCCTCTGAAGGAAAGGTCTCGTATATCTAACTTATTTACACTACTTTCCATTTATATCTCTATCCATGGACTTGTAACTTTGTGTACATTATGTATGTAAAGTAACATTCATGCCCCCTTTGATTGTATTTATTATATTATATCCTTAGAATTTATCAATTCTTATATTGGTTTTTAGGGCATATGTCTAACATAGTAGGGTCTTGTAATATGTTCCTTTTGGAAGAATTCCTCTTCTGTAATTCTTCTCGTAACAAATCCTCACACATGGTGCCTTTGTCTGCTAATTCTATGAGGTCTTTGAGTACAACACCATCAAACTTCTTTCGTAGAGGAATTCGTAGAGCTTTTTGAGACATCAGAATATATTGTATTTCTTCCAATGGAATCTTGCACTTCATTTTGAGTATGAGGAATTTGGAGATAAAATCTTGTACAGATTCATTCGCTAGTTGTTTCATATCAGCTATGTCATTTAGTGATATTTCTGGTTCCAACATGTAGAAGGAATCATGGAAAGCATTCTCCATTTTCTCCCAAAGTATGAACGGAATTTGTTGTTAAATTAGTGCACCATGTGAATGCTTGACCAGATAGTGATCCACCAAACAACTTTAGTTTAAGCAAAGGGTTATTCTCAATAGCAACACATTGAGTAGAGAATCTTCCAATATGTTCAAGAGTTGAAGCATAATTTTCCTCTACATTAAACAATGTAAAACTGGGTACTTAGAATCCTAGTGGAAGTTGCATCCTATCAACATGATCTGGATAAGGTTTTATGTATATTGGTCCTTCATGTCTTCTCAATTCTGGTCCAGCCATTTCAACAATTAACCTTTTGATCTCATCTCTATCCACTGGATTATGATTTGGGTTGGGACCTTCATTTTCCATAAGGTATATTCTTCTCAATCTTTCATCTCTGCCCACTAGTACTCTCCAATTGCGTTCCCTCTTGTTATCTTCACATCAATTCCTATGATTCCAGGTGGGTTGTAAAATAGGTGGTAGATTTTCGATCACAGTAGGTCTAGGAGGTCTGTATGGTACCACACGTCTATCTTCCATTACAGGAATAGTTGGTACCACCTCAAGCTGATTATGATTGGCCTCTATAGGATTTGGAATGTTTCCTTGACCATTTTGATTATTCTGATCATCTTGTGGTCCTTATGATACAACTATAGCACTCTCTGCCCACTAGTACTCTCCAATTGTACTGCATTCGGATTAGCTTGTTGTAATCCAGCCTGCCTATCCTTCATGAATTGGTGTCTCATTTTCCATTGTTGTCCAGCTAGGAAATGATCAAACTTGGGGCTTAAACTATCCACCACCTGTTTTGCATGCTAGATTCTCACTTTATCAGCTTCAGATCTTCTAGAAGTACTGGACCGATTAGATCTATTATACCTAACAAATGTTTGTCCGACATTATCTTCGGAATTGACTGTCTCTTATCATCCTTGGAGGACTATCAACCATTAGTTGATGACAAATTTGTTCACTGCAAAATCGTCCCTTTGTGTCCCCGTCCCCGTAATGCATACACCAACATAAACTGTCAGCAATATGTGTAAAAGAGATTACACCGGGCATGCCAAAATATGTTTACCCTGAAAATGTCAACAAAGCTGTCACGCCCCAAAATCGAGACACATGATAGCGACACATACCTGGAGGATCCCGAAAATATAACATCTAAGTCCGAGGGTTACTCCCAAGATTCCCAAAATACGCTAAGTCTTTATAAATAAATTAAAATAGGTTGGATCAGAGTTTTTAACAATAGCATAAAATAATTATAATATTATACAAAATTTATTTCAGAGTTAAACCAACCCCAGAGGTCATGGAATAGTATCAACAACCTCGGAAATGGTTTTACAAACCAATAATGAAAATATACCAACCATCTAGAATTCATATTTATACATATGTAGTAAAATATGATTAGCTGTGATGAATAGGGTTTACAACCTGACAACAACATGAGACACGAGCCAAATGCTGATAAGTGAGGAAGTCACACCAATATGTCACCCACGAAAGGAATCTACAACAAAAGTAGGGGTGAGCATCACATACGTTCATTTGCCCCTAGGAGGCTCCCGGCTAGGTTTCAAGATAAATAATGAATATAATAACGATAATAATAATGGCCATAGATTTATTTCAAAATCAGTGAAAGAATATGCACAAACACAAACCGTATCCATTTATTGTGGATCCAAAACCAATTGGCATGCTCAAGCAACTTTCGTAAACATTTTTCCGGGCCCAAATATGCTTGTCTAACAACCGATCCTTTAAGGCCAACTACCCCTACAAGAAACAAAAATATAACCAACTTACCTAGTATGGTAGTGAGAGTGTCCATTTCAACCGGCTACACCTCATCGACTATACCTCACGCGTAGGGTATTTGTAAAGTCTGTCTGCATAACCCCTCCAGAGTTTTAGGGAATTGAAACCCAAGGAAGTCGCTTTGCCTCTTTCACCCTCTGGTCGTTGAGGATAATGCTCACAGACATATACCCTCAAAACTTTGGAGAACCAAAGCCAAGCATTCATAAAACCAAACAATATGGCATCCAAAAACAGTATTTACTATGTCATACATACACAAAATACAAGTCCGAGAGTGGGACCCTTACTTGGAATCCAAAGCTGATGCCTGACTTGGATTCTGCACCTTTGAACTCAAATTTGTTCTTTCTTGGGTAACTGATTCGTAGTCTAATCATTTCAGAAATGTTATTATTTGTTCCAAAAGAATAATCCAATTTACTTTTAAGGCCTCAATTTTCCAAAAATTATAAATCTGGCCCTGAACTTTCTGTAATTATACTTCGACCCTTCATTGTAGATAATTACACTTTGGCCCCTTAACTTTCAATAATTACACTTGAGCCTCATCTTTCAATAAATTACAAAACAACACCAAAACTACAAAATAATTTGCAGTTCGGTCCCTGATACAAAACCAACATATTTCCAAGCCAAATTTCCAGATTTTCCAAGTTCAAAATAGCTTCCATACCACTTAATTAATAACTCTTCTATTTCACTTAATACCATGGACCAAAATATCGATAATATTGACGAAATATCGAGGATATTATCGTTTTTTCGGGTCACGGATATTTTGGAACGTATCCATACACATATCGTATGAATATTGATAATATTGACAAAATATAGAGGAAATATTGATGTCGATAATTTCGCTCAAACTTCAGCAATATTTTGGCAAAATATCGACATGATATCTCTATAATATCGGAAATATCAAAAATATCGATTTGCACATGAGAATGAGTTTCCTTTTCAAGTTTCAACTTTCCAACTACTCTTCACAATACACTTACTCTACACATAGAGATGATGAAGATAGTGAAAATTTTGAACCTCATAGGAACTCTATATGGTACAAAGTCACTCATGTATCTTACCATGCAATGTATAAAGTGTAAAATATTGTAGTAAATCATTATATATAAATGATTATGGTGTGTTTAATCTTCTTTTATTAATTACTACATATTTTCTATACTCAGTGTTTGTCAGCTCGCTATATAATCAACTTAAACCAATTAAACCCATCATGCAATGCATTTCCTTCTAATTTTTTGTAATAAACTAATAGATAAGTGACTAAATAAACATCCTCCAAAGTTTCAATAAAAATTTCCAAGTTTTTTTTCACAATTTCCGTGGTTTTTATTCAATTTTTATCGATATCGATAATATCCCGATATTTCCATCAAAATTTATGTGTTTTTGGACTACCGATATTTCCAATACCATCGATATTTTGGACCTTGTTTAATACCATATCAAACTCAATAATTATCAAATTTGAAATTTATCCAAAATTTCATAAAATTAAACCAACTCAAACTTATATCTTAAATGATATATTATCCTCAAGTAAGCTTCTCACAACCACAATCTACTCAAAATTCATATCAAAACATGATATTGAAGCTTAATTCACCATAATCTCCAAATAGTAGCAAATTCGAAATCTGCATAACAGCTCTTAAAATTTACCTTAGATTATAGAGCTCATTCTCACAATCACGTAGGCTAAAACGGTTTATCAATCTGAGTTATAGAGAGAAAGTTATGAATTTAAGAAGATTTTTGAAGAAATAGTTTTTTTTCTTCAGAAAGTTTCTGAGCTAGTGGAAGAAGAGAATCCAAATTACAATCGATTTTTGAAGAATTTTATTCAGCTGCCACATGTCTCATTCTCATTGGTTCAATTTCAATAATTCATTAAAAATTCATCCGGACTCCAAAATATTCTTCGAAAATTACCACGAGCTCGTAGTGATGTAAACTATTTTTCCATGACATTAAATTACCAAAATTCCAATGTCAAAGTATTAGGAAATAAATCCTCCCTTGAATAAACCAATAGTTAATTCATGAAAAGATTCATGAAAATCCAAATTACAATCGATTGGAGCTGAAATTTTTTATTGTGAGCTTAACAAAATATTTCGAAATTTTCTGGGAGTCACAAAAGCCCTAGAGTAGACTTTGGTAAAATGTGAGTTGCGAGAGTACCACTATTAGCAATTAACTAATTCTAATAGATAGAGATAGAAATATAAATAAATACAAGACATGCGCACCAAGTAAATGACTTGAAATCAAACAATTGTGATTGAAATGGTAAACTGAATCAATGAAGGTTCTTTTCTATGCCTTAAGACAAATAAGGACTTCATAATTTCTCTAATACAATGGAATGGGCAATAAAGGTAAATAAAACAGTGAAATCAACTAAAAGCATGTAAACAAATTGACTAGAACTACATATTGCCACCACCTTGTATCAATTCTGGTTCAAAATAGAACTAAGCGACGGGGGACAATCGAGTAAAGATCATAACTGTGTGGTTCTGATGAATCCAAACAAGGCAAGAGGTAACCAGAATGGCCTTCCATTGAAGGAGTCAAATGGCAATCAATACCAAGGAGGCTTGGCAGAGCAAATAGCATAGAGAGACAAGTGTCTTTGACTGAAAGCGTTGTCTTTAGTGTAGAGTTTGTTGTTGAAAAGTTGTGTTCGTTCAAACATCTTGATCTCCTTTATATAGTAGCGAAACCCTAACCTTTGCAGGAAGTAATCTCCTATTAGTTTATGGTTGAATCAGATCATGATCAATTATAAGTCAATGTAATCTTGATTGTCTTCTACTCCAAGTAATCCTCACGAATATCCCTTTTAATCTAGGAAATTATTATATGTTAATAATTCCTTGATTATTTACCATAATTTGGTCAGGATATTTAATTAATATTAAAACCGGGGACATGACCAGACCCAAACTATATTTCTATAGAATTGTTTTTTGTTTTTTGGTGCAATCTATGTTTTTTTGTTGCAGTTTCTGCATTGTTTGCAATTTTGTTTTTGTTTACATTATTGATATATACAATGTTTTGTTTTTTTATAACTCTAGAGCATGAGGGATTTTGCACACATTGGATTGGAGTTTTGCACACACTGCATTGCAGTTTCCATTTAATTACAATTGGTTAAATTGTTTTATCATTAGATATTGGTATGATTTTTTAAGTTAATGAAAATTATACAATTGTGTCATCAATGGATATGCCTTTTTGACTTTATTTAGTTGCTTGTTTTCATGATGGCGTTTCTTTATAGATTGTAGATTGATTAATATTAAAATACGCAATGCGTTGCAATTTATATTTCAATAAATTGGTTTTGGTTTTTGTTGTCGTCTATGTTTTTCGTTGTTGTTTCTGCTTTGTTTCTATTTTTGGTTTTTGTTTCCATCATTGATATATACATTGTTTTCTTATGTATAACTCTAGAGCATGAGGGATGTAACATCCCGGCCCAGATAAATATTATTAAATTATTAATGATGGAATTACATTTTTGCCCTTGGAGTTAAGGGTATTTTAGTCACTTTTTGTTCAAAAGGAATTTGGGGAATTGAGTCGCACCGTTGCGTCGAGCTCGTCAATACGAGTTCGTAGACCGGCGGCGCTCTCCATTCCGAGTTCTATCGAAAGAGAAAATATCTGGAAACTAAAAAGCCATGGAGGTTATTTTCAAAATGGTTAAAAACCTTAAAAGACCTGGTTCTCTCTCTCTCCTCCAAGCTCGTGCCTCCTCGCTCCTCTCTCTCTCTCTCTCTCTCTCTCTCCCGTCGCGACACACATAGGCCTGCCAGTTTTGGCCTGCCCAACCTAGCCCATATTCGAGCTCGAAAGATCGTGTAGAGTCGACTGTGTCTACTGGAGATCCCGACAGTTTCCGACGTCATTTCGAAGGCTCTGGCGGCCAAAGTCGTCTTTTGAGGCATGGTTTCTTATCCATTTTTCGTGTTCTAGCTGTTTGTATAAGTGGATTGAGTCAATTTTGGAGTTTTGAAATTGAATCTAAAACCTAGAAATTTCTAACAGTTGTGGTGTGATTCCGGCTAGCTCTGGCCACTTTTTGGTAGGGGTCCAAGACCAAAAATTGCTCTTAGTGTTGTGATTGATCTGTTGGTATAGGTATTGGCCGGCGGTTTGGAGTTTTCCGATCTCCAGAATTTAATCAAGCCTCCCACGCTATGCCAACGGCGCGTGGTGGCATTTGGACCACCTAGTGGCGGCTCATTGAGTTCCAAAATACTCCCCATGTCGTCCCGAGCACGACGGTATGCTCGGATTGAGAATAGGTTACCATTTGATTATCGAACGGATATTACGCCTATTAGGCGACATCTGAGTTTGATAGGTTCGGACCGTTTGATCGGTCTCATTTTCAAATATGTCATTCCCCATACTTCTAGGATCGTGTAGGAACTTGTGGATCAAGTTGGAGTCCCGGATACTCCAAATTAATGATTCTAGGGTTAGGTAAACCGATTACCATCCGATCGTGCGATCGAGAGCTATCCGACCTCTCAATCTAGACCAAACCCTCGAGATTTGTTTAGTAAACTTTGTTGGGCCCATAGGAACTTTCGGATTGGAAATCGGAGGTCATGGGCCCCTCGGGCCGGTTGACCAATACTTGGAAGTTTGATAGCACCAATTGACCATGGGTCTTTCTAGACCGTCTAAATGTTTGGAAAGTACTAGAATGGCCCTAGGAACTCAGTTTTGGAATTAAAGTCGTGATTGAGTACTTTAATTGATTAAATCTCTGTATTTTCTCTAATAGGTGCTCAGACTCCGCATACCCAACATGAGGGACCCTAGCAGGGTAGAACTAGCTTGGACTTTCTGTGAGTGGACATTGTTTTCAAATATGCATTGTTTTCCAAATATTGAAATGGCATGCATAAATGGATTTGATTGAGAGCAGGTTTATTTGCATGAATGAGGTTTTATCTAAATTATGGTTTAAATCGGGTTATGAGAATTTTAGACCTTTGTGCATGTTTGACTGTGGTTTTATTGTATGTTATAATACTATTTGTATTGAGGGCGAATGACAAGGTATGAGGGACTTTGAATGTGTATGATATTATTGAGATATTGGGTTTTGAGTGGTATATATTGATGGTGGTGATGTGTAAGTTAACCATAATATGTACCTCCCCGGTTCTGATTGGATGATAACGACACGTGCGATGAGGGATACTGGCGTGTGGTGGTGATGTTGATAATGAGGATCCAGGCACTCTTGGATGGGTGTGCCGAAGGCCCTTGGTTGGGCGGATTTGCACGTGGGAGGTTTATTTCAGCCGCACGGGCATTAAGAATTCTGCCGTACATGTCTGGGGAGCAATGGCCCCTGGTTGGACTGCTCGTCCCTAGCCACGTGGTATTGAGGAGTCTGTCATGTGGGCTAGTTAAAACATTCCCCGTATTGGATTGTTTTCCCCTGGTACTGGGGTGTGTGTATATATATATGTATAATGGGTACAAGGGTGAGAGAAAGATAGTGTGCTTGTGTATATATTATATAAATAAGCTTATGGGATTTCGATGGTTTTCAAATCAAATATATATATATATATATAAAGGATTTCATTGCATGATTTTGGCATTGTTTTCAGAAAAGCCGGGGTTAGTATGTTCAAGTAAAATAATGTTCAAAACTTTCTTTTTGTCCACTCACATTTCTGTTTTGCGCCCCCTGGGCCGTAGTTCGAGGCAACTAGTAAACTCAAGCCAAGCAACTCTCCCCGAACATTCGACTGCACCGTAGGATTTCCATTTTTATTTTCTTGTTGAATTATCATGGATATGTAAACTAAAGAACTTCTTAGATTTGCTCTGATATGCCCATGTAGGGTTGAATTTAAGGCCGGAGGCCCAACTTGTAATTTGTGAGTGACTTGTATTGTGTGTGCTGCAGTTGAGAGAATTTAATTGTGAATTTTACAGGTGAAAAATTTGGGAAATGTCCGTTTTTCGGGGGAGACTGTCGAAATTTCGGTAAAAGTCTTGACCCTTTTTTTATTAAATATGCGGGGAAGAGGGTAAATTAGTAAGTGAGCCCGGCATCGGTTGGATGTCACACGGGTAACATGGTTCTACACGGATTCCAAGGGAGAATTTGGGTTGGGTCCTGTCAAGGGATCTGGTACAAATCTTGCATGAATAGTTGTTGAAATGAATTTTTTAAAATAAAAAAACCGTTGACTGTTAATATAAATATTGCGTAACTAAAAAATATCACAAAAGCAAGGTTGGTGTAGTGGTTTGTGACTGAGGCCTTATTACTTTGAGGGTTAAGGTTCAAGTCCCATGAAGCACACAAAATTTTCTATTTTTTTAGTGTGAATAAAGGGAACGGAGTTGATCGACGGTGACTTGTCGACGATGGGCGACGACAGTGGTGGCTGGCTGGAGGTGGATCGTTGCACATGTAGCATAAAGTGATTGACTTCAAATAAATTTGTTAAAATATAAAGGAAGTGGCATTTTGTGTAATTTTGAATCTTTTCAATTAAATTATTGTAAAATTAAACCTTACTTTTTGGTCATTGACCTCATCCAGATTAGATGAAATTGGTTTACTATCTATTAGAATATCAAATTTTGTAATGATTATAAACCAAAGCTTCATTTTAAAAAGTTTCTTTTCACAAATGATCTTTGACTTTCAGGAAGAACTTTAATTTGGAGAAAAGACCCAAATAAGCAGATAAATTATAAAGTAAAAAGACAAGGACAATTGCTGGATTTTTTTTCAGATAAATTTGGTATCACTCAATAGAATGGAAAATAATTCGGGTATAATCAATGGGCTAGTTATGTTTTGGACTTAATCAATTGTTTTTAAATTTTTTTATAGCTTGAAGTCAATGGGCCTAAACTAAAGCATTAGGGCATGTTTATTTTGTCCTTAGAAGGACGTTTTTACCCTTTTTCTATTTAGCTCATATTTGTTTATGCTCGAGCGCTCATCTTTGTTTATGCTCGAGCGCTCTTTGCGATTTTGCTCTGGTCTTGTTCTTCATTCTTTGATTTTAGTTATGGCGAGCTAGATCCTTCATGTGTTTCGGTGTGATTTGAGGTATGAACTTTCGGTTTTGATTTTTGTTCAATTTGTTTTTATATTTGAGCGATTTTGCTAATTGATTTTGTTTCTGTATTTGGTTTGGAGTGTTCAATTTCTTTTATGTTTTGTTGTTTTCTTTGGATCAAATCTTGAATTCTTATTTGTGTTTGAATTTTCAGTGTTTGGCGTTCTCTTGTTGTGGTTCTATAGTGAGGAGCTGGCTGCTATTGAGGTTTGTATACTTTGGTGTTTTTCATAGTATTAGGTGTTTTGTTTTGAGTTGATTTTGTGATTTAATTGATGTCTTTGCAAATTGATCAGAAACTGTAGTGCAGTTTCTGTTGTTTCTGTTGATTTATTATTGATTTGAATATTTTTTGTTTTTGTTTTGGTGTTTTTCGTAGTATTAGGTTTTCTTTTGAGTTGATTGTGTAATTTAATTGATGTCTTTGCAATTTGATCCGAAGCTGCACTGCAGTTTCTGTTGATTTACTATTGATTTGAATAATTTTTTTGTGTTTTAGTGTTTTTTTGTAGTATTAGGTTTTGTTTTGAGTTGATTGTGTAATTTAATTGATGTCTTTGCAATTTGATCTGAAACTGTTTCTGTTGATTTATTATTGATTTGAATTATTATTTTTGTTTTTTTGTTTTGATTATCAGGGGTGATGGATGTTTCTGTGATAGCAAAGTGCACGTATAATTCAGAAACGGTTATGTTTGCTATTTTTGAGGGATCATCCATTGTTGGTCTTTGCAACATTGTTTGTTTGAGGTTTAGCGATTTAATGTTAGGGAGTTTTAAGATTAGGTATTCACTGCCTGGGTATTCTAGTTGCATACTAGAAACTAATAGCGATTTGGAGATGATGTTTTCGTGTTTGGCAATAGCTAATGCAAAAATCGTAGACATTTTTGTAAATGATTTATGTGAGACTAGTGCGAATAATGGTGGGAATAAGGATTTGATTGAATATAGTTGTGAATCTTCTTCTTACAGCACATAATCTAGTGTTTTTGAAGACCGAAATGAGTCCTTGGGGAGGTTGAGGATACCATAATGTAGATGAGTTTCGGCTGAAATTGAGCAAATATGTGCTTGAAGTTGGTTTTAACTTCATATATTCCAACAATGATGTGGAAAGAGTGATTGCAGTTTGTGCAAATAAGAAATTGGAGGGCTGTAGTTGGCAAGTTTATGCCTCTCATTGTCAAGCCATTGGATTTTTCATTATTAGGACACTAAATAATGTCCATAGCTATTCCGGTTGGATTCGAGATTGCAAGAGTAGGATGATGAGGTCTCGGGTTGTTTCTTCAGTTGTTGTTGACAGAATTCGGGCAAAACCAGGACTTAAACCAATTGATACAGTGAATTAGTTCAAAGATTATTTCGGCCTTCGAATTTCATATTACCATGCGTGGTATGAAAAGGAGTTAGCGAAGCTGGATGTTCAAGGTGATGATTCCAAATCATTTAATGAGTTGGTATGGTATGTGAATGCCTTGAATGAAACAAATCCTGGTTCTGTTTGCGGCATTCAATTTGATCCAAGTAGTCATCGTTTTCAAAGATTTTTCATATCGTTCGGTGGGTGCATTGCTGGATTCCCATATTGTCTGCCGCTTTTGTTTATTGATGCAATGTTTTTGAAGAGCAAATATAAAGGGCAACTTCTGTTTGCATGTGGAAAGAATGGGAACCAAAGTATTATCTCATAATATGCATTGTAGTTTCTAGTTTGTTTTTACTGTTTTGACCACTGTTTTCTTTTTTTAAATATGTTTTTTGAGCTATTAATTTTCATGAAATAATTAAATATTTTTGTTGTTGGTTTATGTGTGCTTTGCACAATGTGAACAAGGGGTTTAGGGTTTTAGAATTGATTTTGGGGTTTGGGGTTTTGGGGGTGGGGTTTGGGTGTAGGGTTTTAGAATCAAGTTAATCGCTTATGGCTTAGGATTGCAGTTTCTATTAATGAGAAATAGGTAAACATATGTCATCATTGGATATTGGTACAAGTGTTTTGAAATTAATGGAGATTATGGAATTTTTGGTAAATGGTTGGGTTTCTTACTTTTTTTTTACTTGTGTTAATGAGTGCTTTGTTGTTGGGAGCTTTGTTTTACTTGTCTTAATGGTTGTTGTTTATCAGAAACTGCAGTTTCTGGTCTGTTTAGTGGAATTTTTATGAAGCATGTGACTGAATTTGAGTAAGATTTTTTGTGAATTGTGTATTGAAATTTATAAAATTCTCTCTGCATCTTGAAGTTTATTTGGATTTGAGCATCAGTTATGATAGATATGTTTTTTTAAGGTTTCAAGCAGATAATTGTTGCCGCATCTTTATCAAAAACTACACTGCAGTTTCTGTATGTTGCTGCAGTTTCTTATTTCATAATTTGATTTCCGAATAATTTTTGCAACAGACAAATCACTAGAGACAAATCCAGAAGAATTAAGATACAAATCACTAGTGCAGTTTCTTGTTTCACAAACATCCAGAAGAATTAAGATACATATTGTCTTGAGTTAACAAAAGACAAATCACTAGAGACAATTAATGGTACAGTTTTTGTGGTGTAGTAGTTTTGTGATGTATTTTGCTCGATATTCATTCATGAAATTCTTGTCAACACTTTTTGGAATGGGTTGTCCTTGTGCTATTTTATCCGGTAGAACATCACGAACATGCCACAATCCAACCTGCAAATGAATATGCGATTAGTTTTTGGTTTTGAATGATTTCAAATTGTAATGAATAGTTGAGTAGAAAGAATTATTACGAAGATGAACTTTGTTGAGCACATTTTGTGTCGTCCTCAAATGGAAACTGACGTGGACTCTGTAGAATCCAATTGAGAGTGAGTTCTTCATTTGGGGACATCTCTTCGAGTACAGGTGTAGGGGGCACGTGACTTTTCTTCACAAGTTTTGGTATTGTTTTACTTTCTAAGAAAACTTGTGCGTTAGGTCTGATGTATTCTAGCCACCCTTCAACAACATTAACCTGTTTAAAGAAGAAGAGTAAAAAAGAAAGAAAGGGTAATCAGTGCATTGCATATTATGGTTTTGGTCAGAAAATAGGCAGTAGGTATGATAAAGAAACTGCATTGCAGTTTGTGTTTGTGCTGAGAAATTAAGATAGGTTCATTCCACTTACAATATGATGAGCAATGTCAATGCATCTTTCTTCTTTTCTTTTTCCCAACAACTTGAGTGGATTGTAGTGTCTCCCCCTTTGTTCTAGTATGTGAAATGCGAGGAGGGTGAAGTGGTACTCGGAGCTTGAAATGATTGGGAAGAATAGCACATTGCATTTCCCGAGTTTTTCCAACAATAGTTCATACATGTGCCTATGCCAAGTTGGCTCCGTGAAGGTTTGCATGTATGTCTGCAAGGACTGAATGGCAATTCTTTAGTATTTTTTTTTTCGAAAACTGCATTGCAGTGTCTATTTAATCAATTTTGAATTATGAAAATAATTCTTACCCAAATCCATGTAGACATGTACTGTGGAGTATCTGTCTGCATGGGCCCTATTTTCTCCTCCTCAAGTTGTATATAGACTTCAATTACCTGTTTCACATTTATTGGAGAAAAATGGAATCGTTAATGGTTAATATAGGAGGTACAAATAAGAACTGCATTTCAATGTGTGTTTTAGTAGTTTAGACTTACGTTTTGTGACAGTTCCAAGTCCCATACAATATCTTTGATATTATGGTTTGTCACTTTCTCACCACGAAGTCCTTCCCAAAAGTTAGCGCTATGGATTTGAATACATGAAATTCACAAGATTAGTTTCAGGTTAATTGTAATTAAAAGATGAAATAATTGTTCTTTTGTGTTAGGGATATTACCCGGGTTGAGTACTTAAGTAGTATTCTTGAATTTTGTCCCTGTCCTCTTTTGGTATTTTCTACCACACCTTCCTTCTTCCCCATCCTATAGCTTTCTTAATTGGCCTTGTTTGTTTGTTTTTTGGCGGTTCATCCTCATCATCTGATTTTTCCAGACTTTGAATTTTTTTATCATGAAGTTTTGTTCCTTGTGGGGAATGAAGGAGTGGATCTGTGGCATCAGGCTGAGATGTCTCTTGTGTTGACTGGAGATTGAACGGAAACTAATTAGAAACTGCATTGGGTAAAATGGAAACTGCATTGCAATTTCCATTTCTGCAATGGAGAAAACAGAAACTGCATTTCAAGAAATGGACACTGCAATGCAGTTTCCGTTGTCTGCAATGCAGAAAACAAAAAAAAAGAAGCTTGAACTGCAGTAATTGCATACCTCCATATGATTTTGAGGATCCTCTTGTGTTGATGGCTCCTCGGAAGAGATAAGCTTGAATTGTGGTAATTCTTCATCATCCTTTTTTGTCTCCTTTTTTGGTTACTTATCTTTTTCGTACTCATAGCAAGATGCTTGATGCCTCTTTCTTTCTTTGTTCTTCAGCCTTTGTATTCTTGTCGGAACATCAGGTGTTGGAGCATCTTGCTTCTTCTCTTCATCTTTCTCTTCTTCTTGTTTCTTCTCTTCTTCTTGTTTCTTCTTGTCTTTTTCTTTGTATTTTTCTTTCTCGTCTTCTTTGTATTTTCTTTCTCTTCTTCTTTGTCTTCATCTTTGTATCCTTCTTTGTCTTCTACTTTCTTTTCTTCTTTATCTTCTTCTTTCTTTTCTTCTTTCTCTTCATCATTCTCTTCTTCTTTCTCTTCAACTAGTTGTGTTGTAGGCAAATCCCGCTTTATTTCAAAGATTGTTGGGTTCAAGAACATGCTTTCAATTTATGCCTTGTACTTTTCTTGAATCTTCATTTTCTTGGCACTCGGCTCCGGGTTAGTATGAGGTTCCTTGCCTTCCAATTGTGCAATCCTCTTTTTCAGATTTTGTATTTCTTGAAGATGAATTGTAGATTCCACTGCCATAGTAGCAGTCACATATTCTTCATCCTTTAATTTCTCTTCTAACTCGTTTGATCTCTTTTCTGCTTGGATAAATATATCCCACAATTCCATCATTTTCTTCTCACTATCTTTATTAATTTCATCCTTCCACAGTTTTAAGCTTTCTGGGCAAACAAAGCTAGGATCTTGGTGTTGGCGGTAGTTGATTTGGGCTGTCATGGACTCCACCAAGAGGTCTTGAATTATCATCATCATCAGGTTTTTCTTGTCCTGCTACTTCATCTGCTTCTCCTTATTCTCCTACATCATCTTTGTTTTCTTTTTTCTACAAATTGAACGGAAACTACTTAGACACTACATTGGATAAAACGGAAACTGCAATGCGTAAGTCACTGTGTACATATTCTAATTACCTTGTCAATAGGGTCTTCCTCTTCTCTGGTAGTTTTTCACTTTTTAGAGGTTTTGAAAATACCATGTGCAATGAGAATGACTTAGCATAGATTCACATTCAAGATACATTAAAATAGAACATGGAATAAATTGCATACCTATATGTCATTTAAGTCGTTGATTTGGTTGAATCTTGTGTGGAGTTCAGCAAGACTCCATTTAAGAATTGCAGGAGTTTCTTTCTCCTTGCCAATGATTGGTTGTATGATATTTGTCCTATCACACAGTAGAAACTGCACAGTTCAAAAACAAGTGCATTGGATAAAACAGAAAGTGCATTGCAATAAATGGAAACTGCATTGCATAAGCCATTGTTTATTTACTAATATTAGGATAGTGCAACCCAAAACAACTCTTATAGAGGCTTCTCCTTCCTTCTTTGCTTTTGTCTTTGTGATCAAGTAGTTATTTATGTAGGTTGAAACAACTCTTGCCCACCAATAGTTTGAAAGTATGTCTAGATTCACACAGTGCTCAACCATTTTTTAGTGCAAAGTGGATGAAGAGTTGGCAAAGAGGAATGTCATGTAGAGTAGAATCAAGATTAGGCTGACCACATCCTTGTCGTAGTCAACAACCTCCTTTTCCTCTTTATCTTCTTCTTCTTCTTCTTCTTGAGCTTTTTTTCCTCTGTTCGTTTTCTTCTTTTCCTTTTCCTTGGCATTTTCTTTCTTTGGTTCGTTTGCCAAGGCAATTGTCTTGTGTAATTCTTTTTCTACCATGCCTTTTGATGGTTTTGATTTTTATCCAAAGTGCCTTGTTCTAAAGGTTGATGTGCATCTATCAGTGCCAAGTTCGACATATTTTCCTTCGTTTAGTAGTCCTAGAATCTCAGTCACTGCATTTGATGTGATCTTGAATGATTTGATGCCGAATTTGAAAGACTTTGTATCTAGATCAAACTTCTTGAGCAACTTTACTAAGTCGATGTCTGACTTATTCATGTTCTTCATGTCAATTCTTTGGTTGTAAAACAGCTCAATCAAGTTCTAGAAAGGTGTTGTCTTCAGGATTTTCTTTTGCCTGTCATTTAGCTTGTCTTTGACGTCTGTAATGATGTCGTTGAATGCATTGACGTTGCACTGAAACTGGACATATTCCGGGTTCTTTGTTTACCTATGATAGCTTGGCTTTGATTTTTTTCTTTTGAGCCATTGTTTTGATTCTTGGCTTTGGTTGGTTTTGAGCTTCTTTCTTTTGTGGTGACATTTCTTGTGCCATTTGTGATCTGAAACAAGAAGGGATGAAAACACTATTAGGACAACTACAAGGAAGAAGTATAAATAGTTGAGCAGAAAACAGTAAACAGAAACTCCAATGCAATTTGGAGTTCTCTGCATTGCATGTGTAGAACAGGAAATGCAATGTGAAACCCAAAAGCAAAACCAAAATATAAACCAATCAAATACACAAAACATGATAGAAAGATACATCAACTTGACAGAAAATGAAAAGATCGGTAACACACAAGAAATATCAAAAGGATTTAAAGGAGCAAGCTGTGATACAAAGATATGATAATGAAATTCAAAACCAAAACTCAAAACATAACAGAAACTGCATTGGATAAAGGGGAAACTGCATTGCATGAATGGAAACTGCATTGGATAAAGGGGAAACTGCACTGCATTAACGAAAACTGCATTGCATGAACGGAAACTGCATTACATTAATGGAAACTGCATTGCATTAACAGAAAACATAAGTATTTGATGCTCTTTTCCTTTCTCTGGTAGTTTTTTGGTTTTTAGAGGTTAATCCCAAACTACATTGGATGCAAGTGTAAACTATAGAAAGTATTGAACGCAAAACCTAAACTACATTGCATGCAAGTGTAAACCCAAAACATTTCTTGTGTCTGTTAAATTGCCAAACTAGGAGTAGATGTTAATCCAAAGGCTCATCCATTTTTCCAAATGCAGAATCAACAGTAGCTAAAATCTTTAAAATCTTAAATCCCTAAAAACGAAGGCAAATATGTGTTAGAGCGTTGAGTTTCTTACAGGTTTTTTTTGAGAGAGTGAGAATCGGTTTCGATCCTTGGTGGTCGTCGTTGGTGGTTGATGGTGAACGATCGTCGACGATGCTATTCGTTGATGTGAATGGTTCCGATGTGAAAGCGAACGATCGTCTAAGTATTTTGGGAGTATTTTTGGGAAGTAGTGAAGGAAACTGTGGAGAAGGACTGTAAAGGAGAGGACTGGTCTGATCGATGTGAAAGCGAATTGACGCACGCATTCAATTTGAGGAGATGTCGTAGCTGGTTTTGATGTCGTTGAGCATGTTTAATGTCGTAGCAGGCTTTTGCTTGGGCTGTAGGAGCAATTGGAGGAGTTTGGGCCGTAGGAGTATGTGGACAACTGTAGTGGCATTCCTTGTAATTTATAAGATTTATTAGTTGTAGTTTAGTAATTTTAGGTACATTTATTAGTCTTTTACCTCAAGTATATTAGGTGAAATTAATTTACTATCTATCACAATATGAAACTCCCTATTGATTTTAAACTAAAGCTCCCTATTTTTTAATGATGTGGATCCTTCCTCGGCGAGAGATTTTTCTACTTCTTGCAAATGACAATTTAACACATGCAAAACTAGTTCATTAAAAAAAACAAAAAACAAAAAAATTTATGCACATCTCAAACTATAATTAGCATGTTAGTAGTTCCACTAAACTGATGTTAGGACTTGAACCCAAGACCTTGCCTGAGGAGCAATTGCTCCAAACCACTACACTAGTGGGTCATTTGCGCGCTTTCATACCATTTAAAGTTGAAGAATGCTTGCCAAAACCAATGTGTAACGGTTGAAAATGCTCAAAATTTAATATATTTAGTCATGACTTAACCCTCAATGTGAAATTCTATATTCTCAACCTATAATAGTTGGAATGAACTGCATTAAATAATATGAACATTATTGCAACTCTCTCTGTGAGTGTGGGAGTAAATCACTCAATTGACTGGGAAAAATGGGAGGATGAGCCACAAGCACTTCTCGAAGCAGGTTCTGTGTACCAGTTATCTTCTTCACGAGTGAGAAAGTTGGCCTCTGCAATAAAATTCCAAGTAAAAATACCATGATTTAGACAAGCCTTGATATACCTCAAAATAATCTTTATATAATTTTCCAATTCTTTCAATCAAGCCTA
Source organism: Prunus padus (assembly GCA_024362665.1). Classification (NCBI taxonomy): domain Eukaryota; kingdom Viridiplantae; phylum Streptophyta; class Magnoliopsida; order Rosales; family Rosaceae; genus Prunus; species Prunus padus. The sequence goes on along the minus strand of JANFAM010000011.1, from coordinate 3,265,412 downwards.
AAATTATTCCAACAAAATAGGGAACTAAAACTTTAGGCAACGTTCCATCAAGGGATGATTGATTTTCCCATTTCATGGTTGTCCATGGATAGCTAGGAGGAGGTTTTATAGCTATTGGATAAATAAATTATTCAGAACAGCACGAGAACTAGCAATGATAGCATTCGTCAACAATTACTTCTTTGTTATCTTTTATTTTCTGCTCAGCAATTCCTAATAAACATGCTTTTGATGAATTTCTTTTACATCATGATATCTAGTTAATACTCTTGATACAACTATGTTGTAAAAACATCAGATACAGTGCAATAGACTGACCTGACAAAAACACATCCTTATATTCATCGTCGTCATAAACGAATTGGGGAGGATCTGGAGAACCAATCCCAACAATAGTGCTTCCACTGCATCAACAATATTGCGAAAATGGAAATGATGGAAATGTCAAATGAGTTTGTATCACTAACAATATTACATGGCAATATATGCTCTCCATGCAAAAGTTGACAATGTGACATTTTTGCACAATGGTTTTCATTGTGGACCATTTCACCATAAAAACCTGTTGGTATAAACAGATGAGGGGACTAGGGGATACTTTTTCATCATCCATCAGCCTCAGAGCTTCGGTGTTTGAATGAAATAACGATCAAAGCAAGAGTTTAATTGAATATTCCAATAAGTGCTACAACAGATGTACCTTCCAGACATAAAAACAGCACCATATTGTCCTCGGCTTGCTGCAAGTACACGCTGTTTTAATCTTTTAAGAGATGGAAGAACTTCAAATGCAGGAGGTTCTGCAAATAAACACATATAATTTTTTTGAAAATGGAGTGTTCTGTAACAATGTCAATCCGGTCCAAAGTTCTGTGCAATTTATTTTAACAACCATCACATATGGAAGATTGTTTAACGCATAATGACTATATTTTGAATGTGTAAAACACTTCTAGATATAAAACAGTTGAAAGGCAATAAAACACGATGCCTTAGATGAACCTCTCTGGTCATAGATAAACCCTTCTGGTTATGTATACATACCTAAATCATTGATGCAAACATCCTGTGATATTCCATTCCTTGAAATTTTCTCCAGCAAAGTTACAGGATCAGCCTTACTAGTTCTATCCAATTGAAGGCGCTGAAATTTTTTCAGAAAAAATTTTTCTTAAAAGAGATGGTTTCAATATATTGATGCAGATTATTATTAATCCATTCACTACATTTAAAAAACAATACCTTGTAAACTTCAGCCGTTGAACATGCCTGTTGGGGTTTTATAAGAACCATTGGAAGGTCCAATGGTAGCGGCGGAGGAATATTTTGAACAACCTGGACATCCAAAACCAGAGCTGAAATTTAAACTCTCATAGAAGTATCAGACATTTTGAGGACAGGCACATATATGGTACAAAAATGCACCTACATGTGTCAAATTGTTCTGTGCATGTTGCATAGATTGTTCCATACACTTTCTAGGGGTGGAAAACAATTATGAATAAATTTGCAGAGCCATCATGTGAAATGACGTAGAATGACCGACACACAATAAGAAACAGATGAAGTTCTATGTTCGTAATAAATAGACATACCTCACCTCGACCGGTACAATAGGCTGCTCCTTGAGAGAAAAAGAAGGGAACATCTGAACCAATCTCACTCGACCATTCTTGGAGTTCCTTCTCAGTGGCAAGAAAACCATTAAACTGATTTGCTGCCCATAGCGCAGTCGCAGCATTGCTGCTTCCACCACCCAGGCCTGCTCCTGTGGGCACCTTCTTGTCAAGATGAATCTGCCAAAAAAATATTTGCATACAAAATATGTTTATTTAGTTACAGCACCTAACGTTGATTAAATTCGAAGAGATCTCATGTTAACATTCAAAATATTCTCAATCACCTAAGCATCTATTCTTACCCAAAAGAAATTGTTGCTTCCAGTCTTCTTCCTGTAAAGGTTAAGGGCCTTAATAATCTGCAGAAAGAAGGTTCTCAATCACAATGTCCCAAGATTAAGAACAACAGGCAAAAAAGAAAAAAAAACCCAGTGCCTCACCAAATTTCTATCATCAAGGGGGACCCCAGGCACATTAGTTGACAAACGATCTTGAGCTTTTGAGGGTGACAAAGAAAACTTAATTACATCTCCAAGGCTTATTACCTAGAGGCAGAAACCAGTCAAGATACCAGGAGACATTTGGGGAGTAAAAGATGTATGTATATATAGAATAGAAATGACGTGAACTTAATAACAGAAGAAGCAGTGCATAAAATTTCGACTTTCAGATTTTCTTACAAAAGATCATGTAAGCAGCAAGTAGGTATAAATTTGGATGGACTCACGTGAAAGAGAGATGCCAAATCATGAAACCCATCTTCCCTTTTGTTAGTTATTCTCAAGAAAACATTTATCTGCACAAGAAAGGTTTGCCAAATTCAACACAAATTGGAAAACCTAATTGCCAATGCAAGAAGAAGCCACATAATGACTTACCTTGCAAGGTGAGAATAGAGTGAGCCTTGAAACCGGAGCGGCTTCCTTGTCCACCTCATCTGCCAGCTTGTTTATCCTTTCATCAGGATCGTACACTATCTAGTCACCAAGCAACCCAAAATTTAACAATCAAACAAGCCATTATATACAGAGAATTGAAAGCCCAGTGAAAAAAAACATAGAAACAACAAGAACTCAAGAGAGTGCACTTTGAATTTGAAGCATAACAAAGAATTGAGATTGAAGTACAACCTCTACTTGTTTTCTGGCAGAAACCATGAGTCTGACAAATGGGGTCTTCTGATTTCTAGACTTTGAGTCAAAAAAAGAGGACCCATGTGACCTGAACGAACAGAGACTGCGATTTTCAATAATATTGGGCGAAGGGTGGAAGATGGGGCTATGGCAGAGAAAATGAGTGGAAGCCATGGTTCTAAAGTGCACAGAAACGCTGAGCGAGACTGAAGAGCTTGCCTGAAGCTTTGAGTGCTTAGTCTTTTGAATATATGTGGTATTTACTTATTTCTTCAGGAAAAAAGGTATAAATTTCTTCACACATTTTTCTACTCCTCCTTGTGCTGTTCAGAAATGGGTTTGGTGGGATTATGAAACGTCACTTTTGATTATGGGATTTATCACTTTTACCACTAAAGTTTTATTTTTATCATTAACATCCATGTGGTTTCAATTTAATCATTTTTGCCCTAGTCGTTTTAATTTTAAGTAATATAAGTCAAATCTTCAATTTCTGTCAAATTAGGTTAACTGTTGTTACTTACTGAGGGGCATTTCGGTCAAAAACAAAAAGAGAGAAAAAGAGAAGGGGTAGAGAAACCGTCTGCTACACCACCGCCCCCAGCAGCCCACACGCCAACCACCACACTCCGCCATCTCCTCATTCTTTGCGGTTGGCTTGTAAAATTATGTACTACTTTTGGTCACTGACCTTACCTAAATTAGGTGAAAAAAATAGCATAGGATTCCAGATTCAAGCCAAGCCCTCATTCACATCCTTGACGGAGAGGTATGTGCTGAGCATGCGTTAACACAACGAGGCCATCACTCACAAAACAGTTAGTTCCTAAACAAGCATCTCTCTCTCTCTCCATCTCTTTCGTCTTCTGTCTTACTTTACTCGTTTCTTCTTCCATCTTCTTCTACGAAGCAAACCCATCTCCCACCATCTAATTCTTCAGCCCCCTTTTTACCATTTTCCCAAAAATGGCAGATGAAATCCCCAAAACAACCCCACCACCGCCGGTCGCAGAGAATGAAGACCTAGTAGCACCTCCTGCAGCTGCTGAGCTTGAACCACCGGCTTTGACAGAAACAGAGGCCAAAGAAGAAGAGCCACTTCAGCCACCGCCGTCGCTACCGGAGGTGACAGAGTCTGAGAAAGAAGAGCTGCCACCACCAGTGGCAGCAATGGTGGAGTTTCAATCGGAGGAAAAAATCCAGAAAGAATAGCCAGAGCGGAAGCACATTCCTCGATCTTTGATTTCGTTCAAGGAGGAGAGTAATATAGTGGCTGATCTATCAGTTCCGAGAGAAAAGCTCTTCAAGAACTGAAGCAGCTCATCCAGGAAGCTCTCAACAGTGATCAGTTCACTTCCCCAAAACTCCAAGAGACCCAGGAAAAAGCAGTAGCAACTGAAGCACCACCACCCATTTCTGTATCAGAAAATAAAACGACCCATGATCCCAAAATCGAAGAGAACCCATTGAAGGAAGCAGAGAAGGTAGCTAAAGAAGAGACAAAATTGGCGGTTCCTCCAGAGGAAGTGTCAATTTGGGGAGTTCCTCTTCTCAAGGATGATCAGAGTGATGTGATTCTTTTCAAGTTTTTGAGGGCCAGGGACTTCAAGATGAAGGATGCGTTTACTGTGATTCACAACACGATCCAATGGAGGAAAGAGTTAGGGATCGATGCTTTTGTCGATGAAGATCTTGGTGGTTATTTGGAGAAGGTGGTGTTTATTAGGCGTGGATATGATAGAGAGGGTCACCCTGTGTGTTATAATGTGTGTGGGGAGTTTCAGAACAAAGAGTTGTATCAGACAACGTGTGGGCTAGTGGGAGAGAGATGGCGATGGCGATGGTGGAGTTGTACTGGGTTGGGAGATTGGGGCGTGTGTGGTGGTTGGCGTGTGGGCTGGTGGGGGTGGTGGTGTAGCAGACGATTTCTCTTCCCTTACTCTTTTTCCTTTTTTTTCCCTTTCTTATTTTTGACCGAAATGCCCCTCAAAAAGTAATAGCAGTTAATCTAATTTGACATAAATTGGAGATTGAACTTGAATTGCTTAAATTGAAAATTATAAGAGCAAAAATGATCAAATTAAAACCACATGAACCTTAAATAGCAAAAGTTGTAAATCACGAGAACCAAAAGTGACGTTTTACATTATGAAATGAAAAACGGTCGATTAGAACGACAAAAAAAAAAATTGAGTGAAAAGTGTATTTGTGGGACAAATGGGGAAAGCGTCAAATCCCAATTGGCAATGCCTGCTCATACTCAATTTTTCAATCACTTTAGGCGAATAATTAGTTTGTTTCAAAATTAGGAAAGGCAATAGTCATCTTTTCCTTTTCAACTTGGTCAATTATGGTTCTAGTTTCATTGGTTTCAACCATTAATGGAATAGCTACCTTCCTCTTTTGCCTTTCCATTCTTATTTTCCTCATTCATTTTGTGCCACGTGTATCCTGCTTACACCTATATATGTGTATTTATGGCATGTTAACTTATCAATAATGGTATCAGAATCATCCAAATTCATTATTCTCTTATGTTTACTTCTACATACGGAATAAAATATGATTTTAATGATTTAAAATTTTTTTTAAAGTAAATAATTTTTTATCATTTGTTTGTCCACCTGGAAGTCCATGTCATTAATAAATAGGGCCCATGTTTGACACATCAGCATTTAACAGACTTATTAATGATTTGTGTAATGGTGAGGGTAATTTGTAGGTTTTCCAAAAGTTTGAATATGGAGTTGTAAACGTTTTACAAAATAGGTATGAACTTGAAAATTACCTATAGTTTGGGGGAGTTTTATGGAAGTTCCATGGTACAATCTGAAATCAAGTACCCTCAAAACGAGGAATCAGATAAACTAGGGGAGAGTAGTTGATCCAATTCCAATTTCTTATTCCCAAATTCTTAAGTTTCCTAATTCATGACATCCACCTTTCCTTGTAAGTAAACATCTCATGTATTTAAAAATTATTTATTCAATTTACAAGAAACATATTAGTGTTTGGCATTAAATATATAGATTTATTTGTAAGTGCAATACATGTGGCACAAAATGAATAGAAAATGCAAGAAGGGGAAGACAAGAGAGAAGGTAGCTAGCACTCCTTTAATGGGAGATTATTTGGCTTCTTAAAACTGCAAAATTTCCATTTCACCCATTGTATAGGAATCTGAGCCACCATCTCATAATCGCAATGTCATCCATCACAACCATGTGGGCTTCATATTGACAGGTCAAACACCATACATCATCCCTCATGCCACATCAGCGCACTATGCCACAACAAACACCTAGTTTTTTTTTTGTAGCGAAATAAACACCTAGTTCGCCAACGAGGGTTGGTTCAGTTGATAAAGTTTCTGCCCTGTGTGTAGCCCCACTAGGGTTCAAGTCTTGCTGCCAGTAGTTCTCGTTGGTGCACGATCGTAAATTCCTACGTAAATCCATACCAGTGGCAGCTGGCAGTTGGGTGCCACGCGTAAGTCCTTACCGCTCGAAGTTGTGGGTATGCCCTAGCGGTGATGAGAGTAGCCAATCTCACCCTAAAAATTTTTCATTAAAAAAACTAAATAAAGAAACACCTAGTTCTCACATTACAATATCGCCACTTGTTGTTGTTGCAACCTCATCGTCCCCATATGAAGCTCTCATTGAGGAGATAAACTTGCATGAAACAGTGGTAAACTTGCATGAAACAGTGGTAAAAGCTGAAGCGGCTTCATTACTTGTTAATATTAGGTGATTGGAGTTGCCTTTTGACCACAATTAAAACATACTTATAACAAAACACCTAAATCAATGAATTACAAAACTGAAATTAAACTCAATGAAACTTAGCATATAACACACTCAAACATTAAAAATAAAAATAAAAATAGAACACTTTAGAAATAAGACCTTAGTGGTAACCTTCTTAAAACACTTTTAAAATGTCACAATAATTTTAAAAAAACCATTTTACCTCCCAAGATAAAACTTCACTCAAAGCATGTTTGCTCACCACTTTAACCCAAGTTATACGCTCACCACAATTTTCAACACTTGACACGTGTCCATAGGCATAACCATAGTTCCATAAATATAAAGCAAAAGTTAACTATGGTTACGCATGTGGACACGTGTCAAGTGTTGAGAATGGTGGTGATGGTACACCTTGGGTTAAAGTGGTGAGCAAAAGTATTTCCATTACATATATGGTATAGCTCAAAACCCTTCAAAGAGATAAGTCTTTGAAGTACTTTGATCAAAACCAAATTGAACTTGTGCTTGACACAAACCAACACCACAGTTTTTAGAAACTTCATAGAAAGCACAATCATCATAAAAACTAGGTATAATACATATATAAGGAAAAAATGTACTACTAAATTAGAATTAAAATAATAACAAATACTTTATTACCCCTACCTCAAAAGTTTAATTTCAATTTTGGTTTTACAAAAGTTTAATGTCTAATGTCTTCTCTTGATTTTTACAAAAGTTTTTGTACTACGAAATTTCACCATGGATAAATTTTGGCAAAAAGTTGTTTTAGTTGGAATGGGCTGGAATCAAAACCATAAATTGGCTTTCAAAAACATGTGAATTGTAAATAATCGCCCTAAATTGGGTAATTTTACAAAAGAGTATGATAAATGAACTGGAAATAGGTCCGAAAATAAGCAATAAAAAACTCCTTAGTATTTTAGCTTTTGCTGAACAGTGCCATCTCGGTCCTTGAGAAGATAAGCGCCTTTGCCCAGAATTCTGTTGATCACAAAAGGACCTTCCCAAGTAGGGCTCCATTTGCCCAGACCTGCTACATGAGTTCCAAGTGGTAAGACTGCTTGCCAAACCAACTTTCATTCTTCAAAAGTTTTCTCACAAACCCTTCTATTGTAGGCCCGAGCCACTGCTTGCTTACCAACTGTCAAATGGTTCAAATCTTGGCCCCAAATTGAGCTTAATTGGTCCAATTCTTGTATCATGGCTTCAGTGTAGGCGGCATCACTCATTCCCGGTTGTCTTTCCAAACTCATAGACTATACGTTGATCTTTATTGGTAAGACAACATCATGACCATATGTCAAAGCAAAAGGTGTTGTCCCTATAGCTGTCTTCTTGGAAGTCTAATCTGTGATCGGTGCATAATTACATATCATTTTGTACCCTTCTAACTTATGATTTGGTTATGTTTTTGAGTTAAACTTGTGCTTTTAATTTATTTTGTGTTTGTTTCAGTGTAATAAGCTTATGACTCACTAAATGCATTTTGGAGACAAGTTAGCTCAAACGGTGTATGCAGATCAGTCAACTTCACGGATTGGACTGTACTTGCTCAGGAAGAACCAGATAATGAACCATACGTCATTGGAAAGATACGGAAGTCTAGTTTCTGAAGAATTTTACGGTTCATGATTCCGAGTCTTCTAGATGAAGTTATGCAAGTTTGGGCAACTTAAGGTCAAATTCGGCAGCATCTGCGTTACTGGGCCAAAAATGACTTTTGAAGGCCTTCCCGATTTTTCCTTGAGTTGGGCTGCATATGCTTAGAAAGATAAGACAAAGAGCTTCAAGATCCATATTTTTCCAGATTTGTTAGAGTGAAGGAACAAGCCCAAATTGAGCCCACAAGCTGACTGCAAATTGCTTGGTCATGATTAGCTATGCATGTGCTATTGTTGATAGTTCTTGGTTATGATTAGCTATGCATGTGCTATTGTTGATAGTGGGGAAGAAGCATGTTTATTTGTCATAATTGAAGTAGGTTGTGTAAGAAATAAAGAAAGCAAAAGCATCAAGTGGGAACTAGCCAAATGATGAAAGGAGATGGATGCTCATGTGAACTTGAGGTGGCTATGCAACTTGTTGTCAAAAGAAGAATATTGGCATGTGAGTTTGATGCTTTCCTTCTCCTATAAATAGGAGGCTTGGCTAACCTTCAAACACACCCCAAGGGGGGGAGCTCTCAAACATCTCTCTAGAGCTCCTCTCCCTTCTCTCCCTCAAATTCTCTTAGTTTTCTTTTTAGTTCTCAATTGTTGTAATAAAACCATTTTGCTTTTTAGTTGTAATTTATTTTCCATTGTAATGTAATTTCTTTTCTTTAGTTTTCAAGTTTAATTAGCTTCCAAGTTTCAATTATAGTTCTTGTTCTTATTCATTATGCTTATAAGTTAATATGCTTGTTTGAATGAGTGATCACCATTAAAACTTGTATGTTAGCTATCTTGGTTTGAATTAAGAGTAGACACCATGCATTAATTCAAATTGAACTATGAATAGGAAGAGTATGTATGGACATTCGACAACATGGATTAGATACATGCTTGGTTGTTTAAAACATTCTTCTTTGCTTAATGGATTTCTAATGCTTAATTTAGGTTCGACAAGAAGGATCTAATTAGGGAATTAGGGATACAAGGTTAGGACCAAACACCATGGCTTAATCATACTTTAGCTAGAATCAATCTAAGAATATGAATTGAACTTGGTAACTAATTTGCTTGAGTTAATTTCTTTTCTTTCTTTCTTGTTGTATTTATTTTCTTTTCATTTCTATTTTTGTGTGCAGGGAATCAAATTGAATCAATCTATCATCAATCATCGTGGGATCGACCTCGTACTTACACATGCTATACTATCCAATGGCCCGTGCACTTGCGAGTTAACAATCTGCCCAAAGGGCTTTGGATAGTCTTTCGTGCCAATCTCTGGGATTGTTGTCTGCCATTTTCTTGATGGTTTTCAATGCCTTAGCCTCCACCGACTTGGTAAAGTAGTCGGTTGCTACGAAAATGAAGGTATGCTCATTGCTGAAAGTGGGGTAAATTTTTCCTACGAAATCCATAGTCCATCTCCTAAAGGGTCAAGGTTTGATTACTGGATTCAATGGTACCGCTAGAGTGTGTTGAATCAGGCAATTTCTTTGCCAGTCTTCATACCCCTTTGCGTAATTGAAGCAATCTTTCTCCATTGTTGGCTAGAAATAACCATATCTCTTGATGAGCCACCGCATCTTCTTGCTTAACTGGTGAGCACCATAAGATCCTTCATGTATCTCTCCCATGACTCGCATTGATTCCCCAAGCCCGAGACATCGTAGAAGGGCACCTTCAGTTGATCTTAGGAACAACTCATTATTTAGGAGCACAAAGTTTGGAGCTTGATATTTTACTTTTCTGTTAACTCTGGGAGATGCATTAGATAAGTAATTTATCAGTGGCCTCCTCCAATCATCAACCTGTACCTTGTTGGTATTAACTTCTAGGTCCATGCCTTTTCTTATGATTGAAGGGAGAAATTTCTTCTGAACCTTGATGGTTCTTTCAGATTGATCTTCTTGAATTTGGATACCATAAGCTATATGTGCCATTTCATTGGCAACTAGATTCTTCTCTCTTGGAATGTACTTTACTGTGATCACTTTAAATTCAAAACTCAGATTTCTGGCTGGCACATAGTAGGCAGCCATATTCAGATCTTTGCATTTGTATTCATTCATTAATTGCTTAATCACTAGTTGAGAATCTCCAAATACTTCCAAATGCTTGACTCCAAGCTCTAACAACATCTCCAATCAAATGATCAAAACTTCATATTCTGCAATGTTATTAGTGCTCTCGAAGTCAAGCGGAAATGGGTATGAATATTTAGCCCCGAAAGGGTCCTCCATCACAATTCCTGCACCAGCTGATGATTCAAACTTGGAGCTGTCGAAAAACAACTTCCAAGGTTTGATCTGGTGACAGGACCTAACCCCAAATTCCACTTTGGAATCCATGTCGAGCCCCGTGCATGTCCAACACCTGGCAAATGCAGGGCACAATTGACCAAAATACCCTTTTTGCTCTCATCCGCAAATGCAAATGCATACTTAAGGGTTTAATTTTTGCTGGAAAACATGCAGAGTCTCCCCTAAAAAATGGACATTTCCCAATTTATTTTACCTATAAAAATCACAATTTAAATTCTCCCAATTGTTCGACATACACAATCTAAAATCCACATACCAAATTACTAAGATGAAATCCTCAGTTTCAGTTTAAAAATATCTCAAAACTTAAATACTCTCAACCTAGGTGTACCCCCAACAATAATCCATCAATTCCATTAATATTCCATCAATTCCATCTAGCATAACTTAGGGAGATATTCTCAGTCTGAGAACGCAATAATCCGTCAATTCCACCTAGCAGAATCGAGGAACTCGAAGTCAGCCCGAGACGCAAATCCTAGCAGAATCAGGTGATCTGCCCGAAACGCAATCCTAGCAGAATTGGGGGACACGAAGTCAACCCAAAATGCAAACCCTCGCACCACATGGTTCGGGTGTCCCCGAGACTCATGGGGTGTTATCATAAATGAGTAACTGCTCTGAAGGCAACATGGGGGGGGGGTACTCCTGTGGTGGGTTTGAAAACCATTTTCTGAAACTTAAAACTTCCTTTTCCACAAATCCACTTTCCCGAAACCATTGTCCGAATCCTTTCTCAACTTTCCAAAAATCAGATTTTAAATGAATAAACAAAATCTTTTGTTTTTTTTTAAAACTAAGATCAATCCAAAAACTCATCAACTTGGTTCAAACCATGCATAACCTTCCAAATAGATATAATATTCTATACAGAAAAATAATATTTACAATTCATCAACTCCAAACCATAGAGCATATATTTAAATATAAGGATGCAATCAAACACTTAATTAAATCCTTACTGACACCAAACATGGCTATCCAACCATCCCCGACCCACGTACTTTTCGAAGTCAATCCTAAACATTTTATAAACATTTGAATTCATTCCCAAGCCATAATTCGATAATAACAACATATGCATACATCTTGCTATTTGGCCTCCACCAAGCCAACACTATTCCAGTCAACTGGACTCCTAGGGCTCAAGACCTCAAATTTATTAAATAACAATTCCTATTGGCCCACAACCATAAGTTTAACTCACCCTAGAGTTTTCATCACGATCCAATGGTCGGTTTGACCTTCATCGCATAATTTGACCAATTGGGCCCGTGGGGCCCACAACCTCCGATTTCAAATACAAACGGTCCTATAAGTCCAACAAGGTCTTAACAAGTCCGGAAGTTTGGTCTCGATCGCACGATTTGACGGTAACCGATTTACCTAACCTTAAAATCATTGAGTTGGAGTATCCAGGACTCCAATTCTCGATCAACCAGTTCCTACATGATCCTAGAAGTACGAGGAATAACATATTTGAAAATGAGACCGATCGAACCATCCGAACCCATCGAACCTGGATATCGCCTAATAGGCGTAATATCTGTTCGATAGTCAAACGGTATACAATTTCTAATCTGAGCATACCATCGTGCTCAGGATGAAATGGGGACTATTTTGCAATTCAATGAACCGACACAAAGTGGCCCACACACCTCCACCCACCGCCGGCAGTGGTGGTTGGCTTGAGTAATTTCCGGTGACGGAGAAAACTCAAAATCTACCTGAAATACTTATACCAATAGTTCAAGCACATCAAGGGGTTTGGCCGAAGCTATCCGAAAAAGTAACTCAATAGTCAAAAATTTCTAGGTTTTAGATTCACTTTCAAAACTCTAAAATCGACTCAAATCACGTATATAATCAGCAAGAACACGAATAATGGATAAGAAACCATACCTCAATCGACAACTTTGGCCACCGAAGCAGTCGGAACGACGTTAGAAACAGTTGGGGTTTCCCGTCGACATAGTCTGGGTTGTGTAGAGGAGGAAGATGGGAGAAAAAGTTGGGTGGTGGAGACGGTTGGTGTCACCGGAGCTGCAAGATTGCCTACCAAGAAATGGCCGGCCTCTATGAGTCACGACGAGAGAGAGAGAGAGAGAGAGAGAGAGAGAGAGAGAGAGAGAGAGAGAGAGAGAAGAGAGAGAGCACGCATGGAGGAAAGAGAGAATCAGATATTTTGCGGTTTTTAACAATTTTGAAAATGACCTCCACGTCCTCTTAGTTTTCAGATATTTTCTCTCTAGATACAACTCAGAATTGAGCGTGCCACCTGTCTATGAACTCGCATCGACGAGCCCGACGCAATAGTGCAGCTCAATTCCCCAAATTCTTTTCTGAATAAAAAGTCAACTCTAACCCACTAAGAAACCCTAAGGGTAAAATTGTCATTTACTTTAATATTTGGAAAATTAAATTAAATGTCGGGGTGGGATGTTACATCTGGGCTGTCTTGACAGGAATCAGGATGTGTCCTTTCTAGTTCTGCAACTTGCAGTATACATGTTTGAACTTGGTTACTGGGGATCTTTCAACGCGCAGAAATACCAAATTAGTAATCTCCATGGTACTCAAATCTTCTATTTCTATAGAAGGATGAGCCACTAGGAAATCTGCAATGACTTGTTCTTTTACCGCCTTCTAAGGTACATAATTGAAACTAAACCCAGACAAGGCTACAATCCATTTACCAACCCGCCCTCTCAACACGAGTCTTGATAACATGTACGTGATCAGGTCAGTTTTGGCAATGATGTACACTGTAAAAGTAAGCATACAGTGTCTTAATTTGACAGTAGTAAAATAGAGAGCCAAACACAGCTTTTCAATAGCAGAATATATAGTTTCCACTTCTTGTAGTATTCTGCTCAGATAATAACAACTCACTCTTTCCCTTCTTCGTTATCTTGAGCCAGCAAACTGCCAATAGAATTCTCTGAAGCAGAAATGTACAATTTCATAGGTATGCCCTTCTTTGGAGGCATTAACACTATTGGATTACATAGGTACTGCTTGATCTGTTCAAATGCTTCTTACTAAATTTGTCCCCACTGGAATGGATCTCCTCCATGATTTTTAGTAATGATGAAAAAGCTTCTACCTTTCTAGCTGAGTTGGCAATAAATCTTCTCAAAAAGTTGATCTTTTCGAGCAGACTTTGTAATTCGTTTTTATTTCTCGAGGCTGGAGCATCTATGATTGCTTTGGCCTTGTCTTTGTCCACTTGGATGCCTTTCTGATGTACCAGGAATCCCAGGAAATTGCCAGCTTGTACTCCAAAAGCACATTTCTTAGGATTCATCTTCAGTTGATGTTTTCTCATGCTCACAAAAGCCTTTCTAAGATCTTCAACATGTTCATCCTTCTCATGAGATTTGATGACTACATCATCAATATAGACTTCGAGAGTGTGTCTGATCATGTCATGGAAAATTGCATTCATTGCCCTTTGATAAGTAGCCCCTGCATTCTTAAGCCCGAATGACATGACAACATATTCATATGCTCCCATAGCACCTGGACATCTAAATGCGGTCTTGTGAATGTCCTATTCTGCAACCATGATATGGTTATATCCTGCATTGCCATCCATAAATGATAAAATTTGATTGTGAGCTGCCCCATCAATCAACATATGAGCCATTGGCATAGGATATTCATCTTTTAGTGTGGCTTCATTGAGGTTTCTCTAATCTACACAAATCCTCGCAACTTTGGTGACTTTCTTCAAGACAAGAACGATATTGGCCAGCCACTCCACGTATCAGGCAGGTCTAATGAATCCCGCTTTCAGTAGTCAATCAATTTCTTCCTTCACTTTTAATTCTCTCTCAATAGACATTCTGCGTGGCAGTTGCTTCACAGGTTTATATCCCTCTTTGATGGGCAACCTGTGTTCTACCAGATCTCTGTTGAGCCCTGGCATCTCGTGGTATTGCCAAGCAAAACAATCCTTGAACTCCTGCAGTAATGCTATCAATTCTTCCTTTACAGATTGGTCCAAGAGGCCACTAATGAAGGTTGGCCTAGGATCATCTTCTGTTCCCAAATTGATCTCCTCAAGAGTATCCTGCACTTCATGTGGAGAATCATTCAACTTGGTTAGAGCTAAATGAATTTCTTCCTCTAGTTTCTTCAAATTGGGCCAATTTTCTTCAGATATAAATTCTACCATGTTGTTGGCTGAATTCATTTCTGTGGTTTATTTTTCTATCCAATGCATTTGTAGTCGATCCATGAGAGATGTGACCACTAATGATTGGTCTCTGTACTTAAGGCCTTATTTATACATAATAATTGGTAAAATTGATTCGAGACCTTTCCCACTCCTCTATAGAGAAAGTAAGTCCTTGTTGGAGAAACTTCTGGTTCATCACTACTGGAGAGTGGCCGTTCTTGATCAGTTCTCGGATCGTCAAATGAGCGATGTCCTTCATTGTAAAATCTGGTATAAACATTATTGGCTGAAGGTAGAAATGGCTTCGGGTCTGCTTTAACCATTTCATAGTCTTCTATTTCCTCATTCTACATTAACAATTCCTATTGTAGGGAAGAAGGAATAGACATGCTCTGATGAATCCAATCTCTACCCATCAATGCATGATAAGAGGATGTGTTGTCCACTACTAAATAAGATACCATGAGGGTTTTATGGCCAATTTCTAATTTTTCTAACCAAATGCCATGAGTGGCAGTACTGGTTCCAGCAAAATTAGAAACTGTTAATTTTGTAGGAATGAGATTTGCCTTGGTCTTACCCAACTTTTCCAGCTTCTTGTAAGGAAGGACGTTGACAGCAGCTCCCCCATCAATTAGTACCTTCTTGAAAGGCACTCCATTAATTCTTGCAGACACAAATAATGGTCTTAAGTGTTTAGTCATTGACTGGTTTGGTTTAGTGAAAAACACTTGAGGAGAGTCTCGCTTTTATGCAGTTACGCACCCTGAAATTGAGCCCGAATCCTTGACTTTCAAGACTTCAGGTCTTTCATCATAGTCTTCTTCTATCCCAATCAAAGTGGTGCGTCGATCTCCCACAAGAATGTCTCCTTCCATGTTACTTAGCTGACCTTCATGTGGCATGTAAACAGCTAGGAGAATGTAGATCAAATTAACTGGCATGATCGGGAACTGTGGAGATGGTTTACCTTATTCTGGCTTGATCTCCATTGACTAGTCATCGGAACCACTTGCTTCTTTGGCTAATTGGCTGACCTCTGGTTGAACTGTTGATTCTTCCGATGTCACAGTTAACCCCGAATCCCCGAATCTAGGTAACCATTTAGATTGTTTCGAAAGTTAGTGCAGGAATGTGATTGGATTGTTCTAGCTCTTCATCAACTGCTTCAACACCATGGTCATTTGGCTTTAGTCCTAGAGCAGCCTTGAATTCCTCATGATTGTGCGCATAACTAAACCAGTCATCATTCTTTTCTTTAGATAGGCCATCCACTTCTTTCTCCAACAAAAGCTTAGTGTCAAGTAGTTTTTTAGGCAGTATGACTTGAATGTTTTTTTTTTTTTGGAGTGTTCTCTTCTGATTTAGTCTTCATTGTTTTGGCAATTGGATATCACTGCTTGTGGCAGCCAAATTTCTTGGTAGAAAACCTATTTTTGGAAGGTTCCTCTGCCGTTTGATTGGCCTGAGACTGGCTTTCTGAAATAGCTACGATTGGTCGATTTACCAACTCTGGTGGAGTTTCCTTCTTGGCAACCTTTGACACACTAGGTTCTTGCCCCTATCATCTATTTTATGATCAATAACTGCCTGAGATACTTTCAGGCTAGGATCAGATCCTTGCCCTTCCATTCTTCTTCTGGCTATTCCATACTGCCTTTTGATCCTTCGGGCCTGTGTATTAGTTAATTCTTTTTCTAGCCTGCCATCCTTCCCAACCAAGTACCACTTGCCGTCTTGGATCATTGCTGCTTTTACTCTATTTGTCGAGTTCGTATTAGTAGGTTTGGGCTGTACTGGGGCTTGATTACCTCCCTTCATGCCCCTTCGTACAGTAGGAGTCTTTTTTACTGTATTGGGCATGATTTCTATTTGTGAAGATGACGCCTTGCATTCGTGCTGAGTCAATCTCGTTCTCCATTTCTCACTTTCTTCCAATCTTGTAGATTCAATATTTTTCTTGGGGAGAGCCTGACTTCCAACATTTCTGATGTCCTTTAGTCTATCAAAAATGCCATATGAACCCTCCTGGAAGGTCCATATGCTTCAAGTGCTGGTTTGTTCAAACCTCGGATCATGTCGGCCTCTTATCTGACCAATTGCTCATCAATCTTCATATCCTTAGCTGGTATTTCCAATTCGCATTCACATTTGTATCTACTGCACACCATAATGCTAGCCATAATGATTGCTTTTGGTCTAACTGGAGTTTTCAAAGTTACCTTTCTTCTGCCTTCTTCTCCAATATCGACTGTGACCTTCCTATTATTCTGCCTTTCAGGCCAATTGACCCCGATCATATTGGTAGGAAAATGCTCGTTGTCGATCCTCATAGCAACAAGCTTATCCAAGAGGATCTTGCCCTCAACTATTAAGTCTTGGATGATATCTCTGAACTGTACACAGTTGTTCATGGCATGAGAGAAAGAACTATGTCATTTACAGTATATCTTACCCTTCATGTCTTCTAGTTTGGGAAACACTTGTTTGTCTTCAAACACCTTGCTTCTTAACAGCTCATCAAATTTGCTTTTAGCCTTAGATAAGTTGAAAGAATACAATTTGTGCTTCTGTTTGTAAGGAACAAATCCTCTAGTAGGGGAAGGAGTATTTCTCTGTTCCTTGCTTGGCCTGATGACCTCTTTGCAAGTGATAGGGGTTTGGAGCTTGATGATCTCAGCCACAGACACTTTGGTGTGCATGCATTCCCTTCTTTCTTCATCAGATTCTTCCATGATCTCAACTTGGTGGATGGGGTTCTTGAAATAAGCGGGCTTAGAACTATTATTCCTTTGCATTTATTCTTTTAGCAATAGCTCGCACTTCCCAGCCCTCTGTGCCACATCCTGTGAGTCCATAAATTCAAGATCGTTGAATTTCTTCCTGAGGGAAATTATGAGAGCATTCTATGCCATTTTGATGAAGTGTTTCTCCTCCATTGGAATCTTGCACTTCATTTTGAGTTTGTTGAAACGTGCAATGAAATCTAGCACTGTCTCGTGATCTCCTTGTTTCATATTAGTAAGTTCATTTATGGTAATTTCAAGTTCGGACCTATAGTACTGGTCCATAAAGGCTCCTTCCATTTCGTTCCATCCCTGGATGGAGTTCGGACTTAAATTGGAGTACCAAGTGAAAGCTTGGCCCAAAAGTGAGCTTCCAAACAATCTCAATTTCAAAAGAGGATGTGTTTCGATAGCAACACAATGGGCTGAGAACGTCTAATGTGTTCCAAAGTCGATGCATATAAATCCTCTCCATTGAATAAGTTAAAGCTCAGAACTTTGAAACCGCTTGGAAAAGGTAAATCATCGATATACGCAGGTAGGGCTTGTGATAAGTAGATCGTATGAACCTTCTCATCCCAGCTTGACCATTGAGCACGAGTTGCCTTATACCCTCGATTTCGTTTTGCAAAGCCACATTTGGATTCGCTGTTGGGGCAGGAACCATAACAGCTACTGCCAAATCCATCCTCACCTCTTCTTCATCTTCTGAGTCTTGAATGTGTTCAGGCTGTTGTACGTTGTTCCTTCTACCTCTTTCATTGCCACCATTATTCATTATTGGGGGCAATTTGAACGTTGAAGCCTGCAAGTTTTCTCTATCTCTCAACATTTATATTCCTTCTTGGCTATTCTGGAGGTAGAGCCATTTCACCAGTCCTTGGTGCCTGGTATTTTGGAAAAGGTGCAATAGTCATTGTCTCAAAAGGTAAGAGCTGTTGGCTCCCAACTTCCTCAACTGTGTTGGTTACCACTGTTGCTTCTGGAATGAGGATTGGATCTTTATTAGCTGCCTCGTGGTTCTTTCATGGTTCTTTCATGGTTTTCGATCATTGCTTTAAAACATTCCTTCATGGTTCTTTCAAATTAGTTGAAAAGAATCCTCGAAATGAAATTCTGGCAAGTCTGCACTTGCCATTCCTTCATTCCTATCTTCTGGAGTTGACGTGGAATCTATCATGTAGATCTTTCGTCTCGTTTTTCGAACCATGCATAGATGAAAGTCCCACTGGTCGTGCCAAAAATATGTTGGCGTAGATTCTTTTTCCTGCTCCTGGGATGAAGCGGAAAAGAGGATGCTGATTCAACACCAATGCCCGTGTGGATGATGGCACTGCTGGATTCCTGGTTGCGAGGGAACTGTTCAATCTTTGGGCAAAATTGAAAGTTGGATCAGGCTGAAATGTAACATCCCGACCCGAAAAAAATAAGAAATATAATTTAAATAAAAGAAATTAATTAAAATAAGTGAAATTGAAGAAATAAAATAATTAAGTTAAGTAAATAAATTAAAATAAATAAATGGAATTGATTTATAATTTTTGGGAATTTAAAATATTTAATAATTAAAAGGGCAAAAAGGTAAATTTAATTTTTGGGAAAGAATTTGGCGAAACAAGTTGTGCCTTTGCTTCCGGCTCGTCGAAACAAGTTCGTAGACGAGCGGCACACTCGGATCGGAGTTGTAATGAACGAAAAGGACGTATTGGGTATTTAGAAATTTGTTTTACCCCACCAATCAGATTTCAGCTTCTCTCTCTCTCTCTCTCTCCTGCGAACCCCCGAAAGCAGCGCCACTGGTTTTTGAACCGCCGCCCCCACCCCATCACCCGCCACCAGGCCGGTACCAAACGAACCACCACCCCACCTCATCCCAGACACCGGCAACCACCCTAGTCACCGAAAAACGCAGGAAAATGGCCGGTTTTTCTTCGAACTTTCCAATGTTCATTCCGTCTTCTTCGGCCACCTCCGCCGTCGAACCAGGTATGTAAACTCATATACTCTTTGAGCTCTAGCTACCTGTTGGGTAGGAATTGATTGATTTTGGCCGGATTTCGGGTTGAAATTGGACATTCTCGTAGTTGAAGAAAGTGATCCACTCATCGATAGGAATCGTTTGGGATAGGTCATGACAAGTGGTGTTGAGTTTTTCCAATCACCGGAATTACTCAAGCCACCCAATATGTCCACCTCATGTGGCGGCGCGTGGGCCCACTTGTGGCTGTCCATTTCCGTTCCGAAATTACCCCTACATCATCCCGAGTGCTACGGTATGCTCAGATTTGAAATTGGATATCGTATGACAATTGAACGGATTTATGCCTATTCGGCGTTATCCGAGTTCGATGTGTTCGGACCGTTGGATCGGTTCCAAATTCAAATATGTTGTTCCTCATACCTCTAGGATTGTGTAGGATTTCACAGATCGTGGATCGGAGCCCCGGATGCTCCGGATCATTGACTTAAAGTTTAAATTAACTAAAATCGTTCGATCGTGCGATCGCGAGAAATCCGACCGCTTGATTGAGACCAAACATTCGGGATGTGATTACTTGACTTTGTTGGACTTTTAGGAACGTTTGGATCCAAATTGGAGGTCGTGGGCCCCACGGGCCCGGGTTGACCTATCCTGGAAGTTTGACCAAGGGTTGACCGCGAGTCTCCCGAGGTTGTTTCGCAATTAAAAGAACGTAGTCGACTCTAGAATTCTTCGTTAAACGAACGCACACTTTGAGTCCGAGAAAAGTTAGGGTTTAGTTTTAAAGTTCTCGTTCGGTTCACTGTTGTTAATCTAATCCTCGTATTTCTTCAAATTAGGTACTTCGACTCTGTGTACTCAGCAGACGGGACCCTCACAGGGTTAGGCATCTTGGGACTATCTGTGAGTGGACTTTTTTTTTTAAACGAGCATTATTTTAAAGAATGAAATGCAATGCATATAAAATGGGGTTTGATAATTGCTTTAAATCTTGGATTTGATTTTTGATGAAGTTAATATAATTGAATTTATACTTGAAAGTTATGCATATCTTTGGGTTCCGATTTATTTGTGGGACATTGTTGGTCATACCTTAATTATATATATATTCTTGAGTATTGAAATTGGGACGTGGCAAACGTCCGGAGGTCTTTGCGTACGGTTTTGAGTACGGTGGGAATATTATGGATTTCTTGGATTACTATTTGATAAGATGGGGTTTATGGTTATGTCTTTTTCGGATTTTATATAATTTGATTATTTTGATCTTGGGGTCTTTATATTGTTTTAATTATGGAATTTCTCGATGACTTTAATATTCGAAATTTATGAATGTTGTGGGTTATCTTCTATACTTTTGGGAATTTATATTTTATACTTTTGGGAATATATATTTATGCCTTTGGGAAACTTATATCTATGCTTCAAATTAAATACTATATTGAAGAGTACGGACATTAGTGTTGCCCGGTTGATTTGGTAATTAGGTTTGGACTATACTTTTAAGAATTGTTACGTATACTAATATATATATATATATATATATATATATATATATATATATATATATGGGTTAATGACCTAAATGGTCCCCCAACTATTGCTCCAATATCATTTTGGTCCACGAACTAAATTTTTCATTTGAAACGTCCTTAAACTTTTTATTTTGTACCAACATGGTCCATCCGTCAAAGCTGTGTATTATTCCGTGAAATCGAGGGACAAAACCGTATTTTTAGGTGAGTATTCTCCTCTAAAAGGGTTATTGATCCTAGTGGTCCCCCAACTATCGCTTCCAGTGGTCCACTAACTAAAATTTTCATTTGAACCGTCCTTCAACTCTTTTTTTTTGTATCAAGATGGTCCTACCATTAAAGTCCATCAATTTTATTGTTATTTATTTTTGTATTTATCTCATTTTAAAAAATTTAATTAATTTAAACAATAGAGAAAAAAAAATTTCACTTTTTAAGTCCATGTCAGCAAAAAAAAGCCATGTTGGTGGTGAGATTCAATTTTTTCAATTTTAAAATTAGGTACAAGTTCCTATAATAGTTTCCTTTAATTTTTAATTATTGTTTACTCTTTTAAAAAATTTGTTATTTTATTTTTATATTTATGTGATTTTAATTAATTTAAACAATAGATAATTTTTTATTATTAATTGTTAGGTCAGTCTCACAAAAAAAAGGCATGTGGCTAGTGAGATTCAATTTTTTAAAATTTTCTAAGTTTTCTAATAGTTTCCTTTAATTTTTAATTATATATTACTATTTTAATTCACAGAGACATTTTTACCCCTCAATTTAATAAAATTGACAGACTTTAACAAGAGGACCATCTTGATACAAAAAAAAAAAAAAAAAAAAAAAGAGTTGAAGGATGGTTCAAATGAAAAATTTTGTTGGTGGACCAAAATGATAGTGGAGCAATAGTTGGGGGACCATTAGGATCAATAACCCCTTTAGAGGAGGATACTCACCTAAAAATACGGTTTTGTCCCTCGATTTCACGAAATAATACACAGACTTTGACGGATGGACCATGTTGGTACAAAATAAAAAGTTTAAGGACGTTTCAAATGAAAATTTTAGTTGGTGGACCAAAATGATACTGGAGCAATAGTTGAGAGATCATTTAGGTCATTAACCCATATATATATATATATATATATATATATATATATATATATATATTGGGTTGGAGTTACGGACGTTTTGGATGTCGAGAATATCTATGTTTGTGAAATTGAATATTTGGATATGTTTGGGGGTGAAAGTGGTTCTTCGGGACTCGACTTTGGCTTGGGGTACTGTATTGTGGTTTTTGAGGTGTCGGAGTCGTACCATGGTCTGTACCCACCCTGGTTTACCCACATGTGGCATTGGAATTTCCGGCGTGTGGGTGAATGTATTTGGTTACTGTGTTTCACTATACATGGCATTGGAAATTCTGGCGTATAGTGAAGGTCTTGGCACCTTTGATCGGGTATGCCGAAGGCCCTTGACTGGGTAGTCTGCGCGCGTAGGACAGTGGTATGGTTTGTATGCACGTGGTGTTGGATATTCCGGCGTGTGTACTGTAGAGTGGTAGTCCCCCTGTTGGATAGCTCGTCCCTAGTCGCAAGGTGGAAAGTTTGACCTTGCGGGCTAGTCAAGCAATTCCCGCGATGGATCGTTTCCCTGGTACTTATGATGGTGTGAGATTATCTTACTAATATTATATTTATATTGGGAAACTTGTCGTATTCTATACTTATTCACTTTTGGGAAGTTGTCGTAGTTTATGATTATTTATGTACATATATACTTATACACTTATGGGAATTTATTTATATTTATGTATATTCATATGGGTTCGATTTAGGGAGGTTATGCCTCGAAAAAGGTTAGGTTGTTCGGAAAGGTCTTGAATTGGACTATTCTGTGACTATGTGGAGATATATATTGGTTTTGAATCAATTACGTATATAAAGGTTTTCAATTGCATGATTTGCATCGTTTTTGAACGGTGGGGTTAGTACGTTGATTTAAGTATGAAAACTTTGTTTTGTCAACTCACACTCTTTCTGTTTTGCGCCCCCAAGGCAGTAGTGCAGTGAACTGATCAATCAAGCCGAGCACTCCTCTTCTCGACTTTCGACTACACCGTAGGACATTTATGTCCTTTTCTGTAAACTTTGAAATTATGTAGTTTAATTTGAATACTCTTAGATATGCTTTGTTATCGCCCATTAGGGTTGGATTTGAAGGCCGGAGGCTTCTGTTGTATTTTGTAATGCATGCTGGTTGTTGGGATATTCGTATTCTGTTTGTTTTCTGACAGGTTGAATTTTTGGGTAAAGTCCGTTTTTCAGGGGAGACTCTGCCGAAATTTCTGTCACATCCCAGAAACAAAACCGTGGGGGCGGGGCCCAAAGTGAACAATATCATGCTACGGCAAAGCCGATCAAGGATGTGACAAAATTGCAATGAAAGTAAAGTTCTTGGAACATGAGCTTTCTCTATCCAGTCCAGATATGATAGAAACTTAAAACAAAAGCTAAATATTTCTCCATTTAGTTATTTTTAAAGAACAAGTTGCAGTGATGAAGAAAAAACTACAGATTTCTCCATCCAGTTTATTACAAGTTTTGGCTTTTTATAAGGAAGCTAGCCTGATTGTTTAACAAGAATCATACCAAGAAGATGGCAAAGCAATAAAAGATAAACGCATGAGTTGTCAACTGGTTATCTAGTAGTGGGTTGGCTGTTTGAAAACTTGAAGTTTGTTCAAGTGTTTAAGAGAAGTTGTGTCAGATTTGGCGAGAGAGAGTCCACGAGTGCTTTTGTGTTGGCCTGATATTTATAGGCAAATGGTTCAACGATGACTGTGGTGGGTGGAGGATAAAACTTGAGTGTCGTCCTTCGTTAGCTTGCAAACCTGCCATCGTAAGTTGATCCACAAGTAGGAGAAAAAAATATTTAGATGAAGATACTGGGCCCAAGGGATGTTCCTTTTGATTTGCTAGCTTTTTGCAATTGGAAAGTCAATCGGAAAACGGATACTCTTGGTTTTGGCGTCAGACAACTAGCTTGCTTCCTTGTTAAGGGAGACGGCAATCGTGTCTCTCTTAATGGTGGAAACCTATTTTCAATAGGCTACGTGCGTCAACTTGCCATAGACTAACCACTCTCTGACTTTAGTGTGGGTCAATGCTGAGATATTTATGAGATTTGGGTTTTTGAGTGAAGATGAACCACGTTGAGGCCCAATCTCCAAAAATAAAAGCCCTTTTGTTTGAAAAAAAATAAGCGGGCTTGGATCCAATGTATATTTAAAAAATAAACCAAAACTTGGTCCATGTTCTAAATATGGTACAAACAGTAGTTGTTCAACGATGACGGTCGGTCTGAGATGATTGTCGACCGATGAAATGAATTTGTTAAAACATAGGAGTGGCAAAGTGTAATTTTAAGGTTTTTTTAATTACATTGTTATCAAATTAGACGTTATATTCAAGTTATTGATCCGATCTAAATTAGGTAAAATTGAATTATTATCTACCGCAAAAGTAAACTTTCTATTGAGTTTAAACCAAAGCTCCCTTTTTATTTTTTGGCTCTAATTATTTAAAAAAATGAAGTGCGGGTAACTCACAAAAAGGAAGTTCTTACTAGTAAAGACTTCAATGGGAATGCTTGGAGTGACTTCAATTCATGCTCAATGCGATTCATGTTCACTCTGATTAATGGGGCACCTGGTGTACGCATAAGGGGGTGCTACACCAGGCAACATAACATAATAAACATATCAAGCAGCGAAACCCCCACTGTGTAGACCAGAAGAGTCCATAGTAGATACAAATACAAAAAACAATCATTGCGAATACAAGAAGACTTTCTACCCGACAACTCATTGAGATAATAACTTAGATACGAGAAACTATTTGACAAAACTGATGCTAGTCGTCTACCTATTCTGTCAACTGACAATATAAATTGGAAATGCTTTGATTAGATAAGAGAGAACCAATAAAATCAAAAGGCAGATGGGGACTACAAGCTACACTCGGAGATTATCTTTCTCATTTCACGTTGTGCTCATTGCCACCAGTCAACAAAATCTATTGAAGCACGAGACAGAAACTAAAACTTTCCCACTCTCATTTCGTGGCCATGGACTCCCTTTTGCTCATTTCTCTTTCTTAGCCAATGCCTCCCCTTTGCACTCACTTCCAGCACTAACCACAAAACCTGCACCAACCTGGAAGGCAAACTAACATAATAATGAGATACCAGCCGCTGCAAAAGACAGAAGGGGAAGAGAGGCAAGGAGAGAGATCCAAAAAAAAGTATGCATACTTGACAATCTTTTAGTACAATGCGATCTTGGAGCTGTACATTGCTGCAAATAATTGAATTTTGGATCGAACAGCCATCGCCGATGGTAACATGATTCATAACAACTGAATTCACAACCTGTAGATGTTAAACATTAAAATTTGATAAATTTATCTGAGCTCCAGATATCTCTGTCATTGTAATTAATCAGAAAGACAGAGAAGATATGAAAAAGCTAGATACAATTTTTTTATTACAATTCCAACCTTTAAAGATAAACAAATCATCTTACCTTCACATTTGAACCTATCCGGCAGTGACGGCCAATAACAGAACGCTTAACACTACATTTGTCACCCATTTGTGAACCTTCCCCAAGCATGCAATGTGGTCCGACCTAAAACAAAGTCCCACCACCTGATGAGTACCATAATGACCTTAAAATGAAGTCACCCAGCACAGTGACCTAAACTTTCCCAAAATTGTCAGAAAGGTCAACAAGATCTAATGCTAATTTGGCAATCCATTGTTTTGAAATGTAAATACTGACAGTAGTTTTTGATCCAAGTTCTGCTGATGGATGAATGATGTTATTTTGTGCAGAGAAGGAATACCCTGACAAATGGCTAGCGTCTCCTATGACCTGGCAGGAATTCAGAATTCAGCATGTGGACATAGAAAAAGGTTGCACAGAATGAAAATGTAGAACAGATGATTATCATAGGAAATGTCCAACTTAAAGCTCTTAAACTCACATCTCGATTAATGTCACTGAATGCTTGAATGGAATTTAAACGCACACAGTACTTGCTCTTTCCAGCAATATAAACACAGCATTTATGGGTTCTTCGAACAGGAGTAGAGCCATTAGGACCTAGGGCATAGAGCTCATGGAAACTTGGAGTGGATGAATTAGCCAGGATTTGAGATAGCATTAATTGGTTGTTCTGAGAACTGGCCTTCTCATTTCCGTTTTCTTCTGTTTGTGGTGCACCATTTAACAACACTTCTGAACTCTAATGTTAATACAAAGAAATATGAACTAGTCAGATGTTTTCGAAGGGCCAGTATCCTAAAGGAATCTAATAAGGAAACTCACTGGACTAACCAGCTGGCGGCGAACAAGATAAGGCAATACATCCTGCTTTAAACTCTGAAATGTATTCTTTTGATCCAAAACTTCCTGCAGAACAGACCTTGGAGGGAATGAAAGTATATATTGTAAGCATGTAAAAAGAACAATTTGTGTATGAAACAAGCATTATTTATAAGCAAAAAGAAAGGAGTTATAACCTCTTGAATGCATATAAATGAGCATCCATGAGATCAGATCGAATTTCCATCTACACAGAAAAAACAAGTGTAAGAATATGCAGAAACCTATTAAACCTTATAGCAAGGTTAAATGACATTTGAATTGACAATTCTTAACTTCATAAAATTTCCGTTGCTTCGAAGAAATATACATAGCAACAAAAAATAAAGTATGGAAATTACAACAATGGCCCCTGAACTGAGGTGTTATCATTTGCCCCCTAAAAAAATGTTTGCCCTATAGATTATGCACTGTAGGGTTTCTGTCCAGTTCCATTCACTCTTCTGTTAAATGTGCCATGTGACCCCTTTTTCAAGGGTATTTTTTTCACTTCCCCTGCCTCTTCTCTCTTCAGTCTCCCTTCTTTCTGTGTCCACTCTTCTTTCCCCGCCCCATTCCCAAATACCAACCCTTTATTGTAACTTGATCAACCAAAAAGCTCCAAGATTCATAGGAAAATCTGAATACAATTCGGTCAGAGTACCCAGCTGAAACTAACATATAAAAGAAACACAACTGACATATCAACCACTAACTCTGAATACCCAACTCAAGCTGATCATTGAATTCGAATACCCAACTCAGAGTACACTTCACAAGTTTTATGGACCAACTACACAATACCTAAATATTTCACGATTTCCATGGCAAATGCTCCTGTTGGGACATTTTATTGAGCATGTGCTAGATAAGAGGCAGAATCTGGGCTTAAACAAAAAATTCATATTTTCCACACAACTTGCAAACCAAACCCAATACCACAGAGAATCCACTAAGCTAACCAAACCATTACAAAATTTGTACAAATTTGTGCAATATTAAAAGAGCCAAAGAAACCAAGGCATAACCAAAGAACATCAGGAAAAGAAATTTAAGTACAGTAAACAAGCTCATCAAATTACTCCATATTGTAATCTCCTTAAAGACCATGAAAATCAAACAAAACCCAGCCCCAAATCAACAGCCAAATAAAACACCCTAACCCCCAACCACCCATAAAAGTCATCCCAGCTGCCCAATACCCAAAGTGACCCAAACCCAGCGAAATGCCAATCCCTAAATCCCATTAACCCAAGCAAGAACAAGCAGAAAAAGAAAAGAGAGAGAGAGAGAGAGAGAGAGAGAGAGAGAGAGAGAGAGAGAGAGTCAATGGCAGAGGGATAGAGTGTGCAGTGAAGAAAAAGGAGAGAGAAGAGATATGAGCGGGAAAGAAATAAAATTGGAAAAGAATGACCAAACTTCCCTTAATAAAGGGTTCATATCCACGGAACATGACCTTATTTAACAGAATCTTGGATGGAACTGGACGGCGACCCATCATTTTTTTAAAAACATATATTTTCAATGGGGGGAGACCCCAGATTAACAGACAAGCATAATCAAGGGGGTAAAAACTCAACGAAGAAAAGATTTGGGGGACAAATTATAACACCCCTATCGTTAGAAAGCTGGAATGCCATCCGGAAAAGCAATTAATTAAATCCGTAACAGAAGTTTCAATGTAGTAGTGATGATCAGCATGAAGTAAATCAGTAACTCATAATTTTTTTTATGATGATGTCCAAGATAAGAGAATAGTTTTAGTAAGTTTTGTGGGCGCATTAAGCATATGCCATTGAAGCTCACCAGCCAAGTAATTGTTTTCTAGTCTACCAAAAGAAACAAGACAATACACAGAGGGAAACCAATTACCTGGCCAACTGCGCGGAGTATGCTCTTCTGAATTCGAACATCTTTTTCAAGTTCTGCTCCTAGTAAGAACCAAATGAAGCTAGATGAGGAACATGTAAGGCTGCTTGCTACAGAAAAGGAAAAGTAAATGATCTAACCCGTTGCTATGTACACTAAAAACTGCTTTGTGGGATCCAGCCCAATGATATTGTAGTGTCCAGGTTTTTTGGCTTTATCTTTTCCAACTGAAGATCCTGATTCTGAAGGTCCACTTACAGGAGCAGAGCAAAGCATTGCAGTTACTACTGCATCATGACGTCTATGAGCAGCAGCTACTGCACCAGGAGGAACATCAGAGACAATATCACCACTCACAACCTGCAGACACACAAACAGTTGAATACTATGTAAGAATAAACTTTTAAGAAGTCAAATTACTAAAAGGGATATCTAGATGCTAACCAAAATGTCTTTTGCAGTTAGGTGGTGTGCAATGGCCCGCAGTGCACAAGCTGTTCCAACATCCTCAGGGACTGCTGCAACCTGCAGTATACAGAATTATGCAATGCTTCTCTAGATGAAAATTTTAAGTAAAGGACCTATGAGTTGAGTTAATGAAAAGGACTGCTCAGTATCATGGTAACTAAAGACTTCATATACTGACGAACTCAGTTTACATGCACAGGCAAACAAAATGCAATAATGCAAAGGATGTGCATCCAGCTTCACAGAAAATGAAGCCATAGAAATAATTTTGAAAACACAGGGAATTGCCAATTTACATGCAAGGCTACCACGCCAAATAACAAATTCAATTATTTATACAATTGCATTTCTTTTTCCAAACAGTAACAAAACTAACCAAAAATAAAATTTCAAATTTAATAACTAGAATAATCAGCACAGATACAGCCTCACAAACTTAGACCTTCAATCAGAATTTTAGTCATTTGGAGCCCAAGTATAGATACCAGACAATTACATGATCGCAGACAGATCAAGCATTGACAGGGATAAAATTTAGGCCGCACAATCAAGAGACAGAGAGATGGAGATTGTGTGGAACCATTCTTCCACAAGTAACTCCCTGTTCCAGTACACAGAGATACCCAAAATCACATGGATAAATAATTACTCTGAGTCAGAATCAATATTTGATTAATCCTTTCCTTTTCATCAATCGGATCACTGTATGAGACCCAAGATTCCCTTTTTTGGTTTTTTGATGTGTTATTGATAAGAAGCATCCTTTCACTTTATAGAAAAAAAAAAAGAGAGAGTAGATAGTGTTGAAATGTAATCCTGCAGCTGCTTTCTTTAAGCCGTAGCCACCAAGTGTCATTTCCACAGCTTTTATATTTATTTTGTTTCTGATGTAATCAGAACCATTGGATCATAGTCCAAGTGGATTCTTTAGCTTAGACTTGGGATGACAAGTGTAATCATCTCATAGGATGACAGCTGTAATTCGGTTAGAGAAGAATCTCTCTTCTCTCTCTTCTCTACCGAGCTCACTATGTATGCCAACCGTTTGTGAAAATGCAATAGAACAGTTCATTCTCATTTTTTCTCTTCTTTTCCGCAAAGTCCTACCTCTCTAAAACTACAAACCCTTCATAAACAAAATACAAAAACAACCATTGAATTCTAACATGGCCTCAGAGCTAGGTTCGGTTGGTTGCTGGGCGTGAATCTGTGCAAATCGAAAGCTGGTGGTTGGTTGAGCTGAAATCGAGCTCACTCAACGTTCCAAGAGGTGCATCTGTTTGAATCCGATGTCTAACATGGCAGGATCAGGCACTGCTGAGCTTCGCACGCCAGTATTCGATGGAGAAAACTATGAATTTTGGAGCATTCGAATGAAAACCATTTTGAAGTCTCATGGATTATGGGATCTGGTTGAAAATGGTTTCGATGTTTCAGATCCAAAGAAGGAGAAGAAGGAAGAGGAGACTAAGGTTGCTGACGTTGAGAAATCTACAATGACTGAGATCTTGATGAAGGATGCTCGTGCACTTGGATTGATCCAAAGTGCAGTCTCAGACCAAATCTTCCCCAGAATAGTGAATGAAGAAACCTCAAAGGGTGCTTGGGACATTCTAAAACTGGAATTCAGAGGGGATAAACAGGTACGAAGTGTTAAGTTGCAAGGTCTGCGTAGAGAGTTTGAATACTCGTATGAAGGATAGTGAATCATTGTCTATTCATCTCGCTAAACTATTTGATCTAATTAATCAAATGAAGAGCTATGGTGAAGAGTTGTCTAGAGAAAGAGTTGTACAAAAACTACTGATTAGCTTGCCTAGATCATATGACTCTATATGTTCTGTGATTGAGCACTCTAAGGATCTTGACACGCTTGGAACTTCAAGAAGTTGTTGCATCTCTGAAAAGCTTTGAGCTCAGATTGGATGGGCATGCTGAAAACTCTACATAAAGGGCTTTTACTAGTCTGAACATAGAGGGTAAAAATCCTAAGAGTGTAAGTTCCTCTGGAAATAACAAATTTCAGAAGAACTGGAAGTCAAATGGAAAGAATTGGGGTAATAAGCCTAATTCTACTCCCAAATCCAACGTACCAAATGATGGAACCAAAACAACCTGCAAGCATTGTGATAAATTGCACTATGGCAAGTGTTGGTTTGAAGGGAAGCCTAAATGCAAAGGTTGTGGGAAGTTTGGACTGTTGAAAATTGGCTCACCATAGAAGGAAGGATGGAATCCTTGTCAGAGTTGGACTAGGTTTTCTCCTTGTTGGAATCCTTGTCAGAGTTGGACTAGGTTTTCTCCTTATTATGAGATTCTTTTAGGTTTCCTATTCCTTGTATGATTGTACTAAAGTCCTATACTTATAAATAGGCACTTTAGGACTAGTTTTTCATAAGCACAAGACAAGCACAAATAGAGAGGAAAATTCAAGAGTGAATTTTCAAGGGAGAAACACAAGACAGAATTCAAGGGTGAATCTTGAGTATTTCCAAGGGTGAGAGAAAAGAGATCTAGGGTTCTTGTGAGAGCTAAGGGGGTTCTTGATTGTAACCAAAGTTGTTCTTACATACTAGTGAATTTCTCGGGTGGATCACCAAGGGGACGTAGGCGGGAGGCCGAACCTCTATAAATCTTTGTGTTCTTGTGGGTGTGTTTACTTTGTGGTTTGGTGTGTGTTTCTATTCTCAAAGGGTTTGTGTGTGTGTGCTGTCGCATAGTCCATCAACGACAAGGTCTTGGAGTGTTTTCGCCCAACAAGTGAGTATCGAGCCGCGGTTAGCGGTGGGCTCTTATAGTTTTAAGAGTATTTGCTAGTGTTGGCGATGGCGGGCGACAAGAAGACACCACAAATGTATAGCACAAAGGTCGAGTTAAAGCCGTTCACCGGCAAGGAGAAACTTCACGCTTTGGCAAAGGAGGATGAAGCATGTCCTTAAGCGGCGGGGTCTCGGCAAAGTTTTGGTAGGCAAGGAGAAGAAGCCGGCAACCATAGCGGTCACGGTAGGATGACTTAGATGAGCTTGCTAGAGGATCCATCGAACAACATCTAAGCGATGAGGTGTTGTGTAATGCGATGGAAGACAACATCTTGAGACATGGGAAAAGCTAGAAGAGATGTTTGCGGCAAAATCGTTGTCCAACAAGCTTTCTTGAAGGAGGAGCTCCACTCTCTAAAGATGGAGGAGGCGCAAATATGATGGAGCATGTTAGCACATTTAACGGGTGTGTGCGGACTTGCGAGAGGATGGATGAGGTTTATAAATTCGGAAGATAAGGTTGTGATGTTGTTGACATCCCTACCTCCGAATCTTATAAGCACTTCCATGCGGCAGCTTATGTTCGAGGAAGGGAACTTTGAAGTATGAAGAGATCGTGCAAGACATACTAACGCATGACGGATGCTTCAGCGTTCCAGAAGAAGGCTCTCAAAGTGAAGGTCTCGTGGCGAGGACTAGAGGCGGGCCCGTTCAAACAAGCGCGAGGGCAAGTCGAGGCAATGGTGGGAATTCTAGATCTGAGGACAATGAAGGGTGCTTGAGTGTGGGTCTAAGGACCATTGGAAGCCGGAATTGTCGGCATGGAAGGAGAAGCGGAACAACAAGATGAAGAATGCCGAGAAAGTTCGGAGTGCAGACAAGCGTGTCAATTAGGTGTGACACCGATGGCCGAACTTTTGTTGTTATGGAAGGGAATGTAGCAGGGGCCGTGTGGCAAGTTCTTCGGGTGAGTGTTCTACTTGATTTGGATTCTAGATTCCGGTTGTTCTTATCATGTGTGTTCAAATAGGAGTATATTTGATACATATGAGGAAAGGAAGAGGTAGTAACAAGATTACATTTGGGAGACAAAACAAGTTGTGATGTTTTGGGCGTGGGCACTGTGAAGATCAAGATGCAAGATGGTGTTGTTAGGTGCCTTAGTGAGGTGAGGCATGTGCAAGAAACTAAGAAGGAATCTTATTTCCTTAGCTCTAGATAGAAGGAGGTATTCATACAAGGCCAAAGAAGGAAGCTCTTAGTCACACAAGAGTTCGATGGTGATTATGAGGGGGAGATTCAACCTAACAATGTTTATCGACTTTTGGGGGTACAATTGCGGTGGAAGCAGAAAATTCTACCAAGAAAGTGCTTTGTACTAAAGAAAAGCGGGCAAGGGATCTTCTTGTCAAGGAGCTGGTGCAATGGAATAAAGCTACAAGTTCGCTCAAGGCTAGTTGGGCAAGGAAGGTTAGTCAGGTTGTATGACTAACGGAGTTCATCATCAAGGGTACTTGATTTCAAAGGTGTAGAAGTGGCGGACAAGGTCCACAAGGGTGAATTCAAGGCAAGAGATGATGGGGAGAATGTTGTTGGAGTCGGTGGCAACCGAAAGATACTTCTTACCAAGGTGGTTATGGAAGGGACTCCAAGCGAGTGGAGCTTGACACAAGGGTTGAAGAAAATGAGTATCAACAACAAACTCACAAAGGGGTTCTACTTGAGGTGGAGCCTTCATCACAAGCAAGGTCCGAGTTTAAGAAATCCACCAAACCGTCCCCGGTTTTGGATGGATGGACAAAGAAGATTCAGCTACGTTTCGGAGTGCTTTGGGGAGCATGAAGCGGGAAGGTTGGATGGGTGCTTGGATGAGAAAGAAGGAGTCTGTTCATAAATCCAAGAGCAAGGTCGGTTGCTACGTGGGATTTATAGAACAAGGGTTGGTATGCGGTTTTGCGTATCAAGGCATGTCAAGAATTCAAGGTTCCAAGAGAGGCGAGGAAGCGAGGAGTTTGGCATGGGGGATCTCTCTTCTACACAAGAGGTCGAGATGGCCCAAGTCTAAGATTGGGTGGAGCACCTTCTCACCTATAGGTGCGTTGAGGCAGAGGTTTCTTGCCATGGTGGAGCTCTTGGGAGTTACTAGAACGATTTCAAGAGGTTGAAGAGGTTCTAGGGGTCAACAATTGTTCATAGGTGATGGATGGTTCGCCAAGGTGGAGTTTGTTGAAAATTGGCTCACCATAGAAGGAAGGATGGAATCCTTGTCGAGTTGGACTAGGTTTTCTCCTTATTATGAGATTCTTTTAGGTTTCCTATTCCTTGTATGATTGTACTAAAAGTCCTATACTTATAAATAGGCACTTTAAGACTAGTTTTTATAAGCACAAGACAAGCACAAATAGAGAGGAAAATTCAAGAGTGAATTTTCAAGGGAGAAAACACAAGACGGAGAATTCAAGGGTGAATTCTTGAGTATTTCAAAGGGTGAGAGAAAGAGATCTAGGGTTCTTGTGAGAGCTAAGGGGTTCTTGATTGTAACCAAAGTTGTTCTAGGGTTCTTGTGAGAGCTAAGGGGGTTCTTGATTGTAACCAAAGTTGTTCTTACATACTAGTGAATTTCTCGGGTGGATCACCAAGAGAGGCGTGGCGAGGCGAACCTCGATAAATCTTTGTGTTCTTGTGGGTGTGTTTACTTTGTGGTTTGGTGTGTGTTTCTATTCTCAAAGGGTTTGTGTGTGTGTCGTCGCATAGTCCATCAACGACAAGGTCTTGGAGTGTTTTCGCCCAACATGGACATATGCTCAGAGATTGTCATGGAAATAAACCTGTACAAAAGGTGAATTATGCAAATCAGGTTGAAGAAACTGGTACTTTGTTCTATACTTGCAATGCTGTGATAGATGTGAAGGTGAGTCACTCATGGTATATTGACAGTGGTTGTAGTAACCACATGACAGGAGATGAGAGATTGTTGGTGGACATTCGAAGAAATGTGGGCTCCAAGGTGAAAATGGGAACTGGAGAGACAGTATAGGTTGCAGGAAAAGGAACACTTGTGATAGAAACCAAAATAGGCAGGAAACACATTCAAGAAGTAATGTTGGTGCCTGGTTTAGAAGAAAATTTGCTTAGTGTTGGGCAAATGATGGAGCATGGATATTGTCTGGTATTTGGAGAAGGAATGGTGACAATCTATGATGACTGGTCACTGCAAAATTCTATTGCTAGAGTTCAAATGACTAGTAATAGGTGCTTTCCACTTACAATGATGCTTGCAACTCAGTTGGTGTTGAGAGCAAGTGTGACACACAGCTTGCAAACATGGCACAAGAGACCGGGGCATCTTAATGACCAAAGTATTAAGTTACTTGAAGATCAAGACATGGTTCATGGTTTGCCTAGTTTGGAGAAAGACTTTGCAGTCTATGAAGGTTGCAAGCTAAGAAAGCAACACAGAGACTCGTTTCCTGCAGAATCTACTTGGGGAGCTCAGTTTCCACTAGAATTGGTACACATAGATATCTGTGGACCAATGCAAAATGCATCCATGTCAGAAAACAGGTATTTTCTGTTATTCACAGATAGTACATGAATGTCATGGGTTTATTTCCTCAGAAATAAATCAAATGCTTTTGAATGCTTCAAGAAATTCAAGGCTATGATAGAATTGCAAAGTGGATATAAAGTGAAATGCCTAAGAAGTGACAGAGGTGGAGAATTCATGTCAAATGAGTTCAATGAGTACTGCAGTGAGGTTGGAATACAAAGGCAGCCAATAGTAGCATATTCTCCTCAGCAAAATGGTGTAGCTTAGAGAAAGAACAGGACTGTGATAGAGATGGCAAAGTCTATGTTACATGAAAAGGGTCTTCCTTATGAGTTTTGGGCAGAAGCTGTTAATACTACAGTTTATCTACTCAATAGGTGTCCTTCTAAGTCTCTTAAGAAGGTGACACCATTTGAAGCCTAGACTGGCAGAAAACCAGGTATTGCACACTTGAAAGTGTTTGGATCGTTATGTCATGTGCTTATCCCTTCAGCATTAAGGCACAAGTTGGAGGAAAATAGTCACAAGTGCATTTTTGTGGGCTATGGAATCTGTGAAAAAGGGTACAGATTATTTGATCCTAGAACTAGAAAGATTATTCTGTCTAGAGATGTGTGTTTTGATGAAAATGCTTCATGGAAGTGGGAGAATACTAGTAATGCAGAGTTGAGTATGCCTATGTCAACTGAAAATCAAGAATCTGGTCGTAATGCAGAACATGGACAGATGGCAGATGATGAACCAAATCAGTTCCTTGACACGCAAATGCAAGTCGAAGAAGATGTTGTACCTCAAAATGAGGAAATGGTTGATAGATCTCAAGCTTTTGATCACACACCTCACAAGTGGAGGAGTATAATGAGATCATGGCACAATGTAACATGTGCATTGTTGAACCTGAAAATTTTGAAGAAGCTGATTTGGATGAGTCATGGAGAAATGCAATGAAGGCTGAATTAGAAATGATAGAGAAGAACAATACATGGGAATTAGTTGATAGGCCATTTGACAAACCTGTTATTGGAGTCAAGTGGGTCTATAAAACTAAACTAAACTTGGATGGATCTGTGCAGAAGAACAAGGCCAGACTGGTGGCAAAAGGTTACTCCCAAAAGCCTGGAATAGACTACAATGAGACCTTTGCACCAGTAGCAAGATTGGACACCATTAGAACCTTAATAGCACTTGCTGCACAAAAGGAATGGTGTTTATATCAATTGGATGTAAAGTCTGCCTTTCTCAATGGCATTCTAAAGGAGGAGGTCTATGTTGAGCAGCCACAAGGTTATGTCCAAGAAAATGAAGAAACCAAGGTGTATAAGTTAACAAGGCTCTATATGGACTGAAACAAGCTCCAAGAGCCTGGTATGATGAGATAGATGCATATTTTAACAATGCAGGATTCAAGAAGAGTTCTAGTGAAGCTACTCTCTATGTCAAAACTAGTGAAACTTCAGGTATCATTATTGTCTCGCTCTATGTAGATGAAATTGTATATACTGGCAGTTGTCCAAAGCAACTTGAAGAGTTTAAGCAAGATATGATGCAACACTATGAGATGACAAATTTGGGACTGTTGCATCACTTTCTTGGCATGGGAGTGATACAAACAGATAGGCACATTTTCATACACCAGAAGAAGTATGCAATGAAGCTTATTGAGAAGTTTGGAATGAAAGACTGCAAGTCTATGGCAACACCACTTGTAGTGAATGAGAAACTGTGTAAAGAAGATGGCAGTGAGGCAGCAAATGAAAGTGATTACAGACAGATAGAAGGCAGCCTGCTCTATTTGACTGCTACAAGAGCAAATGTAATGTTTGCATCTAGCTTGCTTGCTAGGTTCATGCATAATCCTACAAGGAAACACATGGGAACTGCCAAAAGAGTTTTGAGATACATACAGGGCACACTTGATTTTGGCATTGAGTTTGTGAAAGGAAAAACTACTCTAATACGGTATTGTGATAATGATTGGGCAGGAAGTGAGGATGACATGAGAAGCACCTCAGGATATGCTTTCACACTAGGCTCAGGCATGTTTTCTTGGGCTTCAATCAAGCAAAACACAGTGGCATTGTCCACTGCAGAAGCAGAATATGTGAGTGCTGCAGAGGCAACTTCACAGGCTAAGTGGCTAAGATTTGTTCTTGAGGATTTTGGTGAAGAACAAGTAGAAGGTACACCAATTTTATGTGATAACACCTCTGCCATTGCAATGGCAAAGAACCCAATTCATCACCAGAAAACTAGACATATCAATCAAAAATTTCACTTCATCAGAGAAGCTATTCAAGCAAAAGAAATTGAGCTAATCTACTGCAAGACAGAAGATCAAATAGCAGATATTTTGACCAAGGCTCTGTCTAAGGATCGTTTTGTTAGTTTAAGAAGTCTACTTGGTGTGAAATCAGCTAAAGGATTAGAAGGGAGTGTTGAAATGTAATCCTGCAGCTGCGTTCTTTAAGCCGTAGCCACCAAGTGTCATTTCCATAGCTTTTATATTTATGTTGTATGTGATGTAATCAGAACCATTGGATCATAGTCCAAGTGGATTCTTTAGCATAGATTTGGGATGACAAGTGCAATCATCTCATAGGATGACAGCCGTAATTCGGTTAGAGAAGAATCTCTCTTCTCTCTCTTCTCTACCGAGCTCACTATGTATGCCAACCGTTTGTGAAAATGCAATAGAACAGTTCATTCTCATTTTTTCTCTTCTTCTCCGCAAACTCCTACCTCTCTAAAACTACAAACCCTTCATAAACAAAAATACAAAAACAACCATTGAATTCTAACAGATAGCAGAGGACAAGGCGTCCACTGACATAAAAAGTACTAATCAACGGCTCAGAATAATTACATCCTTCAAAGAACAGCAACAGAAAAAAAATGCATTCCAATCAGAAGAAATATAAAAATAAAAAAAGTCCTTGAGCTCTGTAGATATTGAAGCTCACAAGGATGCCCAATACAGACCCTCTTCCACAAGTGATCCACTTCCTTAACCCAAGCATCATTAAATAAATACCATTCTATTTCTCTCTCCCCAAAACTACCCAAAAAGAGCCATCAAAACATAGATGCCAAAAGATCATTCAGTTTTGGACACATTTCCAAAAACTTACACAAGGACTCCCAGACTATCTTTTCTAATTGTTAGAGATCAAGTGTTCCCTTACGTACAAACTGTATTTGATCCATTAATCCTAAACAAAAACAAACTACAACTACTACTCCTACAACAACACCATAGCCTTTAAAATGAAACAAACTAAAGTAACATAAATGTCAAAAATAATATTAGTTAAAATAAAAACACAAGAAAGCAAAGTTGGGTAAGTACCTCAACATGTAAACGATCGACATAAGCCCCTGAAATCCAACTGCCAACGCGTACAGCCGCATCCTGCCCTTCAACCACCTAGAATAAAGATACACAACGCAAAATCAATAAGGAGCGCTGTTTGGTTGCTGCTGGAAAGACGAAAACTTGACATCACACAAACTATCTTAACCCATGAAAAAAGCCATGAGCAATGAAACGGTTAGAGAGAGAAAGAAGAAAAAATCGTACAACAATGAGATCCTTAAGGTTGCTGAGTTCTAAGAGCTCCAGAACGTACGAGATAACCGGCCGATTCCCCACAGGAAGCAGAGCTTTTGGAACCTCCTGGCATTATAAAAGAGCAGAAATCGTCAAAAATAAACAGTAAAGTAATAAGAAAAAGAAGAAGAGGAAACAGTAATGATTGTAGAAATAGGAACTGAGTGTTTGGCTGGTAGGAAAATTGGAGAGATAGGGGCATAAATAAATCGAACTGAGATAGTATCTTTCCGGGAAATCAAGTAGAGAAAAGTTTGAGGACCTTGGAGACGAGAGGGACAAGGTTCTTTGAGGTGCCACCGGCTAAGACGACCACTTGGAAATCCATCGGAGCAGAGACAGAGACAGAGGGAGGGGGAGGGGACCTTGGAGACGAGAGGGACAAGGTTCAATTGAAAGTTTAATGGATTTTAATGGAGTCTATAAAATTATTCAATTTTAAATTTAAATGAATTTTTTAAAATTAAATAAAACTCTGGGTGGATTTAGTTTCAACAACTTTACAAAAGTCGATGTGTATTTAAGCAGTCATTATTTATGAGCCAAATACAAAAGTTGTGAATTTTGATAGTTATATAATATATTTTAGGTCATGATAAATACATGTTTCTCCTTAGAGATTCATGACAAACCTTGTTCTTAACTTTCACAAACATGAATACAACGAGGTACTGGAAATCACTTTACCAATTTATTCTTTTTTGGTCTAACAAAATTCCGTTACTATTTCAGTCCAAATTTTTTTTTCTTCTAATTGTTATGAAAATAAGAAAAGAAAGATAGCTGAGAAAATAATTGTGCTTTATAGGTAATATAACTCTAAGTAGATAATCACCTAATCAGATAATGCACACCAATCTCTAAATGGATAGCCATATTAATAAGATAATTCATAACAACCCTTGGATACTGTAGGGGTGTTTTTGTTCCAGCAGACTGACGAATGGGCTTGGGCTGCTGTAAGAAGAAAATGAACAAAAATCCCCTGATGCCTGAGTTCGAAAACCAGACTCCCAAAAGAATTTTTAAAAGACTTGCTGAAGCCTTAGAGAAATATGTTTGAGTTCTTTTCACTAATAACCAGAAGAATGCATTAAACTTGTTAGGGACTTAGCATGAGGAGCTTGTGGCATGGGAGCTAAGCTTTTCACAGGTTTAGCAATTTGAGAGAGAGACTAAAGCATGAGTTTCCTTCAGAAAAAGCAGAAAAACAGGTTCTAAAGTGGAGAGGGGAGAATTAGGAGGATTTCTATCTTAGAAAGAAGAGAGAAACGATGGAAGTAGAAGATGGGGTAAATTCCAGTTTTGCTTGACAAAGCTTGGTCTTGCTCTGGAATGGTGTGTGTTCTTTGGGTAGAGGGAGCTCCTTTTATAGGCATTTGGAATTCTAATTATATGATCTTCACCCCCATATTTTCCTTTGCTTCTTTCAATTCGCTCATTTTGGTGAAAACTCCTTGACCAGAGCGTACGAATCAATGGCTTCTTAAGGTTCCAAGGTTTTATGCGTGAGCCTCCCCATGGGGGTGAGGCGCCACTTGCTTTTTCTCTTGGTTTTCAAACTAAGCTTGCAGAGGAAAGGGGAGAAGAGAGGGAATCGTTTGTCCAGTGGGTATTCCTCATACACCCGTAAATTTCCTTTGGCTTTTTCATGGTGGCTTTGTGGTTGACTGTTTATGGAGTTTGGACAGGGGGTGGAACACGATGCGCCTTTTTAGCAAGGATTTGGGCTGGGCTTTGTTCACGAGGTTTTGGACTATCGGCACCCTCTTTTCCAGCACCCTTTGTGTTTTCGTCAAGTCACTGGAAGTAGCCTATTTGCTTTGGGTGTTTTAACTAACGTGGGATTGCCTAATGATCACAAAGACCTATGGGATGTTCTCCTAAGGCATTGGACCTATTTTTCTCTCTCATGCTAACCCATGTATTTGGGCCCGAGGAATAGGCACGAGTTTTAGTGCTCCCAAGTGGCCTAAAACTTCCATTCCTTGGTCCCTCAATGGGCCACTGTGAGTACTTGCACCCATCCATACCACAACCTTCTCGGCCAAGCCGGGTGATTACGTGGCTTGGGCCCACTTGAGCTTGTAGCATGGCTTGGTATTAGAATCGCGTGTCTATATGTCATGCTTGCGCTTGAGTTTCATTGTGACATAATAAGCCATGATTCGGGCCCGTAGCATCGGATAAGTTGATGAGCGTGAACTTATACAGACGATGCATTTTTGGCCATTTTGTGCATGCTTGCTTGGCGTGGCGTGTGGCCTATAGCTTATGTAGGTGCACCCTACAATTTCTCGCATGTCCCGATCGTGCTTCTTTTGTGATTAATTATTTGCGCTGGGCCGAGAATAGACTTGGGCTGCCCCTTGGATTTTTGGGCCTCAACATTAGCGCCC
The DNA here is from genome assembly GCA_024362665.1 of Prunus padus. NCBI lineage: Eukaryota > Viridiplantae > Streptophyta > Magnoliopsida > Rosales > Rosaceae > Prunus > Prunus padus. The sequence continues at coordinate 3,224,355 of JANFAM010000011.1, read as the reverse complement.
TTGATTATTGGGGCCATGAGCAAATTCCGAGATGGGCCAAATAATCAAACTTTGCCCAAAAGTCAAATCCATGTCAAGCGATATGACCTTCTTGCTTCCGCTTGCGTGCTAGCATGATTACCTTCCAATGAGTCTTTTATGTTTCCCAGGCAAGCGCTCTCATCCAGGTTTGTCTTATTCCATCCGCCTTTTTCTTCTTCTTCTTCTTTTCGTCCTCGTTTTCTCCCTTTCGTGCGTGCGCAACCCAACCTCTCACTTTCTTCCTTCGATTTTTCTGGTTCTTCTTCACACCTGTGATTAGAGGCCTTCCGAGACAGAAATCACTAAGGGACGTTCTCCATAACCGCTAGTTGGTTAAGCGCAGAGAACCGTTCGCAATCGGCCGGGAGGGGCTACCATCCTCCTTTTAAAAACCCCAAATTTCTTGAACTTCTCCTTCAATTCGTCAAAGGCTCGACTTAGCAAGGTCACTTCGCCAAGCGTGGAACAATTTGGAGAGGAGATTGCAAGGCGATTCCCGTTATCTCAATTTTTCGACAAGTCACTGGAAAAACACAATCGAGGGCAGTGGTAAGTCTTATTCCTTGTTTCTTCTCTTGTTTCTTCATCTTGTCACAGCATACGTGTGAGTTTATGCATATGCATACACATGCACATATATAGGTGTACACATGAGGGCATAAATTCTTAGAATCCTTCGTGAAAGGGCGTTTCCCCCTTTCTTTCTTTTTCTTTTTCTTTTTCTTATACCTAAGCTTGCATTTTGGATATGCACCACCGATTCCAAACACCCTCCAAGTGACAATTTGTCCTGATGAAACCTCTGGATGTTGTCAAAGCAAGGTAGGGAAAGCATAAGCATGCAATCGTGTCGAATAGTCAATCCATAGCCCCTTTAAATGATTAACTCTTATAGTCTTGGGTTTCTTCTCATACTTGCATCAAATAGCTTTCTTCCCATTTGCCGAATATTCTTGTACTAAGGCATCGGCTTGATTCTTCTACAAGCATGGCATTGGCATGGTATTGCAAGAATGTTGGAGATGTGCAAATGCGTGCGTGCGTGCATTCCTTTTTTTTTTTTGCTTTTGCAATGATGAGATTCCCGAGTCTTCTAAGTCCACGATCGTGAAGGTGCCGGAACTTATGTGTTTTGTCCCTTGTTTTCGCAGACATACGTGACTTAGTTTTACTATGGCATCCACTCGATCTTCCACCAGTCATGATGGACCACCTTTATTCCATGGATGACAACCTTAGAGCGGGAGGACCTCTTTTATTGCTTGAAGAAGCTTGCGAGAATCCTATCGTCGGTGATGAGCCATCACCTGAAATTGCTCCCATAATTGATCCTGCTTCCATATCTCGGTGTTGCATTGAGAAAGGCTTGTTTCCGCTGTCCCCTATTCTTTCGGTACCACTGCAGCATCGGTAAAAGTTGGTCGGAATGGGTTGATCACGAGTCATGGACCCGTCTACTTGTGATATTTTGCGCAGGGCTCAAGTCCTTGATGCCATCTTTCTTTCTAAACTGTGGGACATTCATGTTGAAGCCAAAATGCTCCGCCATGTGGTCGGGAGGTGGAGTACCGCTACCCACACCTTCGTATGTTCATGGGGAATTTACCCCTACTCTTGAGGACGTGGCAAATATCTCTCGCCTCCCTGTTTGTGGTGACCGAAGCCCCTTTGATATTGCTCTCACTCTGAGGAGACGAATAAGCTTGCGGTCTTGCGAAAAGGTGCTCCAACCTCTCCCAAAGACTTCACTTCGATTCAGCAATTGGATACAATATTTTGGTGATGCGAATAGGCAAGGACCTTGTTACTGGCTGCATTTATATCTACGTGGCTCGGGCGGTTCGTGCTTTGTGACTTTTCGCAGGACTACCTACATGAGCGAGTATTTCCCTTGGCTTTGGCTATTGCTCGGGCGACGTGATTCCCTTAGCCCCCATGTTCTTGGGGCACCTATACAGCCGCTTAGTCGGTGTCAAATTACGGAGAAAAATGCAGCAGGGAACCATGGGTATAGAGACCTGCTGAATTACGGCTTCCTGCAGGTATTTTTGTGGGAACATTTCAAGGGACTGGACGTATGCCCACCGCCCTACCCACGTGCTATGCGACTTGCTGATTTTGGCCATGGTTCCTTCATGCGGGATGGTCTCCCTCTAGTTTGTAGGTGGTTTAAAAGAATGCGGAGGAAGGGCCAGGACTTTTTAAAGTTCTTTGGATAACATTGGGAGTTTCGTCTTTCGTCCCTATGGCACCTCGGCAGAGGCTTATACTTTCGCACTTTTATGCTGACATTGGCAATATTGTTGAAGTTAAATTTGTGATGCCGCAAGGTCAAGCCGCCTTGAAGATATTCTATGTTGAATGTCGTCGCCTCTCACGCCCACTTTAGGTGACAGCCACTCGAGAGATCTCCGTAGTCTACTCTCCCCATCGGGTTAGATGGCAACATGGACTTGACCAGGGCGTACCAGCCAGCCACGACTATGGTGACCCCTTCCTACTCCATAGGGTCTTTTGGAGTAATCGCAACGTCTTAGGATAACGTCGGACCCCTTCCATGCGTGTTTTGTGTCAAAGAGAAGGCGATCCCCTAAGCGTGAAACGTAACCTACCCTTTATCTCCAAAGATGGTAACATTGTCGGGAGTCACCCAAGAAGGGACAAAGACCGGGAGCACAGAGTCCCCGTAGTTCGGGAAAGAGCGCAACACCATCTTCGGCCAAACAAAAGCAAGAGGAGGAGCAAAGCGCAAGGACAGAGAGAGGCTGCCGGTCCTAGAAGGTTTATTCCAACGGTGGCATCGAGTGGCCCCCTCAAACTAAAGAATCAACTCCCCCAGAACATTCCACGACCTCAAGGCTGCCACATCCGAGAGCTAGGGCCGTGCGGCAAGGCGCCGGAGACCACTACTCTTCGCGATGAAGGCCGACTACTTTCCTCTGCCGCCATGCCCTTCTTTTTTATATTCATCTAACCTTCTTTCTTCTCTTTCTAAGGAAAAATGGGCACCACCCCGAAGAGGAAGAGGAGTGATGCAGCTCTGTGAGTCCCGATGTGGCCCCGAAACGTCGTAGCATGCGTATTCTGCACGCACGGTTTACTAGGGCTCGCACGAGCGATAATAGGGCTTAGGAGACGAGGCTGTAGTGACCATTGACGATGATAGTGATGATGATGATACCGGCCGAGATCGAGGCTAACATTCCCGAGCAGGAGGATATTCGTGACATGGGTAGTGCGCATGAGGATTTCGATGAGGGTGATGACTGTGGTCATGATGAGGATGCATTTGTGCATTCCAAAGACTACCGGAAGAACAGGGTGACTCGGATGCTTCTCCGGATTTGTTGATAGCAATGTGCCCTCCATTAGCGTTGAACCGGTACTTGACATGTCTTTTGTACAGCTCCTCTTCTTTTTTTTTTTTTTTTTGCACAGTGGGCTGCCTATTTATCCTGTGCTCGTATTCTGCAGATTATTGACATTGCGATGGTTTGGACCTTGCTGCTGCTGTTGTTGACTACGCACAGAGTGCCCAGAAGGTACCCATTGTTTGCTCCGCTCACATATTCTTGCCACTTTGTCATCGGTTTAATGGTTATGCAACATTTCGGGAGCCCTTGTTTATCCCGAGACGCTGCGGCTTTGAAGAAATTTATGGATAAATATGGAGACTTTATGGATGTTACCGACATCACATCCTCCTTCTCGCGGTATGCTGCTTTAGGACCCTTGGCTTAGTGCTCCATGGAATGGATACTATGCAATTGTTGGATATCACGAGATCACCGACTCCTTTCTTTGTGGGGATGCAATTTGTGAAGCCATGACCTTGGGTTTTCTGGTGGATTTTCTTACGAACTTGATGAGGATCTAGCACGCGCTGTGTTCGGGCACGAGCTATTCATAGTATGGCATCATCCTCCGGTCTGATGAAATAAGGGTAGCAGCAGAGGCCTTGAATCTTAAGCGGCGTGAACTGGAGAACCGGCATGGTGAGCTGCGTGCCCTCCTTCTTGCCCAAGGTGTTTCACGATGGCGCTGGCCGTGTGGCGAAGGCGACAACTAGATCTTCGCATAAGGCCTCCTCTCTCCTTTTTAGACATGTCTTTGTTTTGCGGGTTGTCGTTCCCTTTTTTTTTTTTTTTTTGCTTAGTATGAGACTCACCGGTTCCACATATTCTAGGATTCCTTTCTAAACTGAAGAACATATTGACTTTTGGCTTGTATAACTTAGTTCTTTATTCAGCTGTATTTTCCTTGGATGTCCTAACACCCGCTTTGTGGCAACCTTGCAATCGTAATGCCGTTGTGCTTAAGCTGCTGGAACCTTCGTTTTTCTTTAGATGCTTGAGACACATTGTAACCTCTGTTTGGTATATATGTATATATCTTTGCTGGTTGGTGGAATCTGCTCTTATGAATTGCTTGAGATCTTTTGAGATTTTCTCGACAGGTTGGTATATCTTCAAGAACAAAGCATATGTTGCCAAACTTTTGGTAGAATTCCTAAATTTTCTTTGCATGGCTTGCCTAACTACTAAGCCTGAAAGACACCTTCTTGTCATGCCTCGAAGGGATCGACTATTGCACATGATTTTCACCATGACTTTGTAAAATTTCCAGCTATTTTGCATGTTTTGATTGTTTATCAAAAGAGAATAATGGCTTTGTTGTTCCAGCATCTCAAGAATGCATGTCTTTTTGTAACGGCTTGGCTTTGCTTGCTCCATGTTATTTTGCTCGGGCCTGGTGCTTGTTGTGATTCGGGACCCCATCCAAGTGGCTTTGCTTGGCATGTTTTATCGCTAAGTAGCATGTGTTTTTTTTTTTAATAATCTTTTTGCATATACGTATATATATAATATTTGGTGCAAATTAAGTTTGGGATACATAAAGGAAAAGTAACATTTCAGAGAGATGTTTTTTTTTCAAAATACTCCTTCATTCTCACTGCAAATCTCATGTTACCATAGTGGTACATCATGCACGAATTTTCCAAAATACCGAGTAAGAACACAAAAGGAGTTTATATCCGAAATGAAAAGAGATGCAATAACAAAAATGCAAAACATAAAATTAACTTAGCAGTAGTACGGTTTGAGCCATTTTCCGTTGATAGGGTCCGTTAGCGTGCCTTCTTTGATAGAGACCAAGCGATAATAGCGGCTGCTGTAAACTTCCTTGATCGCAAATGGTCCTTCCCATTGCGGGGCAAACTTGGAAGGTCCCGATACTTGCCTTCTCATGTGCTCGACGACTTTTAGCACGAGGTCTCCTTGCTTGAAGGCTTGATGCTTGACTGTCCTGTTGTAGGCTCGGGCAATGGTCTTATGGTAAAGCGCTGTTCTTCTTTCGGCTTCCGCTCTTCTCTCGTCCAAGGCTTCAAGGTCTAACAAGCGCCAACCTGAGCATGTCTTCGCATCCCATTCAAGGTCATTAATAAGCGACACTGCGGCGGTGGGGATAGTGATTTCAACAGGTGAGATGGCGTCGGACCCGTACACAATGGAATAAGGTGAGAAGCACGTAGCACTTCTTGGAGAGGTGCGGTAAGCCCATAAGGCATCCGGCAGTGAACACTCCAGCCACCTTCATACTCGTATACCATTTTGCTCAAAATCCTCGGTATAGTTTTGTTTGTAGCCTCTGCTGACCGTTTCCTTGTGGATAATAGGGTGTAGAGCGTCGGTGCTTGATGCCGTAGCCACTAAGCGTCGAACTTACTTGCTTGTTAACAAAAGGCGTGCCATTGTCAAGAACTATTTTGTATGGGATTCCAAACCTGCACACAATGTATTCTCGGATAAAATTTGAGATAGCAGCTCTGTGGCCTTTCGAAGAGGGATTGCCTCAACCCACTTTGTGAAATACTCCGTAGCGGTGAGAATCCATATGTAACCATCGAAGGAGGATGGATTGTCCCGATTAAATCAAGCCCCCAAGTATGAAAAGGCCAAGGAGTGCGCATGTCTTGTAACAGCGTGGGAGGCTTGTGGCTCAAATTGGCATGAACTTGGCACGTGTGGCATTTCTTGACAAAGTCATGCGCATCTTTCTTCATAGTAGGCCAATAATACCCAACACTCAGTAGCTGCCAGTGAAGTCTCTTCATTCCCTGGTGCTCTCCACACTCTCCAGCATGTATTTCTTGCATTGCCTGATGCGCCTCTGGTTCTCCCAAGCATCTCAATGGTTCGCCATTAAACCCCTTACGATAGAGCGTCGACCCATCTACGAAGTACCTCTTTACCGTCTTCTTGAGCTTGTAGGCAAGTTTGGCATCGGTGGGTAGAGTCCCTTCAACAAAGAATGCTAGGTATGGGGCCCTCCAATCCTCTGCGAATGAGGTGGTGAAAGATTCTTCGATTGATGGCATCGTAGAACACGTGGGGCAAGCGGACTGGAGCTCGGCCGCTTGCTTCCTCATCTACGGCGATAATAACCCTTGCGTTGCAAGCGCCGATATAAACTAATCACCGGCTCCAAGCTACAAGTGGCGTTGTGTACTTCTTGCAACCTCTTTTGCGCTCTGTCATCCCTATACATCGGTCAGAATGCCCCCTAGAAGCCGTCTGTAGAGTTCTCCAAACATAATTGCATAGTCTTTCAGTCTTTAATGCTACCCCCTTCGCCAGCCTTTTCTTTGGTGGCCTTCTCCAATCATCTTCTTCTTCCAGCAGCTCCCCATGGGACATTGCTTCAACCATCGGCATATCCCTCTTTATCACGGTGATGTTAGGCTGCTCCTGGACAAACGAGAGCTTTGACCCCAATGTGGCCAAAGCATCAAGATACCTATTGGTGACCCCGGGATGTGCTCCATCACGACTTGCTTGAAAGAATTAATGATTCTTTCGGCGGTGCACGATATGGTGCCAAAGTTGCTTCCTTCACGGCAAAACTTCCTTGCGGTGACTTAGTACCAGATTTGAATCGCCGATAATCTTTATCCTTTCTACGCCCATTTCTCTTCTTGTAGATAACCCCATAACGAAAGCTTCATACTCCGCTACATTATTTGTGCATGGAAAATTTAGTTTGAATGAGAGGGCTGTGGCTTGTCCTTCGGGGTTGATAAGTACTACGCCTGCTCCTCCGCATGACTAGTCGTAGAAGATCCGTCAAAGTAAAGGGTCCATGGCGTCTCCTCCGTAATGATGGCCACCATTTCCGGCAGCTCCCCCAAAACTTCTTCAGAGAGAGTAGAATCTTCTACCTCAGGGAATAGGGCCAGCATATCAATCACAGCCTGTCCCTTAATTTCTTTAGGCGTTGTGCATGTGATATCAAATTCAGATAACTGTAGCAACCAGCGTGCAAGACGTCCGGATAGCACTGGCCTTGTGAGCAAGTACCTCACTGGATCCGACTTTACCACGAGCTGCAACTTGTGAGCAAGGAAGTAGTGTCGCAAGCGTTGTGCAGCATAGACGAGGGCAAGGCATAAAAGCTCTGTCTTTGGGTATCTTGTCTCAGCCCCTCTTAGTTGCCTACTCACGTAATAAATAGGACTCTCCTCCCCATCATGACCATCTTGGGCAAGCAAAGCCCCAACCGCAGCGTTTGTTGCGGCCAAATAAAGCTTGAGCGGAAGCCGGAATAGGTGCTCTCATCGTAGGTAGCTTGGTGATTATTTGTTGTACTTGCGAATAGGCTTCTTGGCATTCTTTGCTCCACGCATACGGTCTGCCCTTCTTGATCAAAGGAGTAAAAATGCTCATTGTAGCAGCGAGGCACAGGATAAAGCGTCGGATATATGAAAGTCTCCCCATGAAACTTTTCAATTCCTTTGCATTCCTTGGTGGTGCAAGTGAGTTTATAGCCCTAGTCTTTTCAGGATCCACATCTATGCCGCTGATGCACTTGAAACCCAAGGAACTTCCCGGATGAAACTCCAAACGCGCACTTCTTTGGATTCATTTTCAATCCATAGAGCCGACTCCTTTCCAAAGACCTTCCTCGGGACCTCTTGGTGACTTTCTCTGTTTTTGACTTTACCACAAGATCATCCACATAGTCTTCCACCTCTTTTCCCATCATGTCGTGGAATACCGCCGTCATGGCTCTTTGATAGGTGGCACCAGCATTTTTAAGCCCAAATGACATGACCGTGTAGTAGAAATTTCCGTATGGCGTCCGAAAGGCTGTCTTCTCGGCATCCTTGGGAGACATCTTTATCTGATTGTAGCCGCTAAATCCATCCATGAATGAAAGCAAACCTTGCCCTGAGGTTGAGTCAATCAAAATATCCATATTGGGCAAGCTCGGTTGAGATCTCGGTAGTCCGTGCATATCCTTATCACACCAGTCTTTTTCTTTACGAGAACAATGTTCGCTAGCCATGTTGGATGCTTGATTGGCTTGATGAACCCAGCAACTAATAGCTTTTCGATCTCCACCTTGATTTGCATTTCAATGTCGGGATGGAAATTCCTCCTTGGCTGCACAACGAGGTTTCGTACTTGACTCAATATTCAAAGTATGACTCACTAAGTTTGGATTTAGGCTAGGCATTTCCTCGTAGCTCCAAGCGAATATGTCTCGGAACTCTTTTAATAGTGACACCAACACTTCCTTTTCTTCCTTTGCCAAGTGAATGCTGATGGAGATGGGCCTTTGAACAGAGGGGTCATCACTCAAATTAATTGTTTCAGCTTGCTCGGCTACATGATCGAACCATCTTGCATATGCCTAGGTGCCGTCATTGGTTCTGAAAAGCGCAAAGCATGGGTGCTTCCTTCTCTGGATCCTCCTGGCCGCTTGCTTGCATCACTTCTTTTCCATACTCGGGGCTTTCCCGTAGAACTCGGTCGAGCCCCCAAACTTGTCATAAGCGGTATCTTGTCGTCCATCCGCAGCGTCACATTCGAGCATTGAGGCTGATTATAAGCATGGTTGTTGACTTGAATGCCTCTTCCTTTCCCGATCGACAATGGTTATGAGCTCCTCATTGCTCGGATCGCGAATTCGGTCCATGAAGGTAGGTGGGTCTCGAAGTTCTTGGATGGATTACTTCCAAAGACCGGTGCATTCGGTGTAGAATTCTCGCCTCGAGTAATGAGCTTCATTTTGGTTGAATGGCGCTTGATTTCCCGGTATGCGGAGTGGTCTTAACCCAATCCTCCCTTCACGCATTGGTGGTAAGTAGAAACCACAAGTTTGTGCTTGTTGAGCCATGGCCTTCCAAGTAAAGCATGGTAAGCCACGTCCACATCTACCACATAGAACTTAGTAAGTGACCGAATAGGCCCTACCTTCAAGTTTATTTGCATGTGTCCAAGCGTGATCTCGCTCTTATTCCCAAAACCACCGATGCTTGTTTGAGACTGCACGATTTTAGACAATGGAATGCCAGCTGCCGTAAGCACGGCAGAGAGGCAATATGTTGACAAGAAGAACTGTGTCTACCAAAGCCCTTCTTATAAACACATCATTGATTTGTCCCTCCAAGTAAAGTGGCCGCCTATGATCCGGTATGGGACCTCCATGTCTTCATCCGTAAAAACGATAGCATTGTCATTCTCCAAAAATGACCTTTGTGGTTGAGCAAGAAAGCAATGAGGATTTGAATCGAAGGAGATGTGCATGAGAGCTACAGAAATGCTTCCCTTGCTTGTGGCCCGAAACCTATTTGATCGAAGAGGGACTTGAATTTTGGGTTCCTCTGAAGGACTTGCGAAGTGTGGGCCCCTGTTTCAGACCTAGGTAACGCTTCATCACAGTATTTTTAGCCTCCGTAAGAGTATGGAATGTTACGTACATTGTTTTCCTGCCCTGCCAAGCCCCCAAGCATCGCTTCTTCCGGCATGTCCAACATAAATACTTCATTATCTGTATTGCCATCCCATCCGTCCGCCAAGTGGCCATGGTGTATTGTAACTTGAAGGTTTCGAGTGTTTACACCAAGATGCTTTTTCCATATTCCCGCAAGGTTCCCAAATAGCCTGCGGGCGGCTTTGGGTCGTTCTTCCATGGGTGACACAACTCATCGTCGTCCAGCAAGTCATCGAACATGTGATAACGGCAGCTATCTCTTTTCCCCTCCGTTTAGGCAAGGGGTCTTCGTCGATGGCTTGCTTCCTAGAGGGAAGCTCAAGAACTCCTTCATGTATTTTAGCATGTAAAATCCTCCTTAAGCTTTGACAAGCTGTGGTTGGATGCCCTACAAATTGGTGATAACGGCAGTACCTAGGATCATTTTTCTCCTCTCGAGTGGGAATTTTGTAGGGTCTAAGAGGCTTGATTGCGCCGTCGGCAATCATTGTATCAAGGATGGCATGGAATTCTTCGTCTTTGCATGGTAGTGGCGGGTATGTCTCCTATCCTTCCGTTTGCGTGAGTTGTAGTCACCGGATGATTTATCATCCACAGCCAATGTTTGATGCGTCTCTTTCTTCTCACTCCTCCGACTTGCTAGGTCCCGAAACCTACGTACAAAGTCCACGGGATCCTCCCCATGTTTTTGGCGAGTGTTGTTAAGTTGAGTAGTTGTAACTCTCTCCTCATGCGGAAATACTTTTGCGTAACCCGCTTGCCAAATCCTCCCATGAACGAACAGAGCCTGGTGCTAGTGTCGTGTACCATGTATAAGCACGATCGGTAAGGCTCTTTGAGAACTCACGGAGCCGGAGATTATGGTTGCCAGCATGTGGTCCCAAGGCATCAAGGAAGCGACTAACGTGCTCCTTCGAGCTTCCTTTCCTCCCATCAAAAGGACAAAGCTTGGCGCCTCGTAGCCTTTAGGATATGGCTGCTGGAGCAAGCTTGCTGGATACGATGGTTGAGGAACATACTTCCAATCCTCCTGGCTTCGACTTAGTTCTTTTTCCAACATAGCGATGACATCCTCTTGGGTGACAAAAATGGTCCCTTTTGTTCGGACCCTTTCCACAGAAGCAGACTCCTCCTGCGGTGTGTCTCTCGTTTTCTTCGCTTGGCTTGGATACCGAGCTTTTCGGTTCCTTGATTGTGTCCGCCATCTCCTTCGAAGTTTCTCCCATGGCATGGATGGCAGCGATGAGATCTCGAGAGGGTGAAAGCTCCCTCACTTGCACGTCCTTCTTCCCTAGAAGAGGCATTTTGCCTTGATTCCGAATCACCATGGTCCGGCCCATCTTGGGAGGTCATGTTGTTGCTTCTAGTCTTCTTCTTTGGAGGCATTAGTGAAAATGGCAGCTGATCCCCACAGAGTCGCCAATTTATGTAGGGGTGTTTTTGTTCCAGCCTGACGAATGGGCTTGGGCTCTTTGTAAGAAGAAAATGAACAAAAATCCCCGATGCACGAGTTCGAAAACCAGGACTCCCAAAAGAATTTTTAAAAGACTTGCTGAAGCCTTAGAGAAATACGTTTGGGTTCTTTTCACTAATAACCAGAAGAATGCATTAAACTTGTTAGGGACTTAGCATGAGGAGCTTGTGGCATGGGAGCTGAGCTTTTCACGGGTTTAGCAATTTGAGAGAGAGACTAAAGCATGAGTTTCCTTGAGAAAAAGTAGAAAAACAGGTTCTAAAGTGGAGAGGGGAGAATTAGGAGGATTTCTATCTTAGAAAGAAGAGAGAAACGATGGAAGTAGAAGATGGGGTAAATTCCAATTTTGCTTGACAAAGCTTGGTCTTGCTCTGGAATGGTGTGTGTTGATGGGTAGAGGAGCTCCTTTTATAGGCATTTGGAATTCTAATTATATGATCTTCCACCCCCATATTTTCCTTTGCTTCTTTCAATTCGCTCATTTTGGTGAAAACTCCTTGACCAGAGCGTACGAATCAATGGCTTCTTAAGGTTCCAAGGTTTTATGCGGCGAGCCTCCCCATGGGGGTGAGGCGCCACTTGCTTTTTCTCTTGGTTTTCAAACTAAGCTTGCAGAGGAAAGGGGAGAAGAGAGGAAATCGTTTGTCCAGTGGGTATTCCTCATACACCCGTAAATTTCCTTTGGCCTTTTCATGGTGGCTTTGTGGTTGACCGTTTATGGAGTTTGGACAGGGGTGGAACACGATGCTAGCTTTTTAGCAAGGATTTGGGCTGGGCTTTGTTCACAGGTTTTGGACTATCGGCACCCTCTTTTCCAGCACCCTTTGTGTTTTCGTCAAGCTGCTGGAAGTAGCCTATTTGCTTTGGGTGTTTTAACTAACGTGGGATTGCCTAATGATCACAGCAGCCTATGGGATGTTCTCCTAAGGCATTGGACCTATTTTTCTCTCTCATGCTAACCCATGTATTTGGGCCCGAGGAATGGGCCTGAGGTTTAGTGCTCCCAAGTGGCCTAAAACTTCCATTCCTTGGTCCCTCAATGGGCCCCGTGAGTACTCGCACCCATCCATACCACAACCTTCTCAAGAAGCCCGGTGATTACGTGGCTTGGGCCCACTTGAGCTTGTAGCATGGCTTGGTATTAGAATCGCGTGTCTATATGTCATGCTTGCGCTTGAGTTTCATTGTGACATAATAAGCCATGATTCGGGCCCAGTAGCATCGGATAAGTTGATGAGCGTGAACTTATACAGACGATGCATTTTTGGCCATTTTGTGCATGCTTGCTTGGCGTGGCGTGTGGCCTATAGCTTATGTAGGTGCACCCTACAATTTCTCGCATGTCCCGATCGTGCTTCTTTTGTGATTAATTATTTGCGCTGGGCCGAGAATAGACTTGGGCCTGCCCCTTGGATTTTGGGCCTCAACAGATACCCACTACACCTAGAATTTGCCTCATTAAAACATAACTAGCAAAATCCATATGGAGAAAAAAAAAAGGAAAACGAGAAACATTCTACAACCGTTTTCACTTTGAGGGGGAGGAAGCCACCATTCTTCCTCTCCTCTCTCCTCCTCTCTTCCTCCCCTTCTCCCTTCTCCCTTCTCCCTTCTCCCTTCTCCCTTCCCCCTTCTCCTTTCTCCCTTCCTCCATTCTCCTCGTTTTCCCAATTTTCAGAGATATAAGGTTTCCCTATTTGTCTTCGTTTTGTAATAATTTTCCCCCGCCCATTACAGGTGGGTGCGTCTCGACTTCGGATCTCCACCTGCGTTTCAGTGTTGGATCTTTACCACCATCTTTTTTGCGGTTTCTTCATGTTTGGAATAAGTCGCAGAGACTCCTTGGGTTTTCTGTGTAGTTTTCACCTCTTCTTTGTGAAAGCTTTCCACCTCTCTTTTGTAAAAGTTTTCCACCTCTCCTCTGTGAGAGTTCTATTTATTTTGTTATGTCTTGGTTTTTTCAAGCTTTATCTATTTTTGGGAACACATATTTTCGGCAATCGGTAAATGGGTGACACATGAAAAAAGGAATATTCCTTAGGTCAACTAATTTCCTTAATTAAATCCTATTTAATTTGACAGGAATCACCCCGAATTCTCCCTTGGAATCCGTGTCGGACCCTGTTTCCCGTCCGACATCCAAACGATGCCAGACCCACTTACTAATTTAAATGGTCAAGACTTCTACTGAAATTTCGGTAGAGCCCTCCTTGAAAAAACGAACATTTGCCCAAATTTTCCACCTGCAAACGACACAAGTAAAAATCCCAACTTGGAGCATGCACAATGCTAAAGCACAAAATTTACAAAATAGGCCACCGGCTTTAAATTCAATCCTATATGGGCGATATCAGAGCAATCTAAAAAATACTGTTTAATTTACAACCAAGGAGTTTCAAAGGAAAATAAACACGGTATATCCTACAATGATGCCGGAGGTACAAGGAGAGTGGCTTGGCTAGGATTCACAAGTCTCGTCGAGCTACGGCCTAGGGTGCGCAAAACAGAAATGTTAGTGGACAAAAATAAAGTTCAAACATAGTTATAATTGAACGCACTAACCCCACTGACAGGACCCACCCTAAATTCCACTTTGGAATCCGGGTGGAACCCCGTGCGTGTCCAACACCTGGCAGGTGCCGTGCACAAATGACCAACATACCCTTTTTCCCTAATAACCAGGATGACACTGCTTAAGGGTTTGACTTCTACCGGAAAAAGGGCAGAGTCTCCCTTGAAAAACGGACATTTCCCATTTTATTTTACCTGTAAATATCACAATTTAAATTCTCCCAATCGTTCAACATACACAGTCTAAAATCCGCATACCAAATTACCAAATTTACAATAACCTCAGGCCCCTTAATACCACATAAACAAATTATCAATTCCAATATGACCTGACTCAACAAATATCCAGAACTTAACCCTGCGGCTGCACCTAGGCTAGCGTAGGTTGCCTACGTACCGTTACTACGGGATCAAGCCTCACGTAGTTCTTTAAACAAGAAAATCAAACTCACACAAGATTATACAACCAAATACAGAGCTACCCATCACATTTGTATATATAAATTAAATCATGGCAGACATGATATAAAACTAAGAAAATTTGGTAAAACCGCATTAACCACGAGAAAACCTTTATATCAATATCCATAGTTTAAACACAACCTGCCTCAATCTTTCACATGTAAAAGCAAACCCATCACTTAAGAAAATTGTTGTGAATCATATAAAATCCTTAAAACTTAGAAAACTCTCAATCCTTGTCTCATAAATCTGAAAACATGCATTAAAACTTTCACCAATAAGTTTAAAGATAAAATCATCAATTTTAGTTTAAAACATCTCAAAACTCAAATACTATCCACCTAAGCATACCCCCAATCATATCCGTCAATTCCAAGTATCATTCCGTCAATTCCACCTAGCAGAATCGGGGGACACGAACCACGAGAAAACCTTTATATCAATATCCATAGTTTAAACACAACCTGCCTCAATCTTTCACGTGTAAAAGCGAACCCATCACTTAAGAAAATTGTTGTGAATCATATAAAATCCTTAAAACTTAGAAAACTCTCAATCCTTGTCTCATAAATCTAAAAACATGCATTAAAACTTTCAAAAATAAGTTTCAAGATAAAATCATCAATTTTAGTTTAAAACATCTCAAAACTCAAATACTATCCATCTAGGCATACCCCCAATCATATCCGTCAATTCCACCTAGCAGAATCGGGGGACACGAAGTCAACCCAAGAAGTAAATCCTAGCAAAATTGGGTGATCAGCCCGAAACGCAATCGTAGCAGAATCGGGGGACACGAAGTCAGCCCGAAACTCAAATCCGTTAATTCCACCTAGCAGAATCGGGGGGCACGAAGTTAGCCCGAAACGCAAATCCTTGCACCACATGGTTTGGGCGTCCCCGAGACTCGTGGGGCGTTATCATAAATGAGTAACTGTTCCGAAGGTAACATGGGGGGTACTCCTGTGGTGGGTTTGAAAATCATTTTCCGAAACTTATCATAAAATTCCTCTTTTTCCACAAATCCATTTTCCCAAATCCATTTTCCAAATCCTTTCTTGAATAGGTTATAAAATCATTTCCCAACTTCCCGAGCTCTTCAAATTTAACAATATGCATAATCGTAAAACTCATCTCAACCAAAATAGAATGCTCAAAAAGTAAAATCATATATCAATTATTCATAAAGCATTTCACAAATATCATATCATATAAACCATTATAAAACAACGTCCACTCACGTACTCTTGCAAGTCTTTTCTACCATTCAAAAGCATTTAAATTCATTCCAAGCCATCGAGCATATATTTAAATATGACCATATAATCATACATTTAATTAAATCCTCTATGAATATTTAATCAGTTTAACAAAGCATGAAAACTATTTTCGAATAAAAGTCCCTTCAATCAACTTTCTAGCGTCAACTAAGCCGACACTGCCCACTATCCAGGTCAACTGGCTCGTAGGGCCCACGACCTCAAATTGTTATGTGACAATTCATATTGGTCCATAACCATAAGTTAAACCTATCCTAAAAGTCTCGTCACGATCCAACAGTCGGTTTGACCCCAATCTCGGAATTTGACCAATTGGGCCCGCGGGGCCCACAACCTCTAATTTCCGATCCAAACATTCCTATAAGTCCAACAAAGTCTACTTATCAAGTACCGAGAGTTTGGTCTCGATCGAGTAGTCAGATCACTCGTGATCGCACGATCGATGACGACTTAATACTTAACCCTAAAATCGTTGATTCGGAGTATCCGGGACTCCAATTCTCGATCAACCAGTTCCTACACGATCGTAGAGGTGCAAGGAACAACATATTTGAAAGTGGGACCGATCGAATGGTCCAAACCTATTGAACTCAAATATCGCCTAATAGGCACAATATCCATTCGATAGTCAAATGGTATCCAATTTCTAATCCAAGCATACTGCAGTGCTCGGGACGACATGGGAAATATTTTGGAACTCAAAGAACTGCCGCCAAGTGGCCCACACACCGCCACCCACCACCGGCAGTGGTGGGTGGCTTGAGTGAATTCCGGTGATATGAAAAACTTCAAATCGCTGGCCAATACTTATACCTATAGAACCACCACAACTAGGGAAGCAAGTTTTGGTCTTGGACCATGGCCAAAAAGTGGCTGGAGCTAGCCGAAAAACACATCAACAGTCGAACAAAAACCTAGGTTTTAGATTGAAGTCTCAACACTCCAAATTGACCCAAACCACTTATGCAGATAGCTAGAGCTTGAGAAATGAAGAAGCATATCTCAATGTTGCTAGAGCTCGATTGGTGGCCGGGAAGTCGAACAGTCACTGTAGCTCGAAAAGGTTTTAAAATTCCCAATATGTCCTTTTAGTTTTTAGATATTTTCCCTATTGCTATAACTCGGAATTGAGCGTGCCGCCTGTCTACGAACTCGTATCAAAGAGCTCAAGACAACGGTGCAACTCAATTCCCCAAATTCATTTTTGAACAAAAATTGACTAAAATACCCTTATTCCCGAGGGCAAAAATGTAATTTCATAATTAATAATTAAATTAGGTCGGGATGTTACGCACTCTCTCTTCTCCTTGCATTCCCCCATGACCACCACCCTCCAACCCCTACGAATCCACAACCCAAGAACTCGAAACCCAGAACCCCAGCCCGACGAACCCAGAAGGACATGTAGATGAAAGCCACACATGATGCAAATCCAATAATTGGGTACCATTTTCTTCCTATATGTTGGAGAGGACCTCAAGATCATAAAAGCCCCAAAATTGGCATAGATTTGAAATTATTGATTAACCATATGAGATTCTGGTGCCTTCGACCCCAGATGCAATTAGGAATGTTTGCAAAAACTCTATCTTGGAGACGCCCATATCCTTCTCTAGCTATAAAGGGTACCTCAAATCCTCAAAGAACTTCAACTCTCACACAGATTTAATACTGAGTGAGAAATGAGAAGAAATAAACATAGAAAAATGGGTATTGTTGTCCCGAGTCTTTGGGATTTTATAAGTCAAAATAAGCAAGAGGAAACCTATGACAGTACGCAAGAAATGTGGAAGGTTTCAGACCATGTGGGGAATATGGCAAAGAAATCACAACTAACATGTACAACCTTGAAAATAAGAGTAAAAAAATGGAGAGAGAGAGAGAGTTTGAATTGAATGAATTTTCAGTGAAAGTGAGACATGTTATTTTGAATTTCCAGGCCTTATTCGTCAGCAATCGTAGAACAAATTTCAAGGCTTTCAAAGCTTGCTTTATGTTCTGGGGATGGAGGTCGAGGTCTCCGGTTTGAATCCCTTGGCCGATGCGAAATTGAGGAAGAAGAAATCGCCGCGGGGAGAAGAAAATTGCAGGGGGATGGGTTCTGTGGGTCTGGGTTCTTAGGGACTGGGGTTCTAGGTTATGGGTTGTGGATTCGTGGCGGTTGGAGGGTGGTGGTCATGAGGGAATGCAGGGGGAAGAGAGAGAGAGAGAGAGAGAGAGAGAGAGAGAGAGAGAGAGAGAGAGAGAGAGAGAGAGAGAGAGAGAGAGAGAGAGAGAGAGAGAGAGAGAGAGAGAGAGCGAGAGAGCGAGAGAGAGAGAGAGAGAGATTTATTTATTTATTTAAATTTGGTTTTTTTTTGTTTTTAATATTTTATTCATATTTTAATCAATTTAAAATTAACAAAAATTGTAAAATGTGGGACCCACAGTGCCACGTAGGCAACTAATAGAGAGATCTGAAGGAAACCCTAACGGCGCCACATTGTAACAAATTTAAAAGTTCAGGCTATGGTATTGTAAACATTAAGAAGGTATAGACTAACATGTCTTAAGGGTGTAACCACAAGGTATTAAAGTGTAATTAACCCTATAAATAATGCCACCAATAAAACCACAAATAATGCAATGCAACAAAACTTTGCTTTAACAGGACCCGACCCGAATTTCACCGGAACCCGTGCCGAATCCTGCTGACAACCGACATCATCGCGATGCCGGGCCCACATACTAGAAGAATCCCTCATCCCGAAAACAAATAAATAAAGGGGTCAAGACTTACGAAAAAGCAGGCGAGTCTCCCCTAGTACAACAACAAACCCAAAAGTTCAACACGAATATATACAACAGAATATGTATACATCAACAACAGACATGCTAATAATAATACAACACAGGCCTACGACCATCAAATTCAACCCTAAAGGGCAATATAGAGCATATCTAGAGTACTCAGAAGTAAAGTGACAGAATAATCGTTTGTAGACAAGGACTAGTGTCCTACATCAGGTCGAAAAGCTCGAGAAGAGAGTCACCCAGCCGGACCGATCAGACGCTACGACTACGGCCTGGGGAGCGCAAAACAGAAAGAGTGTGAGTGGACAAAAACAAGGTTTTTCATACTTAAATCAAAGTACTAACCCCACCGTTTCAAAAACAATGCAAACCATGCATATGAAATCATTTATATACGTAGTCATTCAAATCCCAATAGTTGCAATATAATAACACCATAATTATATCATAGTACTGTTTCCCATTCTTTCCCACACTCGGACAACCACGTGCTCGCAAGCACGACAAGCAAGGAAAGATCCTCACTAAAAGAAATATGAATAGGAAGATAATAAGACCTACATATAGTAACATAGACCTCAACACCGAAACACGTGTACCGGGGAAACAATCCAACAGGGGATCATTTGACTGGACACCGGGACAACATTCATGATGCGACCTATGCCTAGGATTTAACTGGACACTCAATCAACACCATAATGGCCTCGTGCCCAGGGTTAAGCCGTCCTAATGGGACTAAGCTCACAGGCCTATATGATAGAAACTTTCCAACCATAACTCCGAAATATGTCCTATGCACGCAGACTACCCAATTAAGGGTCTACGATTTACACCCCATTAAGGTATGCACCGGATCGTATCATACCTAATCCAGGTAATCGTATCATAAGAACAGGGAAGGTACATACAGGGGTGCCCACCGCACTCCACTCAACACAACTCGATTATACAGTACTCACATAATCAATCACATGTACCCAAACCCCAAATCATCGAGACACCAGGACATATATACGTCCAACAATCCAATAACATCATATATATACCCCATAAAAGGACATCACCGTCCCAAACATACAATTCTATAGTTAAAATAGTACCAAGCGTCAAATGATGGCATATCAATCCATGAACAATTAAAATGTCATAACCATTGAAAAACCATATTCAATCCGTATTCAAAACCCAAGTCAAGAAAACGTCAAGTCAAACTTCAAGTAAAATATATACTCCAAAACATAGTATAGGTACTATCCCTTAAAAATATAAGGTCCATACCCGAACGTATTGTTCAAAATATACATATATATATATATATAACTAAGTATATATATATATATATATATAACACAACGATCCATTAAAATACCAAAACTCAAGCCGAAGCATTCGAAATTCCCACGTATCACCGACATCCCTTAAATTCATAGTTAAAACAATATAAATAGTGATTCATTAAAATATAACCAATAGTCCAATCCCATATACATATATATCCCAAAACTCCATATCAAAGTAGATATACCTAATTATATTCAAAGTAGGTATATATATATATATATATATATATTCAAAGTAGATATATGTATATACTCAAAGTAGATATATTTATGTATATATTCAAAGTAGAT
The DNA here is from genome assembly GCA_024362665.1 of Prunus padus. NCBI lineage: Eukaryota > Viridiplantae > Streptophyta > Magnoliopsida > Rosales > Rosaceae > Prunus > Prunus padus. The sequence goes on along the minus strand of JANFAM010000011.1, from coordinate 3,204,343 downwards.
ATATACATATATATATATATATATAAATATACATATGATCAATTCCCATTTATCCGACCTATAATCTCGTTATTCCCATTAATCCGACATATTCCTTCCAAGTTGATCTATATGTATATATATACATATATATATAATCGAAATATAAGTAATTATATTTCATAAGGTTTAAACATCAAAACCGAATATGTAATCAACCGGACTATACTAACGTCCAAATCTTACCGCCCAAATACTCATTTCAAAGTATAGATATAAGTTTCTCAAAAGGATATAAGGTATAACCCACAACATTCGTAACGATAAAATATCAAAGTCCGAAACCCAACAAAACCATAAACTCATTTATTAAATATAAAACCCAAGGAAAATCCATCAAATTCCCACCGTACCCAAATCCGTACGTAAATACTATCAGACGCTTGACTCGTCCCAAAATCAATACTTAAAGATAAGCATAATAATAAAATATAGCCAACAGGGCCCCACAAACAAACCGGCAACCCAAATCAAGTATAAAACTCAAATATCAATTCAATCATCCAATAAGATCATTAAAGCCAAATTCATGATTTAAAACAATGTTTAAATCCCAATTTATATGCATCGCATTCAATTCATTTAAAATCATGCTCGTTAGAAAACAAAGTCCACTCACCTTTGGTCCCACGCTGCCCAACCCCGAAAGTGTCCCACTCGAAGATCACGAGGAGCACGAGAACCTAATTCAAGAATACGAGGATTAATTAATAACCCGAACCGAAACGATAACCTTAAAAGTCAACCCTAACTAATCTGACTCAAGTGTACCAATACGTCGTACGAAGAATTCTAAGGTCAAACTACTTCTTTTAACCAGTGGGACCGCCCCGGAAGACTCACGGTCAACTGACGGTCAAACACCCCTTTTTCGGTCAATCCGGGCCCGCGGAGCCCAAGACCTCCAAAAGGATCCGGACATTCCTAGAAGTCCAACAAAGTCAACTACGTGGCAAGGCGACCTCGGGAGACGCTCGGTCAACCCTGGTCAAACTTGGTCAAACTAACCCGACTAGGTCAAACCGGGCCCGTGGGTCCCATGACCTCCAAACTTAGATCCGAAAGTTCCTATAGGTTTACTACGACTTAGAGAACACGTCTTGAAAGTTTGGTCTCGATCGAACGGTCAGATTGTTCACGATCGGACGATTACAGTTTAATTATAACTTCAAGTCATTGATCCGAAGTATCCGGGACTCCGAATCACTATCCGTCAAATCCTATAGACTCCTAGAAATATGAGGAACAACATACGTGAATTCGGATTTGATCCAACGGTCCGAACACATCGAACCCACACAACGCATAATAGGCGTACGTTGGTTCGAGGTCCAAACGACGTCCGAATCAGAATCCACGCACACGTACGCGCTCGTGACGACACGAGGATTGCAATGGCACACTGAACCGCAGCCACACTCCAGCCCACGCGCCGCCGTGGATTGGGTGCCTTGATCAAATTCCGATCACCCGGAAATCATTGAATCTAGCCACAATTCACCTACATATCGACTCAGCTCATCAAGGGGAGTTCAAAACCGTTTAGAGCCGCCGGAGAACCGGCCGGAAACACCTCCAGATCACGGCCAAACCACCTAGGGTTTTGGCCGGATCTGAGTTGATCGGAACGGCGGCTACGCCGCCCATTTTTTCGCGCATGGTGGGGGAAAGGAAGAGGAGGAAGGGGCAAACCTTTTCCAAGTGGCGGTGTTGTCTGGAGTGATCGGAGCAGTCGCCGACGTTAATGGAGTTTTCGCCGGATTTTGCAGAGCTTCCAGTCGACGATCGTCGTCGAATTGGCCGGTGAACAGGGGTGGGATGTGACCGGGAGGAGGAGGCAGTTCATTTGTGACCGGTGCCGTGGCCAGTGGTGGCCGAACGAGTGAGTTGCGACGGTGAACAGTAACCGGCGCGATTTTGAGGAGAGAGAGGCTACGCGAAGAGAGAGAAGGAAATCCTCAAATCTGATTGGTCCACGTGTATATCTAGGGTTTTAACAAATTCTGAAATGACGAAAATGTCCTCATTTTGATCCGAAGCTCGTATCGAGACGCGCCGCCTGTCAACGGACTCGTTTCGACGAGACAAACGCAATGGCGCAACTCGTTTCGCCAAATTCCATCCCGTAAATATCGTTGACCAAAATGCCCCTTTAATTTATTAAATTCCTATTAAATTCAAATTTTTATTATTTTATTCATTTTATTCATTTTAATTTCCTTTTAAATCATTATAATTATCCAAATTAATTAATTCATTTTCTTTTAAATTTTAGGTTAGGGATGTCATATTGCTTTGTCTAATATAGTACGGAAAATTCTACAGTCCTTTGGTGTATGTTTTACACCAAAGGATATGGGCCCTTAGATTGACATTAGTGGGATATGGACTAATCTACACCCTTGGTATGGAAAATCGGAAACCTGGTATTGGAGGTAAAAAGGTTTATTAAATATTAAATTATGTTACACATCAATTGGCAAATCGATACTCATCAATTGCCAAAGGTTTATTTTTTATTATTTTTTGTTACAAGTTAACAAAACAATTTCAGTTTGGCTATTTGGATTTATATAAAGCTACCCAAGTTTTTTTTTTTGGGTTACAAGTTAGTGAAATTGCCTATTTTGCTTTCACTAAGCCACCTCAAGTTAGCAATTGACAAACAAGAACCATGTAATTGCACTTTAAATTTGCGAAAACCGACTGCCTGATTAGCAATTGCCAAACTACTTCTATCATTTGAGCTCCAAATTGCTCCTACGAGTTTATGGATACAATTTACAATTTCCTGGAATTCTCATGTCCAAAATAGTGTAACATGTAACATCCCGCTCCTAAATTAATATTTAAGTATTAAATTATTCAAGTAAAAGACATTTTTACCCCGAAAGTATGATAAATTAAATAATTAAGTTAAGTAGACTACAATTTAAATAATAATAAAAAAATAGATTTTGTACTGTAGCTACAGTGCCGTGCTACAGCGATCAGGTTTTCTTAAAATTCTGGTTCTCTCTCTCTTGCTCACACTCTCCATTTTGGGCTACCACCACCTCTTCCGGCCACCAAACATGGTATGGTTGGTACCAAAATGACCGTACGGCTGTCCTCTTTCCATCCCACCACTGCCCAGTCGTAGCCGCCGCCTATAGTAGCCGGAAACTGCGAAAAACTGGCCGAATTTTGTAAAAACTTTACGGCGATCGTACGGGCTGCTCCGGCGACCATTTCAGGCGAATGAGGTATGAAAACGTAACTACTTTTCTAGCTCTAGCTGATGGTTGGATAGGTTTTGATCAATTCCTAGCGTAGATAGTTTGATCTATAACTCACAGTTTAGGCCGGTTTTGAGATCGGGTTTTGACTCACTTGCGGTCCGAATTGGACTTTCCTGTAGTTGACTTTTATGTTCTGGGGGTCGAGACCTAGTTGTAAGTGGAAGGAGGGTTCTTGGCTTGAAGTTTGTCCGAACGTCAAAAATTATCGCTTTTTAACCCCCGAATCTCCCAGCGCGTGTTCCCACACGTGGGTTCACTTTTCACTGTCAATCTTCATTCCTAAATTATACTTACATCGTCATGCACGTAGGCGTGCTCGGATTTCAATTTGGAGTTCTTATGACAATCGAACGGATTTACGCCTATTGTGCGTTATCCGGGTTCAATGTGTTCGGTCCATCGGATCGGTTCCAATTCTTAGTATGTTGTTCCTCGTATTTCTAGGATCGTGTAGGAATTGACGGATCATGGATCGGAGCCGGATGCTCGGATCAATAGCTTAAAGTTTAATTAAACTAAAACCGTCTGATCGTACGGTCGTGAGAAATCTGACCGTTCGATCGAGACCAAACCTTTGGGACTTGATAAGTTGACTTTTTTGGACTTTTAGGAACGTTCGGATCCAATTGGAGGTCGTGGGCCCCTTGGGCCCTGGTTGACCATATTCGGGAAGTTTGACCAAGGGTTGACCGTGCGTCTCCCGAGGTAGTTTCACGTGTCGGAAAACGTAGTTTGACCTTATAAATACCCCGTACGTTTATTATTATTATTATTATTATTATTTGTTAGGTTTTAATTAAAGAAAGTAAAATTATTTAGGAAAAGGCCAAAGGAGAATTTTTTTTCTTATGAAAAGGCCAATGAATTTAGTTGTTTTGGATTGAAACAAAACAACTACATTGGCCTTTTCCAAATTATGAAAGTTTTGGTTGGCTAAAAAAACCTCTCATATTATTATTATTATTATTATTATTAATACTATTGTTATTGTTATTTTCTATTAATATCTTTGGAGTGGTTTACTTCCATATATATATATATATATATATATATATATATGTGTGTGTGTGTGTGTACATGCATTGTGTTATTGTATGTAAGCAATTGTGGGTGGATATATATAAGTAAGGGTAAGGATTTAATTAGATATATGAGTATATGTTATATTTAATTTATGCTCGATGTTTTGGGAATGGACATGTTTGGTTGAAACTTACTTAATTTGGGGTAATGAGGATATGAGATTTGTCAGGGTATTTATTATTATTACTTTAATTATTATTTATTTAAGTAGAAGGATTTGGACTTCGTTTTCAAAGAGGAGACGTTGTTTATTTATTAAAGACTGAAATTTTGGAAAGTATAAAATGTGGATTTGAGGAAAAAAAAATATTTTGGGAAAGTTTTAGAAAGTTGGTTTTCAAACCCACTTTAGGGTACCCCATGCGGCTTTCAGTAAAGTTGTTCTTGTGATAACGCCCCACGAGTTTAGGGGACGCCCGAACCATGAGGAGCGAGGACGCGTTTCGGGCTGACTTGGTGTCCCCCGAATCTGTGAGGATACGCATGTCAGGTCAACTATGTGTTCCCTGAGTTTTGCGAGGATACGCGGCTCAGGTTTGACTATATGTCTCCTGAGTTCTGCCAGGACGCGGCTCGGTTCGACTTCGTGTCACTGGGTCCTGCGAGGAAATGGAATTGACGGCTAAAGGTTGGAATTGACGGATAATCAAAAGATACGCACCTCAAGCTGACTATATGTTCTCTGAGAGTCGCGAGGATACGCACCTCAGTTCGACTATGTGTTCCCTGAGTGTTGCGAGGAACGCATCTCGGGCTGACCTTGTGTTCCCCGAGTACTACAAGGATGTAACTTGTACATGATATATGGAATTGATGATTGATACTTGGGAATTGACAGATTATGATTGGGGGTACACCTAGGTGGAGGTTATGTACAGATTTGAGAGGTTTCAAACGGGAAATTTATAATTTTATTTTGGATACTTATGGGTAAATGTTTTATTATCTATTTTCATACTTATATGACAAATGATGGAAATTTTCTAATTTTAAAGAGTTCTTGCGATTTATGGTTGGGTTAATCAATATATATATATATATATATATATATACATTGCTTGATTCACATGGATGAGGTTATTTTGGACGACGTTGAAATGTAATGTTTGGAACAATTGTAGCCTGTAACAGATTGTATTAGATTGTTTGAGTTCTAAATTCTTGAGAAAGAGCTACGTGTGGCTTGATCCCTCAAGGAGGGTACGTAGGCAGCCTAGATTAATCTAGGTGCAGCCATGAGCAAGGATACTATGGAATTTGGTTATGGGCTTGAATTGGAAATTTATTGAACATTTTAGTTGAATTCAATCGAATTGATGTGCGTGCTCAAGGTCCGATTGATATTTGAGATATGAAGCTTGTTTGATAATGAACTCCACGTATTGGATTTCCTTATGTAATCCTGTTGTTAATGATGATGTGCTTGTTAATATAATGACTACTAAAATGAATATAGCTGAATGGTTGGCTAGGATTCACCTTGGATAATATATGATGGCAAGAAATGTTGATGATAAGACCGAATTGATATATCGAGAATTGATGATTTCAAGGGATGAAGATGTTAGGTTTAAATTGATGTTAACGCTTATGTTTGGATTGTTGTAAGGCCGGAGGCAAGTTAATCTAAATGTTTTTAGATGTGTGTGATTATAATTTGTGCATGCTGAACGATTGGGAGTATTTAATTGTGTTTTGTACATGTGTAAATTTTTGGGAAACGAGCAAATTAGAGGGGAGACTCGCGAATTTTCTAAGTCAAACTTTAAATAAGAGTTTTAGTTTAAAAGAGCAAGTTGGTCATTCGAGCCCGGCACGTGCCAGATGTTGGACATGCACAGGGTTCGACACGAATTCCAAAGTGGAATTTGGGTTGGGTCCTGTCATAAAATAAGTCATTACTGTTGTAAACCTTGGTTTTTACAGGAATGAGGACCCAATTTTATTTCTTCAAAGTCCAACCAATACCTTAATATTGTAATTCAGATCCTTTTATGGATCAAAGTGAACCTTAAAGTTGTAATGATGATGCCAAATCTTGTACATTTGAACCCGAATATTGTAATCTACAAGATTAGGGATAAACATTATGATGTTATGGAACGCTCATGTCCCAAACACTGTAATACGAGTGATTAGTGTTGTAAACTCATGTTTTTACAAGATTAGGGATAAAATTTACAAGATTTGGGAACCACCATGTCCCAAATATTGTAACTTGAGTCCTTAATATTGCAAACCCTTGTTTTTACAAGATTATGGATAAATATTTTAATGTTATGAAACTCTCAATCCCAAATACTATAACACCAGTCCTTATTCTTGTAAATGCAATAGTTTACAACATTAATGACTCGTATTACAATACTTTGCATCATGATTACAACTTTAAGGTTCTTCCTAATCCACAATCTTGTAATACCCTAATTTACAATAGAAAAAATCTCTTTTACAAAGTTAAGGTAAGAGTTAACCTTGGAGAAATAAATGTGGTCCTTATTTTTGTAAACACAAGAGTTTATAGTATTAAGGACCCCTTTTACAATATTTTGGACCTCAGTATTCCATAAACTTGTAAAATGTATCTATAAATGTGTAATATCATAAATTACAATAGAAATTATCTCTATTACAGGGTTAAGGTAGGGTGGATCTTGGAGATGTAAAATTGGTCATTATTCTTGTAAATGCAATGATTTACAACATTTAAGACTCATACTACAATAGTTTGGACATAAGAGTTCCATAAACTTGTAAAGTGGATAATTAATCTTGTAGATTACAAGATTTGGGTTCTCATTTATGATTTTGTGCACCATGATTACACTTTTAAGGTTCTTCATAATGCATAATCTTGTAATACCATAATTTACATAAGAAAGGATCCCCTTACAATGTTAAGGTAAATGTGGATCTTGGAGAAGCAAATGTGATCCTTATTCTTGTAAATACAAGGGTTTACAATATTAAAAACCCATTTTACAATGTTTTGGACATCAGTGTTCCATTAACTTGTAATGGGGATCATTTTTATTGTAAATTAGGGTATTACAAGATTATGGATTAGAAAGAACTTTAAATTTGTAATCAGGTTGCAAAACCTTATAAATGGGAAACCAAATCTTGTAATCTACGAGATTATGAATCCACTTTACAAGGTTATAGAATGCTTACGTCCAAAATGTTGTAGAACTAGTTCTTAATGTCGTAAACCTTTGTATTTACAAGATTAACGACTACATTTGAATAAGACAAAGTTTCTTTTCCAAAACAAAAGAATGATACAAATTAAATATTAAGAAAAGTTAGGTAGGAACTCAAAAAAACAAAAACAAAAACCGGGCAACTTGAGCAACATATTTCATTTAAAAAAAAAATTCTTGGTGTATTGATACACCAGGTGCACCGTAGAAGGTACAAGTATAGTACTATCACTACAATTACTTTATTAATTTGGTACCGACAGACAGAAAGGAAAGAGAGACCATTTTGGTAATTCCGAGAAAAAGTAAGGGGATATATAATACATGACGCATGAAGATAGCTGGCAGCATTACAAGTGCAAGTAAAATTTGGTGTACTGCATGTTCTCTGCTGCATCCATATCCACCACCAGTTTGTCTGCTTCACAACACAAACTCCAAAGAAGAATGGAATTACAGAGAAAGTACTGCAGCAATCTTTTCTATTTTCTTCTTCTTCTTCTTCTTCATTCATTCTTCTTCTCAGGATCTGTTGATGCTTACAAGAACTACACAGTAGGAGACTCTTTGGGTTGGTATGATAACCTCCAAAACCCCAAACTTAATTACCAGAAATGGGTTGCTGCCAAGAACTTCAGCTTGGGAGATTTTCTCAGTAAGCTTACCTAAACCCTACCCTTCAATTCATTTATTTGCTTGCATAATTACTTCCTCTCTCTCTCTCTCTCTGCCCTTCTTTTACCTCCTCTTTATTTGCGTCAAATAATATTAATTTGGTGCTGGTTCATCTTAAATTGTGATATTAATTGGTATTTATTTGCACAGAAATTCTATATTTTTATTTTGTAGGATTATTAATTTGATGCTGTTCTCGGATCCATGGCTAACTTCCAAGAACAGCATCAATTTTAGTGTAAAAAAGGTCAAAGAGAGAAGCATTAAGAAAAGGGCATCTTAATTACCCAAAAAAGGGCATCTTAGTTTGCTCCAATTACAATCAATTGCATGGACTTTTCTGTGAAACCATGTGTTCTTCACGTGCAGTGTGGCCACCCTCGACGCCAACTGATCACATCACATGCAATACACTTATAGAAATGTTTTTTAAAAAATTTTGTGGAAATTAATTAGTAATATTTTTTTTTGGTAAATTAGTTTATAAAAATGCCTTATCTTTTGTTTTTTAAGAGGAGCGGATAGTGGTTGGGAAAATGGATGGCAGTACATGATGAGTTGGTTGACAGTATGTTAGAATGTGCAACATGAACACTTCATCTTTTTTTTTTATTGTTTATTTTTGAGTATAATAATATTTGGGTCAAATGGGAAGAGAAAAGGGAAACAAATGCTTTGATTAACTAATAATTAAGTTTATGACAAAAAAAACTAATAATTAAGTTAAGACCCTTAAGTTAAATAAATGCTGGGTGAGGCGAGTTGGTGAGGGCAATGAGACTGTTCTTGCACCGAAGTGTGAATTTTTTAAATAAATTAAATTAATTTAGAGTATTTTATTCCTCGCATAAAAAACAAAAATTGTATTTCTATGCTGATTATTTTTTATTTATGTTTATGTGCAGTTTTCAACACTGACACGAACCACTCGGTTGTGCAAACATATAACTTGACGACATACAAGCTGTGCGATTACGACGATGCTCAAGAAAACGACACAATCCAATGGTCGTCGGCAGACCCTTCAAACACGGCCCCACATCCAGTCTCCGTGGCAGTGCCTATGCAGAAAGAGGGCATGTCGTATTTCTTTTCGGGCGATTACGACGGCGAGCAATGCAAGAATGGCCAGCACTTTAAGATTAACGTCTCTCATGGCCAAGGCCTGCCCAAGAGCTTACAAGACCCGGCCGCACAGAATCAGTCCCCAGGTCCAGCAAGCGGGCCCCAGTCTGGCAACGACGACGATTCGATCCCGGATACAATCGTTCCTTCCAATTTCGATCACCCCCTCGAGGACGACACAGAGGATAAAAACCCATCTGGGTCGGTTCCTTTATCAATTTATGTGAAGCGAGGAATGGCAGTTCCGTTTTTTATTTTATTAATGAGTTTTTATATTTTTTGATTATTATTTTTTACATTTTCAAAGTTATTTATTATTTATTATTTTTTTAAAGTAACTAGTTTAGAATTTTTCTAAAATGGGCTTTTTACTAAAAACCTATTTTAATTTGGTGTGTTCACTGTACGTGGTTTGTTTGCTTGGTTAGGCATTGGTTTATTGTATTGTAACAAGTTAATAAAATAATTTTAAGTGTTGGCATATGCGTTACTTATTGTGGAGCATTTCACTTACCACTTTAATTCAAGGTGTATTATTCTCAATACTTGACACGTGTTTATGAGTATAATCATGGTTCTATAAATACAAAATAAAGAGTTCACTATAATTATATTTATGGATACGTATCAGGTGTTAAGTAATGATATACCCAGGGGCGGAGCCACACACATGCCAAAGGTGGCTGTGCCCCCAATTCTCATGAATTCTATTGAAGTTTTTATATAAAACTTGGAAATTGGTATGTAATTTCATACCTTTTACAGCTATTGGCCCCTTTAATATTTAGATTCTAGCCTGACAGGACCCGATCCGAATTCCACCCCGGAACCCGAACCAGACCCTGCTGGTTTGCCCGACATCAACCCATGTCGGGCCCACAAACGAAACAGTTACCCTCTTCCCGAAACAAAAGTGAAAGGGGCCAAGACTTCTGCCGAAAAACGGGCAGAGTCTCCCCTGAAATAAGGACTATCCCAAAAATTACAACCTGTTCAAACAAGCAACAGTTTACAACCCAAGCGCCAGCATGCAACAACGAATACAACAGTGGCCTCCGGCCAACAAATTCAACCCTAACAAGCGATACAGAGCATTCTAAGAGTCAGCGAAATAGAAATAACAGAATACAAAGTTTAGGGTTCAAGGACGACAATCCTACCCTTCAAACGAAGCTCGAGAAGAGAAGCACACGGCCGAACAGTAACGAAGTAACTACGGCCTAGGGGGCGCAAAACAGAAAGAGTATGAGTGGACAAAAACAAAGTTTAGTAGTTCAAATCAACGTACTAACCCCACCGTTTCAAAACAATGCAAACCATGCATATGAAATCATTTATATACGTGCTTGATTTAAAAACCATACTATCCCAAAATACGTGAAAATATTTCCAGCTCAAAACCCTTTTTCCGAACAAACCAACCTTTCTCTTTTCCCGAGGCATAACCTCCCAAATCAAACCCAACGTAGGTATGTATAAAAACATAAATAGAAGAAGTAGATAAACGTGAGTACGAATGTGTCATAAAGCTCCATAAACCAAAACAATATTTAAAATACCAAAGATCTCGCTCACGCCGAGAAAACCAAACCCGACAACAATATAGAACTCAATTGTAGTTCAAAGCATTTATATAAATATATATATATAAGATCAGGATTTACAATCCAATAAGTAAAACATATCAAGTACTGAAATCCAATCAAGTACTGCAATCGAATCAAGTAAACAGCTTCCCAAAGTTCCCCACTCTCACAACCACGTGCTCACAAGCATGACAAGCGAGGAATGATCCTCACTAAAAGAAATATGAATACAAAGGTACTAACACACGCGTGTAGGTATAGTATAACCTCAACACCAAACACAAGTACCAAGGAAAAACAATCTAACAGGGGATCATTTGATTGGACACAGGTACAATCTCCTCGAGACCCCGTGCCCAGGGTTGAGCCGTCCAAATGGGACTAAACTCACAGGTCTATATGGCAGAAACTTCCAAACCATATCTCCGAAACATGTCCTACGCGCGCAGACTACCCCGTTAAGGGTCTACAGCTACACCCCGTTAAGGTATGCACTGGATCGAACCATACCAAATCCAGGTAACTGTATCAAGAATAGGGGAAGGTACATAATAAGGTGCTAACAGCACTCAAATCAATCGCCACGCGATAATCAATATACACATATTCAATTCCAATGTACCCAACCCTAAAACATCAGATACCAGGTCATATACAAGTCCATCAGTCAAATACCCAATATAAATACTCAAAATCAGGACATCATCATCCAACACATATATTTCTATATTTAAAATAATCACAAGGGTCAAACGACCGCATAACAGACCTTAATCCATTCAAACGTCCCAATCATTGAAAAACCATATTTAAATCCCAACCAATGCTTAAGTCAAGCACATCAATTCAAAACCCAAATAAAACGCAAGTCGCAATGACATACATATAATAAAATATAGCCATGAAGGCTCCAATACTTAAACCGAAACTCGAAGTTCATAAACGTCATTATTAAATAAATTCTATTAAAACCATGAATCTTCAAATCTAAGATTCAAGACAATTATTCAAAGTGTATCAATATATATATATATATATATATACGTATAAGTGTAATAACCCGATCCTAAATTAATATTTAACTATTAAATAATCCAAGTAAAAGACAATTTCACCTTGAGAATATTTTAATGGGACTTTAAATGAAGAAAATACAATTTGTGTAAGTAAAAAGAAAAGAAGAAAAGAAAAGAAAAACAAAACAAAACAAACAAACAAACAAAAAAAAAAAAAAAAAAAAAAAGGAAAAAAAAAAAAAAAAAAAAAAAAAAAAGAAGGTTGAATTAAAAACCAAAAAGAGGATCGGCAAAACCGCCCCCCTGTTTTTTTTTTTCTCTCACGGCCCGACACCCCCAACCCCCATAACCACCACAATTCAGCCACCCAGCCCACCGGACCACCACCCACGTGACCGGCTCAGCTCCCGACGCACTCTAGTCCCGGTACCGTCGTCACACCGCAGAAATGCCGGAAAAGCCACGCTTTTGGCCGGAATTTACGTAAACTTTCGGCCCTCCGTTCTCTCTCCTCCGGCCACCGATCGGGACGAGTGAGGTATGCTTTTCCACCTATTTTTCATGCTCTAGCTGATGGTTGGGTAGGCTTTGATCAAATCGCAGCGTAGGTTGGTTATAATTATTGTTAAAGGTTTGACAGAATTTGAGGTTAGGTTTTAACCCACTTAGGGTCCGAATTAGGCTTTTCCATAGTTGAAGAAAGTGTTCGGGAGGTTGAGAACTTGTGGTAGCCGGAAGGATAGCTCCCGGTTTGAAGTTTGACCGAAAGTCAAATTTTATCGCTTTTTGGCATTTCGGGCTGCCAGCGTATTTCCACTCACTGGCCCACTTTTAATTGTCAAACTTCATTCCTAAATTACCCTTACGTTGTCACGAGCACGTAGGCGTGCACGAATTCAATTTGGAATTCGTGATGACGAACGGATTTACGCCTATTGCGCGTTATCAGGTTCAATGTGCTCGGACCGTTGGATCGGTCCCAATTCTTAGTATGTTGATCTAGAAAATTCCAAGATCGTGTAGGATTCGACGTATCGTAAATCTGAGTCCTGGATACTCCGAAAATACCAACCCTAGGTCTAGGATTACGGATAACCGTCAATCGCTTTGATCGAGACCAAACCTTCGGGATAAGCTTTATAAACTTCATTGAAGTCTTTGAAACTCTTAGAGCATCTATTGGATGTCACAAACCCAACGGGCGACCGGATTGGATTAACTTAATATTTTAATTGGATAATTCATTTCGGGAGTATTAAATTGTTTTAGAGTTTAATGGGCCTAGAGACACTTTCTACCTAGTAAGAGCACTTTAAGGTCCTGGGGTCAGGTTTCTGTTAAAATAATTATGCTGAGCTATTTAAGTTATTAAATGGTTTTGTCAAATACTCGTAATTAAACTTTTATGATTTATGTGTTACAAGCTTGGAACCGAACATAATTGGTCTTATTTCAAATATTGTTATGAATATTGGTCTAAGCTTGGAATTGGTTTGGAATTGAGATTTGTGTTTTAATATTGCGGAACTTGAATGATTTGGAAAGATGAGTTTTATTTATGTTTAATGGTGGATATTGTTTTGGAGTTGATATATATATATATATATATTTATATATAGTTATATTGTGATATTGAGTGGATGTGTTTGGTGAATCTTATTAAAAAGGAATTGGGGTACTAAGGATATAAGATATTTCAGGGTTATTATTGATATTATTATTATTATTATTATTATATTATTTATTATTTATTAAATAGAGGGGTTGGGTTTTCCTTTTCAAAAAGGGGACTTTGTTTATTGGTTGAAGATTGAAACTTGGAAAGTACAGAAAATGGATTTGTGGAAAAGGGTATTTTGTGAAAAGCTTTGGAAATATGGTTTTCAAACCACCACGAGTACCCCTGGTTGCCTTCGGTATGGTTACCCCGTTATGATACGCCCACGAGTCTCGGGGACGCCCGAACCGTGTGGAGCGAGGATACGCGTCGGGCTGATCACCCGTTCTAGCGAGGACGCGGCTCGTTGACTTTGTGACTCCCGAGTGTCTTGCGAGGACGCGGCTCGGTTGACTTTGTGACTCCTGAGTGTCTTGCGAGGACGCGCTCGGACAGACTTCATGTCACCGAGTCTTGCGAGGAAATGGAATTGACGGAAAATCAAGGATACGCACCTCAGGCTGATTACGTAATCCCCGAGTGTCGCGAGGATGTAACGGTACATGATATATGGAATTGACGGATATGTTTGGGGGTACACCTGGGTGAGGAGTGTTTTGATATTCAAAGATGTTTTTAAACAGAAATTAATGATTTGACCTTGGATACTTATTGGTGGGAACCTTATTATATATTTTCATATTTATGAGGTAAAGAATGAAAGTTTTCAAAGCAAATGATATTATACTATTTATAATCATACTTGAATCAGAGATTATTGTGAAATCACTTGGGTTCATGTGGGTTTTAATCGATTGATTATAGTCGGGATAGTTTAATAATTGAAAATATGTGGGAATATTAATTCAAGTACTTTATGATTTAAAGTTTAGTCTTTTAAGAGCTACGTGTGGCTTGATCCCTCCTAGAGGGTACGTAGGCAGCCTAGATTAATCTAGGTGCAGCCACGAGCGAGGATACTATGTAATTTGGTTATGGGCTTGAATTGGAAATCTATTGAACATGTTAATTGAATAAAATCTGAACGGATGTGCGGACTCAATGCTTGATTTATATTTGAGATTTGAAGCTTGTTGAGAATGAACTTCAAGTATTGAATTTTCTTACGAAATACTTTTGTTATTAATGATGTGCGTGTCGAATTAATAACTATTAAAATGAATGTAGCTGAATGTTTGGCTAGGATTCGTCTTGGTGACATTTGATGGCTAGAAATGTTGTTGTTAAGCCCAAATTGATATTTATATCCTGGAATTGATGATTTCAATGGATGAAAATGTTAGGTTTGAATTAATGTTAATGCTTACGTTTGATTTTGTTGTTGGGTCAAGGCCTTTTAGTTCAAATATTTTTTTAGTTGTGTGAGACTCTCTTATACGCATGTTGGAAGTTTGGGGATTAAGAATTGTGTTTTGTTCGTGTGTAAAATTTTTGGGAAACGAGCTAATTAGGAAGTTAATTTGAAGTCAAACCTTCAAAAGTTGTTTTCTTGAGTTGGGTAGTTAAAAAGGGCAATTTGATCAAGTGTGCCCGACACCCGACAGTGTCGGACACGCACAGGCTCGGCTCGGATGTCAAAGTGGAATTTGGGTCGGGTCCTGTCAATAAGTATACATATATATATATATATATATATATATATATATATATATATAAAACCGAAGTTTAGGTAATTATTCCATAATCATCAAATTTAAGATTCAAAACAAATATCCAAAGTATATGCGTATATATATATAACCAAAGTTTAGTTCACCGTTTATATATATATATATATATATATATATATATATATATATATATATATATATATATATTTATTGAAACCTTTATTCAAAGTATAATTATTATCCATAAAAGTATATGTATATATATACGCCAAAATTGAGTATAAAATCGCCCGGACGATACCAACGTCCACTTAAACCAAATATATATTTAAAACATAATATAACCATTAAATTCCCTTTTTGGTACAATAATCCTTTCAATTCATATTTTAAATAATATAACGATTCCAAGCTTAATATCGCTCAATTATATAATCAAAATTAAATACTAAAATTCACCGGGCGTTCACCACGTTCCGTTCAATACCCAAAGGTATAAATAATAATAAAATAGCGATCAGGGCCTCACATACAAATTTCGGAAACCCAAATCATGCATACACCTCAATGCAAATCCTTTTAAATATATTTCAACTCAAAGTCAAGGCAAGACTTAAACTATTAATAAATTCAAGATTTAAAACCATTAAATCTCATTTTATGCATTTCATACAATTCATTGAAATCATGCTCATTTTGAAATCAAAGTCCACTCACCATTGGTCCTACGCTGCATAACCATAAAAGGGTCCCGCCTGCTGTGTAGCAGAGTCAAAGTACCTAAAGCAATAGATACGAGGATTGGATTAGTACCGTGAACCGAACGAGAACCTTAAATTCAAATTCTAACCTTTCCAGGACTCAAAGTAAACACGTACGTTGTACGAAGGATTCAAGGGTCAAACTACACCTTTTAACAAGTGGGACCGCCCCGGAAGACTCACGGTCAACCGAGAGTCAAACACCCCTTTTCGGTCAACCCGGGCCCGCGGAGCCCACGACCTCCAAAAGAATCCGGACATTCCTAGAAGTCCAACAAAGTCAACTACGTGGCAAGGCGACCTTGGGTGACCCTTGGTCAACCCTGATCAAACTTGGTCAAACTAACCCGACTAGGTCAAACCGGGCCCGTAGGTCCCATGACCTCCAAACTTACATCCGAAAGTTCCTACAGGTTCAACACAGCCTAAACAACGTGTCCTGAAAGTTTGGTCTCGATCGAACGGTCGGATTGCTCACGATCGCACGATCGGACGGTTACGGTTTAAATCAAACTTCAAGTCATTGATCCGGAGCATCCGAGACTCCGAATAACGATCCGTAAAATCCTATATGTTCTTAGAAATACGAGGAATCACATACGTGAATTCGGATTCAATCCAACGGTCCGAACACGTCGAACCCAAGCAACGCATAATAGGCGTACGTTGGTTCGATAGTCAAACGACGTCCGAATCGAAATTCGAGCACACGTTCGGGTTCACGACGACACGAGAGTCGTATCGAAACACAGAACCACCACACCACCACCACGTGTCGCCACACGCACCACCGTGGGTGGTGGGTGTGTTGATCAATTTCGGCCAACGCAAAATCGTCGAAGCAAGCTACACCACCTATACCAAAATGATCACCACCATCCCAGGAGTCCAGAACCGGTGGAACCCGGCCAAGAACCGCCGGCTAACTGGCTGGAAATTCGATCTAAAGATCCGGCCAGATTTGGTTTTCAGATCCGACACCCACGAGGCCAAATCGTTCGATTTCACTTGTACAGATACCAAGAGCGTGAAGAGGAGTCAAGGTTTCATACCTGATCCGCCGCCGTTCGTTGCCGGAGTCGCCTGATTCAAGCCGTGAAGATTCGGACGTACCAGTCGACGCCGCCGCCACGATTCGAGGTTTCCGGCGGTGATCAGCGGTGGGTCTTGACGATGAGGTCGAGTCGGTCCTTTTGCGACCGGTCTCAAGTCCGACCGTGACCTGTGTCGCAGGCAACGAGAGAGAGAGTAATCGGAGAGAGAGAGAACCGGAGGGAGACGCTGGAGAGGAGAGAGAAAGTGAGGAGAGAGAGAAAAATCATTTTCTCGATTGGCTGAGGGGCATTTAACAATTTTTGAAATGACCATTATGTCCTCCGAACAATCTAACGCTCGGATCGAGAAGTGCCGCACGTCCCCAAACTTGTTTCGACGTGCCGGGCGCAATGGCGCAACTCGTTTCGCCAAATTCCGTCCCAAAAATATAGTTGACCAAATTACCCCTTTAATAATTTATTCTTATTTAATTCCAATTAATTCCTTTTAATTCATTTTTAATTCCTTATTTAATTATCTCAATTATTTTATTTATTTTCCTTTATTTTTAGGTCAGGGATGTCACACCGCCACTAGATATACCTTAGGTTAAAGTGGTGGGCTAAAATATTTCAATTATTATTATTGACCTTTTCTAGCTTTAGATATAGAGAGAGAGGGAATAAGGACCAATGATTGGAAATTAGATCAATAATATGGAGAGAGAGAGAGAGAGAGAGAGAGGGAATAAGGACCAATGATTGGAAATTAGATCAATAATTATTTGTTGGGTACAGATGGTTTGACAACCTCTTATTAAATCGAAATACCTTTAACTTTCTCCTCTTCCTTTCTCCTAAACTTGTAATAATCTCAAAATTGGGATTTTTTTGTTATTAATATTCTGAAAAATCATATAAGGTTAATTAAATGCGTGGGCAATTTATGAAGTGGTTTGGTGTGGGAATAATGGATTTACGAGTGTTTACCCTAACGTTTAATTTAATGATTTTTCATTGGAAGTTCAAGAAATTGAAGTGGGAAAATTGTAATCTTTGGATTGGTAAATCGAGTCCGATCTCACAAACGCGTAGGCGCAAACGGTTCGTGAATCGGAGTTATAATGAAGGAGAAATTAAATTTCAAAATTTTGAAATTTAATTGGAAGGCTAAATAGTGAATAGTGAACATTGAACAATGCTATTTTCGGAATTCTATAAATTGGAGAATAACTATGCAATTTCGTAAATAAAAAAAAACCCAGATTTTTATCTCACCAGAGGTGCTTTCCGCGTGGCTTTTACGGTGGCTTACGGAAGAGGTGTTCAACACTGCCCAACCAGATTGATAGATGAGCATCCCGTGAACATAACCCAATTGGAATCGCAGTTATCGGAGTAGTGGTGAAGGCGTGGTGACGCCGTTAAATTCGTTCGTGCACAGTGAAATCCAAAATTTTGGACGGCGATTTGACCACTTTAGAGGTCGATTCAGGTAAAATTCTAAGAATTAAAGTTGTTTATCTAGTCGAGTTCTTTAGGAAAATGTAGTTTTGGTATGGCGGTTAGATGATTTTATGGTCGCAAGAGTAGTACCCGAACCACCACGTACGGTGGCGGCGCGTGGCGGTGGTACTGTGTCTGAGTTCAAAAGACAGTTTGTAGTCCTCAAGGTGCTGAGTGCGGTGGTGTGCTTCGTGTTGTGAGATTTTGTCGTTTGACCGACGATCGGAGCATCGCAAATATGGACGGTTGATCGTGTCCAATTTTATGTATGTGGTAGTTGGACAGATTGGCGATCGGACATCCCGATCGTAAGTTAGTGTGTTTTGAATTTTGGGGTGAGCGATCGTCATTCGATCGTGCATAATCGTGCAATCAAGAATGACCCGACAATTGGATCGGGCCCAAATTGATGCAGGATGATGTCGGGACTATTTATAGTCTATTGGTGCGATCAAATTTGAAATATGAGGTCGTGGGTCCGAGATGGATTTTTGGAGTGTCGGTTGGACGGGTGAGACCCGCGGAACCCAAATAGTGACTTTTTGGACAATGGGTGTCATTGGTCCTGTTTTGATGTCGACGGTGTGTACATCACAGTTTTGGAGTGTTCTCGAAGATTATTGATCGCTTTGGACCCTAGGTTGGTCTGAATGGCATTTTCGTCATGTTGTCGTGGAAACTTTGATTTGTGCTAGATTGAAGATAAGGTTGACGACATGGTTGGTCGTGACATTTTGTGGAGTTTTCAGTGACTTTAGCAAGTCACAAGAGAGGTGCGCCTCGAGTGACGTGTGCCTCGATTTACGTGCAAGTACACGATTAGTTGAAATAAGCAGGGAGCTCAATCATTATTGGATTTTGGAGTTTTGTGCTAAGTTGAGTTACGTACTTTGCTTAGGTTTTGCTGGAGCCAGAGTTGCTCATTGAGGTTTGAGATTGAGGATTCGTTGAGTTGTTGAAGATGCAGCTGGGACGAGAGATGAGTGAAACCATCCTAATCATGAGTAAAATCATGAAGTATTATATTTATTATAAAGTTTCTGGATAATGTTAATCGCTATAATTAACAGGTTGTTTGTGATTTTATAAAATGTTTTAATTTATTTAAAGCACATGAACTTGTTCATCAACGGTTCATGAGGTAAGTGAAACCTATTTTGTTCTAAATAGATTTTACTGGAAATTTTGGTGTTGAGTTATAACATATGTTGTGGATTTATGGTGGGAAATTCGCGTGAATGACCACATAAATATATATTGTTGTGATTGGTGTATTTGGCTATAAAACAATGTTTAATGTGAAACGGCATTTTATATTGTTTTGGTGTTGGAGGATTTAGAGGAGAATACCTTGAATCCCTTTTGAGTTTGTCAGGTGAGCATTCTCATGGCAAGTAATGAGGGATAAACTACCCTATGGAGAAAGACCCAAGAACAGTCTGAGATCTATTCTGGTGCCATCTAGTACTCATGTGGGTGTGATCATGAGTGAACACTACTTAGGTGTTGTAGTGTTATAGATTAGAGGTTCATAGTATTCTCTCTTATATTTGTCAAATAATTGACGTGTGAAAACTGTTTTTGAGATAAAAGGGTTTTGGTGTGGTCACAGGCGGTGATCGAAATAGTTCTTAGAAAAATAAAAGAATTGTGATTTGACGCGTGAAAACTGCTTTTGAAATAAAGGAGTTTTGGTGTGGTCACAGGTGGTGATCGAAACTGTTCTTATAAAATAAAAGAATTGTGATTTGACGTCGGAAAACTACTTTTAAAATAAAAGAGTTTTGGTGTAGTCACATACGGTGACGTAAACAGTTCTTAAGAATAAAAGAATTGTGATTGTGATGAGATGATTGATTATGGTACCTTGGTTATACAAGGATTGTGGTATGCTAATGAAAGTGCATGTGTTTGTATATTATGTGAAATTGACATATTTATACTATGGATGTGGTTTACTCATACGAGCTTCAGAAAGCTTACCAGGTTTGTTGGTGATGAACCCGGTACACTATTCAATGGTGTAGGGGATTATCCTGCAGGTGGCAGAGACTGTGCACAGGGTAACTGAAGGTAGGAGTAGAAGGCTCTGTTGATGTACATGTTTTGTATAAGATGTGGTTTATTTTGGTGTGAAGACTTCCATTGTGTGGATTAAACTATGAGGAGCAGATTATGCAATAGGTTAAAGGTTCAATTTATTACGTAATTGGTGTGATGTAATATTTGACTCAGAAGAGTTGAGTCAGTAATTATATTGTGGGTTCGGAATGGGTGGTATTGTGTTTAGAAAAAAAATTCCATGTACAATTGTTGAAGGTTCCGACCTTCACGTCCTGGATTGTTGGCTGTTTGTAATAACGTTAAAGAGGTTATTTGTTGTTGAAAGTTCGGGGCGTGACAAAACTTAACCCTAACCTTCCCTTTTCTGTTCAAATTTTATTTCATGTCTCTAATGGTTGGTGTTTGTGGAAATTTCTCAAGGGAAAATATTCGTGCATGAATCTTCCTTGTAAGATGAAGAAAATAATCGGAGAAACCACCGGTGTGGTAGTGGCCAAAGCCCCTCCGATGCCTAAGTCAGTAATATTACAAGGTATTTCTAAAAGATACTGTCACGCCCCAAATTTTCAAACACAAATAACCTGCTAAGTTGTAACATCCCTGACCTAAAATTAAAAGAAAATGAATTATTTAATTGAGTTAATTAAATTGGGTGATTAAAAAGAACAAAAAAGAATTAAAATAATAAAAAATGGAATTAAATAAGAATTTAATCATTAAAGGGTATTTTGGACAACGATATTTTTGGAACGGAAATTGGCGAAACGGGTTGTGCCATTGACTTCGTCTCGTTGAAACGAGTCCGTTGAAGGGGCGCGTTTCGATACGAGGTCGGGAGCTTGAGGGGCATTTTGGTAATTTGAGAATTGAATAAAATATTATAAAAGTGACAAGTGGCCCAATCAGAAACAATAAGGCAGTTCACCTTTCTCTCCCCCGAGCGATGTGGGATTGCTCACCATTCTTGCTTCCCCAAGCTCACGGGTCTTACAGTTTCACTCACCTCTTGCCCAAGTTGCAATACTATGCCAACTCAGCAAATCCACAATTCCAACAAGCACTCTAGCTTCGCAAAACCTAAGAAAAGTTTGCAACTTCCCTTAAAATCCATAATCCAAGATTTCGCTCCCAAATGACAAAAATGCCCTTCTGACCAACCCGGGGTCCAAGTGATTCATTATCGTCCAGAACACTTCAAAACGGTGACGTATACACTGTCGACGTCAAAAAAGGACCAATGACACCAATTGTCTAAAAAGTCACTATTTTGGTCCCACGGGTCCAAACTGTCAAACCGACACTCCAAAAATCCTCCTCTGGCCTATGACCTCAGATTTCATATCCGATCACACTAATGGACTCTAAATAGTCCCGACATCACACCACATCAATTTTGGCCCGATCCAATGGTCGGATCATTCTTGATCGCACAATCATGCATGATCGAACGACGATCGCTCACCACAAACTTTGAAACACAACATAAAATTGTGCCGTTCGATTTCCAATCCGTCTGATCCTACAGACTCACAACAACACCATCTACAACATATATAAAATCGGACACGATCCAATGGTCCAATCTAATGGTCCAAAATTTGCGAGGCTTCGATTGTTGGTCAAACCACCGCGCTCAAGTCCTTGAGGACATTTTCATAACCTCGAATTATGAACTTGAAATTTAAATCATAAAAAATCTACTATGTGAGCAATTTTGAAATTAGCAAAAGAGGCTTTGAAATTTACCTTAAATCGTAGGCCTCGCTCTCACGATCATGTAGGCAAAAACGGTTCAACAATCCGAGCTCTAGAACTTAAGATATGAATTTCTAAAATTTTAAGGAAATTTATTTTTTCTTCTCTCATTTGCAGAAGAATGAAGGTGATGAAGGAATGAGGAAGAAGAAGAAAGAAATCAACACATCAGCAGCCCCCCCACATGTGAACAGTACCTGGCGCCTTTTTTAATATTTCTTTTGCTACCATGTGCCGCAACATCATTGGTTCAACTTCAATAATTTCATTAAAAACTCATTCGAGCTCCAAAAAATTTTCCGAAATTATCACATACTCGTAGCGATGTAAACTATTTTTCCATCCAAGAATCATAATTTTCTCACTTCAATTTCTTGAACGTCCTTTGAAAAATCATTAAATTAAAAGTAAGGGCATTTTAGTCCCAATTGAGATTAAACACACTTAATCCAATTATTTCCAAACCAAACCAACTTCATAAAATTGCCCACACATTCAATTAACCTTGTATGATTTTTCGGAATACTAATAACAACAAAATCCCAATTTTGAGGTTATTACAAATACGAAGATGTTTCTCTACGAGAGAGATAGGTGGCATGTCAGCCCAGTGGGGGAGAGAGGTGGTGACAGCCTGGGCTGGTCGGCCACAAGTGTGAGGGGGAGAGGGGAATTCGGTTAGGGGTAGAGAGAGAGAGAGAGTGTGTGTGTGTGTGTGTGTAATCTCTACGATTTTCCGAAGTTATCTTATTTGTCTCCACCTTTAGCTTAAATAGTCTTCCTTTTTGTAACATTCCTTTTGCCAATCAAGGGAGAAATTATAGAGTGGTACGGTATCACCACGTCAACGTGTGATGCTTCCACTCAAAATTCGCCATGTGTACAACTTTTTGTACAACTGGATTTAAAAGTTCAATTTTATAATTTAAAACCATAAAAATAAAAATAAAAATGAAAAAACAACAATAATTAAAATCCCCAGCAACCACTTCCCTGAGTTCGCCAACAAAGTCTCCACCTCCCTACTTTCTGCCATGGCTGCCCATATTCTTTCATTTTTTCAATGTTTCTTTCCCTCTCTCCCTCTCTCGCTCTCCATCACTCCTCTTATTATGAGTTTAGGGTTCAAAGAATTAAACTATCTATTATGGGTCGAGGGTTCAAGGAATTTAGATTGAAGATTTGTTGGGGGTGGGTTTGTGGCCTTTAATGAACAAGCAAATTTTATGGTAGGCAAATAGGAATCCAATCTTGGTGGCATAGCTTTCAACATGTATCAATAGCCGAATCAATTTTTTTCAATTGATTTGTGAAAGTGGAATGAGTGTGATGGAGTGAGGCAGTAGTGATGGCAAACACTGGGGGTGTGGATAAGGAGGGGGCGAGGTGTAGGTTCGTTGATGAAGCAGGTGGCTTCTGGGGATTTTATTTTTCGTTTTTCTAAAGTTATTTTTAAAATATCTTTCATTTTATTTGTAAGAGTAAAAATAAATTGTGAATCTAGTTGTCAAAAAATTATACATGTGGCGAATTTTGAGTGGGAGTATCGCCAACTGACGTGGTGATACCATACCTCTCTATAATTTTTCCAAGGGAGAAATAAATAATTCTCCTTTAACATAATTATTCATTTCTTGAATAATTGGATGGAGAAAATCAATGGACTTTCGTGCCATTTACTCAATTGTCTAAATAGGGCAACTCCCATATTTAATTCTATTAATAAACCAAATTAATTGGTTTAACTAATATAATTTTAGGGCAACCTTATTTTCCATGTGGCATCGCCAGATTGGATGTCGAATATATTTGCACCCACAAATGCCCCCAGCTTCTACATGTCACGCATGGGGCATGTATGAGATGTGAAATATTCGTTGGGCTTTTTAATTCCCAATTGCAGCTGGGCTCCCTTTGAGAGTTGAATTTCATTCTTCCTTGGAGTTGGGCTCCTTAGTGCTTGGAGTATGGATGTACTTGATATTAGTGGAAGATGGGAGGGTGATGTGAATGACGACCCTCGGGTTCCCAATAAGTTCTGTAACAGTATGTCTTGATCTACTGATCTGCTTTACTTCACATGAATTTTTTTTCACGTCCGTGACTGGTTGACTTCTGTCCTCTGCTTTACTTCACATGATTTTTTTATTTCACGTCTGTGACTGGCTGACTTCTATCCTCTGCTTGTAGTTGATGAGATTAGGAAAAGGTTTGATCTCCAGCTAGACATGGCTGCATCGAAAGAAGGAAGGTGGTCTGCCCCCAGATAGAGAGGTTGAAAGATGGAAACAACATGGTCCTAACTCGAATGATCATCTCCATGAAAGGGTTGAGCTGCTTTTTCCGGAAGAGTCTCCTGCTTAAGGTGAGCAGGATACCGTCATAGGTGCGGTTGAGGAACAGATAGCTGATGAGGCTAGAGCCGAAATGCATGCGGTTGAGGAGAACACAATTGAGGAGCCGAAGATAATGCGATTGAGGAGAATGCAGGTGAAGAGCATATAGCTGATGAGGCTGAAGCTGAAGAGAATGCAGCTAATGAGACTGGAGTTGAGGAGGATGTCAATAAGGGGGAGTCGCCTGCTGAAGTCTCAAAGTAGATGAAGACTTTTTCTTCTTCATAGCTTTGTAGCTTTATTTTTCTTTAAGTGTTGGTTTCGGTTGACCATATCTTTTGTTGAACTTGGGCTTGTTGGCTGCTTTGTTATGGAAATTTCAGTTAATGATTTAGGCGGATATGGTGGAGCCTCATGCTACCCCGGTCGACTGGGTGACCGCCACCAGTAGTGTATCTTCCACCATTCCCACTGATGGAGGTGCAACACTTGACCCTATCCTTATGCTGACCTCATAAGCTCCCACCTTGGTGGTTGATGCTACTTCGACCGATCAAAGACTTGAAGTAGGCTCCAAAATTTTCTTTACTCATTTCGAATATATGGAAAAATTATTGTAACTTTCATGCCTTCTTGCTAGGTTGGAGGATCTTCCTCTCTTGTCCCCATCAAGATGACTGTGGATCCATCGATGGAGGATGGCAAGAGCCTAGCCTTGGTCCCTCAGGAAAGAGCCCTTCTACCGTTCCATAACCAAGTATTGTTTGACTATATGCACACTTTTATTTTCCTACTTGGGAAAAATATGTTGTTCATATATCTTTACTTGCATACCTCAGGTGACATCTTTGACTTTATCGATCAGTGGGATGCATCCCTATCTGATGTGGAGGCTTCTACTCGCCTTGCCACCTCTTCCACCACGAGTGGAGTCCTACAAGATCTTGGAGCATAGGCCATCCTTGGGTCATATAGAGATCGAGATCTCATGTCTTTGGCTGACGAGGATGAGAGAGCCAGGCTCAAGGTTGCCATCCATATTTTGGCAAGCTCCAGCTTTTTTCCAAACCAACGCTTAGCGACTATGGTCACATACCTCTTCGATCAGGTGGAGAAGTTTGCTCCTCATCGCCATTCTCTTCAAGAAGAACAAAGGGCAGGCCAAGACCTAGAGCAGCAGATTATCTCAGGTAAGTGCGATCATGAGGCAGAAGATCGAGGCTGCTGGCCATAGGTGATAAGAGGTCGCAGATATTGATGAACAGATGAGGCAGTTTCAGGAGAGGAGGGCTACCATCATTGCCAAGGTCTCCTAGGATGTTCTAAGCAATAGACCTCTTGGGGCTCAACTTCGACAGGACTTGGTGGCGGTGAGATCATTTCAGGCAAGGAAGCTGATGATTTAGTCTACCTTATCCACTGGAGAGAGTGCATTAGAGATCTTCAGGGCTGCTATTCATACCCTCTTCCTTGATGTTTAGGTCCATGTTAGGCCATTAGTTAGCTCATTTTGTACGTAGCTAGTCTTGTTTTTTTGGTCACCACATGTGGTAAAACTAGATCACTCACTATCTCTTAAATTCTTGGTGGATGCTTGGGCCATTGCTTGGCCTTATTTTGTAATGAACTTCATCCAGCTATATATATATATATATATACGATATCTTTTGGAAGATGACCCTTTGAGGTTATTCTTATACAAACTCTTCCCAATGGAATTTTAAATCACATTTTTTTATTCAACGACGTTTCCTCATGGCTAGCTATCTCTCCACCATTTCCCAAGCTGTTGGGTAATACTTCTTCAAAAATCGACCATTGATCGGTGAGTCATGGATTTGACCATTTCAGTCATTTAACTTATATTGCCCTTTCCCCAAGACTTGGTGGACGAGGAATAGACCTTCCCAAGTTGGGGACCACTTACCAAACTTTGGATCCTTTGATCCAATTGGGAGAATGATCTTCCCATACTAAATCTCCAACCCCAAAACTTTTGGCTTTGGTTCTCTTATCATATGCTCGAGTCACAGACTCTTTTTGCGCCTTCAATCTATCCAAGGTATCCAATCTGACCTCGTTGAGGTCGTCCAACTCTTGTGCCATGGCTTGATTATACTCATCCCTACTCCATTCGGTGTGACGAGTTGACACCCTGAAAAATTCCAGAATATTTTTCGCACACAGTAAAAATTGCACGGTCCATTTTGAGTTAAGTGACATTTTTTTTCCAAGTAAATATTGCCATTATGTTTAAGATTAATATATTTCCGAAATTGTGAAGTTAGAATTTTGGTGTTTTGACTTCATAGAAAAATAGTCGACGTCATTACGAGGTTGTGGTATTTTTCGAAACTCGGAAGTATTTTAGTGAATTTTCAAAATTGGAATTTCCACATGGAATTTTGTGATTGGTTGGAACTTATCACCTTGCCACATGTCAACATCTGATTGGTTGGAAAACTTGGAAGACTTGAAAAACTAGGGTATATAGCACTATACCGTACGTACGTTTAATCTAAGTCATTGATAAGATTGTAGATCAAATCTGGATTGTAGATCAAATCAAAGACTTTTGACTTGATCTAGGCCTTTAGTTTGGCTGTTGGGAATGCATCTGGACCATCCATCTTGAAACTGTCATGTATCTTCTTACACATGATCCAAAACTCAACTTTTAATCCGGGCCTTCGAATTAAATATTCGAATCGATCCGAGCCGTCGGGGAATTCTACAAATACCCCTTTCCTCCTCCCATTTTCTTCACACCAAACCTCTCCAAAAACCTTCCTCCCTCTCTTGCTCTCTTTCTCCTCCATTAGAGTTACTATTCCGACATTCTTTGGAATAACTATTTACCACAGATACTATCCACCCAAAATACTATTTACCCCAGATACTATCCACCCAAAACACTATTCATCAAAAATTTACTATTCACTTCACATACGTAATATAAGCGTTACTATTCATCTCGGGAAGTCATTATTCATCCAAATTTACTATTCACTTTCAGAAGGTAGCAAGCGTCGTTACCTATCATTTTCGGGATGTTACTATTCATCAACGTATTTTACTATTCATCCCCATATTCTAATATTGCTCACCGAGGTAATCTCTACTTCATACCTCATATTTCATTTGTTTTAATTTCGTATTTCTTTTTCCTAAGTGTTATGCTGCCCAATTTAAAATTGTCAAATACTCAATTCGTATTATTTTATAATTGGGTAATTTTTAAGTTATTCCTTAAATATACTCCATATGCCGTTACTCAGTCCATTTGAAGTCTAAGCAAATTGGATAAGCTTTTTGTCATTTTCCTTCCTTAAAATTCTTGAACTAAAGTATACATATTCATCTGGTCCATGTGTACGAACAACAAAGTACCATTTAGACTTTAATTTTACCGTACCGTGATTTTACCGTTTCGGATCAGAGATGGAACTTCAAGGACTTATAAGGATTAAGTTGTAATTTGGATTAAGTTCAAGGATTTTTCGTAATATTTTTGAATTTTGGATTGTGGTTCAGTTGCTCAGGAGTGGCCTGTTTGAGTTCGAAGGTGCAGAGGGTAAGTCAGGCTTAAGCTTTGGATTCCAAGTAAGAGACCCACTTTCGGACTTATATTTTGTGTATGTATGACATAGTAAATATTGTTGTGTGCGAAAAATGCACTATTTTTGGATGCCATACAGTTTGGTTTTATGAATGCTTGGCTTTGGTTCTTCAAAGTTTTGAGGGTATACGCCTGCGTGCATTATCCTCAACGACCTGAGGGTGAAAGGTGTTAGTAGTATGCCCTTAAAGCCAACTAATTACATGATAATTCATGTTAAGGACATTTTTGTAATGACTTATTAAGTTATTCATGGCCAAGACCAGTTGTTTTCAACCATGATATTTGGTCAATTATCATAACAGTAAAACAATTATAGTCCTAGTAATATAAAAGTGGACATGAGAACTATGTAATGAGATTACATACATGGAGACTGATCATGATCCCTAATCCTGAATATGTTCTTGGTCATAGGAATATCAAATGGGCGTTGATATTCCGCAAAGACCGGTACACACAGTATCATCTCTATATGTAGAGAATGGCGAGGACTCAAGTCATTGAGTGTGGAGACACCTAGATATGTTTGTAGGTGCTTGTAGCAGAATAAGTACATTGAACGCGATCCAACGCATGAGTTCCAGCATGGAAGTCTTTACTCACATGTCAAGCTAGAACTCATAAATTGCAATGGTGCAAACTAATCCTTAGACCCGAGACATCATAGATGTCTTGTGGCTATGTTGTTAGTCTTTGAGGCCACTATACGGTCATGCTAAATTAGGCATAGCTTAAAGGTGCTCATCATGATTCTCAATAGAGTCATGAAGGCAAATGAATGCACAACAAGGAATCTCTACTCTCAGTAAGGGAGAGAGAATACTCTCACAACGTCTCATTTAGCTCGGATAACCGTGACTTCATGCTAGGTGACAACCATGGTTTGTGGATGTCCTAAATGGTTTCAATTAACCTTTATTAGTAGGAAAAATTAAATTGTGGAATTTAATTCGTACATCAACTCTAAGGAGTTGAGTCAATCCACTACCTTGCTAAAGAGAACCTACGAATCTGCACACCCAAAGAATGTGATTAGAGGTACAAATGAAGAGAAATGAAACAAGGAGACTTAAGTTAATGGTCAATGATCAAATGTCAAAGTCAATGGTCAAAAGTCAACATGTTGACCGAAGCAATTGACCAAAGTCAAATAGTTCTACCGAATCAATTAAGTGAGACTATAATTATGATTTAATAGTTAAATTATAATTCATAATTAAAAGTTAATTATGGAATTAACTTTGACATATAGATATATTGGATTGGGTTTTTAAATATGATTTAAAAAGGAAAGGGACAAAATAGCCCAAAGGGCAATTTGGGCAAAGGGATAAGTGGCATAAGATGACATGACTCATGGACCCAAATGGAACCCCAAAACCCATCCCAAAAACCGGCCACACAAGGGAGCTCTCTCCCTTGGCCTTGTGTTGTCCTATATATTCTAAAGTTAGAGAAAAACCTAGCTAGGGTTTTTGGTTTACTACTTTGGTTGATGAGTGAGTGCATCATTTTTGCCACTCATCTTCCATAAGCCAAAAATTGGTCCAATTAAGAGGTAGACTAGCATCCATACCTCTTGGTTGCCTTCTCTTCATCTCTAAGATACATTTGGTGTGGTGAGGTAGATGACTCCAATTGGATCCTTGAGGTGAAGGAATCAACATTCCAAGAAAAAGAAAAGGCCTTTCCAACAAAGGTGTTCATTCTTGAGAAATCAAGAAAGGTTCATCAAGGGTAAAATCTATTCCTTTCCCCCCTTTTGTTTAGTGTTCAAAGAGATTAGGCCAAAGATACTTGGGTTACAATGAAAAAGGTTTAGCTCAACTAGCATAAACAAAATGAATCCGCCATTTAGGATGATTTTGTGTTATAGGTTGTGGCTAAAGTTCATTTTCTAAGCATTAGATGCATGTTTCCTTCAAGTGGTATCAAGAGCCAAGCTCTAGTCTCTTTGAGCCTTTTATTTTGGTTATTGGTTTTAATATGGGCTTGTTTCAAACTTATATGATATATGTGTTAGATTTTCTTTTTCATGTCACTTATTCATGAGATATGAGATATAGGATGAATGAGTAGGAGTATGAAAAGAAAAATCAAGAGAGAACACATAGAGGGGTGGCGGCATAAGGAGAGGTTTTGTGCTCTATGTGTGTGCCTATGTGTGAAATATTTACATTGTTGTGTTAGTCTTGAAATTCTAAGCATGAATATGATTTTGGCATGAATTTAGGTTTTTTGTGTGATTTATGAAGAGTCATAAAGTTTTGAAAAGTTATTGAAATGTTCTTGGAGTTCATGATATGTTCATAGGAGTTCTTGTTAAGCATGCTTTTTGATCTTATTTAATACTTGAAATTTGTATGTTGAATGTTAATCAAAAACATTTTATGACATCTTATGACATTTTCATATAGTATATAGTATATAGTTTTTGTCCCCTAAAGTTTTAAAAAGAAACTAATGAAAATGAAGATGCTTTTTGGGTACAAAAGTTAGTACCACCTTGTGGTTCCAAAATCCTATCATCTGTTCACACACACAACCTCCATGGCTGGAGAAATTTTTAAATGTCTTGGTACACCACGTGGCTGGTGTACCATCCAATAGACCTAGGACATTTGGAATTACTTTATAATTTATTGTATTATTTTTTATGACATAATTGCGTTGGAAACATTCCACATGTCCTACACCTAGTGGATGGTACACCACCACGTGGTGTACCGAACACCCCAAAATTACTCCCATGGCTGGCCCCACCCTAGGAGAATCCCACCAAGGGACCTCTCATGCAATTTCAAAATTTAGGGGCTATTTTTACAATTTAAGAAAATTACAGTTTTACCCAAAACTTTAATTAATTGCGATTTTGCCCCATTTCACTAAATGACAAAGTGTTTTCGTCTTTTTGTGAAAAATGTTTATTTGTTTGAAATAAATGTTTAATGGAAATTAAGCCCATATTATCCAATAACAAGTTTTAGAATTAGATTCTAAGTTAATTATCTAATGAGATTAAATAATTGAAGAGATGATTATGGGAACTCACATCATGTTGTGAATGAGTAGAAGGACTCTCTCTTTATTATTTGTGACAGGACCCGACCCAAATTCCACTTTGGAATCCGAGCCGAGCCCTGTGCGTGTCCGACACCCGTCGGGTGTCGTGCACACTTGACCAAATTGCCCTTTTTAAAGCCAAACTCAAGAAAACAACTTTTGAAGGTTTGACTTCTGCCGAAAATTCGGCAGAGCTTCCCCTGTAATTAGCTCGTTTCCCAAAAATTTTACACCTGTATAAAACACAATTCTTAATTTTCAAACTTCCAGCATGCATAAAAGAGAGTCTCACACAACTAAAAACACTTGAACTAAAAGGCCTCCGGCCCAACAACAAAACCAAACGTAAGCATTAACATCAATTCAAACCTAACATTTTCATCCCTTGAAATCAACAATTCCAGATATAAATATCCATTTGGGCTTAACAGCAACATTTCTAACCATCATATGTCATCCAAGACGAATCCTAGCCAAACATTCAGCTACAATCATTTTAGTAGTCATTAATTCAATACGCACATCAACAATAACAAAAGCATTTCATAAGAAAATTCAATACTTGAAGTTCATTCTCAACAAGCTTCATATCTCAAATATAAATCAAGCATTGAGTCCACACATCTGTTCAGATTTCATTCAATTAACATGTTCAATAGATTTTCAATTCAAGCCCATAACCAAATTTCATAATAACCTCGCTTGTGGCTGCACCTAGATTAGTCTGGGCTGCCTACGTACCCTCTAGGAGGGATCAAGCCACACGTATCTCTTAAAAGACTAAAGTTCGAACCATAAAGTACTTGAATTAATAATCTCACATATTTTCAATTATTAAATTGTCCCGACTATAATCAATCAGTTAAAACCAGAATGAACCCGAGTGATTTCAAAATGATCTCATGATTCAAGTAACAGTTATAAATAGTATAATATCCTTTACTTTGAAAACTCTCATTCTTTGCCCCATAAATATGAAAATATAAAATAAAGTTCCCTCCAATAAGTATCCAAGATCAAATCATTAATTTCTGTTTAAAAACATCTTAAATCTCAAAATACTCCTCACCCAGGTGTACCCCCAATCATATTCGTCAATGCCCAGTATCATACATGTCACATCCTCGCAGAGCTCGGGAAACACAAAGTCAGCCCGAGATGCGTTATCCGTCAATTCCCCAGTATCAATCCGTCAATTCCATATATCATGTACCAGTTACATCCTCGTGACACTCAGGGATCACGTAATCAGCCTGAGGTGCGTGTCCTTTGATTTTCCGTCAATTCCAACCTTCAGCCGTCAATTCCATTTCCTCGCAAGACTCGGTGACACGAAGTCTGTCCGAGCCGCGTCCTCACAAGACACTCTGGAGTCACAAAGTCAACCTGAGCCGCGTCCTCGCAAGACACTCAGGAGTCACAAAGTCAACCTGAGCCGCGTCCTCGCTAGAACGGGTGATCAGCCCGAACGCGTATCCTCGCTGAATCGGGGGACACCAAGTCTACCCGAAACGCGTCTTCGCTCCACACGGTTCGGGCGTCCCCGAGACTCGTGGGGCGTATCATAAATGACAAATCTGTTTCCAAAACAACAGGGGGTACTCCTGAGGTGGGTTTGAAAACCAATTCCAAATCTGAATATCATCACCCTTCGCCAAAAATCCATTTTCATACTTAATTATGTAATATAAAATATAATACTCTCAAAATCAGTTTCTCAAATATTCAAAAGTACTCAACCATATACTTAATTATAATAGTCATAACAATAATAAGAATAATTAATAAATAAATAATGAAACTAATACTAGATAACCAAAAGAAATCCCTATCTCAATGGACTACTTTCATGAACAAACCCGTAACAGTATTCACCATTAAACATACACGAACCATTAGCAAAATGAATATATAATTTCACAATATTATTATAACAATAATAACAATACTAATAATAATCATGAAAATCCCATCATCACATACTTAGTAAATAATACCCCCAAATTCCTTATAGCATCCAAATACAACCGTACCAACTCTATATAAACCAAGAATCCAACATACGAATACTTAATAGAAACCCTGACAAATCTCATATCTTCATAATCCCTATTTTAACAATATTCCGAGACTCACAGTTAAGACACTAAGCCCAACCTTTTATATCAAATGAATTCTACTAAAACCAAACATATCAGATGGTGAACATCACAAATAATTATTTCATAAAACTTCCATACATAAGCAATTTATTCATAAAATAATTCATAAAGTTATTACTTTTCAAATAAATATCCGCTCACCAAACCAAGTCAATGCCCGACCTCAACTAGGAATTAGACCCAAACCCTAGTTCCCAGTATTCAAATGCGTGTAAGACGTACAGGGTATTTCTAAGGTTAAACTACGTTTTTCGACAGGTGAAACGACTTCGGGAGGCACACAATCAATCCCTGGTCAAACTTCCCGAATATGGTCAACTGGGGCCCGTGGGGCCCACGACCTCCAATTGGATCCGAACATTCCTAAAAGTCCAAAAAATTAACTTTTCATGTCTCGAAGGTTTAATCTCGATCGAACGGTCGGATTTCTCACGACCGTACGATCGGACAGTTTTAGTTTAATTAAACTTTAAGTTATTGATCCGGAGCATCTGGGGCTCCGATCCACGATCCGTAAATTTCCACATAATCCTAAAAATACAAGAAACAACATACTAAGAATTGGGACCGATCCAACGTTCCAAACTTATCGAACCCGGATAACGCGCAAAAGGCGTAAATCCGTTCGACTGTTTAACGAACTCCAATTTAAAATCCGAGCCCGCCTATGCGCTCGTGACAACGTAAGGATAATTTAGGAATAAAGATTGACATTACAGTGGGCCCCGCACAGCCACCCACACTGGCAGCGCATTGGGTGCCCAAAGCGATAACCCGAGGTCAGACAAACTCCAAACCAAGAGTTGTCCTTCCACCTATCTATACTACTCGATGAGTGGAACAACTTTCTCAACTACGGGAACGTTCAAAGATGACGGCAAGTGGCCGGAAATTCACTTTGAAAACCGGCCAAACTTTGATTCACAGATCGGGTTGCCTAGACTCAAAATTTATGGAAACCAACCATACAAACAGTTAGGGCTCGAAGAGTAGATAGATTTACATACCTTATTCGCCTCAATTGGTCGCCGGAGGAGGGAGAACGAAGCCTTGGAGTTTTTGACCAAAATCGGAGAGTTTTTGCCGTTTTCCGGCGACCACAGGTGGCGGCTCTGGCTGGGCAGCTGTGGGATGGAAAGAGGACGGCGACACGGTCGTTTCGGTACCAGCCCCGCCAAGTTTGGTGGTCGGAAGAGGTGGTGGCAGCCCAAAAACCGGAGGGGCTGAACTGAAAAAAATGGAGAAAATCTGAAATTTAAATCTTACCGATTACTGTAGCAGTGCACTGTAGCAATCCGATTTTGTTTTTTTGTTTTATTTTATTTATAAAAAAATTTGTAAAATCTTTCAATTTATTTTCTTTTATCATACTTTCGGGGCAAAAATGTCTTTTACTTGAATATTTTAATATTTAAATATTAATTTAGGAACGGAATGTTACAATTTGTGATATCCCTAGATCCTATTATGGTATGGTGATCCAAGTAATAGGGAGCCTCCCATCCCACTAAGAGTTTTCAAGATAGAATACTCTCGATTTTCGCTTTTGAGGGATTGCGGAATTAGCCAAAATAGTGGGAGGCACCATTTGATTTAAAGACCCGAATCAATGACCTTTATAAAATCAATCTAGTTTAAATCTGTTATGTTATATTTATTTCGATATATCTGCAAACACGCATTCCAACACTTGACAAAAGAAAGCCTTCGAGGCCTAAGTTTCCTGGCTTAGTACCTCAATGTACTAGAGCTAGCCCACTTCTCACACTCTTTTACGTAAACGTTACGTGTAGAGAAGAGCATTCAGGCAAGGTGCTTCCTCCCGGTTGAGGAACATTACATGGACACTACTAGTGCCATAATTCTTCATTTAAACAAGTTATGAAGAAGAGAAGACGTTATTGACTCCTCTCAGTTGTTTGTAATCTTGTTAAGACCTAAATGGTCATAAGGGCATTAGTCCATAGTAGACTAAGAATGATTGTGATCATTGAAAAGTAGGAGAGCTTATGCACTCTACTACATGAGAAACATATGCAACATTTTTCCATGTGTCACTCGCCAAGGTTAATCACACTTTTTCGAATTGTTGTACGTGTGAGTCACAATTGAAGCAAAGTCTCAAAAGAGACAATGGGAGTAGGACCATGACTATTGAAGTCAAAGGAGAAGTCAAAAGAAGAAGGTAAAAGAACTCCAAAGAAACATACTTTCATTATAAAAAGGATGGACAATGGAAGGGAAATTTCTAACTGTTAGAACTTCTACTTGGATATTAGGATCCATACACTAGTGTGTAAATGTTGCAAAGTGACTAGTAAGAAGTAGAAGACTCCTTAAGGAAGAGTAGTGCTTCATGTTTATCTCTACAAAGAGTAGTTGGAAGCTACTTCCTTAAACGTTCTATATTAGAGGTATATGAATTAAAATTGTTTTTATACTCCTAAAGGAATTTAATTTCATCTTTAAGATGGAAATGTTGTTTTGTTTGACAAAACTACATTGTTCTTTATTCATAAGTAATTGGATTGTTACAATCCGATTAATGGCCTCTTTTTCATTTAAGAAATGAATGATAGAATGACTATTTAGAAACAATGATGCCTTAAAGACCCAAAATATCTGAGAGAGGGTTTACCTTACTAGAAGGATAACACCTCAAGAGGCTTCTCTCGTTTTATAGCATTCACCGATGATCACTCTTGGTTGGACTATGTGTATCTCACAAAACACTAGTCCGAATCCTTTGAAATAGTTTTAAAGTATTCAAGAACGTATAAAAGAGAAGCATATCATCAATAGTATTAAAACCCTGGATTTGATCAAGGAAAGGAATACCAAAGGATAAACGTTCCCTAGTTGTACTAAAGGAACATGGCATCATATCATAATGGAATTCTCTTAGAGGGAAATCGAACCTTAATGAATTTGGCTCTTTCCATAATGATTAATTGATATCCTATTAGGATAAGCACGGTTAATGACAACATACCTGCCAAACCTTGCACCTTCCAAAGAACTTCATATGATGTAGTTGTAATGAAAACTGGATCTTAATTAATAATGTTCAGATTTGAAGTTGTCAAAGATATTAAAGGGTTGATATGTATAAGCTTAGAGCTAAACTTGTTTAGTATAGATTTGTGGAATGTCTAAAGGAAACTTTAGGACATCACTTCTATCAACCGACAAGCAATAGTTGTTTCTCGAATCATACGCTATATTCCTTGCAAGAGGACTAGCTTAAGATATGAAACCACAAATCAACACTCAAGTAACAACTTAATTCTAAGAAAAGCTCCACGTAGTTCGAATTGGATCCGAGAACCATCTTAGAAGAATGGGGAGATTGTTCTAAACTACCATGAGAAAATGTATGACATTTACTTATATTAAATGGCATTAGACCATAAAATCTGAATTGAATTCTATGCATGTCAAGCAAGTTTGGACTCTAGTTGACCCGTCACAAGGTATTGTACCTATTGACTACCAATGGTCTTCAAGAGCAAGATGGGCTTGAAGGGCAAAATAGAATACTATGAAGCTAAGATAGCATCATGTGTAACATAACGCTCCTAAATTAATATTTAAGTCTTAAATTATTCTAATAAAAGACATTTTTACTCCGATAGTATTTT
This sequence comes from Prunus padus, assembly GCA_024362665.1. Lineage (NCBI taxonomy): Eukaryota > Viridiplantae > Streptophyta > Magnoliopsida > Rosales > Rosaceae > Prunus > Prunus padus. The sequence goes on along the minus strand of JANFAM010000011.1, from coordinate 3,167,103 downwards.
AATGGGTTTAAAACATACTTTTTATTCGGAAATAAATTTAGGGAATTGAGTCACACATTCGTTATGAGGAAATAAATTGAAATAAATAAATAAAAATAAAATAAAAGAATATGGATTAATTAAGAATTTGGAAATTTAAAATATTATTTCATATTTAAGGGGCAAAAAGGTCAATTTAATTTTTGGAAAGGAAGTTGGCCAAACAAGTTGCACCGTTACATCGGGCTCGTCGATACGAGTTCGTGGGTATATTGTGGGCTCAATTCCGAGTTTTGTAGAAGAAAATACAATCAAAATTAAGTGAGGGAAAAAATAGTAATTTGCCAGGTCAGAATTTTTTAAAAACCCCTCTCTTCTCTCCCTTTCTCCCGTGCGATATTTCTCCCCCCTGTTTCTACCGACACCACCAAACCTCTACAGCCACTGCCTCACACCACCACAGCCCACCGGACCAGCCAAGAATGAACCGGCCCAGCCCCGCCGTCACACCCCAGCCAACCCCGCCGCTATTAGCAGCCACCACCGCCGGAAAAGCCAGAATTTGGCCGGTTTTCCTCCAAACTTTGGTAGCCGATTTCTCCCTCCTCTGGCCACCAATCTTGACGAGTGAGGTATGCTTTTCCACCTATTTTCCATGATCTAGCTGATGGTTGGGTAGGTTTTGATTGATTTGCAGCGTTGATAGGTTAAAATTTGATTTAAAGTTTAGGCCGGTTTTGAGGTTAGGTTTTGGGCCACTTGCGGTCCGAATTGGACATTCTTGTAGTTGAAGAAAGTGTTCGGGAGGTCGAGAACTAGTTGTAGGTGGGAGGATGGCTCTTGGTTTGGAGTTTGGTCGAACATCAAATTTATCGCTTTTTAGCCCACCGAATCTGCCAGTGCATGTTCCCAGGCATAGGCTCACTTTTAGCTGTCAATCTTTATTCCTAAATTATCCTTACATCATCACGAGCGCGTAGGTGTGCTCAGATTTCAATTTGGAGTTGTATGACAGTCGAACGGATTTACGCCTATTTCACGTTATCCGGGTTCAATATGTTTGGACTGTCGGATCGGTTCCAATTCTTAGTATGTTGTTCCTCGTATTTCTAGGATCGTGTAGGAATTGAAGGATTGTGTTTCGGAGCCCCGGATGCTCCAGATCAATAACTTAAAGTTTAATTAAACTAAAACCGTCCGATCGTACGGTCGTGAGAAATCCGACCGTTCGATAGAGACCAAACCCTCGGGACATGGAAAGTTGACTTTGTTGGAATTTTAGGAACGTTCGGATCCAATTGGAGGTCGTGGGCCCTGCGGGCCCGGTTGACCATATTCGGGAAGTTTGACCAAGGGTTGACCGTGAGTCTCCCGAGGTCGTTTCACCTGTCGGAAAACGTAGTTTGACCTTAGAAACACCCCGTACATCGTACACGCACTTGAATACCAGGAACTAAGGTTTGAGTCTAATTCTTGGTTGAGGTCGGGTATTGATCTACATTGGTGAGCGGATACTTATTTTATAAATAATGACTTTATGAATTGTTTTATGAGTAAATTATTACGGTTGAGGGCTTTATGAGTTGTTTGGTGAATTGCTTATGTGTGGCGGTTTTATGAAATAATTATCTGTGCTGTTCACTGTCTGATATGTTTGGATTTGGTTGAAACTTACTTATTTTGGGGTAATGAGGATATGAGATTTGTCAGGGTTATTATTATTATTATTATTATTATTATTACTTTAATTATTATTTATTTAAGTAGAAGGATTTGGATTTCATTTTTAAAGAGGAGACTTTGTTTATTTATTAAAGACTGAAATTTTGGAAAGTATAAAATGTGGATTTGAGGAAAAAAGAATATTTTGGGAAAGCTTTAGAAACCTGGTTTTCAAACCCACCTCAGGGTACCCCATGCGGTTTCAGTACAGTTGTTCTTGTGATAACACCCCACGGGTTGCTAGGACACCAAAACCGTGAGGATCGAGGACCCGTTTCGGGCTGACTTGGTGTCCCCCGAATCAGCGAGGATGCACGTGTTGGGCTGATCACCCGATTCTGCGAGGATACGCATCTCAGGTCAACTATGTGTTCCCTGAGTTTTGCGAGGATACGGGGCTCAAGTTTAACTATATGTCTCCCGAGTTCTGCGAGGATACGGGGCTCAATTTTGTCCCTGGAATATTTTAATGGGTTTTAAAATTCACTTTTCGTTTGGGAAAGAATTTGTGGAAATGAGCCACACTGTTATGTCGGGCTCGTCGATACGAGTTCGTGGGTATATTGTGAGCTCAATTCCGAGTCATATTGAAGACTATACGATTAAAAATACATGAGGGGCAAAATGGTAATTTTGCAGGTCATAATTTTTAAAACCTTCTCTCTCTCTCTCTCTCTCTCTCTCTCTCTCTCTCTCTCTCTCTCTCTCTCTCTCCCTCGAGGCCCCCCGATTGTGTTTTTCGATCAGGTTTTTACACCCAACCGCCACCACAGGCCAAGACCACTCCCAAACGAACGGCCAGCCTCCCCCGGTCCTACCCCACCGTAGCCCAGCCGTCGTTGCCTCCGCAGGTCGCCGGAAAATCGCGGAGAAGGGCCCGTTTTGCTTCGAATTTTTCGTCGTTCGCACGGCCGTTTTCGGCCACCGTTTCAAGCAAGTGAGGTATGTAAATCCATCTATTCTTCGAGCTCTAGCTGATGGTTGGGTAGGTTTTGATTGTTTTTTAGCCTAAGCGATCGGATCTATAACCTAAGTTTTGGCCGGTTTTGAGATCGAATTTTAGGCCACTTGCCGTTGTCTATGGACGTTACCGCAGTTGAATAAGTTGTTCCACTCATCGAGTAGTATCTGTAGGTGGAAGGATGGCTCCTAGTTTGGAGTTTGTCCGAACGCCAAATTTATCGCTTTTTAACCCACTGAATCTGCCAGTGCGTGTTCCCACGCATGGACCCACTTTAGTTGTCAATCTTCATTCCTAAATTATCCTTGCGTTGTCACGAGCATAGGTGTGCTCGTATTTCAATTTGGAGTTCGTATGGCAGTCGAACGGATTTATGCCTATTGCGCGTTATCAGGGTTCGATGTGTTCGGACCGTCGGATCGGTTCCAATTCTTAGTATGTTGTTCCCCGTATTTCCAGGATCGTGTAGGATTCTACGGATTGTGAATCGGAGTCCTGGATACTCCGAAAAGGCCAACCCTAGGGCTAGGGTTACGAAAAATTATCCGACCGTCCGATCGAGACCAGATTTTCAGGACATGGGTCCTAGGCCTATTTGAACTTTTGGGACTTTATCGCTTTTTGAGTCCCGAGGCACTTTTGGACCATTCTAAGCATTAGAAAAACTTATGTGGGCATAGGAATGACCTTAAAGTTAATGCACGCAGTTCTAGGAGCCGGGGTCAAGATTTTTAATTAAATATTATATTGAGCATTTTTATTAATAAAATATTATGATGGTTAATCAGGCACCCGGGCTCAGGCAAACCTACAGGAGGGACCTTCGAAAGGTCCAGCTAGCACGGACCAGTAGTGAGTGGACTTTTGATTTTTATAAATGATTTATACAATTTAATTTCATTATTTGATCTTAAATGAGTATTTAATAGCTTGTGTTTTCCTAGCATATTCTGCTGAGTTCAAATATTTTATTTATACGCTACCGAGTTGAGATTGCTTTAAGAATATGAAAATTTTGAATTTCAGAGAGTTACCAGATGAGATGGCAGCATAGGTTTAAGATAAATAGAATTCACTTTATTTATTCCAACCCTTTCAGAAATTTATATTTTCTTAAAACCACCCTAGGTACCCAAGCATAATAAAGGTTGCCTTCGGTGTTTATGTTGCCTTCGGATAAATTGGTTGCCTTCGGTTAGGTCAACATGCTTGACTTTGCCCCATGAGTCCTAGGGATATCAAGACCGTGCGGAGCGAGGAATGCGATTCAGGCTGACTAAATGTCATCTGAATCCTGCGAGGAACGCAGCTCGGGTCGACTTTGTGTTACCAAGACCTGCGAGGATGTGTCACCATGGTGACACGAGGAATTGAGCCCACAATAAGGAATTGGCGGAAATGAAATGGGTACACCCAGGTGGTAGATCAAAGTTGATTTCAATGCTTTCAATGAACTAATGTTTGGTTAAGAGTGTGATTGGCCTTATAGATATAAATATGAATGCGTGATTTCTGTACGAGTATAAATGAAGGAATTGATTTGGTTTATATAAATATATGCTTGTTTGACAAGTGAGATTTTTGGGAAACGTTCAAAATACAAGGGTGACTCTGCCTAAATTTCGGCAGAAGTCGAATCTTGAATTTCTTTGAATTTTGAATAGAAGGGCAATTAGGTCATTTGTGCCCGGCATCTGCCAGGTGTCGGACACGCACAGGGTTCGGCATCTGCCAGCTTTAAGGAATGAGCTGGCAATCTCTGTACCTACAAGAGATGTTTTTATGGTAGGCACAATGTATAAAGACAATAGGGTGTTAGTGGGGGTTGTAGTTCTGGAGGCTGACTTGATTACCCTAGATATGGTAGATTTGGATGTCATCCTAAGTATGGACTGGTTGGCCAAACATCATGCTTCAGTTGATTGTTTCAGAAAGGAGGTCGTATTCCATGGTCCCGGACGACCTAAGGTGACATTTTATGGTGAGCACAGAGTCCTTCCATCTTGTCTCATCTCAGCCATGACGGCAAGACGGTTGCTCAAAAAGTGATGCTCAGGATATTTGGCACATGTGATTGATACTCGGGATAATGGATTGAGGTTGGAGGATATTCCAGTGGTACGGGAATTTCTAGATGTGTTTCCGGAGGATCTTCAAGGATTACCTCCTCACCGGGAGATTGAGTTCACTATTGAGCTCGTCCCAGGAACAAATCCCATTTCCCAGGCGCTGTACAGAATGCCACCGACAGAATTAAGGGAGTTGAAAACTCAGTTACAAGAGCTGGTGGATAAGGGTTTCATCTGACCCAATTTCTCACCTTGGGGTGCTCCAGTGTTGTTTTTAAAGAAGAAGAAGGGCCACCATGAGATTATGTATTGATTACAGGCAGCTGAATAAGGTTACAGTGCGGAATCGATATCCGTTGCCTCGTATAGATGATTTGTTTGATCAGTTGAAGGGTGCCAAGGTATTTTCTAAGATTGATTTGAGATCAGGTTATCATCAGCTACGGATTAGAGAAGAGGATGTGCCTAAGACAGCTTTCCGGACCAGATATGGGCATTATGAGTTCTTAGTGATGCCATTTGGTTTGACTAATGCGCTAGCTGCGTTTTTGGACCTCATGAACAGAGTGTTGCGAAGTTACTTGGATCGCTTTGTGATTGTGTTCATAGATGACATCTTGGTATACTATAAGAGTGAAATGGCGCATAGGAAACACTTGGATATTGTGCTAAAGACTTTAAGGAGGAGGCAGCTGTATGCCAAGTTCAGCAAGTGTCAGTTTTGGTTGGACAGAGTGAGTTTCTTGGGGCATGTGATTTCTGCATAAGGCATATATGTGGATCCTCAAAAAGTAGAAGCAGTGGTGAATTGGCCACGACCAACCAATGTTACTGAGATACGGAGTTTCCTTGGGTTAGTCGGGTACTATCGCTGCTTTGTGGAAGGGTTCTCTACCATAGCGACACGTCTCACTCGTTTGACAAGAAAATGAGTCAAGTTTGAATGGTCAGATGAGTATGAAGAGAGTTTCAATGAACTCAAGACCAGGTTGACCACTGTACTGGTGTTAACACTCCCAGACAATACTGGGAATTTCGTTATCTACAGTGATGCGTCTCGACAAGGATTGGGTTGTGTGTTGATGCAGCATGGTAGGGTGATCGCTTATGCTTCTAGGCAACTCAAGAAGCATGAGTTGAATTATCCTACCCATGATTTGGAACTTGCTGCTGTGATATTCGCTTTGAAGATTTGACGGACTATCTCTACGGGGAAACATGCCAGATTTTCACAGATCACAAAAGTCTTAAATATCTGTTCACCAAGAAGGAACTGAACTTGGGGCAAAGAAGATGGGTAGAGTTGATTAAAGATTATGATTGTACTATTGAGCATCACCTAGGGAGAGCTAATGTGGTAGCTGATGCACTCAGCAGGAAATCATATGGATCTGTGGCTCACCTCCAAGGAAGATATCTTCCACTATTGGTGGAGATGAGGAAACTGAGAGTTGGGCTAGGTATGGATGATCAGGGAGCAATGTTGGCTACTCTCTATGTGAGACCAGTGCTAGTGGAACGAATAATTGAAGCCTAATCTCAGGATCCATTAGTTTGTACACTGAGAGTGTAGGTTGAGAACGGTACCAGAACAGATTATTCAGTGAAAAATGATGGTGCATTAATGGTCGGCACGAGGTTATATGTTCCTAAGGAGGAGACACTAAAAAGAGAGATTCTTGAGAAGGCCCACTGTTCAGCTTTTGCCATGCACCCTGGCAGCAACAAAATATATTGTACTCTAAGGGAACACTATTGGTGGCCATTTATGAAGAAAGAGATAGCAGAGTACGTCAGTAAATGTCTGGTGTGTCAGCAAGTCAAAGCAGAGCGGCAGAAACCATCAAGATTGCTGCAACCACTTCCGATTCCTGAGTGGAAATGGGAGCACATTACTATGGATTTCGTGTTCAAGCTTCCTTGGACACAGAGTAAACAAGATGGTGTTTGGGTGATTGTAAACCGACTCACCAAGTCTGCCCATTTTCTGCCAGTAAAGGCGACGTACACCCTGAATAAGCTAGCCAAGATCTTTATTGATGAGATAGTGAGACTTCATGGGATGCCAGTGTCCATTGTTTCGGACAGAGATCCACGGTTCACGTCCCATTTTTGGACGAAATTACATGAAGCTTTTGGGACCCAGTTGCGGTTTAGTATTGCATTTCACCCCCAGACAGATGGTCAGTCTGAGAAGACGATTCAGACTTTAGAAGATATGTTGAGAGCTTGTGCATTGCAGTTTCGGGGTGATTGGGATGAGAAATTACCACTCATGGAGTTTGCTTATAACAACAGTTTCCAGGCGAGTATCGGGATGTCGCGATTTGATGCCTTATATGGAAAATAGTGTAGAACACCTTTGTATTGGGATGAAGTGGGTGAGTACAGATTGGAGGTACCTGAGGATGTTGAACGGACAAAGAAGCAGGTTGAATTGATCAGAGAAAGACTCATGGTGGCCCAGGATCGACAAAAGAGCTATGCAGATAATAGAAGGAAGGATCTTCAGTTTTAGGTCGGTGACTGGGTATTTTTGAAATTGTAGCCTTGGAAGGGTGTAGTGAGATTCGGTAAGCGGGGAAAGTTAAGCCCTCACTACATTGGGCCGTATGAGATTCTGGAACTTGTGGGCCCAGTAGCCTACAGACTTGCCTTGCCAGCAGATCTTTCCTGTCTGCACGACGTAGTTCATGTGTCCATGCTCTGGAAGTATATTTCGGATCCATCTCATGTTTTGGAGGAGCAACCTATAGAGTTGAAGTATGATTTGAGTTATGTGGAGCAGCCGGTTCAGATTCTGGACTGGAAGATTCAGACACTACATTCTAGAGAAATCCCACTTGTGAAAGTTCTGTGGAGGAGTCACGCAGTGGAGGAGGCTACATGGGAACCCGAAGAGCACATGCGAGCCCAGTACCCCTATCTCTTCGAGTAACATGTATGAGAATTTCGAGGATGAAATTTTTATAAGGGGGGTAGATTGTAATAACCCAAATCTTAAATAATATTTAATTATTAATTTATTAGAGGAAAAGACAATTTTGTCCCTGGAATATTTTAATGGATTTTAAAATTGACTTTTCCAATCGGGTTTAATGGGCTCCCGCATACGAGCGCCCCCGATCGTGTTTTCCAATCGGGTTTTTACACCCAGCCGCCACCACCGACCACCACCTGGGCCGAGACCTCTCCCAAACAAACGGCCAGCCTCCCCCGATCCTACCCCACCGTAGCCCAGCCGCCGTTGCCGCCACAGGTTGCCGGAAAATCGTGGAGAAGAGCCGGATTTGCTTCGAATTTTTCAGCGTTCGCATGGCCGTTTCAGGCAAGTGAGGTATGTAAATCCGTCTATTCTTCGAGCTCTAGCTGATGGTTGGGTAGGTTTTGATTGCTTTTGAGCCTAAGCGATCGGATTTATAACCTAAGTTTTGGCCGATTTTGAGATCAAATTTTGGGCCACTTGCCGTCGTCTATGGACGTTACGGTAGTTGAATAAGTTGTTCCACTCATTGAGTAGTATCTGTAGGTGGAATGATGGCTCCTAGTTTGGAGTTTGTCCAAACGCTAAATTTATCACTTTTTAACCCACCGAATATGCCAGAGCGTGTTCCCACGCATGGACCCACTTTTAGTTGTCAATCTTCATTCCTAAATTATCCTTACGTCTTCACGAGCGCGTAGGTGTGCTCGGATTTCAATTTGGAGTTCGTATGGCAGTTGAACGGATCCTAAATCGGAGTCCCGAATACTCCGAAAAGGCCAACCCTAAGGCTAGGGTTACGGAAAATCATCAAACCGTCCGATCGTGCAATCGTGAGCAATCCGACCGTCCGATCGAGACCAAATTTTCGGACATGGGTCCTAGGACTATTGAAACTTTTAGGAACTTCCGGATTGGAATTTTGAAGTCGTGGACCCCACGGGGTCCTGGGTTGACTTTTTGGGACTTTATCACTTTTTGAGTCCTTAGGCACTTTTGGACCATTCTAAGCATTAGAAAAACTTATGTGGACATAGGAATGACCTTAAAGTTAATGCACGCACTTCTAGGCATTAGAAAAACTCATAATAATAAAATATTATGATGGTTAATCAGGCACCCGGGCTCAGGCAGACCCGCATGAGGGACCTTCGAAAGGTCCAGCTAGCACGGACTAGTAGTGAGTGGATTTTTATTTTTATAAATGATTTATACAATTTAATTTCATTGTTTGATCTTGAATGAGTATTTAATAGCTCGTGTTTTCCTAGCATATTATGCTGAGTTTAAATATTTTATTTATATGCTGCCGAGTTGAGATTGCTTTAAGAATATGAAAATTTTGAATTTCAGAGAGTTACCAGATGAGATGTCAGTAGAGGTTTAAGATAAACATAATTCACTTTATTTATTCCCAACCTTTCAGAAATTTATATTTTCTTAAAACCACCCTAGGTACCCAAGCATAATAAAGGTTGCCTTCGGTATTTATGTTACCTTCGGATAAATTGGTTGCCTTTGGTTAATTGCCCCACGAGTCCTAGGGATATCCGGACCGTGCAGCAAGGAATGCGGTTCAGGCTGACTAAATGTCACCTGAATCCTGCGAGGAACGGGGCTCGGGTCGACTTTGTGTTATCGAGACCTGCGAGAACGTGTCACCATGGTGACACAAGGAATTGATAGATTATGAGGGATAAAACGAAAATAAGGAATTAACAGAAATGAAATGGGTACACCTAGGTGGTAGATCAAAGTTGATTTCAATGCTTTCAATGAACTGATGTTTGATCAAGAGATTGATTGGCCTTATAGATATAAATATGAATGCGTGATTTCAATACGAGTATAAATGAAGAAATTGATTTAGTTTTCATAACAGTTTTTACAATGGGGTTAGTACGTTCATATGTACTTTCAAAACTTTATTTTTGGTCCACTCACAGTTTAAATGTTTTGCGCCCCCAGGCAATAGGCGTGTACCAGGAGGCCACCACTGGGCAGATTTCACGCTCCGCCCCTCTCTCACTCTATGTAGGGCATCTTTTGTAAACAAATTAGTTTTTCTTTGTAACTCTGAGTTAGTTGCTCTGATGAATTGCCCTAGGATGTAGATTAACTGTTGGAATGTATAATCATGCATGCTGGCAGTTGGTTTATATAATTATATGCATGTTTGAAATGTGAGATTTTTGGGAAACGTTCAAAATACAAGGGAGACTCTGCCGAACTTTCGACAGAAGTCGAACCTTGAATTTCTTTGAATTTTGAATATAAGGGCAATTAGGTCATTTGTGCCCGGCATCTGCCAGGTGTCGGACACGCACAGGGTTCGACTCAGATTCCAAAGGGGAATTTGGGTCGGGTCTTGTCAGTTACAGTATTGGTCACTACTGCTGCGGCTGGAGTGAGGATTAGGTCTATAATAGTTGCCTGAATGTGTGGTGTAGGCACCTCAAATGGGCCATAAACCATAAATTTGGGGATGAAGAACTAGCATAACCACTAGTTTGCCCTTGCGAGTATCCTGCTACTCCTAGGGGGATTCTAGTTGTCCTTGATGCTATATCTTCACTCCGAGGAGTTATCTCCTCTTGAGCAGCCTATAGGACCAGCTCAAAGAATTGTGTGAAGTATGCTCTTGTCTCGTTTCCTTGCAGGGTTGTGTTCAAGTTTCCTTTGTGAACACTTTGAGTAACGCTCTGAGACATTTGTGCCATGCTTTCGATCACTGCTTTAAAACCTTCCTTCATGGTTCTTTCAAATCGATCGAAAGAATCCTCGGAAGAAAATTCTGGAAAGTTTGCGCTAGCCATTCCTTTGTTCCTATCTTCATGAGTTGGCGTGGAATCTGCCATGTAGACTTTTCGTCTGGTTTTTCGAACCATGCACAAATGAAAGTCCCACTGGGCATGCCAAAAATATGTTGGGGAGAAACTTATTCCCGCTCCCGAGACACGGAAAAAGAGGAGGTCCGCTCAACACTAATGCCCCATTTGGATTCCTGGCTGGGAGGGAACTATTCAATCTTTGGACAAATTGTTGTTTGCGTAGGTGTGCCACTATTGGGTTTGAGACCAGCCCAATAGACCTAGTATATGTGATGTAGAGTATGCTGTTTGATGGATTTGCGCTCGTTCTGGACCTCTGATCAAGCCATTGTGCTCCCATTGTGCTCCAAGGGGTTTACTGGCTCAGATGTGTTCTTTTCTATGCCTTAATTAAGAGGACTTCAATATTCTTTCAATTGTGTGTTTATGGCTTGGAAGGTATGAACGACGCCTAGCCAAACAGAAAAACCAAAGTTGTGTCAATATTCCCTTGATTGGGTTCAAAAACCTAAGTTGGGTCTAAGGTCACCCTAGATTAGGCTGACACTTAGTTAATTCGAGCCCAATTAAATCCCTATTTTCGGGCTAAGAAGCCCTTTTCAGACCTAAATTAAATCCTCACTATTGCCAAGAATTGACCAGGATGTGGTCCCATAATGAAACACCCATCCATACCAATTACAGGCCTACAGCCTGAAGAAAACATGCATCTAATGCTTAGTAAATGAATTTTAGCCACAACCTATACAACAAAAACATTCTAAATGGCGGATTCATTTTGTTTATGTTAGTTAAGCTAAACCTTTTTCATTTTAACCCAAACATCTTTTAGGCTAGTCTCTTTGAACACAAAACAAAAGGGAAAAAGGAATAGAGTTTACCCTTGATGACCCTTTCTTGATTTCTCAAGAATGAATACCTTTGTTGGAAAGGCCTTTTCTTTTTCTTGGAATGTTGATTCCTTCACCTCAAGGCTCCAAGATTGGAGTCCTCTACCTCACCACACCAAATGTATCTTAGAGATGAAGAGAAGGCAACCAAGAGGTATGGATGCTAGTCTACCTCTTGATTGGACCAATTTTTGGCTTATGGAAGATGAGAGGCAAAGATGATGCACTTACTCATCAACCAAAGTAGAAAACCAAAAACCCTGGCTAGGTTTTCTCCTAACTTATGTATTTATAGGATGACACAAAGGCAAGGAAGATGGCACCCTAATGGTGCTGAAAGTTGAGTGGGTTTGGGGCTCCATTTTTGGGTCCATGGGTCATGTCATCTTATGCGACTTATCCCTTGGGCCAAATTGCCTTTTAGGCTATTTTGTCCATTTCCTTTTAAATCATATTTAAAAGGCCCAAACTAATATTTCTATATGTCAAGGTTAATTCCATAATTAACCTTTTAATTATAATTTAACTATTAAATTATAATTATAGTCATACTTAATTGACCCAGTTGAACTATTTGACTTTGGTCAATTGCTCCAGTCAATGTGTTGACTTTTGACCGTTGACTTTGACATTTGATTATCAACCATTGACTTGTGTCTCCTTATTTCATTTCTCTTCATTTGTTCCTCTAATAACATTATTTGGGTGTGCAGATCCGTAGGTTTCCTTTAGCAAGGTAGTGGGTTGACTCAATTCTTTAGAGATGATGTATGAATTAAATTCCATAATTTAATTCTTCCTATTAACAAATGTTAATTGAAACCTTTTAGGACACCCACAAACCATGGTTGTCGCCTAGCAGCAAGTCACGGTTATTCGAGCTCAATGAGATGTTGTGAAAGAACCTATTCAAATTGGAATGACCGTGCAATTGAATCATTCTCTTATATCAATACTCCTTATTCACATTATTAGATTAAGGAATCCGATTGTCAATATCCTAATGTGAATCATTCCTTTTTATATGATTATCCTGGTAAGACTTGAAGATTTCTTCTTCCAAATCTTATCCGTTACTCTACGCAGAGATTTGACTAATAATATCTTAGAGTATACTCTCTCCCTTACTGAGAGTATAGATTCCTTGTTGTACATTCATTTGCCTTCATGACTCTATTGAGAGTCCTGACGAGCACCTTTAAGTTATGCCTAATTTAGCATGATTGTATAGTGCCCTCAAAGACTAACAACATAGCCACAAGACATCTATGATAACTCAGGTCTAAGGATTAGATTGCACCATTACAATTTATGAATTCTAGTTTAACATGTGAGTAAAGACTTCCATACTAGAATGCACGCATTGGATCACGTTCAGTGTACTTGTTCTCCTACAAGCACCTACACACATATCTAGGTGTCGTCACACTTAATGACTTGAGACCTCGCCATTCTCTACATATAGAGATTATACTGTGTGTATCGGTCTTTGCGGAATATCAACGCCCAATTGATATTCCTATGACCAGGAACATATTTAGGATTAGGGATCATGATCAGTCTCTATATATGTAATCTCATTATATAGTTCTCATGTCCACTTTTATATTCCTAGGACTATAGTTGTTTTACTGTTATGATAATTGACCAAATATCATGGTTGAAAACAATTGGTCTTGCCCATGAATAACTTAATAAGTCATTACAAAAGATGTCTTTAACATTAATTATCATGTAATTAGTTGGCTTTAAGGGCATACTACTAACACAGCCTTGCAAAAAATCAAGTCTTGCATGCTTCCAATCAAATATACAGCCTATGAAACCTTCTTTGATCACCATCCATTTTAGTTTTAAGCAAAAACTGTGCTTCCCAGATTTGCACTCTTCAATTCCTCACAGTAATCTTGTAGCTTGTGGAATTGCTCAACAAAACTAACTTTGTTTAACTTCGTTGTCTTCTGCTTAGCTCTATATATTTGTTGCGTACTCGGCTCCAAGCCAAAATTTCTCTGAATTACAGCTGTAAATCCAGGAACTAACCAATCCGAATCTTCCCTTAACTCATTTGCATACCTTTGAGCAAAAAAAGTAGAATTCAGCCAATACTTTCTCTCATCCCTTGAACCCTCATGCTCCAAATTCAAGGTTTTGATGACCAGTGTTGGTGAGTCATCAATTCTCGTAGCAAATATCACAAAAGGGCAGCCCACCTCACATGCAGCCCTTACTCTTTGTTTGTCATTCTTTTTAAACCATATGTTCTTCCCTACCATGCAAGTATAGTGTTGCACAGCCTCTTTGAATACTGTTTTGTTGGCAAAGTGCATCCCAATATCAAAGGTTGGATTTTTTTAGCATAGCTTCTCTCCTCCATTGTCTGAAGTTTGGAACATTTCTTTTCCTCCTATTGTTGGGGACTTCACCATTCTCATCACAATCATCATCACTGTCTTGTTTGGTATGAAGATCTTTTGAATTCTGGACATCATCTGAAATCTCCCCTGCATAACCCATTTCTTCAGGCTCTTCTTCAATTGGAATGTCAATGCATTCCTCAAACATTGTATCATCAACCTCCACCTCTTCTGCATCTGTGTCTTGCTTATAGTCACTATCTATGAACTCCGTATCATCTTCTTCATCACCCTCTTCATTTTCCCCAGCATTCCTAGCTCTTTCCCTTTCTTTTTGCATATTAACTTCTCCATTTTTAGTACCATTCCCATCTTGTCCTTCATTTTGCTCTTCATATTCCCCTTTTTGACCTCAGCTTCATAATTTTTTTTTTTATAAAAAAATAGTCAGATACGATGTTATCCGGAACATCACTAGACACAATATAACTTAGTTAGATTATTTATCCTAAATAACACCAAACGCCTTATAATATTATGGATAAACTGGCAGTACTGTCCGGAACAGATTAATACTATCATTCATAAATTAGTAAGTGCAATCCAATGTACCAAACAAGCCCTTAGAATATTAAAAAAATTGAAAATGATTAGGTGGGAAAAAAGAAAATAAAAGAATACAAACAGCGGACGGCCGTCTCTTTTCTTCCTTTGCTTTTCAAAAAAGCAACGAAACCAGGCCCATCCTATTGCGTATTTTCTCTCACTCTGTTTTTCTAGATTACCAATTTCGATAACTAAAATAGGGCGAAACCTGCATCTGATCCAAGAATCTCAAACCCGCTTTCCCATTATTTATTACAGCTTCATCATCTGTAAGTCCAAGTTTCCCTTTTTGTCTTCATTGTTCACCTTTTCTACATTGCTCTTTAACACTACCAAAAAAGCACAACAATTCAACGGCTAGGGTTTCAGCTTGATTGCTCTAAATCTTTCTTCAGGCTTATTGCTGTATTGGGTAATCAGGAATATTTGTTTTCTGTATTTGCTCTTGCCTTTTATCTTGTTTTGAATGCTATGGTTATCAATAAATATTTCTTATATATATTTGCTTTCCGGTTTTGGGTTTTGGTCAGTTAAGGGTTTTATTATAATTGAAAATTTTGGCCCTTCATGTATTATTTGTTTTGTGGTCGGCCATTTGGTTACTCAGGCGAGAAGACTAAAGAAAAAAAGAGAATTGAAATTACAATCTTATGTGGTATTTGTATGAAAGAGTGAAAATTCATAAATTAAGCTTATATTAACTTGTACTGACTCAATTGTACCATTCAAAGTGATGAAATTTGTATAATAATACAAGTTTTTTTTTTCTTCTACATTTTCTGAGCAACTGAATGCAATTTATTTAAACTGATTACTTAAATTAAGTGGTGGGCTCTGACCCACATTTGGTTTCAGTTAGAGATTTCTTTTTTACAATGTCAGTGTTTGAATTTTAAAGTATAGTTTTTGGTGGTTACACAGTAATTGGTTTGGAGAAATGACGAGGGTAGGTCGAGATTTTGGGGATACAATGCAAAAGGATGCTGTTCCGGCTGTGTCTGCTGATGTAATTTTTTCCTCAAGTCGATTTCCTAATTACAAAATTGGAGCTAACAATCAGATTGTGGAGGCAAAGGATGAGCAAAAGGTACTATCAATGAAGGAAGTTGTTGCACGTGAGACAGCACAATTGTTGGAACAGCAAAAACGTCTTTCAGTCCGTGACCTTGCCAGTAAATTCGAGAAAGGGTTGGCTGCTGCTGCTAAGTTGTCTGAAGAGGTTAAATGGTTTCAAAGTTTTTTGCATTTTGCTAGAAAGTTAGTTTGCTTTCTAAGTGAAGTTTTAATAGTATGTGGTTTACTTCAATTACCTTTTAGTTTTTTCTGACATTTTGGAGGCTGAAATTGAGGGAAATCTTGGGAATTTTTGGTGCTTGCTATGTTTTCAGAAAATATACTGGGAATAGAATAATTTTTCATACTATGAGAAGTTGTAAGAAGGTTCTATTCTATTTTTGTTTTGTTTCGTTTGAAGGTTTAGTATATTTATTTCACTGTAGTTGTGAATCTCTTTTTAATTTGTTTCCAGTTTAAATAACTTGGGAAATTTGTGGTTTAATAGTTGTAGGCAATGATTGTAGAAAATACTTCTCTTGTTCCTTTTTGGGAATATTGAAACATCAACATCTATATATAGTAGATGATTACGAAATTCTGAAGTATTCACTTATTGAATACAGGCTAGACTTAGGGAGGCAGCTTCTTTGGAGAAACATGTCCTTTTGAAGAAGCTTCGGGATGCACTGGAATCATTAAAAGGACGTGTAGCTGGTAGAAACAAGGATGATGTAGAGGATGCCATTTCAATGGTTAGTTGTTCATTTGCTTCTTATTTTAATTTTCTTATTATTGTTCCTTTCAGTAAACTTATTCCACTTTTCAGTGTTAACTGGTTGATAGTTTCTTTTTTATAGCATGTAAAATTTATGAGGGGTATCAATTGAAGCATTTGCCTATTTGGTTGGACTTCTTTATTGCAAAGTACAGGATAGCTTCTTTCTTTGTCTTGTTTCATGGGTGGATTTCTTCTCCACTACTGGACAATGTTATTGTATTTTTGCAGTGAGACAGTATGACTTTATCTGAAAAGATCTGTATTCTTGTGTCAAATAAAATGAAAGATTTGATATTTGGTTGGAAGTAATCAGTTCGTTTTATGTGATACTCAACCATGAAATATGAACATATATCTTTGGCAATTTTGTCTTCTTTCACGTGAATTACACTTTACAAAAGAGATGATCTATATCTTCATTTCTTGCAATTCAGAGAGTTTACGATCTGCACCCGCATAACTAGAGATTGTATGTTTTGGATTTAACCTAGTCATTATGGGTTTAAAAGGAAGCTGACTATTGGAAATACTAACCTTGCCTGTATGACACTTCCATTCAATTTAACCAGCAGATGTGTTCACATGACCCTGTTTTCCAATCACCTCAACCACCTTGGGTTATCCAGCCAAGGCATCTTGACTCACAGTCCACTTTATGCCACACTTCCTTGTACCTGCTCCATCTTTTCTTCAAATTGGTACGTACCAAACTGGTACAGGCATGGACGTTAATGATAACCATGATTTGTTAACAAAGCTCAAGAGTAAAGGACTGCCCTTGTATGCATTTGAGTCATTGGAATTAGGTTGGTTGCTCCACAAAATTCTGTGCAAGGAGGCTGCTCATGCTTAGATAGGCATTTAGGGTAATGTTTGATTGACTAAATGTGAAGGCCTATCCACCCTTTAATTCAACAAGTTTACTCACAGAAGAAATCTATGAAGTTTCAAGTTAACAATGTACATAAATTTCATGAAATGTAACAAAATATATAATATGTTAAATAGAATTCACAAAGAAAACTAAAAGAGTATTAAGAGAAATGTCTGGTAAGAAATTAATTTGAACGTGTAGAATTAAACCTCCAATTTAGGAGAATTAAACCTCCAATTTAGGTTTAGGAAACTGATACATGAGAGCCCCCTTGGTGAGGGGGAGAGAGAGATAGAGAGAGACAACAAAAAAAAAGAATGAGAGAAAGAGAAGATTTATGGGAGTTTACAGTCCTGAAAGAAGCATTTAATGCCTTTATTTGTATAAACCACTGATATAATAAACTAACAAGCCTTGGAAATATGGATATTGTCAACATTTTATACTACAGAAAATGCTATAATTTCCCTTTAGTTTTGCCTCTGTGTCCACAGATGCTGTAAAAAAGGCATACCATTCCAATGCCTTCCATTTTATTAATTTACCAAGATTAAATGATTGCATTTGGAACCATATTATTCTATTTTGTTATAGGTTACTAATGAATTTTTTGATTTGTTACCTTTAGTCTTGTCATCTTATGATATTTTAACTTTTCCTCCAATGTTTTCTTATATTAGACTTTCATTTTCCATTTCCAAGTATGTTTAGTCGTCTCTATAATGATTCACTTGACCCCCTTGTCTTGATCCTTCCTATAATTGTTATTGGCTCTGCTATCTGCAAAAGGAACAAATAATGACCAAGAAATTTATGATCGCTTCTTGCAGGTGGAGGCTTTAGCAGTTCAGTTGACTCAAAGAGAAGGGGAGTTAATGCAAGAAAAAGCAGAGGTGAAGAAGCTAGCAAATTTTCTTAAGCAGGTAATTTGATATCATTTAAATGTTAAAGGCTGGTTCATTGATGTTTCTTAGGTTGTTTTCCTTGTTTTGCAAAACCAAAACGGTGCAAAACATGTTCAGCAAGTAAAAGGAGAAAACATAGGAAAGCATGATCTATGACCGCACTGGTTCCTCTTACACATAAAAACACCCATCCACGTTAATAACGTTGGGTTATGAAGATTATCGACTATCAATTTTGCTTCATGCCTCACAAAAATTGGTCTTGACGCATTTGTTTGTTTAGTCACTTGAGTATTTTTCAATTTGAGTCACTTAATCCATTTTTAGGCTTCAGAAGATGCTAAAAAACTTGTCGATGAGGAAAGAGCTTTTGCTCGTGCTGAAATTGAAAATGCCAGAGCAGCAGTACAGAGAGTGGAAGAAGCCCTTCAGGAACAAGAACAAATGTCGCGAGCTTCTGGGAAGCAGGTGTGTGCTATATGCATATGCAAACTTTCTAGAGCAAGAGTGTTTCAACTGTCACAGCCTTTGTTAAGTTCTATATATGGAATGCATCCATATTGACCATTGGTCTTTGTACTTGTGTTGCTTGTTGCATTGTTAATTATAAAGCATGTTATGTTAAGGATCAAGTATTACAAAATATTAAGAGAGGTTATAGTTATAGTTATTAATAATGCATAGATTTGCCGTGTAAATTTTATAAAATAGTGTATCTCTGCGAAATATATGGCATTTATATTACAAACAATATTGTACTTTAATGTTTGTCCAAAAAAAAATATTGTACTTTAATGATTTATATTTTCATAACTTAAGTACATATTTATATTAGATAAATCAATTTATCTCTTCTCTTGTATGGAAAAGATTTATCTAAGTTTTATAGCAATTTCATATCAATTATTTATTGAATTGACAATCGAATTTTATTAGAAAACAGATTTTATATTTGTTGGGAATGCTTTAGTAATATTGGTTATATTTGTCAATGTGTGGAATACTAATGACATGAGTCATGGGCTTTATAATTATTTGTAAGTTTGTAAAAAACCTTAGCCCATAAACTTTATCAAAATGCTTAGCCATGTCTTTTGCCCACTTTCTTTAGCATGTGGGTTACTAAGATACGAAGACACTTCCACACGGGGGTTACTGAGATCTGTCCTTCACATGGAGTATTGAGATCTTTTTTTTTTCTTGTTCTTTTGTGTGGGTTAATAATAAGTCGTCTCTTTTGTTCCAAGATATTTACAAAATGGGCCAATCTGATTTCACTGAAATTGACCTGATACAGCGAATTTCTGCTAAAACTACTGAAATTTCCGGAGAGCGTCGGCAGTGTAATTTTACCGGAATTTTCAGTGGTTTCAGTGATGTTTAAAACCTTTGTTAGGATGCGGAATTATAATACATTTAATGCTTCATAGCATGTTCTCTTTGGTTATTTTATATTGAGACACATGAGTAGTATTTACTGCATTATTAAGTTGGCATCTCTGCCCACAAGTCTATAATTTATCTTTTTGACCAGTACAATTTCTGTGAGATATTTAGGACTTGGAAGAATTAATGAAAGAGGTCCAAGAGGCTAGACGAATAAAAATGCTGCATCAGCCAAGCAAGGTGACTTTTTTGATCATTCGTATTTATTTTGTTTATAACTAGAGACTTAGAAGTATAGGATCACTTTCATGGTGTTGTGTGTTTCATGGAAGCATTCATTTCCTTTATGTTTCATTTAAGTAATAGAGAAATGTTATCAGGATATCCTATGAATGTCCTGTATCATATGTATTTGAAATATTGAGTTAATTTTGTGGGTGTATGTGCGTCTCTGCTTGGTAAACTTCTATTCTTTTAAAGGTATTATGCTTCTTGTAAAAAAAAAAATCCAGTAAGTGACTTTTCATTTGCATCCTCCAATCGAGTTTAAGTTTGTCTTTGTGTAGATATTTTCTTTGCAGTGAAGCGGAAGCTTCCTGGTTTTATGCTTCTATGCATACCTATTATGGAATAAATTTACTGCTAAAATTTACTTATTTTCTTGATATTACTTTTCTTTTGAATAACGAAAGCCACTTCTACTTAAAATTACTCTCTTTTCAATCTTTTTTAGTGACCCTTGCTTGTAGTTTTTTTTTCTTCTTATTTTTGGTTTTATTTATTTAACTTTATACTTTTGTACATGATTACACCCTTTTGGGTTCTGTTAATAAATTTTTGCTTATAAGAATTTCTTCATGGATTAATCATCAATTTGTAGGTTATGGACATGGAACATGAACTTCGAGCATTGAGGGCACAGCTCACAGAGAAGTCTAAGAATTCTGTTCAACTTCAGAAAGAGGTTTATTCATTATTGTAATTATTGTAAATGCTTTGCCTATTTTGATATATCTTACTTTTATGATGTGGTTTGATGAGTCTCCGTTGCATAACATATGTCAATGTATGCTGAAATTCTGAAGGGTTCAAACATTCATGCATTTTCCAATAATCGGTGTTGACATGCTGGTTAAGCTTTGCCTTTTTGTGTTTATTGTTAAGCTGCTTTAGTTACTATTATTATTATTATTTTATTATATTTCATTTTTGGATCTGTTGTATGTGCATTCTCTGGGTACTTTCCTGGTTCTGGGAATTCCTTGCATTGGATCTATGGTTTATTAAAATCAGTGACTAGGTTTGCTGGGAAGTTCGGTCTTGGGAGATGATGCTCAAATATAGGTTTTTATTTTATGTTATTCTTTTATTTTAGGCAGAGTAGCAATTACTTTTTGGGAAAAAAAATGAAAACCCCTAAGAACAAATCTCGAGTTAAAAGAACCCACAAGATTAATTTCTTATCCAACAAACTTGATGTGAAATTTTTTAATGCAACCTGGTTTTCTAGCCAACCAATCAAAAAATGTCTTTGTAAGCGAGCGCTAATCCTGATGAAGGAAAACCAAATAAGATAATTTACTTTCTATAAGATGAGGCAAAAGTTGTAGCCTAGGAAGTATAGGACAGAAAGCTTGCTGAGACCCATCCCCATACTTCTGGAGTTATTTCACTTATTTTAGAAGCCCATAGGTTGCCTCCAGGTCTTAATAGGTTTATTTCATTTATACTGGATATAATGCAGAAAACTAGCTGCCAAAACTAAGCTTTTCTGGGGTCCTTAAATTTTTTGTTTTGGCTGTTGTGTCCATGGTGTGAAAAGCGATGGTGAGGCTTAGCATGTCACGGTGAGGTGTTGCCGAATCGCCTTAGGTGTGCGATTGTTTAGCAAAAGTCATGGTAAGTGTATGATTTGCCATTGAGGCGCTGCATAGCATGTGCGATTTGCTGAAGGCAGCGGCACCATATAGGTTTTAGACTTCATTTGTGCTTTAAGTTTTCCTTTTGGGCTGATTGCTCCTTTTAAATGAAACAGTTTGTTCATGTTTCTTTTATCTTTTTATTTTTTGTTCAGATATCATGTTTCTTTTATCAATGGGGTCTTTAAAAAAAATTAATTGTTTCTTTATGTTTTAGTGGTGGCTTGTGGTTTACGTTAGACACTTGGCGTAATTTTGTTTTATCTTGACTAAAGCTCATGCATATATGGCCCACTTAAGGAAAAACTAAAAGAAAGACCTGTTGTTAACGCTTTCTATCTGGATCTCCTTGGGCCTGCGTGCCCTCGAGGATCCAAACTCTGTTAATTTTATTTTCCGTATAAAAAAAACACATTAAAACTTTATAGAAAACTATCAATGATAAATAAAACAAGACTTTTAATACAGTAAATAAAGAGTTTTAATACAGTAAATACTAAGGAAAATAAGACTCTTAATAAACTTACATAAAACGCCTTGCCTTTAACACAATTGATTGCGTCTACACTCAACTAAATTCGATAATTCTTGTATCGATCATCTGTATTTAATTTACCTAGAAGAGAAGGTAATCTCATTTCCTCATAGAAAATAGCATATCCGACAAATGAGTACTGGACACAAAAGGACGTTTCATGTTCTGAAGTTAGATGTGTGTCATGAAGTATTGGAGAAGTATTAGTATATCCAATATGGAGAAAGTGAGGAAATGGCACTCTTGACAAGTATTTGCTAAATAAGGGGATGATTCTAGCCTGGATGCACGCTTTTGTTTTCCAGTGCAACAATGGAAGCAATCACGTGTTAATTCCTACGAAAGATGAATGTTGAACCTGATATAAAAGATGAGTTTTTATGCACATGATAGTGCTTGAAATGCTGGTTTTGATGTGGCAAAAGGATGATGGTCTTATTAGGAGTTTGGTGGTATACACTTGTATTTGGTCTTTCTCCTTTTGTTTCCCTCATTTTTCAGAGTGTTGAGGGTGTATGTGGCTCGGGGGATGGGGGTAGTATGATACTGGCCTGCTTTACTTTTTGTACTCTTTAATTCTAACACTCTCACTTTGTAACTTTCAGCTGGCAATGAGTAAGAGGGGCTTGGAACAAAATTCCCAACTATATGAATTAGATGGTCCTGAAGCCTTAGGTTCATATTTGCGAATTCAACCTTGCTCTGATGATGCTCCGGAACTTTCCAAGTGTTTGATTCAATGGTATCGTGTATCATCTCAAGGTGGCAAGAAGGAGCTTATATCAGGTATATATATGTTTTGTATACTTGTTCTGATTTTTCTGAACAAGGGCACGATAATTATTGGTTGGATGTTACGTGCATAGTCTGATGTCACATCATGCTCATTTTGTTATTCTTCACTTCCTTTGGTGTAGTGTGTGCTCATGCGTGTGTTTATTTGATAAATAAATAAAAATTTAATAAGTGAATGCCAGTGGCAGTTAACCATGTTGTCATAAGCATGCGGACATGCACTTACTTGCTGGGTTGTGTGCAGAGTGTGTGCTCATGCGTGTGCAGCTTTACAGTTGTGGATTTTTTGTTTTTTAATGTCTGATATGTGTTTGAATTCCTTTGCATGAAGTAGAGGAACTAGCGTTGTGGGCCCAGGAATCACAATAGGCCCTACGTTCAGATTGTGTCAGATGTATAACTAACCAATTATGTCACCACTAGCTAGCGATTAACTAATTTCAAATTTCCCTCCATTGGAAATAAATTGACATATTGGGATCGCAAATCTTGTGCTAATATGTGGTTGGTAATATTGTCTGATTCACTCACGTACCCAACAATAATTATACTCAAGTCCATGTAACATGGATTTAACTAGCTAAAAGCTCACTCAAGTAGTGAAGTTTTTGGCGTTTGCCTATATAGTGTTGATCGTTCTGTGCTTGGACCTTAATGGCAATTTAGTTGAGGCTAGACTATGACATTATTGATTCAGTGGGAGAAGTAATCATGGGCTTATTTCTCTCAATGGTTGAAGAATCGAAGATTCCTCGTACATTCACAAACTTAACCATGCAATGTTGGCACTAAACTGAGTGTCATTAAAAGCTGTGCTAATAGGAGACTGTCTCTTGATGACAAGACCCGACTCGAATTCTCCCTCATAATTCGTGTCGAACCCTGCTGTCCTCCCGACATCCAACCGATGCCGGACTCACTAACTAATTTAACCCTCCACCTTGCACAAATAAGAAAAAAGGGCAAGACTAAAGTCGAAATTTCGGCAGTCTCCCCTGAAAAATGAACATTTCCTAAATTCTTCCACCTGTAAAACATAGTTTAATACCTCTCAAACTTTAGCATGCACAATGTATATCACACATTATATACATATAGGCCTCTGGCCTTTAGTTCAATCCTTTAACAAAACGTATTAGAACAAATCAGACAAAACTCAAACAGTTTTTTGCGGCTGCACCTAGGTTAACTTAGGTTGCCTACGTACCCTTACTGAGGGATCAAGCCACACGTAGTTCTTCAACCAACAATCACGATTCAGATAATATAAAATTGTTTAAAGTAACACCAACAGGTTAATTCTAGAATCATTATTTCACTTTATATTAAATCACAATAACCCAACCATGAATATAAACCCATTTTTCATTACTCACCTTGTTCTTAAGACTCATAAATCTTTCTAATAATCCTGTTTCAACCGCAATTCATTTTTCCCCAAAACTCATAACTCAAAAACCCTTTCCTTGTAACAATTCACATGTGATATGCATAATTCTTTTAAAATCAATCTTTTTCCTGATATAGTTTAGTAATACCAAACTCCAACTCTCGCCACTATAACCAAACCCTTTTCCGAGGTATAAACTTACCAAACGTAATATGCAAGGAAAGCCTTTCAATTAACTAAGCGTATACATACATATATATATATATATATAAACCGCAGTATCTTCCATAACTGTAAATGTATAAAATACAAAGTTCATAAGTATAATTATAATATTTATACATGTCATCCTCACACCATCACAACTACTGGGAAAACAATCCAACACGGGGATCGTTTGACTAGCCCGTAGAGTTTCAACTTTCTACCATGCGTCTAGGGATGAAATGTCCAACCCGGGACTACCGCTCTATAGCACACGCCGGAAAATCCAACGCCACGTGTGGCCAAACCAATCCGTGTCCTACTCGCGCAGACTGCCCGTCAAGGCCTATGGCACACTAGACCAAAGGTGCCCGGATCTTTACCACACGCCGAAAAATCTAACGCCACGTGCGGTAAAGTAACAGTAACCAAGGGGAAGTACTTATAATGACATGCAACCCATAGCCAAAATCTGAGATCCACTTTCATAAACCCATATTATATAATATAATATACCCTCCCTTAATTCAATTTCCCAAAACTCACAACCGAAACCAAATTCTCAATATGTAAAATCAATAACCCAATATCACCCAATGCATATACTTTAATAATAATAATAATAATAATAATAATAATAATAATAATAATAATACTAATACTAATAATAATAATAATACTAATAATACTAATAATACTAATAATACTAATAATACTAATAATCTCTATAACTCCCATATCACATTTCCAAAAGCTCAAACGTACCCAAACTCATATACATAAACATCCCGACATTGTTATAATCCAAACTCAATACCCAAATATTTAATACAAATATAGATACCAAACTCTCAAGCGTTACAAAATCAAAGACAAGACAAAATAATACTTCCATAATTCCAAATAATTAAATTTACAAGTAAATCACATATGCATAACATTTCATCTTTTGAAAGTAATGACCTCTGTTGCACGGATATGGCCAAATTTGGGGGTATGCTTGTATCGGATACGACGTGGATACGATGACGGCACCGATACGTATCCGATACGCCACGTGGCGTATCGTAGACTTTTCTGGCATGTTGACTTTACGATACGGCTGCGATACTCCATTGATATGGCTTCGATACTCCATGGATACAGTCAGAGACGGAGCCACAACGTTCGACCCCACGGAAGCCATGGAAGAAGAAGAAGCGCTTGAGGAAGAAGAAGAAGTGCACTCTTGTTGTGTTCCTTCAGTCTTATTTTTCATTTCAAACTCTGTCAAGAAGGATAGAGATGCAAAGAAGAAAGAAAGAGGGAGCTGTGAAGAAGAGGAAAGTTGGGAGAGAGAGGGAGAGATATTTGTTATTATTATTATTATTATTATTATTTTTTAAAGATGGGAGGCGACTGAAACAATGGAGGCGTGAGATAAGAATGGTAGGGTTGAGTGGGAGACAGATAGGTAGGGTTATTATTCAGGCTTTAGCTTAATTGGATGTGAGGTTGGGCTTGTAGACTTATGGGTAAAGTTGGGTTTAAAGGGATTTGAATATCCATTGGGCTGTTAAAACATTGGGTTTAAAATATAAAAAGTAAACAAATTAATCTACCAATATATATTAATCTATCAATATATTTTAATATAAAAATTAATCTGTCAATTTTTCTATTTATATATATATATATATTTTAAATATATATTATTTTAATCGCCGTATCGGTGCTGTACCCGTATCCTAGTTTTTGGATATTTGCCGTGTCGGCGTATCGTATCGTATCGTATCATATCGCCGTATCCATATCCGTATCGGTGCAACATAGGTAATGACCATTTAAAACAAAGTCCACTCACCATCATAACTCATTAATCGACCTCTAGTGCGAATTTAAATTCAGAACCCTAGTTCCCGGAAACTTAAATTGTGTACACAACTTTAGAAAGGTCCAAGGTCATTCTAGTACTTTCCCAAAGGACGAGACGGTCTCAAAGGACTTGTGGCCAACAGTTTGGTCTACATAACACGTCTCGAGAGTTTGGTCTCGATCGAGCTTTCGGATCACTCGCGATCGCACGATCGAACTATGACTTAATACTTAACTCTAAAATCATTGATTTGGAGTATCCGGGACTTTGATTCTCGATCAACCAGTTCCTACACGATCCTAGAGATACGAGGAACGACATACCAAACCTATCGAATCCGGATATCGCTTAATAGGCGTAATATTCGTTCGATAGTCAAACAGTATCCAATTACTAATCCGAGCATACCGTCATGCTCAGGAAGACATGAAGAGTATTTTGGAACTCAAAGAGCCGCCACAAAGTGGCCCACGCCCCACCACCCACCACGGGCAGTGGTGGGTGTCTTGAGAAAATGTCGGCGACGGAAAATTCTTAAAACTCCCTGCAATACCTATACCAAAATTCTTAAAACTCCCTGCAATACCTATACCAACCGGAGCTTTCTCGAGCTCATGTGTCGCCGGAGAGAGAGAGAGAGAGCTGAGGGGGAAGGGGTCCATGTGCATGCCAGGTGAGTGAGGAGTTGGGTATTTAGGGTTTAAACAATTTTTGAAATTCCCATTATGGCCTTTTTGTTTTAAGAGGTTTTCTCCTTCGTTAGTACTCGAAATTAAGGTGCCACCTGTCTACGGACTCGTATCGACGAGCTCTACGCAACGGTGCTGTTGATTTTCCCAAATTCTTTCCCAAACTAAAAATGAC
Source organism: Prunus padus (assembly GCA_024362665.1). NCBI lineage: Eukaryota > Viridiplantae > Streptophyta > Magnoliopsida > Rosales > Rosaceae > Prunus > Prunus padus. The sequence continues at coordinate 3,140,144 of JANFAM010000011.1, read as the reverse complement.
CAAAATACCCTTACCCCAATGGAAAAATTGAAATTCCATAATTAATAATTAATTTGTAATTATCTGGTCGGGATGTTACACTTGAAGTTCATGATTGTATAGTTTTTTTTTCAAAAAAATCCTCCCACTTTAGTTGTTGAAGGACAAAGGATAGGGGTATTTAGGACCCGCTTATTTTTAGGAAGAGTGACTGAACGGGCTGGATTCAAGACCCTCTTTTATTCTTTAAGAATAGTTGGTTGAATGGGCAGGACTGAATTGCCACCCTTGATGTTTCTATGCAATTACTTTATACTTATTTGATTGTTTTATTGGTGTATATATATATATATATATATATATATATATATATATATATATATATATATATATATATATAGTCCCCTTCTATTAAGGAATCCTCAAATAATTTTATTTGAGGACGCCTCTAAGTACTCTTCAATTTTTTTCCAATGATCCAAACCATCTATTTTTAGGTTTTCATTCATAGATCATCCTTACAAAAAATTAGACAAATCGGAAACCGTTTCAACATCCGATTGTGTCCTACAAAATCAATGAACACGGTCTTGAAGAAATCTAAAATTTCAATAACTTAATTGAATGATCAAATGATATCGGATTCAAGTGATTTTTGTAGAGATGATCTTTGAATGAGTATCTACAAAATAGGCGGTTTGGATTAGTGAAATACAATCCAAAGTGGGTCCTACAAGTGCCCTCAAATAAGCTTATTTGAGGATCCCTCAATAAACTCTGTATATATATATATATATATATATATATATATATATATATATATATATATATATATATATATATATATATATAGGGATAAAATAATTTTATTTGAGGGACGCAATGTAGGATACCCTATGAAATTTTTTCAAACAATCGAAACCATTTATTTTTTAAGTCTTCATTCATAAATCATTCTTGCAAAAAATTAGACAAATCGGAAACTATTTAGATATCTAATTGTGTCGTAGAAAATTAATGAACACGGTCTTCAAGAAAGTACTAAAATTTCAATAATTTAATTGAGTGGTCAAATGATATCGGATTCAAGTGAATTTTTGCAGAGATGATCTTTGAATAAATATCTACAAAATAAACGGTTTGGATTAATGAAATACAATGTATGGTGGGCCCTACAACGGTGTCCCTCAAATAATCTCATTTGAGGGATCCCTCAACTGAAGCTCACTGTATATTTTATATATATGTATATATATATTTTGGGCAAACTGGTTTATGAGGACCATGATATCTTTTTTCTCGCAAGTTATGTTTTCTTTTCATCCCAATTCCTATAGCTAAGTTTGTACAGCTGTGCTGAAGGCGTTAGATTGAGTAAAGTTTGTTGTTCTATGATATCCAACTGGATGCAGAAAGCTGTAGATTCAGATACCACATCCATCAAGATTAGATTTTGACTTTCCTTTTTATTTTTATTTTTCTCTCCCTTTCGGCCAATGTCAAAGTTAGATTTCATATTGGGTGGAGAAGCGGAGGTTTTATGAATATGAAAGGCTTAGAAACTGAATACCCTACATGAGATATTTACATTTTCAATACATCCCATTTGCGTGTTGCTGGACTATGCCACACATTTGCATAAATTATATTGGGTGGCTTGTAGCACATGTGCCCAAATTGTGCTTAGCAAGTGGATGAATTGCTGGCTCTTGAAATCTTGCTAAAGTTGTAGCATCCAACCCATAACCAATTGGCAATGGGTGGCCCATGAGTTTACATATGCAAGTCTTAGAATAACATATTTGAGATTATTATATTTTCAAGACATATCTGTATACATTTCTCATTCTACTATCCCTCCCACAGGTGCTATAAAATCAGTTTATGCCCCAGAGCCATTTGATGTTGGGCGAATCTTGCAAGCTGATATTATTTTGGAAGGCCAGTGGCTAAAGTTGACAACCGCTGGTCCCATTGATCCTGGTCTGGTTTAGATAACTGATTCTCTTCTTACATCAAGTTTGAAATTTAAATTACTAATACTTTGTGATGACATTTATTTCAGTTGTTCAAATCTGTCAACATGTATGTCTTTAGGTGATATATAAAAATAATAATTGCAAAAAGGGCTGATTTCATTGTTATCATCAGCTGCTGGTTTGGGAAGCTATGTGGAGGCACTTGTGCGGAAGCATGATATTGAGTTCACTGTATGAATACCCAAATCTTTTCCACAATTCTTGGTTTGCATACCTTATTATTTTTTCAGCCTTTGCGTGTGACAAAATTTATGTTTTATGGTTGAATTATGAATGATATTACTTTTCGAAATTATTAGGACTGACCATGGATCATGTATGGACTGACCATTTATTAAGGTCGTATGCTCTGCCCTGTCCATATTGAGTTTTTGTGGAGATCATTAACTAAATGTACAAATCTAAAAGTAGGATTAACTTATGGAAGAAAGTTTAGCATCCCCATGGCTGTCCATCGAGCTTGGGTTTTACCCTTCTCTTTCTTGATGTCTGTAATGATATTTCAATTATTATTGTTTTAATTTATTCTTATAGTACTGTAGGTGAAAAAAAAGGAAAGAGAAGTGTTATTTTCCAGCCTTAAATCATCCATTGCCTCTTTGACGATTTTTTTTTAACTTTCCAGGTAGTTATTACCCAAATGAATGGGGTCAATCATCCCTCAGAATCTATTCATGTATTTCATGTTGGAAAGATGAGGATTAAACTTTGCAAGGGGAAAACAACAATTGCTAAAGAATACTTTTCTACTTCGATGCAGGTATTTGATAATTTTATTAGTTTATGTTCGTGTTAGTAATATACGAATGTGAGTAAAAGCCTGTTCATATATAGAAAATAATTGATTGTTAACGAAACAGTAAAACGTGAATTTTGGTGACCAAAATGGCGTGGCGACATTATCCTGTCTCTTAACGTCTGAATACTCGTGTTTAAAGAATGATTCGTACTTGAGGCATTGCTTAGGAAGGAGTTGTCGAACAGTTCACATCTCCCAATCATTCTAAGTACTCTTTCCTCCCGTAGGTTTTCTGTTGCATTTCATTCTAAATGCACCACATCTGATGCGGTGCATTTAGATGAGATGCAGAAATGTGGTGCATTTAGAATGAGATGCATAAAGTGAAATGTACTTCTAATAAGAATTATTTTGTTGTCAGTGCAATTGAAACCAAAATAGAAACAGCTTCCCAATAGGCAATGGTTTTTGTATTAGAATGTTAGTTGTTTTCCTTTATTTTTGTTTCAGTGATTTTAAACCATGTTTATGATGATGTTTGTTGGTGTCCTATAGCTATGTGGAGTTAGAGGAGGTGGGAATGCTGCAGCGCAGGCATTGTTTTGGCAAGCAAAACAAGGGCTTTCCTTTGTATTGGCATTTGAATCAGAACGAGAGAGGAATGCGGCCATCATGCTTGCCCGGAGATTTGCTTTCGATTGTAATGTATGTATAATTTTATCTTTCATATATACTACTCATTGTTAGTTTTAAAATTCCTGCTTCTCCTTGCTCTTTCTTGGTCCCTTGTTTTGCTATATGAAGAGATTGCTGATAAGAAATACATAATATGGCAGATCATGCTAGCCGGGCCTGACGACAGAGCTCCCTTAGAAACCTAACGGAGCCCCATAATTTTTTCAGTAAATGTAATTATTAAGTTTTCCCTTGTATTATAAGTTTGTAATAGTAGAATGTGGCATTGTGTAGTTGTGCGTATAGGCGCGTGCATCTTTATTTTTCCTTTCCCTTTACAACATCAAGGCATTTTTTATTTGCCTTTTTGTTTTGAGTGTAAACGATGACCTCCCACGTTTGAAATTGGAGGTTGATTTCAACTGTAACACCTTAGAATGTTGACTGATCGGTATATTTGATGATTGGTGCGTGATTGATTGTAATAACCTGATATCAATGAACTTCCATTTTTTCTTGAGATGGGAAATTCGATATTAATGGATCTGTTAAGGAAGAGAAAATCCAAATGAACTTGCTTGATAAATTTGGCTTTTTTTGGGTTTTGTTGTTTTTTTCCTATAAGTTAGAGGGGTGTTACTCACACATACACTATCAAGGTGCTATAAGAATTCGAACCTGAGACCATTGGTCAGCAAGTCAAGGCCATTTTTCATTGTGCTAGACCCCTTTTGCGGATTCATTCAAGTTTTAGATTGCAGGTGTATACAATTGAGATTTTAAAATATTTTAAAGGAGTTTCAAAGTCCATGTGTATTCAATCACGATTTTATAGAAGTCTAAAAAAATCTAGGTGTATTCAACCCAAACTTTTTAAACACCATCCAAATTTGGATGTATTCAATCATGATTTTAAAAAACTCAATAAAAGTTTGAGTGTATTAAAAAAAAACTCATTGATTTTAGAGCAAATACAAAAAGTGGCGGATTTTGTTTAATTCTATACTAATTTTAGGCCACGAAAAATCTCTACTTCCCTAGAGATTTTGATAGATATATTATTTTTAAGAAGTAAAAAAACGCAAATCTTTCCAACGTATTGACAAATCTCAATACCACCATCTTACGCCACTATATGATCTCACCACTTCTACTACCACAATCTTGTTATGGAGTAATTTTTGAGTGTTTTTGGTACACCACGTGGCTGGTGTACCATCCACTAGACATAGAACATGTGGAATATTTCTAATATAGCCCGCCACATGTCATAAAAAATAATGCAGTAAATTGGAGAGTAATTCCACATGTCCTACATCTATTGGATGGTACACCAACCACGTGGTGTACCCGGAACATTTAAAAATTTCTCCTTGTTATGGCTATCACCACCTCTGCTGCCACCTGCACCTCCACCACCCCCACCGCCCCTAAAGGCAACTAGCGCCACCCAAGGATTAAAATATCGGCCGTGCAGATAATATCGAGCCTCCAATTTACGGATATTTCGGGGGATATATCGTTATCGTTTTAGGTATCGGGAAAAAATCAACAAAAATGACATATATAGGCATTGAAACACAGAATTTTGGAGTAAAACTTTCATAGATGTTATGTACATTATCAATGAATGTATTGAACAAATAAAACTCAAAATTTACTAAGAGTAAGATATACATATGATGAAATATAAGTAGTATGTAATGCGCGTTAATGAAAAGTTTGAAAATAAAATGTTGATTATAATGAATAAACCATGCATAAATCCGTAGTTTGTTTAAACATTGGATTACAATTTAGATAAGTGTCCATCTACATAAATGAAGAGCTCCTATGAGGTTCAAAGAATGAGGAACAACCATCTAGATTCATACAAAAGTCATACCAAGTCATGTAACCAGAGCAATTTGTAAGCCATGTTTGAACTTGGTGCACATATGTCTCTCTTGAGCTCCCTACTGTCCTCCCATATATGGGATAGTTAGGATTGACCCAACTAGTAGGTCCATAATCTATTTCATCATCTTGAGCTCCATAATTAGTTCCACTATAATCAAACATGATATAACCATAGCCATCATAAGATTCATTTGAGTTAGTACTAGGTCTAGTTCCTATGCTCATATATTATAGGGTTCTGGGCAAGGATTAGAGATTTTTGGGTTTCAATTTGCATCAATTGCCTTCAAAACTTCTGAAAATTTTATGGGTTCTGTTATGGGTATCGGGAAATATCAAGGATATAGGCAAAATATCAGGGATATCGCACTTATCGGGGATATATCGCCGATACAGGGGAAGATATGGCCTTACCCCCCAATATCGGTGTTGACACTTGAAAATACCGACATATCGGTGTATCGGCCGATATTTCAATCCTTGGCACCACCACCTCCACCACCGCTGCCGTCGCCACCCCTACTTCCAACCCCACTGATTCCATCACCACCACCATCGTCGCTACCACCCCCACCACCACAACCACCACCACCATCGCTGCCACTAACATTTTTTACTTCTTAAATAACTGTATTATTGTTTTTACAAATCTTTTATTTTTGAGTGCTATAAACTCCATTAAAGTCAATAATAAACGTCTAACAAACTTAATTAAAATCTATACACGAATTCAATCAAAATTTATGTGGAGTTTGTGAAATTTAGTCAAGCTCAATTGAATTTAATTAAACTCCATCTACTTTATAACTTATTTGAAATCATTTAAAATCTTAATTGAATACACCCCCCTAAAGTATCAACTCATGTCCTTGGATTTTTATTTTTTTTTCCTTCATGTCTATTTCCTTAAAGAATGCCGAGGAATTCCCAAAATGATGGAAATTAAAATGATGAGATTTAATAATCTAGAATTTGTAAAGTGATCTTAAAGTATAATTGGATTTAAGCATGAAGTCTAATACTGTTATAAAACTAAGGGAATTTGTAGAGAGAAATGAGGAGTAGAGGAAGACAATAGATATTAGACTCTAAACTTGTATGTCTCATTTCGGTAAGACCTCTTATTTATAGGCTTACAATGATAAGAAGACATTAACAACTCATAAATTACAAGCCCATAATTATGGAATTTAGTGTATAGGTTACATAGAATTATAAAGGGTGAATGCTAAGAGGTATGGTGGTCATCCACTAACTCATGCATTTACAACACTCCCCCTTGGATGTCCACCATACAATGACATAGTTGCCACATTAAAAACCTTGCTCGGAAAACCTAGTGGGACAAAACCTAAGTGAAGGGAAAAAGAGTGCACCATTCTTCTGAATCATTGATATGGTGTTGGACACGCTTATGCTGCCTCGTTAAAACCTTGCTAGGAAAAACCTGATGGAACAAAAACCTAGTCAAAGGGAAAAGAGCACAACACACATATTTCCTGTATGTAGAAAATTGTTGAATGCCCCCTTGATGAATTACTCCCCTTGATGACGAAAAACTTGAATTATTTGAAGATGCAACACGAATGATATTGATATCTCATTTTCCTCTTGCAGTGCGAGCTTTGGTAATGCTTGTATAAAAATTTCTTCAATATCATCATTGGAGGATGTATGTGTGTCATTCCTTTGAATCACTGTTGAGCTTAGAAAAATACCAAAAATATCTAGACTGTTTTCACAAATCCTTTCACATTAACAATTCTTAAAACAACATCATATTTTATAGTATCATCAAAATAATAATATAAGCAAAGTCATAACTTACCATTATGAGGACAAGAGTGGAAAAATTACATGATGTAATAAGCTATTCATATAAACTTTTGAATACTATGCTAGCATGTCATAGGCTCTTCATGAGACCTAAATATTCTGATTACTTCTTGTTCAGACCAGAATTAACACAGTTTAATTCCTACGGTTGGGAAAACCGAATTAATGGTTAGACAGCTGAGCCCAACCGCCAAAAGTCACCCCAACATACGAAAGGCCTAAAACCTACGGCCCAGGCCCATTAGACAAAAGATAATCAAAGGCGCGAAAAATTGTCAAAATGCTTCGGACAGAATCCGTGTCCGATACTACAGTATCTCTTCAGACAGAATTGTGTCCGATACCATAGCATCACATCGGATAGAAAATGTCTGAAAGTACAGCCCATTCTTTTTTAGCTACAAAAGGAACCTTTTTGGGCCACAATTTGGTTTAAAACAGCAAAAGGCAAGAGGGTTTTTAATGATTGGGTCACGACATGGTTTAAATCTCTCAAAGCCCTCCCATCTTTTCTCAGTCATGACCCACCAAGTTAGAGGAGGGATGGCCTATGTGAAGTTGAGGATGTGTGATCTGCGATGGTGGTTCCCACCACCATTAATGTGATTACCACCACATTTAATGCAGTATGGCTACAATTTCCATTAGAGAAGGGCTAGTTCTTTGGAGCTGAATACAAAGACCTCTTAATTTGACTTTCTGGCTCAGAAAACTAGCAAGGTCAGGTGATCACCCTCTAAATTATAGAAATCTACAGTTAAGGATCTCTTCCCCACTTGTGGATCGATTCACAAGTGCAGAATTGCAAATGGCAATAGGCAACACTCAAGTGTTATCATCCAAGTACCATCCAAGCACTGCCATTAGTGGGATATTTTGCTTATAAAAATGGAAGCCCTATGATAGGGCAAAAGACACAACTTTCAGCCAAAAAAGCTAGACTCAACGTCTCCGACTCAAAACTCTTGCAAAGCGTCTCAATGCAGACCAAAGCCAAGTCTTGAATCAAATCCCAGTTGACAACTCCTGATTGGAATTGCATTATTATTGTTTGTAACCTATATGCTTTGCCAGCATCGCTTGGTATGCTTGATAGTTGGTCTCAATTTCCAACTCCTTCAGTACAAGTTCCTATATGTGGTTCAGACAAGTTTTGACTGCAGATATCTCTGACAAATCTTCATCAGACACTATTTGCACTGTCTCAAGTAGACTGCAGTTTCTGTTCGATACAAATTTGTCTTCTGTCCAATAGGGCTTTTACTTAGCTATGTTGGATTCAACTTCTTTGTATTTAAGTTTGTTTCAGTCTTTTGAGACTTGTATTTACTTATTAGCACTTGAACTATGACCATTGGACACGTTGTATGCGAAAGTTACTATTGAAATTTATGTCCGATATTGGTTTAAGTAACTATATTTTCTGCATGTTATTCCGTAAAAAAGTAAAATATTGAAATCCTCTTCATTGAGGCATTAAAAAGAACCTATCTAAAGCCAGATTCCCCTCTTTAGAGCACATTGGCTTTGATTAGGAGTCAAGAGTATAAGAGCACAGCATATCCACTATATAATTACCAGTCCAATCCCTCTTTCTACTAGAAAAGTACCACTAGTAGTGGCACGCCTATCGCAAACCCATAGGGAACAGTTTTTGAGCTTGCTTTAGAGTTCAGATCCTTCCTATTTCACTTACTTCACAACCAAGCAACCGCTAGCTGCCAAAGTATAGCCTGCTAGCGGCCAGGGGCAACATAGTGTTCAAAAACTTGGCGAACACTTCTTTAAAAATTTGAATACGTTGCAACAATATTGAAATTGAATTCGAATTCATAACTCAATCAAAGTACTCACTTAGGCAATTATGTCATTTTCATTTCATAAAAATTGAGTACATACATTGAGCTTCAAGCTCCTTAACTTCGTAGGAATTTTCTTCGAATAATTTATATAATGGTATGAGACTTTACATCTCTCTCGAAACTTATTTGTATGTATTCCTCAAAAGAGATTGCTTCTGGTGATATACTTCAAACACTTCACAATCTTTTTTAGATTTTCATATAAATGCAAGTCTCCATAAATATGCAGTGAACATGTTTAATAAGTAGAAATAGGGTTGCATCTATATAATATACTAGGATAATATCATAAAAATTCCATGTCTTTACACAGATACATTGTTCCATATCAAGTGATTTTATTTCACTTCATCACAAACACCGATTTGTAATCTGTACAATTTCATATATTTTGGTTTTTCAACTCTAGGTCCATTCCTTCCATCTTTTCCAAAAATATTTAATTTTACTGGACCTCCTCTTCCAGTTTGGTCAATCTGTCCATTGTTGACAATATTAACAAAACGCATATCAATATCATCACAGCCCTTGATAGCCTTAGTACGTACTATATATAAATAGTACCATTGATGATCATCAGTTTGTAAACCCATATTTCTCTTTATGCATACATAATATATAGACATTTTCATAGTCACTGGGTACCCATGCCTCTTCAAGGGCTTTCATTGTTTTCTAATGAACTTATGTCTTCTTATAAGACTGTATTTCTTCCGAGATTAATTATATAGGAAATGTGGATATTTCATATGGTATTATATTATTTGGGCTGCATGGACCTTTTAATATAGTCTCAACTTCAACAGAGCCAATTGTAGACTACTTAGGCACACAACTAGATAAATCATTTGCCACAACTTTAGATTGTCTAATTAGGACATCAACATTTTGATATGATTTGTCACTTCAACTGTGTTTTTAAATGCTTCTAGCATTTGACTTGCAATCTTCTAGATTGAGATTTCTACCTTATTTTCACATTAAGTGGCACAAGTTTGATGAAACAATAATGAATGCTTTTCATAACAATTCATGTCGTTCTTCAGGAACAGTCTTTTCTCCCTTAATGACAGGAAATTGGTCTCATCAAAATAATGCTTTGATTATAGTGGTAAGTATTGTCCTCCATGGACCAAATGTACAATATAAAGATGATAACGTGAAGCAAAATCTTCAGGTTCGCTCAATATATAGTGTAACATAAATACTATGGTCTCCAAAACTATTCAATCAAAAATAAAATTTTCACGTCATAAATTATTACAGATAAAAATATTTTCTGGTTCTTATCAGAAAATGGGTTCATATGGAGGAAATTATGATTTATATGCTTCTAGCACGTGACCATAAGTATAGATCATGTTTCTTCATAATTTCAACATTAACTTCCTTGTGTGTATGTATGAAGCTATGTGAGTTTCTTCTGTAACTAAGTAATGTCAAACTTTGTAAGTATATAATTTGATGGCATGGAGGAGGTGTGAATTAATTGTTGGGTAGTCCAATTGCATCTGGGCTTCCTTTTGTGACTTGGGCTCCTGATTGGAGGAGACTTTTGACTTGCTATTTTTTTTTCCTTCTGAATTTGGGTTCCCAGTTAGAATGGGCTTGCGACTCCCTGTAAGTCAAGGAACCTCAAACTCTACTTTCTGTCGGTGAGAGAGATCTTAGAGGATTGTACAGCTTGTCAATGAGAGGAGTTGCCATGCACCGAGGTAGGTCAACTTGGATATATATTTTTTTCTTCTTCCGTTAATTTCTAGCGGCGCGATGAGGTCCAGCCAGCTGGCGGCTGATAACTCCATATTTGTGCTTATTTTCTATGCCCTATTCCTATGATTTGCATTAGTTTATTCTGTGAAATTGGTTGTTTCGATGTGTTTAGTGTGAGTTTTGTAGGAAATCGTCCCTAAAGTTGAGTTGGAACTAAAAAGAGAAAAATATGGTGAAAAGGAGCAAAGAAGGAAAAAATTTGGAATTAGCAACTTGGAACTCAAGAAACTGGCTATGCAGATGGGTAAAGTTTATGGATTTAACTGTACATGGTCAGGAAGAACCAGATAACATGCTTTATATACTTGAAAAGCTCCAGAAGTCTAGTTTCTAGAGAATTTTACGGTTTGTGATTTCGAGTTTTCTAGAGAAAAGTTACATCAGTTTTAGTACCAGTGGGTCAGTGCTGGAATTTTGCGCGAGTTTTGACAGATTTGCATCACAAGTTACCATTCTTGGTAAAGAGGCTTTTGGACGTCCTTGGGCAGTTAGGAGGCACCAAAATATTGAGTTAATTCAATTATAAGTTAGCTATTTTTTCTGGGATGGTTGGTATTTGGTCTAGTCAAAGAAGTGCATCAAAAGCCAAACCAAACTCAACTAGGAAAACAAACTCCCTATTCTAATTGGATTTTATTCCTATTTTTCTCTCCTATCCCATGCTGACCTATTTCTCCTTTTTGGGGAGACTATAAATATAACTTTTCAAGGTTTTTGGAAAAAAAATACCCTAGCACATATTGTTCAAGTTCCCAAATCACCCAACTCACATATTCACCTTTTTAGCCGTTCATAGCCTTCAAGATTTGCCGGAGGAGGAGTTCAACTACAGTGGATTCATCTAAAGGGTTTTTCTATCTTAATTCAAACTTTGTATTTTATGTTCATAAGTATATTGTTTGATTCTAAGATGGCTATGGGTAACTAAATTCTTTGCTAGGGATCTGATGTAACCTAACATGATGATTCTATGTTCTTGAGTTAATACTTTATTTTTCATCAATTTATATTCCTTGTTTCATTCATTATTATAATTGTGATCTTGATACTTGTAATTGGCCATTATAGGTATTTTGGATTGTCTAAGATAAGATTGGGCGAGGGGTTCATCCCTAATCTTATATGCACTATATATGAATGAATGAGTTGTTGTTAAAGCCGGGGTTCAAGCTAAGACACTTCTTGGTTCTATTGTTCTTCATAAACTTAATGGGTTCTCGATTAAATTTGATATGGGGTTCATTAGTTGGGTTTAATTGAGGATACTTGGTGACACCGCGGCCGAACGAATCATCATAATAAAGAAAGAATGAACCCTTGGAATTGAATTGAAACTTTATTCTCAAAATTAACTCAATACATAGAATAGGATTGTTATGGTGAAGTCGGAATCCTAGTTTTCATCCATTGATTTTCAAAACCAATTTCCAACCTTTGTTAATTTTATTTTCTTGATTTTCAACACTTAATTTAAAATTGAGTAATCTTATTTTTGGCTACTTTAATACTTTTAATATTTCGTTTTTATTTTCTAGTTTTCTTAAGGTATTCATATTTGGAATTACTTGATAAACTTTACAAATCTCTTTGGGAACGACTCTCGTAATTAGTTTATTTTATTTTATTTTTTTCTTTTTCTTTTTGTTGAATGTAAGGTCGCAGATCTGTCAAAGGAGACGTGTTGCCCTTAGACGATAAAGTAGATCAAATCGGAAAGAAGTGGAGGTCACACGAAGAAAGTAGAAGAATAGATTTGGGTTACGAATCCGATTCTAATGAAAGCAAATCCTCTACATCCGATCAAGAAAGTCAAGAGGAGCAACAAGACGAGATGGCGTTGCAACCCAATGCACGCCCCCTAGAGGAGTATGCGCGGCCCACCATCTCCACCTCACCTTCATCCATCGCTTTGCCAACGGAGGCTAGAAATTATGGCCTTAAAAATTTAGATTTTTCTATGCTTCCTGAATTTCATGGTTTACCTTTTGAAGATGCACTAACTTTTATTAAAGATTATTATGCTGCTATTCAAACTTTTCCTTTAGGTGTCATTACTGAAGATCAATTGACGATGAGATGTTTTCCTTACACTCTGAAGGATAAGGCGAAAAAGTGGCTAATGTTTTTGCCTCCTGGATCACTCACTAACTAGACTTCAATTTACAACAAATTTGTGGGAAAATTTTACTCTCATGCCATGACCACCAATTTGAGGAAACAAATTCCAAATTTTCAACAAACTGATGGAGAACCATTCTATGAAGCATGATTTAAGATGCTTTTAATGCAGTGCCCTCATCATAATTATTCTTTAGAAAATCAAATGCAATTTTTTTAGGATTTTTAGCCATTTTGCCCCCTGAACTATTAGGCAATTCGAACTTACCCCCCTGAATTATTTCATCTGCCGATTTAGTCCCTCAACTCGTAATAAATAGTCAATTTCCCCCTTACCGTTAAGTTTATCTAATTCCATCAAATTTTCTGTTAATAACAAGGGCAAATTTGTAATTTTAACTTAAAATTCATAAAAATATTGTAAATAATTAACTTTTAGAAGAAAAAAAAAATTTATTCTCCCCACAAAACCCCCACCCCCACCGATTTCTTCTCCCCCAAAGATTTTTTTTGCTTCTAAAAGTTTATATTTTACAATATTTTTATGAATTTTAAGTTAGAATTACAAATTTGCCCTTGTTATTAACAGAAAAATGGATGAAATTAGATAAACTTAACGGTAAGGGGGAAATTGACTATTTATTACGAGTTGAGGGACTAAATTGGCAAACGAAATAGTTCAGGGGGGTAAGTTCGAATTGCCTTATAGTTCAGGGGGCAAAACCACACTTTACCCATTTTTTTATGATGGACTAAATCTTTCTTGTCAAACTATGGCATATGATGCTGTAGGTGGAGCTATGTTTAAAAAGACACCCCAAGAGGCATATGACATTTATGAGATGTTGGGATCAAATTCGTAGTAGAGAGATACTAGAAGCAAGGCAAAAGATGTCTATGAATTGAGCCATAATGATGGCATGGCAAGGCAAATTGCCGCCCTCAACAAGAAGATGGATGCTATGGTGTCCAATCACACCACCCTTAAACTGGTTGAGGTTTGTTCAATTTGTAATGATGTTGGTCATAATTTTGATTCATGTCATTCTAGTAGTGAATTTCTTGAATATGTGCAAGAACAAGTGAATATGATGAATTCCTACAACCCGAGACCTAGGAACGATCCTTTTTCAAATACTTATAACCCGGGTTGGAGAGATCATCCTAATTTTTCATGGAAAAATAATGCTAATACTAATATGCCTAGTCAATCTAACCCACCTGTGAAGTCTTTTTTGGAAGCGACTATGTTAGCATAAATAGATTCAAAGATGGAAAAACATGATTCTGCAATAGTAAGGCATGAAGCGACATTAAAGAATACTGCAGCATCCATTGGAAAATTAGAAGTTCAAGTGGGACAATTGTGAAGGAAACATACATCTAATGCTTAGGAAATGAACTTTAGCCACAACCTATAACACAAAATCATTCTAAATGGCGGATTCATTTTGTTTATGCTAGTTGAGCTAAACCTTTTTCATTTTCACCCAAGTATCTTTAGCCTAGTCTCTTTGAACACAAAACAAAAGGGAAAAAGGAATTGAGTTTACCCTTGATGACCCTTTCTTGATTTCTCAAAAATGAACACCTTTGTTGGAAAGGCCTTTTCCTCTTCTTGGAATGTTGATTCCTTCACCTCAAGGCTCCAAGATTAGAGTCCTCTACCTCTCCACACCAAATGTATCTTAGAGATGAAGAGAAGGCAATCAAGAAGTATGGATGCTAGTCTACCTCTTGATTGAACCAATTTTTGGCTTATGGAAGATGAGAGGCAAAGATGATGCATTCACTCATCAACTAAAGTAGGAAACCAAAACCCTAGCTAGGTTTTCTTCTAACTTATGTATTTATAGGATGACACAAAAGGCAAGGGAAATTTTGGTGGGTTATGAGGCTCCATTTTGGGTCCATGGGTCATGTCATCTTATGCCATTTATCCCTTTGTCCAAATTGCCCTTTGGGCCATTTTGTCCCTTTCCTTTTAAATCATATTTAAAATTCCCAATCCAATATTTATCTATATGTCAAAGTTAATTTCATAATTAACATTTAATTATGAATTATAATTTAACTCTTAAATCATAATTAAAGTCCAACTTTAATTGACCCGGTCGAACTATTTGACTTTGGTCAATTACTCCGGTCAACATGTTGACTTTTGACCGTTGACTTTGACATTTGATTATCAACCATTGACTTGTCTCTCCTCATTTCATTTCTCTTCAAACCTTGCTAAAGGTAAGTCTAGTTTCTAGAGAATTTTACATCAGTTTAAGTACCAGTGGGTCAGTGCTGGAATTTTGCGCGAGTTTTGACAGCTTTGCATCACAAGTTAGCATTCTTGGTAAAGAGGCTTTTGGATGTCCTTCGGCAATTAGGAGGCACCAAAATATTGTGTTAATTCAATTATAAGTTAGCTATTTTTGCTGGGATGGTTGGCGTTTGGTCTAGTCAAAGAAGTGCATCAAAAGTCAAAGCCAAACTCAACTAGGAAAACAAACTCCCTATTCTAATTGGATTTTATTCCTATATTTCTCTCCTATCCCATGCTGACCTATTTCTCCTTTTTGGGGAGACTATGAATATAACTTTTCAAGGTTTTTGGAAAAAAAAGACCCTAGCACATATTGTTCAAGATCCCAAATCACCCAACTCACATATTCACCTTCTTAGCCGTTCATAGCCTTCATGATTTGCTGGAGGAGGAGTTCAACTAAAGTGGATTCATCTAAGGGTTTTTCTATCTTAATTCAAACTTTGTATTTTATGTTCATAAGTATATTGTTTGTTTCTAAGATGGCTATGGGTAACTAAATTCTTTGCTAGGGATCCGATGTAACCTAACATGATGATTCTATGTTCTTGAGTTAATACTTTATTTTTCATCAATTTATATTCCTTGTTTCATTCATTATTATAATTGTGAGCTTGATACTTGTAATTGGCCATTATAGGTATTTTGGATTGTCTAAGATAAGATTGGGTGAGGGGTTCATCCCTAATCTTATATGCACTATGAATGAATGAGTTGTTGTTAAAGCCGGGGTTCAAGCTAAGACACTTCTTGGTTCTATTGTTCTTCGTAAACTTAATGGGTTCTCGATTGAATTTGACTATGGGGTTCATTAGTTGGGTTTAATTGAGGATACTTGGTGACACCGCGGCCGAACGAATCATCATAATAAAGAAAGAACGAACCCTTGGAATTGAATTGAAACTTTATTCTCAAAATTAACTCAATACATAGAATAGGATTGTTATGGTGAAGTCAGAAGCTTAGTTTTCATCCATTGATTTTCAAAACCAATTTCCAACCTTTGTTAATTTTATTTTCTTGATTTTCAACACTTAATTTAGAATTGAGTAATCTTATTTTCGGCTACTTTAGTACTTTTAATATTTGGTTTTTATTTTCTAGTTTTCTTAAGGTATTCATATTTGGAATTAATTGATAAACTTTACAAATCTCTATGGGAACGACTCTCGTATTTGCTTGCAGTACTATCATATCGATTCGTGCACTTGCGAGGTATAACTTTTGTTCATCATTGGCAACGGCAGTGGAGGCTTTTGGCGTTGATTGGCAGTTGCTGCCTGCTGTGGCGCGGTCTAGGCTGAACTGGAGAGACAAGGCTGAAGCTAGAGCGCGTGGGTAGCAAGGGCTAAAGCTGGAGCGTGCGGGTCATTAGTATTTTTTTTGCTAGAACCGAGACAGCCATGGTGTTGGTTCCGTCAAGCTATCCTAGTCGAGCCGTTGGTGATGGCGACTTGAGCCGAATGACCTTTTTTATTCCTTTCACCACACGCTAAGGTTTTCCCTAGCGGTTTTGAATTTTAATTTGGACTTGTGATTCTGATCAGTTTCCTCCCTCTTTGCAGTTGATCAGCTACCATGTCGTCTGACGAAGGAAGTCGATCATCTGGCTCACAAGTTCCTTTGTATTTGTGGGGTGACTCCCATGTTCACAAGAAAAGGTTCATAGCCAATTTGCATTGTGTCATTCATGAGACACAATTCTGGAATTGGCGGTTCTAATTCTCTACGGCCTTCCCTGTTGACCTGCGTGTGAAGTTGGTGGATCCTTTGTTCGATGATGTGGATCGTAAGGATTCGAACGACCGGGACCCAAAGATCATCACGTTCCGCTCGTTATACTTTTCCTTGGGTTTCAAGTTTCCCATGTCAAAGTTCTTCAAGGAAGTGTTTCATGCTATAGGGTGCACTCCCAGTCAGTGTACTTTGAATGTCTACCGTGTTGTGATATGCTTTGACAATTTGAGTAGCTTCTTCAAGCTGGGCTTAACATTGCAGTAGTTCTTCTACTTCTTTGAAGTGAGGAGTTGCTAGAAGTACGCTCAACCCTGTTCACATAAAGAGAAGTTGTTCGACAATCTTAGTACTGGTGACCATGCTTGGAGTACAGATGTGCTAGAGATTAATGGAAGATAGGAGGGCAATGTGAATAATGGTACTAGGGTTCCCACTACTATTTGCTCCGGCATGTCTTGATCGTTTGGTCTGCTTTACTTCGCATAAATTTTTTTTGTGTCTGTGACTGACTAACTTCTATCTCTGCTTGCAGTTGATGAGATCATCATATGGTTTGATATCCAGCCGGACATGGCTAAAGTTCATCAAGCTATGATGTCACGACCCGACTCTTCTAGCACGATATTGTCTACTTTGGGCCCCCCCTCTCTGGCCCTCATGGTTTTGTTTCGGGAACTCACGAGCAACTTCCTAGTGGGTCACCCATCCTGGGATTGCTCTAGCCCCAACTCGCTTAACCCGGAGTTTCAAGGAATCCGAAGCCGGTGAGCTCCCAAAGGCCTCGTGCTAGGAAGATACGTGCCCACACATATAAGCACTTCACCTTTCCCTCCCCGAGCGATGTGGGATTGCTCACCGTTCTTGCTTCCCCAAGCTCACGGGTCTTACAATCCACCACCCTTGGGGCCCAGCGTCCTCATTGGTACACTTCCGGTCAGGGTCCAGCTCTAATACCATTATGTCACGACCCGACTCTTCTAGCACGATATTGTCCGCTTTGGGCCCCCCCTCTCTGGCCCTCACGGTTTTGTTTCTGGGAACTCACGAGCAACTTCCTAGTGGGTCACCCATCCTGGGATTGCTCTAGCCCCAACTCGCTTAACTTCGGAGTTTCAAGGAATCCGAAGCCAGTGAGCTCCCAAAAGGCCTCGTGCTAGGAAGATACGTGCCCACACATATAAGCACTTCACCTTTCCCTCCCCGAGTGATGTGGGATTGCTCACCGTTCTTGCTTCCCCAAGCTCATGGGTCTTACATATGAATATCCTCAGAAGTTTCGTGAGTAGCGATGTCTATTAAGTGAGCACCGAGAGAAGGAAGGTAGTCTGTTCCCAGCTAGAGATATTGAAAGATGGAAGCAACATGGTCCTAACTTAGATGATCAGCTCGATGAAAGGGAGGACTCCTCGACCAGAGTTTCTGTAAAGTGGAAGCATGTTCCCAAGGGTTCCAAGAATGAAGACGTGACCTCCCGTGCTAGAAATGCGTCTCCCTTGAAGAAGAAAAGCAGATTTCCCTTCGTCGTGGTCAAGCCTTCGCCAAGAGAGACCTCGTCTGCTGAGAGAATTGTTGCTGAGAGAATTGCTCCTGAGAAGAACAAGTCGAAAGGAGTTGCTCCTTCCTCGTCTACGATGGTCAAGCATGTTGTTAACACGGTGAAGGGCAGCAATAAGATACACGGTATGAGAGACATATGGGATGTCCTGCTCAAGTCTTCTGCTGAAAAGCTTAAGATTCCTGATCTACCCTGCAAGGATGCGTGTGCCAAGCGTGGTTCATCTGCTAAGAAGCGAAGAGCCGGTGACTTTCCTCATAGGAGTTTGAATCGTCTGCATCAGCCAAAGGATGAGGATCTAAGTAGGAAGCCTGCTTCTTCGCTTGGCAAGCATGTACTACCTACCGACTTGCGATAGGGTAATAGTGGAGTTGTTCTGATGTCTTTAACTCATCTCGAGGTAAAGATGGTTGCACTTAGGAAGGCCAAAGGATCGTTAACTCAAGTGAAAGGTTCAGTAAGTCCTCAAGCTGATCACCCAAAAAGTGACAATTGTGACTCCATTTACATAGATGTTAATGCCGATATAGGGGGTAGCGATGATCTGCCCAAGAGGACCAAGTCTAGCCCAATTGGAGACGAATGCATGTCTGATCTGCTCAATACCAAATTTCTATCAAGTTCATATGCTTGCACTTGATTGGTCGACCCTTTGAGTCAAGCTGCCAACCTTGGTGATTTTTCAAGTCTTTCCCTGGAAAAGCACAAGGATAAAGCCATCATATTACTTCACAAAGGTGTGATTTTTGCTGCGGAGGCTATTTGGCGCTCATCTACCATTATCCCCTCTTCTGCAAAGCTTGAAAGTTGGAGAATTAGAATGATGTCATGACTGACCTACTCTCGATCGAGCAGACGAGTCATGAAGGGAAGATTTTTGAGTTGGAAAGGAAAATACCCTTGGTGAAGAGTTCCCATGCTCTAAAGGATGATCAACTCAACTTCTCTGCAACTTCCCTAAATGAGCAAAAAGAGACGTGCTTCTGGCTTAAGCACAAATTTGACGAGTTATCCCAAGGCTATGATGATATGCGGGATGAGCTCGTCATCTTCCGAAAGAGTGCTCAAGAATCCAAGGATGAAGCTGTAGCCGATGCTTACATGCTAGGTTACTTGGATTTCAAGAAATGGGTTGCTTTTCTCTACCCCATCAGTGATGAAGAGGTTGAGCTGCTTTTTCTAGAGGAGTCACCTACTGAAGATAAGCAGGATACTATTCCGAACATAGATGCTGCTGAAGAGTAGATAGCTAATGAGACTAGAGCCGAAGAGAATGCGGCTAATGAGACTACAGCTGATGAGCATGTAGCTGATGAAGATGGAGCCGAAGAGGATGCGACTGACAAGGGAGAGTATCTTGCCGAAGTCTCAAAGTAGATGAAGACTTTCTCTTTTTAGATTTGTAGCTTTATTTTTCTTTAAGTATTGGTATTGGTTGACAAACTCTATCTGTTAAACTTGGGCTTGTTGGTCGCTTATAATTATATTTGAACTTTTCGATTTGTTGATTGCATGTTCTTTGTTAAATTTTGGATTTGATGACTACTTTTTGTCACCTGCTGGCGTTTTGAATGTGGGTATGTTGATCGATTATGGGATCCTGCTAGTTGGATCCTCATCAATCTACATCAAGTTTGTCTGCTTTTCCTCTTCAATGCTTGGCTTGTCAAGGTGTTCCATCGGGATCGAGCGTCTGAACTGGGTGCCCAACACTGACCCTAGGCTTGCCCACGCGTCTGCGTGAGTGTTCTCTGCTATGGAAACTTGTTGAATGGTGAAGATAGGAAATGACTTCAAAAGTTCCTGAACTTTGTCGAGGTATTGGATCAATCTTGTGTGTTTTGCCATGTATTCCCTTAAGGCTTGATTAGTGATAAGCTGGAATCTGAATAAATCGCTAACCTTTTGATTCGGAATTCCTTTGCCAAGGATGACAAGGTTCCGAAACCAATTTCAGCGATTGATGTACACTTTTGGTCTAAAATTTTTGCCACTAATGCATGAAATCTGTTGGGGCTACATCTGATTATGACCCATTTATCTTCTTTAGATATTTCCAATTCCCCAATTTGACCTTCAACGCGGGATCC
This sequence comes from Prunus padus, assembly GCA_024362665.1. Classification (NCBI taxonomy): domain Eukaryota; kingdom Viridiplantae; phylum Streptophyta; class Magnoliopsida; order Rosales; family Rosaceae; genus Prunus; species Prunus padus. The sequence continues at coordinate 3,119,525 of JANFAM010000011.1, read as the reverse complement.
ATATGCAGCCTTCTCTTTAGGTTTCAATTTCCTCCATTTATTGGCAATCTCTTTTCTTATATGAAAAGGAAAAATCCACGTTTCAAATCAACTATCTGATCTCATTCCTCACCTCATCATTAGACTTGGCACCCCTAGTTTGCGTCATATCATCATGTTCATGTTTCCTGTCAGACAAATTAATAACCAAATACTTATAATATTCAACAACATCATTTCCAATTCCACATATATATATCTCAACACTTACATGAAACGGAAAAATGCATTTCAGCCAACTACGACATGTTCTTCATTACCCTCTTATTTAAGCTTCCCTTTTGCATTGGTTGTTTGTTGGGGAGCCATAAACTGCAAAACCACAAAAATACATGATCTAACAATTGTACACATGCACTTGGTATTTGCATACTGATATATTCAATTGCATGACAATACACACAATTGCATGAAACTCCATGCAATTGAAGGAATATATGCGTGGGGTAAAAAAATCATAAATGATTATTGCAAATGCATATTGAGATCTAAGAATTCAAAACAGGTACTTCGTATTTGCTCACTACTATATTCAATTGTATAAAACTACATGATCGTATTTGTGGGAACCGAATTCTTCCTTCAATAAAATCCTACGTCAAATTGATTTCCTTCCATTTGGGGATTGATTTGATTAAATTAGGATTATTGCCATCAATTGGGGATTTCCTAATTAAATCCCTAATTTGATCAATCTTGCTAATTTGGGGGAAGAATAATTCCCTTCCATGTGGGGAATTATTCCTCTAGAAGCCCTAGCTCCTGAGAGGTCTATATATTCGAGGCTACACCAAGGCTTGAGGTACGTCAAAACTAAGTCCGAAACTCTGTCAAAATTCCCTCTCACCCTTGCCTTGCTGCCACCTCTATCTCTCTCTCACACAAGGCTCCGGCCACCACCACACACGGCTCCGGCCTCCCAGAACTCTCCTTGTGAGAGAAATAAACTCCGACCATTTTAGCTCTTGCTGTCTCTTTAAGTAAGATCCAAGTTAACTAAACTTAGGCATTGAAGGGCCTTTGGCCAAACCCCCGAGTGTGGTCTTTCACTCTGTGTTAATTTTGCAGGGATTAGGAGGCAAAAGAAGAAGAAAGGGAATTGCATATGAATATTCCGTGGGACGAAAATCACTCCCACAGTATTCATAAAGCAATGACAACCTAGCAACACCACTATCCAGTAAGCAACTATGGTGGTTCATGAAACAATGTCATAACAAAACCCTAACCTTCAATCAAATCAAAACACTAAAACAAAACCCTAACTCCAATTTAATTTGCAATAGATCAATTTGCAATAAATGCTCACAATTATTTATCTTCAACCACTGCGAAGACGAAGGTTCGAAGTAGCGGATTCTGCTTCAGAGAATGACGCTGACGATTCAGGGTTTAGGGTTAAGCTCCACTTGAAATTGAAGATGATGAGCTTCGCTTGAAGTTGAAGACGATGACCGCTTAGGGGAGGTTGAGGACGTGAAAAGACGAAGAGCTCCCTTTTTATCGGCTACATCGATACTATTCATTTTTTCAAAATAGCTTTCAACCACATGCAAAGAACGTGAATACTTAAAAATGTGATGTATACATCGAAGTATTGAAGAATTATTGGATATGAGTGAAAAGATAAATAAATTGATTAATGTTGTAAAATGAGTGGTATAATGCTGGAATATTGAGGTGTACGTAAATTAATTGAGACAAGATATTTAACGAGGTTCGGCAAGTGGTGCCTACATCCCCATAGAGCAGCAACAGTAACCTTTCCACTATATAAAATAATAGGACTACAAGAAGAATACAATTCTAGTGTTTACACTCCCACTGGCTCACTATGTTCTCTCTGCTCTCTTTCTCTCCTCCTTCTCTCTTTCTTCCTTCTCTTTTCTTTCTAGTTCTCCTTTTCTTCTCTCTTCCATTGGTATTCAGCCCTTTTGCAAAGGATGAAGGAGGCCGTTTATAGGCAAAGGCAAATTGCATCCGTGAGTGTGCAGTAAATAATATGCACCAAAGTCTTCATAGGAATAGTGAGTGGGCTCCACTACTTTATTCTTTACAACACTCCCCCTTGGAGACCACACACTATTGCTTCAACAAAATCTTGATAGGGGAAAACCCAGTGAGGTAGAAAACTAGTTGAAAGAAGAAGAGTGCAACAATCGATATAGCATACTTACGGATGCTCCCCACGATGAATATCCCCGAAATCTTCATGACTATCTTTACGGAAGGATAATTTTTCGCACTAAGTGGAAGGTGTAGCCATTAGATATTCCTTATATGTGTGGGCACTTCTCTTCATAGCAAGAGGCCTTTTGGGAGCTCACTGGCTTCGGATTCCGTAGGAACTCCGAAGTTAAGCGAGTTTGGGCTAGAGCAATTCTCGGATGGGTGACCCACTGGGAAGTTGCTCGTGAGTTCCCAGAAACAAAATTGTGAGGGCGGGGGCCCAAAGCGGACAATATCTTGCTAAGGGAGTCGGGTCGTGACATAATGGTATCAGAGCTGGACCCCGCACGGAAGTGTGCCAATGAGGACGTTGGGCCCCAAGGGGGTGGATTGTAAGACCCGTGAGCTTGAGGAAGAAAGAACGGTGAGTAATCCCACATCGCTCGAGGAGGGAAAGGTGAAGTGATTATATGTGTGGGCACTTCTCTTCCTAGCAAGAGGCCTTTTGGGAGCTCACGATTTCGGATTCCGTAGGAACTCCAAAGTTAAGCGAGTTTGGGCTAGAGCAATTCCCGGATGGGTGACCCACCGAGAAGTTGCTCGTGAGTTCCCGAAACAAAGCTGTGAGGGTGGGGGCCAAAGCGGACAATATCTTGCTAGGGAGTCGGGTCGTGACATAATGGTATCGAGTGGACCCCGATAGGAAGTGTGCCGGCCGAGACGCCTGGGCCCCACGGCGGTGGATTGTAAGACCCGTGAGCTTGAGGAAGCAAGAACGGTGAGCAATCCCACATCGCTCGGGGAGGGAAAGGTGAAATGCTTATATGTGTGGGCACTTCTCTTCCTAGCAAGAGGCCTTTTGGGAGCTCACTGACTTCGGATTCCGTAGGAACTCCGAAGTTAAGCGAGTTTGGGCTAGAGCAATTCCGGATGGGTGACCCACTGGGAAGTTGCTCGTGAGTTCCTAGAAACAAAACTGTGAGGCGGGGCCCAAAGCAGAAAATATCTTGCTAGGGGAGTCGGCTCATGACATTATATTTCCAGTGAAGGACATCTATGTAAATCATATAAATTTCCAGAGTCCGCATATTCAACAAAATCTGCGCTATATGTAAGCTTACTGTAATAAAATAAGCCCGTATATGTTGTTATGCAGAGATAGCATCAAATATGATTCACCTCACTCCAAATTAATGATGATGGAGCTGAGCTTTATTTGAAAAATACAATGTCCGGTCTAGTATACTTCCGGAAAATCGTTTAAGTGCCCAACGGATAATCCACATAAAAATGCTTCAATACCTTCTTAGTATAAGCAAGAATCTCGTTGGCATAATCTCGATCTTCATGTGGAGACAAATATTTCTTGAACTCTTCAGGAGTTCTAACCAAGCATTAACTCTTTAGGAGTTTTAATGTGTTGCAACATATCCTAATAAATGTACTCACTGAATCACTTTAATAATATTAGTATTGAGTACAAAATATGTGCTTCAGGCACTTGTTCTTCAGGGACTTGCTTCATGCAATTTAAATCCTCCATGGATTTCATTTAAGGGATTACACTTCATGACACATCATATAGCTTTAACCCAGCTATTTATCCTGCTTGTACATCTTTAGGGAATCGCTTCTGGCGATATGCTTCCATGCATTAATAACCCTTAAAGATAGTATGTTGGTCTCCGTAAATGTGCAATAAGAAGGCACAATTGCATATGTAAACATACAGAACCTCAACAGTCCTTGTTTCTACTAGAAACATTGTGTCATATAAAGTGAGTATATTCCTCTTTATTCCAAACACCTATGCGTAACCTTTAGGGTTAACACCTCTTTGGGGTTTGTACTATGGGGTTGTTCTTTCACGTTCATTCTCATTTGTAATGGAATTGGCTCTTTCCATTTTGGCCAATGATTTTTGTCGACATTTAATAATAGAACATGGTTCCAATCAACACAACCCATTGATGATTTGAGTAGCTACTCCCAAACCAAAAATTGCCATTCATCAATTCATGATCCCACCATTCTCATGTGCATGCGCATGCATCAATTATTAGCATTTCTTTGCCTTTGGGTACCCTAGCCACTTCAGGGGCTTTTATTGTCTTTTTCTAGACATACATCTCTTGTAAGAGGAATTATGTGAGAATGTGGATCATAACCTTCAATTGAGCGTTATTTAAAATAGGGCGTGGATAATCTCCATCCAAGGAGTTGGAACATTTTATAACCCATATATCTATCATGCTTCAGGCATGCCATAGATTAATACATACATGTCAATGAATTGTCCCTCTGAGACTTTAAACAATACAATTTGCTACGCATTAGGCGTGCACCATATTAATGTTGACATGTTAATGGATTGTCCTTCCAGGACCCCAATCCAAATCATTTGCTACGTAGTAGGCGTGCAACTTATTGATCACTGCTATGCTCATGTTTTGCCTTTTTTGAGACTTTAATCTATGCAGTGTATTTGAGGACCCGACCCTAATTCCGCTTTGGAATCCGGGTCAAGCCTGTCGTGTCCGACATCTGTCGGTGTCGGACACACTTGACCATTTTGCCCTTTAGTGAAAGAAATCAAGAAATTCAAGTTTTAGGTTCGACTTCTGCCGAGAAATTTCAGCGAGAGTCTCCCCTGTAAATGGCTCAATTCTCAAATTAAATACACCTGCAAAAGCAGTTTAAACTCCCAAGCGTCCAGCACACACAAGTTTAAGTTCACACACCAACAGAAAATAAAGGAAGTACGGCCTCGGGCCTCACAAAAATTTGGGCAAGATTCAGAGCTACTAAATTAGTTAAATACAAAGTTCTTGAATTCGTAGACCCCTGCAAAAATTTGCGGGTGCGGGGGTGGTGAAGACGGGCGGTGGTGGTGCTCGGCTACAACCTACAGCTGGGGGCGAAAACATTTAAAAGGTGAGTGGACCAAAAAAGTAGTTTTAGAAAATAGAAAACACAAGTTAGCCCCACTGTTAAAAACATAAGAAAACAATTCAATAAGCGACGATTAATTTAAAGTATGCATATAAAACACATTTATAAAGTTCATCAAAATAGAAATCCTTATTCATAAACGAAGATATTAACAAATCAACTTTAAATAGAGTCCACCTAGGTATACCCTTATAAATTCCGTCAATTCCATTCCTCGCTAGACTCGGAGACACAAAGTCAGCCGAGCGGCGTCCTCATAGAACTCGGAAACACGAGTTTGCAGGAGCCTCGTCTCGCTAGACTCGGGAAAACACAAAGTTTACCCGGCTGCGTCCTCGCTCACGGTCGGGCGTCCCGAGACTCGTGGGGCGTGAGTCATCTTGCCTTGAGACTTTAGCAAGAAACCTTGATGGGTCCGTGAGCGGGTAATAACCTTATCAATTTTATTCCGTAGGCAGCATTATTAATCCGAAGGCAACGATTTACATACTAGGGTACCTAGAGTGGTTTGAAACCCCTTGAAATCATATAATTAAAATATAATCTTTTCCTCGAGCCATTCTAAAATCCATAATCATATTTCAATAGAACATTGAAATTCAACTCATGCTTGAAAACATAATTTATTATTCAGGAAATCAAATCATAACTTCCAAAAACAATGTTCATCATCATTCATTTCATAAAAGGCGTTAAATAAGCATTTATTGTAATAAAAATTCATTTATAAAATCAAAGGTCCACTCACGGTTGGTCAGAGCTAGCGACCCTTAGAAGGGCCTTCACGCAACTCATGCGGCTTGAGTACCTATTTATGAAAATTAAACCATTTATTACTTAACCAAAGCTCGGCATAATAATTTAAAGAAATTCCCGACCCCGGGCCTAAAGTGTTCAATTGTGATTAGAAAGGTTTCCCGGGCCCACTTGATTCTAATTTAAGCCATTTAGTTAACTCGGAAATCCCCAGGGATTAAATATTCAATTAATTCCTTAATAGGTTCGCTTCGTTCGTTCAATAGGTTTCCGACCTCCAATCGGCGATCCGTAACTTCCTATAGGTTTCTAAGGTTCCCAATTATTCAACTTCCAAGTTTCAATACGATCCAACGGTTAGAACTTAACGAACCCAAGTTAACCTAGTTAAATCTAGCAGGTAACATTGGTTCTTCGCTCAAGCGATTTCCAAAAATTCGTTCCCGAGCATACCTAGGCGCTCGGGAGACTACGGGAGGCATTTTGGCACGAAGAACCGCCGCCACCACCTGGCCGCGCCGCCACACGCGCCGCGGGTTGGGTGGCTTGAGAGAATTTTTCGGTGCACAGGAAAATTCTCGATTCAAGCAAAACTATATACCCAAGTGATCGGTGGGTGGAGTGGAACATTTTGGCGGTGAGAACAGGCCAAGAACCTGGCCGAATCACGCCGAAAATTCAAACCCGATCGAACAAAACCTAAGGTTATCAATCTCATCCAAACCCCAAAATTCCTCGAAAATACTTGTAGAAAGCTTGACTTAAACTTAACAAATAGAAGAAGAATCTCACCTGCTTGCGATCGGTTTGGCTGCAGGAGATGCGAAATCGGCAGCGAAAACCCTCGGTGGCTTTTGAGTTCGCGGCGGTGGTTCTGACGTTTTTAGGAGATAGGTTGGGGGTGAAGTGAGGGAGATGAGAGGAGGTTGGGGTGGGATGCAGTGGTTTGGTTTCGTAGGAGGTGGCGTGACCACTCTGCAGTTCGAACGAAGGTTTTGGGGTCGGTGTCGCGAGAGAGAGTTGAGGGTGGCGAGAACACGCGCTGGCCAATGGCCAGGCGTGTCATCTGGTTAAAAATCCCACATTTTCCAAAATTACCAAAATGCCCTTAGGGTTTTAGACCTTTAAGCGTTCGTTCGGGCTCGGAATCGGGTGTTCATGCACGTCCACGGACTCGTTTCGGCAGGCGGGCCTTAGCGGTGTACTCCGTTCCACCAAATTCTTTCCCGAACTTAAAAGTCAAATTTTAATTCCACTAATTACTTGAGGTAAACTCGTCCTTTCCTTTAATATTTTAATATTTTAAACTTAAATTGGGATCGGGTTGTTACGTATTATCAATGTATTCAACTTGCAATTTGTAAAATTTGCATTAATAATTCATGAATATATATCAGGATGATACAAGCCATTCTTCTGGAATGGTCACAATACAAGATGATCTGCAAGCCATTCTTCTGGAATGGTCCTTTGCATGCCATTCTTTAGGAACGGTCTTATCTCCCCATTTTTTCATCACCGAATATGTCACCTATTAGGAGCAAAATACCAGAATACTAATAGGGATAAAACATGAAATAACACATATGTTGCTTACATCCTTCGGTGAGAGAAACTTTGCTCAAATATTTTTCAAGCTCGAATTGGCGCTGCAAATATAATGAGGCACTTGATGATCTAGTTATATCCTACAAAATCAAAATCACAATTTTTTTGTCTCTGTCAAAAAAATAACCCTCAGTGTTAGGTTCACTACATGGATTTGTTCTTCAGATGAATGTTCTAAAGAAACAAAATCCCTTAGGGACAGAGAGTTATCAAAAGAAAGAACAGATACAAAGAATTATGGTATTGATTGCAAGGTAGGTAAGCAATCAGGGAAGGAAACTGGTGAGGTAATAGACAACAAACTCTCATTCCCCCTAGCCTAGGAGAACTTCAAGAGATTAGAGCGATGTGGTTGGTCTTGTCTGCCTTACAGTTCCCTAATCAAGCTAAAACGTGATCAGGGATAGTCTCGCTTCCTAAATGATGATCAGAGATAGTCTCGCTTTTCAAGCACATCGAGTGCTCACTTATAGGAAAAACAAGTGGACATTGCATCATTAGATATTGAGAAAACTGGATGTATTCTGCAAAGGAGTTTTGTTAGTAACATATTTATACACAAGAAAAGGGAATAGTTTGAAACAATAAATCTCAAATTAACTACAAAAGTTTGTGTGGTTCTCGACACGCTTATGAAAAAGTGACTCCGTGAAATCCGTAAAAGAAAGATCAGTTTGAAAATAATTGTCCTTGTGACCCCTAAAGTGTCGACATGCATAATGAATGCCATGTGAAGTTTGAAAAATCTGAAAAGAAAAAGGAAATCTTGGGATCTAGGAAAATATTGGGATCCAGGAAATGTTGCTACATTTCTGCCTATAGATATTGCCTTTGCAAGGCCTGGTTCGAGTAACTGTGTTTCAACTCAACTTCCTTCCATTTTCTGAAAGTTTAGCCTTTTCTAAAACTTTCCTCGAAACCTTTTCAAAATGGCTTCATCTTCTTCTCGCCCAAATCGTTTTGATTTAAACGTTGTTCCCAAAACAACTCGTGACACCCAAATCTGGTGTCCATCCTTTTTATCCGAAAATCGTCATCTCACGGTTAATGATTTCGTGATGATGAATGATACAACTGCTATCATAGTAGCTAGGAATTTCATTACTCCTATGGATGGGACATTATTAACAGGAATGTCTGACAAAGAGGCTATTGATGACTCAATAGCATTTAGCATTCAGAGTGCTGCTTCTGTTTCCAATAGGGATGGCAATGGGTCGAATCGGGGGTGGGTATGCCATTCCCATCCCCATCCCCGTTAATCTTTTTTCCCCCATCCCCGCCTTCATACCCGCAATATTCATATCGGGGATTCCCCATCCCCACCTTCGTTGGGGAATGGGTTCCCCGACCCGCCCCATTACGGAAGAAAAAACTATTATAAAACTACTTTGTTGAAATAAAAAAATTTGGATTAGGACAAGATAATGAATATATATAATATATACGTATAAGAATGGTTACATATTGACTAGAATTTAACTAAATATATCAATAGTGTGGCTTAAGATTCGTATAAGTTAGATAAATATATAATATAATAATAGGAAATATAAAGTTTAGTCGGCACAATCACTTTAATATCATATTTATATATCCTATCATATATATTCTAAACGGGGAGGGTTCGGGTTGGGGATTAAAATACCATACCCGCCCCTCCCCGAACACCATACCCAAAAAATTCCCCGTACCCATCCCCATACCCGTTTTTTATCCTTCATACCCGACCCATTAGGGTCGAATCCCCTCGAAGACCCTTACCCGCGGGGAAAATTGCCATCCCTAGTTTCCAACCTGGCTGACCGTTTGCTTGCCAAGTCAAAAGAGATTGAGGAGCTCATCACTGAAAATTCATCTCTCCAGAGAATGCTTCAGGATTCTCAACGGGAAATTGAAAACCTTAAACATGACAATAAAAATTTGTCAAAACTGGTGAGCTCATACTCCAGGGGTATGCAGACAAAGCTTGACACACTACAGAGTTCCAATGAAAAGATTCTGGAAGACCATGAGAGGTTCATGGCTAAGTTCGAGAAGCGCCGTTCTCATTCTCCAGGAACTTCTAAGCCATAATGTAGCTTGATAGATTTTACAAAGCCTGCTTATTTCTTGCAAGTCAAAAACAATCTATCTGTTGTATGCACTCTTTCTATTAATAATAATAATTGGGCAAAGCCTTTAAACTTGCATTTGCAATTTTTTACGTCCTTTCAAAATGACGGTGTGGAACCTTTTGCCTTATAGGTTCAAATAACCACATTAAATTTCTCAAATTATATATTTCAATGCATGTGTGCCCGGAACTTCTGACCTCGGGTCAAACACAACCTCTGAATTTTAACTACCCTTTTCAAGTGGGCATGAAATATAAATTGAGAAAAAACCATGATAATATTGCAATATAGTAGTGAAGATCATTAACTACTATATACCCAAAACTTTAGGTTCGGGATTTTTCATATATTTGGATCCATGGGCTTCCGGCCTAAATCATACAATATGTGGGGAGCCTCAATTCATCCTTTGAGGTTTATCATGATATTATTCATTTCATGGTGTAGCATTAACAACCGGAATTTACAAAATAAATTTCTTCCTTGAGGTGTCAATTGTGATAAAATCGATCTTTGATAAACTCATCATTTCCTTATGCCAACGAAATATGTGGTATGCCACAATTTGCAATAATTACCTCAAGGATTGTCCTTAATTGTTGGAATTTCAGGTTCTCAACACTGTTAGATTTTGAACTTTAGGCCAAAATCACATATTCTCATGGTATGGACATTCAATACTCTTAGATTTTGAACTTCAGGCCAAAATCACATATTCTCATGGTGTGGACATTTTTATAATTTCCTGTACATATTTCGGGACTTCAGGCCCTTGCGTAATTGTCCATGTTTTGAGGAACTTCCGACATCTCATTTAATTGCTCATCCATAAGTTTAAGGAACTGCAGGTTCCATTTTGCATGCAGTGACGATTTACCCAAAATGGTTACTATTCATGCATACGTCACTATTCATGTATATGATACTATTCATCAAGTCATTAATACGTGTCTATTCATGCGTACAGCACATTTGTCAGTACAGTTACTATTCATGTGTACTGCACTATTCACGTATATGGTTACTATTCATACATTTGCCAGTACATTTACTATTCATGTGTGCTGTACTATTAACCGATACGGTACTGTTACATCATCAAGGCACTCCAAGTCCTTATTTACATGTCAAGGATCAAGGATCTTCAGCTCTGATCTCTTGTTTACAAATATAGTACCGGAGAGACTGCCAGCTCTCATATCATTATCATCATCAAGGATCTTCAGGTCCTGATGTAGTTGTATGATGAGGATCAAGGAACTTCTGGTCTTGATCTTTGTATGCTGTAAAACTCATCATATCACACAATTAATTCGTAAAATAAATTGCTTGTAAATAAATTGCTAGTATGGACGATAAACCCGCACCATACTTTAAATAAAGGTAAATGTGCAAGTAAAATAAATTCATAAATTAAATTGCTTGTTGTATGGACGTTAATTCCGCACCATACCTTAAATAATAAAGTAAATGTGCTTGTATGGGCACTAATTCTACCTCATACTTTTAAATAAAAAGTAAAGGCATTATGTGGACGATAAACCTGCGCCACACTTTAAATAAATACTGTTGTATGGGTAATAAAACTGCACCATATTTTAGTAAACCATAAATCTATATAGAATACATATGTATACCAACATATATAAGTATATATAAGTATACATATTATATAATAGTATATTGCCATAATCCATTAAAGTTTACATGGGCCTTATATAAAGTAATATGTATGCATTAAAATCATACTATAATAATATTATATAATGGAATTATATAATATATGTAATCAGGCAAGTAAAGAAACTAGTGCATGATGAATATCACGGCTGCCCTTTCCACCGCCACCAAAGACACACCGCACTAATATTGATATTAAATAGTATAGAATAATAATAAAATAATAGAAAAGATGAAGGGAAGCTTATCCTTTCGGTGTTGTTTCTTCTGATCAAATTTTCATATAGCAAGCAAAGTCCAAGCAAAGCCACAATGCCCTGAGCAAGATATGCCAGCGACGTGCTCAGCTTCTTCTGCTGCTCCTCTGCTCCAACTCAGCTCCCAATTTAGCTATATTTGTTCAGTTTTTTCTTTCAGGCTCTTTATTTATTTATTTATTTATTTGTCATGAGAGAGAGAGGAGGGAGAGAGAGTCTGAGTGAGATTTGGGTTTGGAAGTAAAGATCAGTTCATTATGATGATGATGAGAAAAAAGAAAAGGAATAAGAGATGTGGGTTTCATCAGAGAATTCAGCTGGTATTTTTGATAGCGAATTCGTGCTGATAACGTGTTGTAAAATGAGTGGTATAATGCTAGAATATTGAGTTGTACGTAAAGTAATTGAGACAAGATATTTAACGAGGTTCGGCAAGTGGTGCCTACATCCCCGAAGAGCAGCAGCAGTAACCTTTTCACTATGTAAAATAATAGGACTACAAGAAGAATACAATTTTAGTGTTTACACTCCCACTGGCTCACTATTTTCTCTCTGCTCTCTTTCTCTCGAAATCAGCCAATACGACCTCCTCTACCGGCCGAAGATTGCCATAAAAGCCCAGGCTTTAGCAGATTTTGTTGTAGAGTTTACTCCAACGGCCGAAGAAGAGAAGTTGGTCACAAAAAGCAAGGAAAATTTGAGAGCAGACGACACCTCTCCCTCCAATCCAGACCTGCCTAAAGACATGTGGCAGTTACATATAGACGGAGCATCAAATCACAAGGGAGCAGGGGCAGGCGTCGTCACACTGGGCTTTCCAGACGGAACTTTGTTGGAACAAGCCATCACACTGGGCTTTCCAGCTTTAAACAATGAAGCAGAATACGAGGCGTTACTCGCCAAACTGCGACTAGCAAAAGAATTGTCGATCAAAAAATTGGTCATTTACTCAGACTCCCAGTTGATCACGAATCAAGCCTCAAGCAAGTACATGGCAAAACATCCAAGAATGATCCAAGAACTTTTGAAAGAATTCCCCACTTTCACCATCTAACGAGTTCCTCGGGCAAAGAACACTCATGCAGATGCATTGGCGAGCATAGGATCAGCGCTGGGTACCCAATTCAGACGCTTCATCTCGGTCGAACACCATGACTAACAAAGCATCGAACAAATATAGCCAAACGACACAATACAGATTGATGAAGACCCTAGCTGGCAAGACCCCATCATCGACTACTTGGTGAATGGAAGCCTGCCAACGGACAAGTCCGAAGCTAGGAAGATCCAACAGAAAGCCGCGAGATACTACATGCAAGACAACAAGTTCATTCGCAGATCATACTCTGGCCCTCATCTTACTTACATAAAATACCCTCAAACACTTGAGGTCTTTTGCAAAATACACGACGGCGAGTATGACAACCACTCTGGGGGCAGGTCACTCGCCTAGAATGCTCTAAACGTAGGCTACTTCTGGCCTACCATGCGCCATGACTCAACGGAGTGTGTCAAGAGATGTGATCGCTGCCAACGGTACAAACCAGTTCCTAACCTACCTGCTGAAGTCTATCATCCGCAAAACAGTCCATGGCCATTCATGCAATAGGCCATTGATCTAGTGGGACCTCTGCCACTGGCACCCGCCAAGAAGGACATGATGATCATCCCCACCGATTACTTTACTAAATGGATCAAGGCTGAAGCTCTATCCTCTACTAAAGAAGTCGACGTGGAATGATTTATCTGGAGAAACATCATCTGCCTGTTTGGCTGCCCACAATCGCTGGTTACTGACAATGGCTCACACTTCAAAAATGGTTGCACATAAGTAGCGTCCTTCGGGAGACGCAGGGCGACGACCAAAAGCGTCCTTCGGGAGACGCAGCACACAAAGAAGCGTCCTTCGGGAGACGCAGGTGCGCCAAGAATTTCCTAAGGGAGGTATCCAAGTCTCTATCCGTTTCCTAAGGGAGGCAGGATAGTCATACAGTTGCCCATAAGCAGCGTCCTTCGGGAGACGCAGGGCAACAACCAAAAACGCCATTCATGAGACGCAGAAGACGCCCGGAGTCCCTCAAAGGGGACCCAGGTTCCTGTCAGCTTCCTAAGGGAGGCATGACAGCCAAAATTTCTTGAAGAATGAGCAAAGACTCCTGGAGTCCCTCAAGGGGGACCCAAGTTCCTATCAGCTTCCTAAGGGAGGCATGACAGCCGAAGTTTCTTGAAGAATGGGCAAGAAGAAGCCCGAAACCCCTCAAGGGGGATCCTAACTCCTGTCAACATCCTAAGAGAGATACACAATCAATACATTGGCCGACTACTCAAGCAGTTCACAAGACAATATGCAATTTGAAGTTGAAAAAATAACTGAAATTTTCATAGAGAAGTGACCAACCGGCCAAGTTCAACAAAAAGAGGATGGTCAAATAAGACCAATTATTCTAAATAAGAAAACAGACGTCTGCTCCATCCTGCTGATCAGCCACGCTTTCAGCAACTCCACCTGCCTGCTCCGCGACATCTGCCACCATCTCATCAGCTGCGTCCTCCTCTGCTCCATCCTCTTCAACTACTGCCTCTTCGGCTGCCTACTCTTCAACTCCTTCTCAGTAGATGAGCTAAGTTCAGAATTCTTCTCAGTAAGGGATGTCTTCAGCTTAGATATCATTGATCTCAATTCAGACGTCTTCTTCTCATAACGGATCTGCTCGGCAGAGAGTTTGCCAGTCAAATCAGCATTCTTCTTCTCCAACTTGCAGAAGAGGAGGCAAGAGCAGACGAGTTCCGGATAGTCTCAGCATCAAAAACTACTCCTTTTTGAAGCAGATGAAATGTTGCTTCCCTTTGTTTTTCCAAAGCCTTGAGAAAGTATCAAGATCTCCAGCCTGATGGATATGATCAACCAGCTGGACGTAGGCAGACGGGCTTGACAGGAAGTTTGTCTTTAGCATATCAGACACGCCTGCATCCTCTGTAGGGCTAGACTTGTCCACCTTGGGATCAGCCGTTGACATTATAGAAGAACCCTTCGCCCGGGTAGATGACTCTCTCACCTTCTTAGCCTCAGCCAACCTCACCCCCAATGGAGTCAACGACGCCGAATCAACTCCACGCTTGACTGCTCGTGACTCAACAGCTGGACCACGATGGTTTGACGGAGGAGCAGACCTCCAGTTTAATCTCCATCCTTTGACTGGTGCAGACGACTCGAACTTCGGAGAAGAATTTCAGCATCTCTTTGCCTCTCAGTAGGTGAACTAGATCGCGCACGAACTACTTCACCGAGCAGATCACGATCACCAAGCTTGTCAGCAGGAGGCCTAAGTGGAACATCCCGAATATTGCGCATACCACCGATCTTCTTGCTATCTACACCAACAAGATGTTTAACCCTAGCAGACGAAGGGGGAACAACTCCTACTTGAGTCTTCTTAGCAGAAGGGAACCTTGGCTTCTTCCTCAACGGGGACACATCCTTCGCCCACGAAGTTGCAGCTTCATTTCTTAAAGACTTGACATCGGCCTTCCTTTTTTAGCAAGGTCCGGCAAAATACTCCTCCTATCCAACAGGCAGATCATCAGGGACTTGGACCATTATGCTTCCATCTCTCGACATCCTGGGCAGGGGGCAGTCCACCGACTTCCTCCCGATACTCACTCAGCATCCACCAGCGGCCATTGCCGCTCCAACCATTTTCGCCCACCAGTCACGACGAGAACCAGCCTGGTCCTCGCCGCGAAAAAAGAGAAGACGAAGAAAAAATTACGTGCTCGACTTACCTTGGGATGCACGGCAACTCCTCTCTTCGACAAGTAGTACAAATTCTCCAAGATCTCTATCAAGCTAGAAAGTAGAGAAGTTAAGTTTGTGATGTAAAGAAGAGTGAAGAGAAGCCATGCATTTATACAGGTTGGGCGTCCTAGGTCAAGACGGAATCGCAAGTCCATTCCTACTAGGAACCCAACTCCAAGAATAGTCAAAAGCCCATTCCAATTGGGAATCTAATCTGCAAAAGGAGTCCAACTCACTGAAGAAAGCCCAGACATAGTTGGAGAGTTCGAAAAAAATAATTCATCTCCTACATGCCACACAAGCGCCATGCAGAAGCTGGGGGGCATTTGTGGGAGCAAATATTTTCGTCTCCAATTACGGCACGCCATGTGGAAAAGGAGAATATCCATTAAAATTAATTAATTGAGCCCATTTAGTTGGCAAATTAATTAATTTCAGAAAATTGAGATAAAATCTTAATTAAATGATATTATATTCATTTAATAAGATAATATCATTAATTTAGATATTATCCCATTTAATTGAAGATATTATCAGACTCAATCTCTACAAGGGCTTATCTCTCCAGAAACCCTAGCCCCGAGGCTCCTATAAATAGATGACTTCATTCATCATTCAAGGTAACTCTAAACCTACAACTCTAAACCCTACACATCTAAATTTACTTCTGAAACCCGAGGAAAATACCTGAAGCTCTCTCCCTCTCCACTTTCCCCTCTCTATATTTTCTCCACAAGGCTCCGACCACCACACACGGCTCCGGCCACCCGATTCTCACCCTAGAGAAATCTCTGTACCCTTTTTAGCTATTGTTTCACCCAGATTCAATCGAACTAACTTAGGCATCGGAGGGCCTTTGCCCAACACCCCCCGGTGTGTGGTTTGTTTACTCCAGTCTTTTTTACAGGTTTCGAGGAAAAGAGAGAAGGAAGATCAAAGGTTGAAGAAGCATAAGGCGAATATTCTCCTGCGATGATTTTTGCACAAACAATATGCACCAAAGTCTTCATAGGAATAGTTAGTGGACTCCATTACTTTATTTTTTACAACAATTAATTAATTAAAACATCTAAAAATTTTGGGAGAATTGTCAGACTGAATCAGACATATCCTCCTATTTCCTTGATTTTCTTCCATCATTGGCTTGGCACCCTATGTAGAACTTGGGACTATTGTCATGCATTTCGTTCAGGTTCCGCTGATGAATAAGAATTAATCCCTTTTTCTGCATTTTTTCTCTCTATCCTTACCCAGAAGCTCTCAACAGGAGAAGTAGAAAATCAGAAAATGGAAAAGAGAGGAGAGAAGTAATTTGGTAAGAAAATTCGACGAAGAATTCTTCTTTGGTGCAGCGGCTGCAAGGTGATTTTTTTTCTCTTTCTGACCCTAATTCTCCTTCTACTCAATCAGAAACCTAGGAAAATGAAAACCCTAGCCCCCTTTTCCATCCTCACGAACCAGGAAGGAGAATATAGAAAAGAGAATTGCTAAAATACCCAGGCCCGAAGTCAACAAGTCATAAGGTCAACGAATACTGGCCAGATTTTGAATTATCCGGTGCTAATTAGTTTGTAACTCTGATCTCTTGCTCAGGTTCAACAACTTTTGTGCTCTAGTAATTTGAACCATGATTGCTTGTAGTTTTGTATAGAATGTCGTTTTGAATGAGGCACCTGGAATTGCCCGAAATTTATGATGCTTTCTACGATTTACTTTTCTTGAGCCTTCATAGGTGACCAGGATTGAATTGTGATGAGGGTAGGTTTTAGTTTACATTTACTAACACATATGATGCTTTTCTGTATCAAATATTTGGTCTTTTCTATATCCATTTTCAAGAATGTGCCATTGTTGCATGTCTCAAATTTGAAGTTCCAAATCTGTAGTAACAAAAAGCATTGGTTGTACTTGGTTCTGCTTGCCAGAAAGTTTCACCTGACAAATTGTTTATGCTGTTCCATTATTTTGTGAAATTTAGTCCTGTATCAGTCCCTGCTTTTAACATTTTTCGCTTTCATTGACTTATTAAACTCTGCTCGTCATATAAAGCTTGCAAAACAAATGTGACAAAGACTGTCTTCTGATCATGATATGTATATGGATAATTCAGGCAAAAAAGTTTTATCTATTGAAGAAGCGGGACAAGTTCCATTGTTTTCTTATCACTACTCTGTGTTTTTCTGTCATTGGAATAGTGGTTAGTGCTAAACTGTAGATCAGTCTATCATTTAGCAGATTAGGTGGTGAAACTTTATGGAAAACATAAGCTGGTCTGCAAAAAGATTGTTGGCTCTATTTTTCTGTATTATGCTACATTACAACTTGGATGGTATTCTTAACTATGTGCTAGTTATAGGTTTCGAATTTATATGGAAAGTGTTTTTTTTTCTTTCTTGTTTTAGAGTTATCTCATGCATGGATGTTGATAGGGAATAAGATATCTCTATTAACCTTATTTTTTTTAAAAGGCTT
This sequence comes from Prunus padus, assembly GCA_024362665.1. NCBI lineage: Eukaryota > Viridiplantae > Streptophyta > Magnoliopsida > Rosales > Rosaceae > Prunus > Prunus padus. The sequence goes on along the minus strand of JANFAM010000011.1, from coordinate 3,101,679 downwards.
GTTGTTTCATGGTTGATTCCACTTTTTGCTTGACGAGCTAAGCTACCTGAGCTAAACACTCCCCCTTTAAATAATACACAAGAGCCAACTGGCCTTTATTGTGATTTTTAATTGAGACTTTTCTCTTTGGCTCATTGGGTCATATGGTACTGACATTCTAATTTTCTTTTATAGATTTGTCAAGTCTGTCATTAACAATATGGCTGATATGTCATCATCTATCTGAAGTTGGACCACAAGACCTTATTCTCCACACAGGTCCACACAGGTTTAGGACATCAGCTCAAAGCAGAGGATAATTCTGAGATAAAAGTTGCTCCCAATCGAAGATGGCTTCTGAGGACAAAGATCTTGTGGAAATCTTAGAGGAGCATAATCAAATTGACATTGCCAAATATATCAATTATGTGAGTGCCCCACAGGCAGGTGCTATTGCAACATTTTCTGGTACCACACGCGACACCTTTGAAGGCAAAACAGTCTTGGAGCTTAGATATGAAGCATATGTGCCCATGGCTCTACGGTGCATGAAATCCATTTGTTCATCTGCTAGATCATCCTGGAATCTCCTCTCCATTGCAGTCGCCCACTGCCTCGGCCCAGTTCCAGTTGGTGAAACAAGTGTTTTCATTGCAGTCTCAGCCGTTCATCGGGCTGATGCATTGGATGCTTGTAAATTTGTGATTGATGAGATAAAGGCATCAGTTCCAATATGGAAGAAGGAGGTTTATAATAATGGAGAGGTTTGGAAGGAGAATTCAGAGTTCCTGGAGCGAAGGCTGGATCTTGGGAAACAATATGAGATATGGAATGAAAAAGAAATTGAAGTTGAAGTTGAGAGGCATACTAGGAAGAGCTGTTGTGGGGCTAAGGTAAAGGTCATTGAGGAAGGAGATAAAAAATGAAGCTGAGCAAAGCTTCTATTTATTTTATATTTTTTAGCAAGCTTTTCTATGTCATAATGAATGTAACTCTTTAAAAACTAATAATCTTTTTTTTATATAATAAGAATAGGAACCTGGAGGTAAATTTGGCAATTCATTTCTCTATGATCTGCTTGCTTGGTTAAGCCACAAATTGTTGAATGACTCTGCTTCCGAGTTTTGGTTATTTCTTCAGACATTCTCGTGCATTTTATTTGAAAACAAAACAAGAGGCGTTAATTTCAGGACATGTTGATAGGACTCTATCTTTCAACCTTAGAGCTTAACCAAGAACAGAGAGAGAATCCAAGAACATTTCTGCATATTATTCAACATAATCGCACAATGGCTTCCCAATTGGTAATAAAGCCACCGTCGAGGATACAACAGTCATTTCAACCGAGTCCCAACTAACTTGACACGTGGCTAACTGACTAACCAACTCCTAATTCCTATCACATGTCTAATCAATTTCATCCTATATGTCCAAGAAATATTATCTGCTTTGTTGGAAATTTCTCACAAATGTACAATAGGTATAATTTGGTTCATAAGATTTCTAATATTTCTTTCCAAGTATTCTCTGTGGACCAGATACATTATTAGCTTGGAATTCTTCTTGTAAACAAAAATAAAAAAGGGGGTGGTATAGGAATTAAAAAACTACAAAATTTTAACTAGCAAAATTGGATAATGGGACAGTAAGTTACTTGAAAATACTTGAGACTGCATACTTCAAAGGAAAGCATAATAAATATGCAGTTTAAACGTCCATCTCATTCCTAGCATAACTTTTGTAGCTTGAAAATACTTGAGACATAATTCCTGTCTTTCTTACAAGTATTTTCAAGCTGCAAAAGTTATGCTAGGAATGAGATGGACGTTTAAACTGCATATTTATTATGCTTTCCTTTGAAGTATGCAGACACATGAAGCTGCAAGTTGAAGATAAACATCAACTTGGGCTAAGAGGTTAGGCTGTCTTCTTTATGTATCAATTTGTTACAGGGAAGATAAACATCAACTCCATAGAACAAATCCAATCAACTCCATAGAACAAATCCAATGACATACACATGGTGAGAAAAGACCAGACCAAGAACTTGGTGGCATTGGCATTTAATAGAATGCCGAAAATATTACAAAGAAAGAATGCTGGGCTGTAACAACAATAGCAGCCAACAGCTGCTGATCATAACAGCAAAATGATCTCCCATTCCCATACCTACTAACTTGAGGCGCAGTTGTCGACCCAAAAAAAAAAACTAGAGGAGCAGTTAATCATGGCCTATTAGAATACAATAATATCATGGTGGTTTATTTGGCGGAAAGGTTACCACCGGGCAGTGAAAGAAGAGCCACGGCACCATGCTGTGGGCTGCAGAACTTGTTATAGACTGCCTTGAGCTTACTCTCTGCAGCCGCGGAATGAAAAGTGCGCAACAGCTTTGCGCAGTCCCTGTTCCGGTAGAATCCAGAGTACAAAGGAAAATAAAAAAGATCAACTAAATGTCACAATAATTAGTAAGTACAAAATTATGAGTTGTAAATTGTGAAAGGCTCACATCAGCTCATCTTCAGAATAGCCAGTATGATGCTTGAGAGTCTCAGTCCAGAAAGGGGTTCTGTCAAGGGTGCATCGAGCAACATAAACAGCCGAAGCAGCCATCATTGATGGGCAGTAGAGAATCGTAGTAGAATAGTCCATCAGACCCAGTTCAGCCAGAAAATACACCATATTCTCCATCTACATTTTATTATTACCAACAAACAAAAAATTAAAAACAAAATTCAATCAAATCAAATTGTTAAATACAGGTTTTCACCATGGACTCCATGAACCACAAAATCACATACCAACTCGTCATCAGATGGAGCAGATGATGCTTTGATATAGCGCACCAGGAAGACATAAGTTGTAGGAACTGTTAGGCACCATCCCAGCTTTCCCAAGATTGCTTTCTCCATCACCAACACCTTTTCTTTACCATAAGCATTGTCTGAAATGCAGACAAAGTCGTTGACCTGCCCATTTTAACAATCAAAACCCAAGATTAATATTCAAAATTAAAACTGTTCAAGAGAGAATCCACTTGCAAGATACACAAACAAACAACAATTGCTACCTCTGGTGCCCAAATTTCTTCATATTTGCTTGCAAGAAGCATTGAGCTTATGCCAACTAACTGAAGCTCCCTCCTTGGTACAACTTTAGCCGAGAGGAATCGATCGACTAGGTTTATGGTAAGATAGAGGGTTTCTGGCATGAGTTCAAATTTGTGATGAACTTCTATCAACCAGTCTACAAGGATTGATCTCATCTTGGCATTTATTTCTGGCTGTAAAGCCATGTACTCGTGCACGTGATTCTCATCCTGCATCCATCAGAAGGGAGCATAACAATCCAATATGAGAAAGAGACAGAGAGACAGAAAGAGAGAGAATGAGTGTAGAGTTCAAGTCAATACTTCTGTGAGCTTGTAAAACTGGTAGATTTCATCCAAATATTCAACTACTGCCAATTCATTATCGGCATCAGCTGCATCAATGTCCACTTTTGGATCCTTTGGCTTGCTAGTGAGTCCACAAGCAGCCTGTGAGAAAAGCAAACTCAGTGGACAATACAACAATGCAGAGCAAAAGTAACAAAAATTGAGCCATCAAAAATGAAATTTACTTTGCTTCGGGCACTGAGAATTGATGTAAAGGCCCTGGCATTCTTCCTTGAGGCTCCTTCTCTAGATTTCCTTCCACTAACAGCACTCTTCTCATTTACAGCTGCCACAGCCTTCTTTGCAGCACCGGATTTTCCAGCCGTCACCCCCCCATTAATTACTTCTAAGACCGGTTTCTGCAAATTACAATAGCCAAACATTGTGATGAAGTGAGATAGTAAATTCTAAGACTTCATTGAGAAGAAGAATAAAAATAAAAGTAAAATAATTAAAAAAAGTTTTGGATTGGATTGGTACCTTGTTCTTCTCTGATGGGGCAGGAAGCTTAGCATGGATCTTTCCTTGGGCAGCAGGAGCAGTTACTACTAGGTTACTAATGTCTTGAAGAACTTGCCTATTTTTCCCCTCTGCTGCTACCTTCTTCTGCTTGCCTTCCTCTAAAATACCATTAAACTATCAGTTTTCACATTGAAATGGGCAAACAGATCGCATCAAATAAAAGTTCAAATGAATTAATCAACCATTTGTTAGGACACAACAGACAAGATAACACAAAATCAATGCTAGCCTCTCATGAGATGGGCCAAAAATTACCAACGCTTACTTGAAAGGTCAGAACATAAAATGGAAAAGACAACTCACAAAATTTTTTTTTATGGAAGAATATAAAATAAAAATAATCATGAGGTGGATGGAAACAACCAACAGAAAGTTTTCAAAAACTGCACAAGGAATTGAATAAAAGATTTTAGTATAGAGACATATGAACAAAAATCCCAAAAAAGAAAACAGCATTTCAAAAATTGGAACTTCATCAGTAAAACTGTAAAACCCACAGAAAGAAATAATGAACGGATCTCTATTTTTCCTATCAAAGCAAACAAAGATGCCCAAAAGAACCGATCAAAGAAGAACTTAAACTCAGCACATTGGTACCTCTCTGTAGTTGCTGAGGCACAATAACAACGGCTCTGGAAGCCATTTCAAGATCTTGATTTTCTTGACCGTTACTGCCAAAAACTCCTCCTAGACTTGAAAACAACGACGACAAGAACACCTGGAGACGACTGTTGCGCGTCTCTCCTTCTTCCTCGGCGTTAATGGTCGCCACTTTCTTCAGTTCAGCCCCTCTTTCTCTATCTCTCTCTCTCTAAAATTCCTTTCGACTGTCGCTTTTTCTTTCTCAGGGATTTGGGATTTTCTGAAGTTTTTGTCAGATTGTGGATGTGATGATTCTTTTTGAAGCTGCGGAACCGACTTTACTTCCAACGGTCTAATTCTCATCAAATTAGAGCCGTTGGATTCGTGCGAGATCTAACGGGTATGATCCCCTTGAGGATTTGTTAGTTCTTGCTCTTTTGAGTTTGGAATTTTCTAGCCGTTGGTGGTGGAGCGGGCTTTCCCAAGCGGCTGGGTGGGTTTTCTTTTACACAAACCCATGACATGAAGAGAGCCCATATATATATATCCCAAAAGAAACTCAAGATGGGTTTTCTTTTATTAGAGCATCTCCACCGCAAGGACCCAGCCCAGGCAGGAGAAGGCCTAGGCCTTGCGAGGAGCTCCAGCTCGCAAAAGGAAGCCCGGCCAAGCACACGGGGTGAAATGGTCCGAGCTCGTGCCTTCGGGCAGGTGACGTAATTGCTGACGCGAACCAAATGGCTCTAAGCCACGTGGCAACTCCTCGAGGCTTCGATCAAGGGTTTGTGCTCCGATCCAACGACTGCCAATTCTTTTGCTAAAAAAATGGAAAAAATTTGTAAAAAAAATACCAAAATATTATGAATATTTTTTTTTAATAAATAACTACCAATATTATTCACTTTCCACACCAAATCTTCATATAAATTATTCTCCTTCCAATATTATTCACTTTCCACACCAAATTTTCTACTACTAAATTCCATTTGTGTAAAAATATAAATGGCCTCTTCCATCGAAGCCGGAGGGTCGTGGACAAACGTTTGAAGCGGTTAAAATCTTGGCGCCGAGGTAAAAAATTTCTAATTGCCGTTTTATTTAATTTAATGTCATATTTTTTTGATATTTTCTTGCATTTCCAATTTAATTTTTTTAATAGATTATTCAAGGCAAAACAAAAAAGAGGAAAACCATTACACATGGCTCCTCAAGTGAAAAATGCCCGCAGTCGGTTCCCGTGTCGGAAATAATGGCACCATTACATCCTCCAAAGGAAAATACTCCCCCACGTCGTGATCCGGTGGAACCGCCTCCGCTAATGATTGAGCCGTCCTTGTACTCAATTGTGTCGGACTATGAGGACCGGCAGTATTTCAATTGTATGATGAGTGAGTAGTTATTTCAATTTTATGATGAGTGAGATGTGAATTTTATAATAAATATGGACACGTGGCAATCGAAAATCTTATTCGAAAATTTTATCTAAAATTTGAGATGTGAATTTTATAATAAATATGGACACGTGGCAACCAAAAATCTTATCTGAAAATTTTATCGGAAAATTTTATCCGAAATATGATTTGAGAATTTTTTTTAATAAATATTGACACGTGACAACCGAAAATCTTATCCAAATTAATCGTTTAAGTATCAAAAATAAAAATAATTTAAAATGAATAGTAATTGCCATGGCAAAGGGCAATGTGTGGAAACACAAAAAGCCTTTTGCAAGGGCTGCCACTATTCACATGAATAGTAACAGCCCTTGCTTCCCTTTGCCTCCCCTTGCCCTTTGCCATGGAAAATGGGTGGAAGTGCTCTTAGTGTATAAAGAAAGAGGAAAACTCATGCCTTGAAAGAGCCAAAGATCACACAAAAGAAACTCAAGCCCGTTTTGTTCGCATATCAAACTTCTTGGGGATAAACTTCTCATGTCTAATCCCACGATATGGAAATGGAGGATGTCCATTTCTACGTTTGGGAACGTTGGGAAATGAGGACTAGGAAATGTCGTTTTCTCTCATTCCCATGTTTTGTTTGTGTAGTATTAAGAATGAAAAGTTGATCAGTTTTCCAACAATACCCTCGATTTTTTATTATTAAAATTTATTAATATGAAGAGTTTAAAATAATAACATGGGTCTATCACCTTTGACCAAAAAAAACATGGGTAAGTTGGTCCAAAAAAATTGCATTAAATGTTTTTCCAAGTGGGGGAAAAAGTTTGCCAAGGTGAGCCAAGTGTATGAACTTCCCCCCTACATGGGAAGTCCATACTCATAAGTCCATAATTGCATTCCCAAGAGTGCACGTACCAAATATGGGAATGCAATTTGAAACCTATTCCCAAGCTCCTAAACCTTGAATCAAACAAACCCTCAAGATAAAGCATGAAGACTGTGGGAGTAAGAAATTAATCCACTAGCACCTAAACTAAACTTGGGGAAGTGGAACTACAATCAAGAAACATGTTTTCCCAATTTCTATCCATGATCACACATGAATTAAAATCATGAGATTAGTGTGATTTGATGATGAAGGCCTACCAAGGCAAACATGCCTATGCCCATAAACAAATGCAAACATGTTTCATGTCACATGGAAAAGCCTCCATGATCATCTAGTACCATGCCCATGATGGAGTCATTGTGAATCATGGAGAAAACCAAGGAAAATGAGACTTGAAGCCTGAAACTCAAATGCTTATAAAAGGCCAATTAACTCACCATCAAAAGGAGGGAGAAAAATCTACAATATTATTCATGACCAAAAGATTTCCAAAGAAACCTACATACCCATGCCACTAGACAAAAAGGTCTAGAGAACCAAGCAACCCTACTAAGATGTGGCACTTGAAACTTGGTCATATCAACTAAGATAGGATTCACAAAATGGTAGAAGATGGATATCTTGAAGAAAAACTTTCAGAATCTATGCCAACATGATGGACAAAATGCCCAAAACTCCATTTAAGGGAAAATGAGTTAAGTCCACAGAAGTTTTAGGACTAATCCACACAGATGTTTGTGGACCCTTATCAACTCTAGCTAGTGGAGGATTCCCTTACTTCATTACATTCACCAATGACCATTCATAGTTTGGGTACTTATGCCTTATGAAGCACAAGTTTGAGTCTTTTGAAAAGTTCAAAGAATTTAGGAATGAAGTAGAGAAGCAAACTGGCAAGAGTATCAAAACACTTTTATCTGATCAAGGTGGTGAGTACTTGAGCGCAGAATTCCTTGACTATCTCAAGAAGCATGACATTGTGTCACAATGGACTCCATCAGGGACACCACAATTGAATGGAGTCTCTTAGAGGAGAAATCAAACCTTGATGGACATGGTTCGTTCTATGATGAATTACACTGATTTGCCAACATCCTTTTGGTGATATGCACTCAATACAACAGTCTATGTGCTAAATCGAGTGTCCTCCAAATGAGATGTGGCATGGGAGAAAGCGAAGTCTTAAGCATATTAAGATTTGGGGTTTTGTCATGCATATGTCAAAAGACAAGACGTAGTCAAGCTTAATGCTAGGTCCTTCAAATGCAAATTTGTGAGATATCATAAGGAAACCATAGGATACTATTTCTACCGATCGGAAAAACAAAAGGTGTTTGTTGCTAAGATAGCTAGATTCTTGGAAGAGGAATATGCCATTGAATGGTCAAGTGTGCATAAGGTATAAATAAAAGAAGTCACTAATGAAGAATCAAGTGAACCACAAATAAACCCACAACGAGTGGATGACCCGGTTCCCATACCCCACTTTCACAAGCTCCACGTAGGTCAGATAAGGTCAGCAAGGCACATGAAAGATGGTATGGCTTGCAAGAATTGCATTTCTTGGGCGATAACGAGAGCCAAGAAGACCTGTCGAACTACACTGAGTCTATGTTTGACAAAGACTCAAGTAAATGGCAAGAATCCATGAAATCTGAGATGTATTCCATGTATACCAGCCAAGTTTGGACTTTGGTTGACCCGCTTGAAGGTATTGTACCTATTGGAAACAAATGGGTCTTCAAGAGAAAAATAGGTGCGAATGGGAAAGTGGAAACCTATAAGGCTAGGCTAGTAGCGAAAGGCTATAAGCAAAGAGAAGGGATTGGCTTTGAAGAAACCTTCTCTCATGTAGCCATGATTAAGTCCATTCGAATATTGCTTGGCTATAGTTGCACACTATGATTATGAAACTTGGCAAATGGACATGAAAACGGCCTTTCTGAATGGACACCTTGAGGAAGAACTATACATGGATCAACTTGAATGATTTGTGTCCAATGGAGAAATCCAAAAGGTGTGTAAGCTTGAGAGATCCATATATGGACTTAAACAAGCATCAAGGAGTTGGAACATCAGATTTGATGATGCAATCAAAACGTTTGATTTTATTCAATTCAAAGATGATGAACCCTATGTATACAAGAAGGTCAGTGGGAGAACTGTCTTTTTCCTTGTTCTATGCGTGGATTACATCTTGTTATTTGGAAATGACATTGGAATGCTTTCTTCTGTAAAAGTGTGGCTATCTAAGACCTTTCACATGAAAGATTTGGGAGATGCATCTTATGTATTAGGGATCAAACTCTAGTGAGATAGATTGAGAAAACTAATTGGTTTGTCTTAATCCCTGTATATAGACAAGATCCTTGGAAAGTTCAATATGGAAGAATCTAAGAAGGGATATCTCCCTGTAAGACATGGAATTAAGCTATTCAAGAGCATGAGCCCTAAGACTCTTCAAGAGGTGAAACACATGAAGCGAGTTCCTTATGCATTTGCACTACGAAGCTTCATGTATGCCATGATGTGCACAAGGCCTGATATCAGTTATGTTGTTAGCATTATAAGTCAATATCAGTCAAACCCAGGATTAGAACATTGGGGAGCTGTCAAAATTGCCCTAAATTACTTAAAGAGAGTTAAGGACATGTTCCTGGTGTATGGAGGAACATCGGAGTTACAACTGGAAGCATATACTGACTCGGATTTTCAATTAGGTCCAGACGACAGAAAATCCACTTCTGGATTTGTCTTTACTCTGAATAGTGGAGCAATTTGGTGGAATAGTTGTAAACAAGATGTTACAGCGGACTCTCCAACTGAAGCATAATATGTCGTCGCATCTATAGCTGCCAAGGAAGCTGTGTGGATGAGAAAGTTCATATCAGAACTTGGAGTGGTTTCAACCATAAAGTTTTCAGTACCTCTATACTATGACAATACTGGGGTAATAGCTCAAACCAAGGAACCAAGGTCTCATCAGAGAAACACATCCAACGTTGCTTCCATGTCATGCGAGAATTTATAACCAATGAAGAGGTTAAAATTCTCAAGGTAGTTTCTGCGGATAACACATCTGATCCGTTCACCAAAGCTATGAGTCAAGCCCAACTAGATAGGTATCTAGAAAAGATGGGCATTAGGTATATGTCTAATTGGCTATCATACAAGTGGTAGATTGTTAGAAGTATTCCCTAGAGCCAATCATGAGATATAAACTCTAAAGATATTTCACCTAATTAATTAAGGGCATTATGTGATTTTGAGCAATAATCTTAGTCATTTACTTAACCAATAATTATGTGGATCGTGAGACATAGAAATTGACTTAAAGAAGTTATGTTCACGAGACCTTTCTATACCATGTCCGCATCCTAAATTGTTCATGGCCATAGGATAATCAACTGGACATTGATAATCCACAAAGACCATCATGCACTGTATCTGGTCAATTAGGAGGATGACGGGTCTCAAGTCATTTGTGTGGAGACACTAAGTTAAGTGTATGGGTGTTCGTTATAGAATGAATGCACTGAACGCAATCAATAGAGAGAACTTGAATGGAAGTTTTACTTAAATATTTATAACTCCCACAATAAAATACACTTTGCTAATATGGCAGGTTTATTATTGGCCTGGTTATGCTTCTTCGGGGAGTTGATGCAAATAAACATTGTTCTTGGTGTCATTATTTGTCTAGTGTCCTTACCTTCAAGATGGAGTTGCAAGACAGAGCCTGCATACTGCACGGTAACTAATTCGAAATGAGTGAGTAAGTTTTGTGACCATTATGTAGAGGGATAATGTTGTGGAACAAGATAAACATAATTTTTTTTATTGTGAAAATTGTTGTAGTGTACATGCATTGAATTCTAATTGTAAATTGATATTGTTGTATAAATTATTAGTGTGAATTTCCATTAATTTTCATTGTGAATTATTACTTTGTAATTTTGGTAATTTTATGGGTGTACCAAAGTGTCGTTATCAAATGCTATTTTCAACAATGGTTTTTCATAGAAAACGTTATCTAATGTGATTTTCCACAATGGTTTTATAAACAATCTAATACTAGCTTTTACAACGGTTTTAAAAAAACCGTTGTGGAAGGTGACAAATCACAACGGGTTCAAGTAAAAACCGTTGTGGAAGGTAATAAACCACAATGGTTGTAAAAAAAACGGTTGTTGAAGGTGTTAAATGACAATGGTTTTAAGTTAAAACCGTTGTGGTTTATCGCCTTTCACAATGGTTTTTACTTAAAATCGTTGTAGTTTATCACCTTCTACAATGGTTTTTACTTAAAACCGTTGTTGAAAGTCCCATATTACAATGGTTACTCTTATATAATTGTTTTATATGTGTGAATTTACAATGGGTTTTCTTAAAAACCGTTGTTGAAAGTGACATATTATAACGGTTTTTGATCGTTGTCATAAATATGTAGAAAAGACGACATTGCTAACGTCAACGGTTTTAAAAGACTTTTAACAACGGCCAAAAACCATTGTCTATTAACTTTTTTGTAGTAGTGAATGTCAAATATCGTAATGTAAATTATTCCTTTATATGATTATTGTGGGAGTGATTTTCGTCCCCAAAGAATATTCATCTAAAGATCCCTTCTTCCTCCTCGTTTCTCTTTCTCCCTGCAAAACAATATGGAGTAAAAGACCACACTCAGGGGTGTTGGCCAAAGGCCCTCCGATGCCTAAGTTAGGTAGAGTGTTTGTAGGAAAACAATAGCTAACAAGGGTACAGAGCTCTCGCGGGGAGAGAACCGGGTGGCCGGAGCCGTGTGTGGTGGTCGGAGCCTTGTGAAAGAGTGAGAGAGTAGGGAAACAAGAAGAGGGAATTTCTGCAGTATTTTGAGAGCTTAGAATGGGTTACATTATGCCTTGTGTAGCCTCCTATTTATAGAGTCTCGAGGCTAGGGTTTCTGGAGAGATAAGTCTTTGTAGAGATAAGATTTATCTTTCCACAATAAATGAGATAATCAATGGAGTTTAGATAATTAATAGGGTTTAGATAATTCATGGAGTTTGAATAAATCAGAAACTAGAGATTATGATAAATAAGGAATTAGAGATTAGGATAAACCTATAATTTGTAGCAAGAGTCCCTAAATCAAATAACTCCCAAAAATAGGGAAATTAATTGACCTAGGAATTTTACGGTTCCACAAATGCCCCCCAGCTTCTGCATGGCGCTTGTGTGGCATGTAGGAGATGACATTATTTTTGGGCTCTCCAACTGTGTCTGGGCTACTTGGACTGCACAAATGGGTTTGCTCCCTTCTATGCCATTGGAGATGAAGACATAGAGGTGCTCTGCCCTGACTTGTTCTTGATGAGCTGGTGGCAGTTGTCGTGGAGCAGGTATGATGGGTTGCTGAAGGCGTGGCTAATCAGGTGGATGCCGAAGAGGTTGCTGACCAAGGGTTTCCTGTCGTCGTCTTGAAGTAGATGAAGACTCCTTTAGGGAAGTGACAGGAAACAAGGTCCTTCGTCTTCTGCGTCGAATCATTAGTAGGGATGCTCGTGGGCATCGCGCATGCTGAATAATGTAATGTGTCAAATCATTGGAAAGGATGCTCGTGGACATCGTGCATGCCAAATGTTTGTATCATTCGAAGGGATGCTCGTGGACATTGCGCATGCCAAATATTTGTATCATTGGAAGGGATGCTCGTAGACATCGCGCATGCCAAATGTTTGTATCTTTGGAAGGGATGCTCGTGGACATCGCGCATGCCAAATATTTGTATCATTGGAAGGGATGCTCGTAGACATCGCGCATGCCAAATGTTTGTATCTTTGGAAGGGATGCTCGTGGACATCGCGCATGCCAAATATTTGTGTCATTGGAAGGGATGCTCGTAGACATCGCGCATGCCAAATGTTTGTATCTTTGGAAGGGATGCTCGTGGACATCGCGCATGCCAAATATTTGTATCATTGGAAGGGATGCTCGTGGACATCGCGCATGCCAAATTTTGTATCTTTGGAAGGGATGCTCGTGGACATCGCGCATGCCAAATATTTGTATCATTGGAAGGGATGCTCGTGGACATCTCGCATGCTAAATGGTATGATCATTGGGAGGGATGCTCGTAGACATCGCGCATACCAAATGTTTGTATCTTTGGAAGGGATGCTCGTGGACATCGCGCATGCCAAATATTTGTATCATTGGAAGGGATGCTCGTGGACATCGCGCATGCCAAATGTTTGTATCTTTGGAAGGGATGCTCGTGGACATCGCACATGCCAAATATTTGTATCATTGGAAAGGATGCTCGTGGACATCTCGCATGCTAAATGGTATGATCATTGGGAGGGATGCTCGTGGGCATCTCGCACTCCAAATGATGTAATGAGTCGAGTCACTGGAAGGGATGCTCGTGGATATCTTGCATGTCGAATGACACAATGTGTTAAATCATTGGAAGGGATGCTCGTAGGCATCGTACATGCCAAATGATGCAGGTTCTCCATTGTCTTCAATGGAGGTGAATGAGGCTCGGTCGCCTGCTCAGAACTAGCCGGTAGATGAGGGAGGCTAGGTCTCCTGCTCGGAACTAACCGGGAGATAAGAGAGCTTCATTTATAGGATCTTCAAAGGCGTTGAGGGTGTAACTTCCTCTGCCCCCAGGTTGGTTGATCACGTAAGGACTTTGTGTTTCATTTGAGCTAAGATTTGGTGAACCGAGATAGTGAACTCGATGTAGTTCTTAACTGCTGTAGTTCCTTCTTGGGGCTTCGATCTGCGCTTGCCACTATTCTTGTTGAACTCGTCGTTCTTTTGGCTTGCCTCCCTTGTAGGGTGGTCAGCCTGCTTGCTGACTTTCTTCGTGGCAATACGGTCGTCGTCTTAAAGTGCGTAGTGTTACGCCGTTGCGAAGTCCTCTGCCAAGGTTTAGCTTTGAGTTATGATCGTCTCACGGTATAGCTCATGCCGGTTGGCAAGCCCTTCTTGAAAGCTGAGGTTTCAATTAGATCATTGCATCCTATGGATGTTCGCCTTGAATCTTTTGAGGTAGACTTGAAGAGCCTCGTCGGCTTCTTGTGCAGTTGAGCAATTGGTCAACATGCTTTCTGACCGTCTGGTAAGAGATATATTCCTTGGTGAAAATAAGGGCGAACTTTTTGAAGCTGCGGATCGACCTGGATGGGAGGGTGTGAAACTAATATTGGGCAGCTCCATGTAGGGTCATTGCGAACACCTTGCACATCAGGGCATCATCTGCCTTGTACATGATCATTGCACTTTTAAAGTGTCTCAAGTGACCATCAGGATCAAAGTTTCCTTTGAATGGTGTGATGAATGACGTCGTGAACTGCTTCGGAGGTGTAGCTTGCTCCACCTTTTCGGTAAAGGGTGATGAGTTGACTCGATCCAATTCCCTGAGCAAGGCTTCCACCACGCTTCCTTTAAGTTGAAGACTTTGGAATCGGTCATTCACTAGCCTCTCAACATCTTTTGCCCATAGGGCTGGTGGCTCGGGTTAGTGTCCTCGGTGCCTCGAGCGCCGTTGGCAAATTTCCTCCTCAGCTTCCAACGGTCGATCCCCTTGGTTGTTCTGCCCGTGAGGAAAGCTAGTAGATTGAGCTCATTCTAGATTGGATACTTCGTCTGCTCGGAGCGTGGCTCACGAATGCTTGTGACATGCCAGCTTGCTGGTATCGCGTTATCTTCCTCTCTGTCTGCGCGCTCCTGCTCGACCTGCTTGAAACCTCTCGAACTACCTGTCGGTGCGTCTGTCCATCCTTCTCTCTTCGCCCTGCTATCCAAGGTCAAGATTTTGGACCAAGTCTACATGGTTGAGGAGCTGTCGCATCAACTCATTCTGGTCGTCCATTCTTTGGGTCAGTTGGTTGACTCTTAGACTGAGGTCTACTTGACTTCGTGGACCGGGAGAAGAGAATTGTGTGGAGCCCAATGACACACGGGCTAGGGTTTCGTTAGAGGTGTACATGGGAGCGTACGTCGAGTGTGGCGGCAAAGGAGGGAATGATTGAAGTGGTTCCAAGATCGGGCCAAGGTTGGTGGCAGCGGTATTTCCATGATGGGAAGCTCCACCTTGTATGTCGGCGACATCATGGTGGCAGCTGGATCCAACCACTAGGTGGTGTGGCTGCAAGGGCACGATGGTGGATCCGTGAGGGTGCACGATTGTGCCAACCATAGGGCCTTGCAAGGTAGATCCGGCCGTGGGACCGTGACTCATTGCGACGGCGGCTAGGGCCGGTACGGTGGTCTTGGTTGCATCATGAGGTGGTGGTGCCACCATGTTGATCGCGGGATCGTGTGAGGAGTGGCTTTGGGCTGTCGCGGATCTAGCCATCACGGCGGTCTTGCTCCTCGTGTGTTTGCTTCCAACCATGGTTATTTGGAAGGCTTCGGTTGATTGGAAAATAGGAGGAACGGATTCCTTGAGCACGCGTTGAGTATAACTCGTGCTCTCAATGAAAGCACCAATTTGTGGGAGTGATTTTCATCCCCAAAGAATATTCATCTAAAGATCCCTTCTTCCTCCTCGTTTCTCTTTCTCCCTGCAAAACAATATGGAGTAAAAGACCACACCCAGGGGGTGTTGGCCAAAGGCCCTCCGATGCCTAAGTTAGGTCGAGTGTTTGTAGGAAAACAATAGCTAACAAAATGGTACGGAGCTCTCGCGGGGAGAGAACCGGGTGGCAGGAGCCGTGTGTGGTGGTCGGAGCCTTGTGAAAGAGTGAGAGAGTAGGGCGACAAGGAGAGGGAATTTCTGCAGTATTTTGAGAGCTTAGAATGGGTTACCTTATGCCTTGTGTAGCCTCCTATTTGTAGAGTCTCGGGGCTAGGGTTTCTGGAGAGATAAGCCTTTGTAGAGATAAGATTTATCTTTCCACAATAAATGAGATAATCAATGGAGTTTAGATAATTAATAGGGTTTGGATAATTCATGGAGTTTGAATAAATCAGAAACTAGAGATTAGGATAAATAAGGAATTTATGATAAATAAGGAATTAGAGATTATGATAAACCCATAATTTGTAGTAAGAGTCCCTAAATCAAATAACTCCCAAAAATAAGGAAATTAATTGACCTAGGAATTTTACGTTCCACAATTATCCTAATAAGATTTGAAGACTTCTTCTTTCAATCATATTCTGGAGCATTCTCTTTCCTTACTGAGAATAGAGATCCCTTGTTGTACATTAATTTGCCTCCATGACTCTATTGAGAGTGCCGATGAACACCTTTAAGTTATGCCTACTTTAACACAACTGTTTTGTGCCCTCAAAGACTAACAACATAACCATAAGACATCTATGATGTCTCAGGTCTAAGGATTAGTTTGCACCATTGCAATTTATGAGTTCTAGTTTTACATGTGAGTAAAGACTTTCATACTAGAACTCATGCATTGGATCGCGTTCAGTTTACTTGTTCTCCTACAAGCACTTACACACATATCTAGGTGTTGACACACTTAATGATTTGAGACCTCGCCATTCTCTACCTATAGAGATGTTACTATATGTCCTGATCTTTTTTCAATATCAACGCCCAATTGATATTCCTATGACCAGGAACATATTCAGGATTAGGGATCATGATAAGTCTCGATGTATGTAATCTCATTACATAGTTTTCATGTCCACTCATGTATTCCTAGGACTATGGTTGTTCTACACTTTGAATGATAATATAATTATGTATAAAACAACTTGTCTTGCCCATTAACAACAAAATATGTCATTACAAAAGATGTCCTTAACACTAACTATTACATAAGTAGTTGGCTTTAAGGGCATATACCTATATATTTCTATAGGATGGGTTTTTGCTTTTGTTGCAATCTATGTTTTTTTGTTGCAGTTTCTATTTTTGTTTACATTTTCTGTTTTTTTATTTACACCATTGATATCTACATTGTTTTATTATGTATAACTCTAGGGCATGAGGGATTTGGTACAAATCTTGCACGAATCGGTGTTGAAACGAATTTTTTTTAAACCGTTGATTGTTAATATAAAGGATTAACTACAATAAACCCCTCAACCTATAAGGGTCATTACAAACTCATACCCAACCTTTGTTGACTCATTTGACCAATACATGAACTTTTGGAAACCTTTCAAAAGACACTCTCCATTAGAAAAACCGTTAGTATGTCTGTTAAAATCTGATGTGGCAAACATGGGTCCCATTTTTTATTCATGTGGCATCCATGTAGACTAAAAATTAATAAAAAAGACTTCTTTATTTTTAAAAATGAATTAAAATAAAATAATATATAAAAACTAACCACACCTCTCTCCCCCTTTCCTAGCCCTACACCCGATCCACCTTCCTCACTCCCTTCATCGTCACCCAAACCCAGCGACCCCCCGTCATTCCCCTTCGCTTACATCACCATCACCTCCTTCCTCTTTGTCTCTGTCTCTCTCTCTCTCTCTCTCTCTCTCTCTCTCTCTCTCTTCATCTTTGTCTTTGTGAAGGGGGGGATATATGGGTTAGGTTGAGGAGGTGTTGAAGATTTTGGATGAGGGATTTTGAAGATTTTGGATCTCTGTCTCTTTGTCTCTCTCTCTCTCTCCCATCTCTTCCTCTTTCTCCTTGTCTCTTTCTCTCTCTTTACATCTCTTTTTCTCTCCCTGTCGCTTCCTCTCTCTCGCCCCATCTCTCTCTCACTGCGTGCACAGAACTCAAAATCAGATTTGGGTTAGGGGTCGACACCAAGGCAATCACTGTAGAAGAAATTTGAAATGAAATATGCATAATAATGCTCCAAAGACAAGCATAATAATGCTCCAAAGACAAGCACAGGTCAACCTTTGAGCCATGGCGAGTTTGAAGAAAACTTTTTTCAGTTTGAGGTTGGTCAAAGGATTTGAGAGTTTTGGGGTAATTGAGTCGCGAGAGAGGGTGGTGGTATAGAGGGTGAGGATGAGATGGGCAGTGGAGGGAGTGGGAGAAAAGGGAGTGAAACGGCAAGGGATGAGGGAACTCTGGGGGTTGTCATAATTTGCGTTTTGGAGAGGGAGGAGAGCAGAAAGTGAGTCAAGGGTCTGGTAAGAGTTGCGAACGAGGCTAGCGAAAGATGAGATTGTGGTAGAAAGGTTAGGATAAGGCAAAGGAGGAGTGGGGATTGCAAGTTGTGTGTTTTGTGGCTGAGAGTGGAAGAAGTTGGGGTTAAGATTAGGGTTTGAGGGAATGATAGTGAAGAATGGGTGGGTTAATTGAGCAGGAGGACGGTTCGTGGCAGATTCTAACAAAGCTCCACCTTAAAAATTGACAAAATTTTCGTCTGAAAAATTATATGACACAATACAAAAGCAGGGGTTTGGAGGAGGTGTTGTGGAACATCCCCATCCGGAACATCTACGACAACTGCCACCCTCATGCCAACCACCACATCGTACCTCCCAACCTCTCCCCGCAATTAGGCTCCAAATTTTTAAAAAAAATTCAAAAAAAAAATCACAAAATTCAAAATCTTTCAATTTATCCGATTTCCAATTCCTGAGTAAATGGACTAGGCACCCATATAACTCTGTCTCTCTCAATCTCTCTCCAACTATCGACGATGATGAAGCTCGGCGGAGAGTCGAAGACGCCAATGAGGAGGTTGATATGAGACAAGGAGAGGTGGAGTGCCAATGGTGCTTGATAAGTGGGGAGAAGGTGAAGAAGGTGGCGGTGATGAGGAAGAATCCATCGACGCCGAGGAAGGAGGAGGACTGGGAAGGGAAGGTGGGGGAAGGGAGGTGGAACCAGAGATTGGAGACGGGATCGAAGGCAGAGGACTGGTTAAAGTTGGAGGAGGTGTTGTGGACGCCGTAGAGGAAGAACCAGGGATATTTCTGGGATTTGGTGGAGAGCTGTAAGGAGAAGGTGGAGGAGGAGATGATGGAGAGTCATAGGAGAAGGTGGAGGAGGAGATGATGGAGTGCCAGAGCTTGCAAACGGTGGAGGTGCGAATGAGGGGAGGTAGGAGAAGATGAGTTATGGGTTAGTTTTTTTGAAAGTAATTTTTTAATACTTTTGATAGGAAATTCATTTTTTATTAGTTTTATTAATTTTTGTACCACATCAGCATAAAAAAGATGGAATTTACTTTTGCCACGTCAACATTTAATGAATCTACTAACATATTGGGTAATGGAGTGTGTCTTTTGAAAGGTTTCCAACAGTTCATGTACTGGTCAAAGGGGTCAACAAAGGTTGGGTATGAGTTTGTAATGACCCCTATAGGTTGGAGGTTTACTATAGTTAATCCTAATATAAATATTGCATAATTGAAAAAATATCACAAAACAAGGTTGGTGTAGTGGTTTGTGAATGAGTCTTTCCTCTTTGAGAGGGTCAAGGTTCTAGTCCTTTCAAGCACACCAAAGTTTCTATTTTTTTAGGGTGAATAAAGGGGAACGGAGTTGGGTTGGGCAGCAGGTAGCCGACAGTAGTGGCTGGCTGGAGGTGGATCGCTAGACATGTGGTATAAGGTGATTGACTTCAAATAAATTTGTTGAAATATAAAGGGAGTGGTATTGTTGTAATTTTGAAGTTTTTTAATTACATTATTGTAAAATTACATTGTGCTTTTTTGTCATAGACCTTAGGGGTGGGCACAATTTTGAGTCAACCCAATCGAACCTCCCAACTCGGTCATAGTGGGTTGGGATGACCTAAAAAGGAGCGGGTCTTGGGTTCAAAAATTCATAAACCGCTATGTACGGGTTGGAACCAAAACTTAAAAGTAAGCTTAATTTTGAGTTAACCCGACTGAACCACCAAACCCAATCACAAAATGTTTGGGTTGAGTTGGCCTAATAATGAGCGAGTCTTAGATCCAAAATATTATAAACCGCTATATCGGGTTGGGTTATGAGTTGGGACTAAAACCAACCCAACCCAACCCATGCCCACTACTAATTGACCTCATCCATATTAGATGAAATTAGTTTACTATCTATCACAATATTAAATTCCATAATAACTATAAACCAAAGCTGTCTTGATTTTTAAATTAGATTAATGGTGGGTGGAAAGACAGGATTGTGTTTTTTCAAATTTACATGGTGGATGGGAAGATAAGGTGGGTGGGGAAATAGGACACGGGATGGAAATAGCAGCACTTATTTATAATTGCCCGTAAAAAAAGTTTTTTTATTTTTATTTTTATACAAACAATGATCTAAATAATTCTAAATTAATATATCGAGAGGGAATTCAAACCTAGGTTATGGACTCTCTGCCCTAACCAAATGACCCTAATCCACATCCACAGCCACAAATGACTTATAATAAGATTTTATTGACCTTATTCTAATTAATCTAAGTTTAAATTAGATGTTTGGTATAAAATCTCTTATTCCATTCAATATCATCCAATCAAATCATTCTAGCATTACTTCTCAACCCTACATTCATATAGACTAAGAATTATGTGCATCCACAAGGACCACACTCATTTTCTGAGACCTTAAAACTTAATTTTATTTTAACTGTAACATCCCGACCCAGTTAAAATATTATTTAATTATTAATTATGAAATTACATTTTTGCCTTGGGGGTAGGGGTATTTTAGTCACTTTTTTCTCGGAAAGGAATTTGGGGAATTGAGTTTCATTGTTGCGTCGATCTCGTCGATACCAGTTCGTAGACAAGTGGCACGCTCAATTCCGAGTTGAGAAAACATCTGAAAACAAAAAGGACGTAAAGGTCAATTTGAAAATTATTAAAAACACAATAAAACCCGGTTTTACCCCCCCTCGTGCGTGACTCTCTCTCTCTATCTTTGCAACAGACGGCGACGACGGCTGAAGGTGCAAACGGTGTCGTCTGGCCACCAACGCCGATGAGACCGGTCGGAAATGATCAACGTCGACCGACGAACCCATATGGGCGGAAGCCCAGCCACGACGAGGCGTCACGGCAGTGCTAGAAGCTTGGGAAGCTCCGGTTGTTATAGAATTTTCCAACACCATTTTCGGCCACTCCGGCGTCCGTTGACGTCGATCCAGGTATGATTTTTCACCTACTCAATGTGCTCTAGCTGATGGTGTGATTGGATTAGATCAATTTTGAACCTTTAGATGTTAATTAAAACCTAGAATTTGGCTGACGATTCGATTGGTTTTCCGGCCACTTTCCGGCCAAACTGGAGGTCTGCGCAGTTAGGAAAGTTGTTCCCCTTGGTAGCATGAAAGTGTTGGTATAGCTATTGCAAGGAGTTTTGAGAATTTTCTGTCGACGGAAATTTCCTCAAGACACCCACCACTGCCGTTGGTGGATAGCAGCTCGTGGGACCCATTGTGGTGACCTATTTTGGTCCTAGAATTGTCTACATGTCGTCTTGAGCATGACGGTATGCTCGGATTAGCAATAGGTTACCGTTTGATTATCGAACGGATATTGCACCTACTAGGCGATATTCGGGTTCGATAGGTTTGGACCGTTCAATCGGTCCCACTTTCCAATATGTGTTCCTCGTATCTCTAGGTTTGTGTAGGAGCTTGCGGATTGAGAATCGAAGTCCTAGATACTCCGATTCAATGATTTTAGGGGTTAGGCGAATCGATCGCTGTCCGATCGTGTGATTGGTGTAGATCGGACCGCTCGATTGAGACCAAACCTCCCGGACTTGGTTAGTAGACTTTGATGGACCTATAGGAACTTTCGGATAAAAAATCGGAGGTCGTGGGCCCGACAGGCCTAATTGACCAAATTCCGCGATTGAGGTCAAACCGGCCGTCGGATCGTGACGAAACTTCTAGGATATGTTTAACATATTACCATGGGCCAATAGGAACTGTTGGATAGCAAACTAGAGGCCGTGGGTCCTGCGAGCCCAATTGACTTAGCTAAGGGGCCATGTCGGCTCGGTTGAGGTAGTTTAGTAAGTTGTAATTGTGAGTGGACATATATTATTAAATGTGCATTGTTTTTCAAATATGGAATTTGGTTGCCTAAATGTGATTTGATTGGAAATTGACTTTTGGGTTAATGAGGTTATTAGATGTTATTAACGGGCTAGTTTCGGCTTTACAATGTGTTAGGAGTTTTCCAAGGATTATTTTTAGTATTACTATAATAATTATTATTATTAAAGTATATGGATTTAGGTTTCGGACTATGGTGATTTTGGATTGGGTGATATTGTGTATCTTTATGAAATTTGAACATGGAATTTGGTTTTTATGGACTTCATAAAGGAAAGTGGATTTATTATATAAATATCGATTTTGGCTATATAGTACGATATGGAATATGGGTTTGTGAATTGTACCATCATATGTGCCTCCCTTGGTTCGATATGGATGATAACCACATGTGCGTTGAGGGATTTTCCGATGTGTGAGATGTTGATGACCCGAGCACCCTTGGCGGGGTGTGTCGTAGGCCTTGATTGGCACTCTGCGCGAGTAAGACTTGTTTCAGCCGCACGTGTATTGAGGATTCTGTCATGCGTGTTTGGAGAGCAATAGTCCCCCTGTTGGACTGCTCGTTCCTAGTCACATGTGTATGGAGGATTCTGCCATGTGGTCTAGTTAAAACAATCCTCGTGTTGGATTGTTTTCCCCGATACATGATGTACACCATGATATGTACCTCCCCTATTATTGGATACTTGGATATTGGATATATTTGACACGCGGTAACTCTCTAGAGGTGTGTCGGGATCTGGGCATCCTTGGCCGGGTGTACCGAAGGCCCTTGACGGGGCAGTCTGTACATGTAGGATGGATATATCAGCCTCACGTGTATTGAGGATTCTTCCTTGTGTGTCTAGGGAGCAATAGTCCCCATGTTGGACTACTCGTCCCTAGTCACATGTGTATGGAGGATTCTGCCATGTGTTCTAGTTAAAACGGTCCCCGTATTGGATTGTTTTTCCCCGGTACATGATGATGGTGTGGCGTGTATTTATATATATATGTATGTATGAGAGAATATGTGGATTCGTTTCCAGGTTGTGGTTTCTTGAGCAAGTGCATTGAGAGTACTCTGCACAGGTATATGAAGTTAGGAAATCGAGATGGGATATTTGGAAATTACTTGTTTTGCAACATACGCCTTGGATAGAGTATGGTTGCAGGGTAAAGAGGATTTTATTTAACTATGTACACAAGAATATAAGGTTTAGAAATGATTTTTGGTAAAGTAATTGAGTTCGGAATTAAGATTGGTTTTAAAAAGAATTATGCATATTACTTGTGAACTGTTTTGGGAAAAAGGTTTTGATTTATGAATGGTTCTAGAATCTAATTGTTCTGGTATAAGGTTTAGCCGCAAAATAAATTGTTGAGTTATGCTTTGAAATATTATGACTATATATAAAGTAAAGAAACAAATTCGTAGATTACATAGATATTGCCCTGGTAGGGTTGAATTTGAGGCCGGAGGCCTATCTTGTAAATTGTGTATGTTAGCATTGTGCATGCTGCTGTTGGGATGTTTTTATTTGTGATGTTTACAAGTGGAAAAATTGGGTAAATTTCCGTTTTTTAGGGGAGATTGTCGAAATTTCACTAGAAGTTTTGACCCTTTTTCTTTATGTATGCGGGGAAGAGGGTTAAAATAGTAAGTAGGTCCGGCATTGGTTGGATGTCGAATGAATAATAGGGTTCGACACGAATTCCGATAGAAAATTCAGGTCGGGTCGTGTCATTAACAATGAAATTATAATATATATATATTATATAATTTTTTAAGCAGAAAAAAAGATTACGAGGAAGATCCCCTAGACTTCGTTCGTATATGTTCTTTTATATCTATTATTTTGTATCAGAAGAAATCCTCCGCACGTTTTAAACTGTATACAACCAGAGATGGCAACTTCCTATTGAACACAACACAATATGAAGTTTGTCTTTGAAAAAATAATTATTGTATCCAAGACTTAAAGTGTTGATTCCTACTGCGTGGCAGCATGCAGATCATGGGCATTCCATGTAAACGAAGCACCCTTCTTTCCTCTTGAATAACTCCTGAAATAGTTATCTTATACCTTAGAGGCATCGGCTGTAACTCGGCTCAAGGCTACAGCAGTCTTTGAACCCGACAGGCGGCCCAAATGCTTGCTGATGAAGTCCCCAGCCATCAAGAGCTTCGCCAAATCCACATTGGTTTTGACACCAAGTCCATTAAGCATGTATACAACATCTTCAGTGGCAACGTTACCTGAAGCTCCCTTAGCATACGGACACCCACCTAAACCCGCAATAGAGGAATCCACTATGCTAATCCCCATCTGTTCAAAAGAAAATATTAGAATTTACACGTTTTGAAAATTGAAGGAAAAAAAAAAAACAATAGGCCTTGGAAAGTCCTTGGTGAAAACCCTTTTCATTTTTTGCTTTCTTGTAATGAAATATCACAATTACTTCAAAACACCTAATCTTTTCCTCAAAACTAAACAAGGAAACAAGTCCCAACGGTGGAAAAAGTAAACAGGAGTAAGATTGCAACTAATGTTCTCAAAAATTACAAACAACAAAGAAACATGATCACTGATTTGTATTTTTTAGGTAAATTTTAGGACTATTTTGTATTACTTTTGCACGCAAATAAATGTGTACAACATTAATTGTATGAAGTGTTCTTTAAACTTAATGTACAACAAATTTTAGCTTGATCATTGCTCATGTTAGGGTAATATCAGTGATTATATTCAAAGGAGGTAGGTGTCCAATGTTTGTCTATATCTCCACTGGTGTAATGATGTACAAAGAGAGGTTTAGGATACCAATAAATTTTTTTTCTCCATTAATCAATTTCTTTACAACTTTGCCTCAAGCTGTGGGCAAGCTAATTTTTTGTGGGTGCATTTCATGCATTCCTCTATTCATTGAGAAAGCATTGCACACAAGGGGAAAGAAAGGGAAAAGTTTTGTGGAATTGTAGTGTATACTATTAGTTGTCCTTTGGGTGGTGTTGGAAAGAAGCAAAATTAATTTTGAAAACTGTTGAACTGGACTGGTAGCTAGGCTGATTAACTGGATGAAAGTGTTTTCAGTAGACAAATTATTCATTGTGGTCTACTTGCACCTACTAATTATATTAATAACATTGTTCTGTTTCTTATGAAAAGATAACCAAAAATGTGACTTGAGCCAATTTTGACATGTTAAAGATGGCTTACTTGAAGAGATACGAGAATGTTTGAAAGAGATTGCCCATAGGTGTCATGGAAGTGAACAGCAAGCTTCTCAACAGGAACAACAGCCATCACAGCTTCAAGCATGGGGACAACCGTCCCTGTGCCAAAGGAAGGAAGAAACAGATAAAAAATAAGTACAAGGCCATTTGGGGTATGAAAAAAATAATAATACTAACAATGATTATATGGGCATATGAAACTTCATATTCTGGTTGAAAGGAAAAATGTCACTCCATAAATGAACACCCATCTTAGAGGCCTTGGGAGTAATGACCTTTATTTGAAGTCAACACATATTTCTATCCTCATCCTATCATTTTTTTTATTAGCTTTCCTAATGTAGGATAGGTCTGGATTCACTCCAGGGACTTCACACCAAAATTCCCATCGCAGGAAAGCATACAACAAAACTTTGATTCGTCAACTAACTCCCATTGAATTACATGGGAAGTATTTATAAAGACCTATTCCTAATAGAAACAGGAAAGTAAACCTATTCCTAACAGAAGTAACTATAAAGACCCAAAAACAGGAAAATTTGATTCATCAACTAACTCCTATTGAATTAGATGGGAAGTATTCATAAAGACTTAAACCTAATAGAAACAGGAAAGTAATATGCTTTGTAGGACAAAAGTAAGGAAAGTAATATGCTTTGTAGGACAAAAGTAATTTGTTAATCAAAGTACAAAGTTCAAAATGTTACCAGGTGTACCAACCCCAATTGTGTCACCAAGAGAAATTTCAAAGCAGCCCATGTTGTAAAGTTCTTTTGCTACATATGCCACTCTTGATGGAGGAATTGCTCCCTCCACTGGACATCCAATGGCACACGAGACATACCTATCAACGTTAAAAACAAGTTAGTTCGTAAAAGAACCACCGCACATAAAATAAAATAAATGTTCCTTCCTTTATGTCTTCAAAGAAGTATTAAAGTAAGATCACCACCAAAAGGATAATGAAACTGATACATGCAAACATAGAAGCAAGAGGTTGAACGGTACTTTTTTCTAACTCATAGTGAGTTCATAACCCAAATTCCAGTGAAGGCAATTTATCCATCACAACCAACATAATTAAAATTTAGCATTATCATAGGACAATAAAGTCTTATCTGCTCCAAAAATTGAATTTGAAGGGAGATATATCATTCTTCTTAACCCACAAAATCAAACCCTTAATTATTAATCCTCGCCCCCAAGGAAAGGAAAGGTAAAACAAACACTAAATTTATCAAAGCCCAGCAGACCTCCTTTCCTGTTAAGGGAAGGGAAAAAATAGAAATTGTATACCACAACAGAAAGTTTAGTTCTGCCACTTTGAATTGAACCTCAAGGAAGTATTGGGTGCCGAAAGCATCAAGATCTCAAATTGCCTAATCCTATTTGGGAAGGCATGTGCCTTGGCAATAAGATCTAAACATCTGATCCTTCTCCTTCATATTATGTTGAACCTCTTACACGAGAACTTGACTCCTAACATAATGAAAAGAGAAAAAAAGAACCCTACTAAAATCATGTCCTTGAGAGTGTTCCATGGCCTTGTGATATCATGGCCTGCATTATTATCTCCCATATTTTTATTTTTTTTGCTAAATACATTTTCTGTAAGTAACAATATAGCATGAGGGGTTGGAAACCAAAGGGAGACGGAAGGATGAAAATATGAATCAGCTAGTGCAACGTCAAGCTTGAGCTTTCATTTGTGTTCCTTGAAGTGTTCAGCCACAATCCATCAGAACATGTGCCAAGAAACAAACGAGAGCAGATGTTTGTGGCCTTTCATTTCCTTTTTAAAAATTGCATTGTAAATGAAACATGCCCTGGCAGAGGGAATACAGAGAATGCCCTAGCAGAGGGAATACAGCGATCATGTAGCACAGTGCTTGCATAGGGTAGCTGGAACTAATATAATATTATACAGAATAGCCTACAAGGCAACGAAAAATAGCAAAAGAAGAGAGAGAGAGGCGGCTGAGAAAGTTTTTCATGTAAATCCTACATTAATATTGCCAAACCATCTTTTTCATTTTTTAACCCATCTGATGATTTGGAAGGCCAAGCTGGCTCTCATGTTTCAGTTACTTAATATAGTTCCTGTTTCTTATCACACAGAGAGAGAGAGAGAGAGAGAGAGAGAGAGAGAGCATACCCTCGAACAGGAATTGAAAGCTCTTTTGCTACACGAGTAACAGCACGATAACGAACAAGACTTTCTTCAATGCTACAATTGATGTTCGATTTTGAAAATGATTCAGAAGCTGATGCAAAAACTGCTATGTCCTTAGCACCAGCTGCAATAGCTGCTTCAAAGCCCTATAAAAGTTGATCAGATATGTCAGAGAAATCTGATGCAGTATAGCCCGTAGGTATTAAATTAAGCACTCAAACAATAGAACATAGAAGAATATAGGAGACCGAGGAGACGAAAATATAGATCGAATGGACAAAAGAAAGGACAGAAATCCGAGAATCGATAAGACAAGACAGAAATCAGAGAGTTTCAAGAGAGGGTTTATTCAATATCCAAATCTGAATTTTAAAGAACTACATGGGGGTATTTATAGCAAACTAAAACCTAGACATAAAAGGATAAAAATCCCTTGCTTAAACAGAAATCCTAACCCAAATAAAATAAGAAACTTAAAACTAGAAATCTGGAAAGTAGAAATCCTACTAGAATTTGGAAAACTAGAGAATCTTGGAAACTAACAAATACATTAGGAAACTAATAAATTTAGGTCCTACGCGTCCTGCATCAAAATCACATGACGAAAGTCTGGTAGTACTACTATAGATCACTTACTTTTAAATTGGGTGTCAGAACAGGCAATCTAGTACCCTCCAAATTGTGAACTACTTCCATTACATCCTTTGCATCTGCTAGCTATATATAGAAAGGAAAATGGAACAGAAGTGAGACAAGTTATACTCAAACAGTGTTCCCAAAGAAAAATCCACATATCTATTGATGAGGATCATAATCAAAGCAAGCAAATGCTATACATATATTGTCTTCAAAGTGAAGCTGTTTAATTGAGATCAGTTATTCTGCTTTACCTATTTACCATTATTTCCTAATAAGATATTAGCAATATTGATCATAGGATGAACTTTTTAGCAGGAAGATAAGTTAATGTTTATAACTTCAGTGACTTTAAAGTGGGACTGCAAATATCATTTCTTCCAGATATCAAATGGCGTGTGATGTCTTGATAATAGTTCTGATATTAAAGGTACAAAATTTCGTTTTTATGATGAGTTTTTAAAATGGAATTGACTACGATTTCCAGAATAGGGTAATAATGACAACCTTTCAAAGATCTCTTAAAAATTAAAACTAGGGGATGTTTTTATACTTAATCAAAATAGGAAAGTTTCTTTAATTCACTGAATCTCAGAGGAGATCTGTACTTCAAATCAAATATACTTCAAATCAAATATTCTTAAAAGAATATATGATATTAGACTTCTCTCATTATTATATCATAAATTAATGCTTACGTTGCCAAAATCTGATTCATAGAAAGGCATCTGATTAATCTTCATGGGATTTACAGGTTAAACTGAGAACCCTAAAAACTTAACTAAGAAGATACTTATCAGTTAACTATTCCCATAAAAATTACACTTTCCAAGATAAATTTGTAGTTACCAATTCAATTAAGTAACTAGTAAAGGTAAATTACCTGAGGAACCCATTTGGGTGATACAAAACTTGTAGCCTCAACAACAGACAACCCACAAGATACCAGTCTATGAATCAATTCAATCTTTACAGATGCAGATACAATATTCTTTTCATTTTGTATTCCATCCCTTGGACCAACTTCTACTATCTTTACAAACTTTGGTATACCTTTCAAAATCTGTTTCGTTCAAACAATAGAAAAATATTATGCAACTCAAGTGTCAAAATGTATATATAATTTACAAGAAGGGAAAAGGAAAACTTTATCTGTTAAACAACAGATATCACGATATCCTCATGCAATAAATAAGTTAAAACAGAAGGCAAAGATATCATCATCCTATTTAAGTTATTGAAGCACCTTATTTGTTATATCTTTATTGTCATTGCACTTGGACTCATGTTGATCTGACAAATACCATGAATCACAAATATTTCCAAATACCCTGTGATTCCTGCCTAAGGTCAAGGTCCTTTGATTGAAGGAGTCACCACGGGAAACATCTCTTGTATGTCTTTTCCATGGGAAGGCCTCCCTTGTATATTCTTCATAATCTTCACTGAAAATTAACATATGTTTTTAAGGTTACATTATCAATTAAACATTATTATAGTTTAGAGTAGCTAAACTATGTAAGAATATGCTCTGCACAGGTCATTCTGTGAAAGCAAGAGACAATTAGGAACTGAGAAGAAGATGAATAAATCAATGAGATCTTCACTAAATGGTAAGGGAAAAACCAGGATCTTGTCATTATCCTTCAGACAATTTCCAACTATGTGGTCTGACCCGAGCACATGCTTGCACACATGCCTGCATGGGCATACTAATGAAGGATAAAAATATCTTACTAAAAAAGAAGTCCTAATCCAAACAGGAATAGGAAAACAAACCAAACCAAATAAATTAGGAAACTGACAACAAAGAAGGAAATCTGCTCCAGACTATATGAAGAGGTTTTTTCAATTCCAATGATGTCCACATCACACACACCCATACACATGGACATATAATATAAGGATTGTGTAGGCATAAAATAAAATGAATGCTATGACAGAATTTGATTGTTTTGTGCACACGAAAGCAAATGAATGGATAACGTACATTTTTTAGTGTTTCACAAACAAAATAGATCACAAACTACTTACTTGCAGCCATTGGATGTGCTACAACTTCTTCCTTCAATCCAACAGTTCCCCATTGCCGCATCATCTGCTCTAGACCTGCAAGCACTAGATGAGAATCTTTGAACCCGATCAATAGTGCTCATGCTAGGCAACTTGTCAAAACCAAGTGGCTCCTCCAAGCTCGACATCGTGGAAGTAGATGGAAAAGGCCCAACTGAAATTACCACAAAACAGAAGTAAATGCTCTGCTGCCCACAAACATACTTTTCTAGCATGAGACCAACAATACACCCATGAATAAATTCATCATCCTAACAGATGGTAAATGGCTGTCAAAATAAATTTTAAATATTTGAAGAAAACAACAAAAATCCAATGCTCCACCATATTTTCTAAGAACTAGAATACCATGTCTCTGGTATGTGAAGAAAACAGCACACAAAACATGAAAATGATCACTAGCCATTCATTTCAGTTATTTTTTTTAATTTTTTTATTTTTGAAAAAAACATTTGTATTGATAATCAAAAGGACAAGCTATCCTCGACTATACAACAAAGAAAGAAACTGCTCAATTACAATAGGACACAAGAAAGACTCATCTAAAGCTATTCTAACCACAGAAAGGTTAGAAACAAAACTTAGCTAAGTAAACTTATCTTAAGACAGCACTCATGTCTCTCAAGATAATAGAATAATGATAATCCTTAAAATGCCCAGAGACTGATGCCCATAGGGAAGCCCAAAATTTTATTCTATACCATAATTCTTCAGCTGTCACTCCCTCATACTCCTGAAAAATTCTTCTGTTGCGTTCCAGCCATACGTTCCAAAACAAAGCATGAACAAGATAGTCCCATAACGTTCGAGCTCTCTTCCCCCTCCCCAATACCATCAATTTGATGCTAAGTAGCTCAAAACAACCTTTAGGGATCACCCAAAAGACTCCAAATTCGCATTTCAGTTTAGGTTTGTTAAATCATACAATTTAACATGGTAGCACTACTCTCACCTAATTAGCTCAAATGAGGATTAATTTGAGTTACCAATCACAAGTCATGTCACGTCTCAACAAAGACAAGAAAACTTCTGATATAGATCTGTCAAACAGTAAATTGCAAATCGAGTAACATTTGGAAATTAATTTAAGTCATATAGCACTAGGAAATTAACTATTGAAATTTCTCCAAATGATATCTTCCAATTTGTTCAAAGTAAAGCAATCTGGAGGAAAATCTATTGTATCTTGCAATTCGAGATCAACCAAGTTTATCTCAAATTTCATAGTTTTGGCTTTCACTGTATCTTTTCATATCCTGGCACTTCCTAGAAACATCCTAATTCAGAAAAACTCATCATATAGTCATGTTTTTCTTGGCTATCAACAACGCCTACTGCAGATCACTCTTGTAACTTCAGATACTCTATAGCATTATAATTCATTAATTTATACTCTTCAGTCAATGAACAACGGGCCAAGGCAAATGCAATCAAATAGTAAGAAGAGCACCCTTGTGGCCATTGTTCAGTTGGTAAATGCAATGCAAACAACCATAGTGTACCAACTGAATTACACCTCCACCCAAACTACCTTTCCTCAGCAACCAAATAATCATCAGCCAACAAACACAAAACAAAAGCTTAATTTCAGCTACAACTTGTATGCAAAGCAGAAACCAAAGCGTTAAACGTTCGAAACCAAAAGAAGTAACCAAAATGAAGCATCATCAATCACTCAAAACTGATATGTCGAAACAGTAAAAGAAATTAAAACAAAAAAACAAAAACAAAGACCCTCTGTTTGGTTGGCAAGAAAATCAAACCCAAGCACAGCAATTCTTGATAAAGCTAAAAATGCAAAAAATTGGTATCTTTTTCCAATATTATATTCAGATAGATATTCAAATTTGTGGGAAGGAGAGGCAAACAGACCTGAATTCCTTGAGAGAGGAAAGCGAGAATTAGGGTTTCTGAGAATGGGAACAGAAACCCTAGGATTTGGGAATAATCCAGGGGCTATAGTTTGCAGCAAGAGAGGCAAATTCTATCGGTGGTTAGATGGGAAAAAGTGAGAAGAAAAGAAGGTGACGAAACGTGACGAAGTTGTTTAACGCAGAAGGCTTGTTAGATTAATTAGATAGGTTGGTGGACGATGTTAAATTCTAAAATTCAATTCTTCTTAAGATCACACCTTTCCGCTTTTCTTTTTCTTTTTTTGTATTTAACGTTTTTATTTTCGTTCTCAATTTTCTTTTCTTTTTTGTTTTTATTTTCTTTAAGATCAATACATCTCTGTCATCTCATCTCTGCGTGTGTGAAGGAGAAGGGCAGAGAGAGAGGTTGGGGTGGAAGGGGTGGAAGGTAGTTTTCAGTTGGTAGTTGGTCACATTATTTTAGAATTCTTTATTGCGTGGCCACCTACAAAGGAGAAATCCTTGTACGGTAATTCTTGTCTGGTACCCTTTTCTGCGATACTGACAAACCGTCGCAAAAACTTTTGGAGGTTTACGAGGTGGGTTGAATATTTTTTCATCATTGGTTTTATATGAAAAATTCAATTTGGTCACTTGGAAAAAAATTTAGTCAAATTGGTCATTGTGTTTCCCAAAATTTACAATTTATAAACATTCCGTTGTCTTTCCCTAAATGCAATTTTATTTTAAGGGTAGGGATGACAAAAATCCCCATCGGGTACCCTACCCTAACGGGGAGATTTTGGGAGGAAAATGGGGGCGGGTACGGGAATCCCAGATTTAAAAAAAATACCAAATTAGGGACGAGCCCGGAATTGTATTGTTATCCCCATTCCTGAACCGGCTAATAAGTGATGTATTTTTTTAAAATTAATAAATATATATATATATAACATAATATAATATAACAATTAAAAAGTTTTTGTATAAATAATGTAACATCCCACCCTGAAATTTAATTTAATTTTTGAAATTTTAAAGTGAAAGGTAGAGCTGGCAATATTGTACACGACACGATAACACGACACGAAACGACACGAAAAATTCAGTTTTCGGGTCCGTGTTATCGTGTCGTGTCACTATCGTGTTGACCCGTTAGTCACATGGTAAGTTATAGTGTCGTTTCATGTTAATTCGTGAAAACACGAACCAACCCGTTAAGCGGGGGTAATTTCGTAATTTGCAACTCTAAAAAATCCCTCCTAACCCTATCATCTGTTTCATTTCGTGTCGCTTCTCAACCATCTCTTCCTCTCCGCAGCTTTCTCTCTCTCTCTCTCTCTCTCTCTCTCTCAAGTTATCAACCTCATCTTCTCCTTCTTGCGATCTCTCTCTCCGTCTAGATTACAAGCTCAAGCCGATGCTTTTAATCTCATTTGTGGTTGTTAACTTGCAAGTGCATGAGGCGTTGGGTAGTATAGCATGTGTAAGTACGAGGTCGATCCCACGAGGATTGATGATAGATTGATTCAATTTGATTCCCTGCACAAAATAGAAAACCAAAAGAAAATAAATAAAACAAGAAAGAAAGAAAAGAAATTAATTAACTCAAGCAAATTAGTTACCAAGTTCAATTTAGATTCACAGATTGATTCTAGCTAAAGTATGATTAAGCCATGGTGTCTGGTCCTAACCTTGTATTCCTAATTCCCTAATTAGATCCTTGTTGTCGAACCTAAATTAAGCATTAGAAATCCATTAAGCAAAGAAGAATGTTTTAAACAACCAAGCATGTATCTAATCCCTGTTGTCGAATGTCCATACATACTCTTCCTATTCATAGTTCAATTTGAATTAATGCATGGTGTCTACTCTTAATTCAAACCAAGATAGTTAACATACAAGTTTTAATGGTGATCACTCATTCAAACAAGCATATTAACTTATAAGCATAATGAATAAGAACAAGAACTATAATTGAAACTTGGAAACTAATTAAACTTGAAAACTTAAGAAAAGAATTACATTACAATGAAAAATAAATTACAACTAAGAGAAACTTAAGGAAAATTTAGCAAAAGGATTTTGTTACAACAATTGAGAACTAAAAAGGAAAACTAAGAGAATTTGGGGGAGAGAAGGGAGAGGAGCTCTAGAGAGATGTTTGAGAGCTCCCCCCCTTGGGGTGTGTTTGAAGGTTAGCCAAGCCTCCTATTTATAGGAGAAGGAAAGCATCAAACTCACATGCCAATATTCTTCTTGGTTTATTTAATTCCTTCTTTTGACAACAAGTTGCATAGCCACCTCAAGTTCACATGGGCATCCATCTCCTTTCATCATTTGGCTAGTTCCCACTTGATGCTTTTGCTTTCTTTATTTCTTTACACAACCCACTTCAATTATGAAAAATAACATGCTTCTTCCCCACTATCAACAATAGCACATGCATAGCTAATCATGACCAAGAACTATCAACAATAGCACATGCATAGCTAATCATGACCAAGAACTATTGCAGTCTGCTTTTGGGCTCCTTTTGGGCTTGTTCCTCCATTCTGAAAAATCTGGAAAAATATGGATCTTGAAGTTCTTTGAATTATCTTTCCAAGCATATGCAGCCCAGCTTAAGGAAAAATCGGAAAGACCTTCAAATGTGATTTTTGGCCCAGTAACGTAGATGCTGCCGATTTTGACCTTAAGCTACCAAAACTTGTATAACTTTCTCTAGAAGTCTCAGAATCATGAACCGTAAAATTCTTCAGAAACTAGACTTCCACATCTTTCCAGTGATATATGGTTCATTATCTTATTCTTCCTGAGCAAGTACAGTCCAATCCGTGAAGTTGACTGATCTGCAGACACCGTTTTGAGCTAACTTGTCTCCAAAATGCATTTAATGATTCATAAGCTTATTACACTGAAACAAACACAAAATAGATTAAAAGCACAAGTTTAACTCAAAAACATAACCAAATCATAAGTTAGAAGGGTACAAAATGATATGTAATTATGCTCCGATCAGTGGTGCCAAAACCAAGGTTCTTTTTCTCTTAATCAAGTTCTTCCCTTTACAAATTTTTGGTACCAGTTCAATTTTGTAAATAATGGTGTTTGTAATTGGAGTAGGCCAATCCGGAAAATACAGTTGGGGTATGGAGATGGGAGGTGAGATGAACATAACTGAGCTACTCGATGTCCATTTAATTTCTCCACCCACAATTATCTAATTCCTTATATATAGGTCTAGAGATGGGAGGTGAGATGAACATAACAGCTTCGATACAAGTAGCTCAGTTGGCTCTTAAGCATCGCCAAAACAAAAACCAACAGCAGCGGATTATAGTTTTTGCTGGGAGGTAGATAGTGCTAGCTTCTGACTCTCCCACTCTGTTTTTCTTATATTTTCTTACTGACCTCTAACTTATTTGCTGCCTATTCAGCCCTGTCAAATATGACAAGAAGGTATTGGAAACAATTGGAAAGAAACTAAAAAAGAAAAGTGTTGCTTTTGATATTGTTGATTTCGGTGAAGAGGATGATGGGAAGGCAGAGAAGCTGGAGGCCCTTCTCTCTGCTGTTAATAATTTGTTCAAATAATTTTTTTTTAAAAGTTTAGTTTCTTAACGGGTGAATCGTGTCGTGTCGTGTGATTCGCGAATAGCAGCGGGTCGTGTTCGTGTTAGGTATTTCTCACACGTTTTCTTATCATGTCGTGTCATGTCAACCCGTTAAGAAAATCGTGTTGACACGAACACTGATAACATGACACGAATGTCAGGTCTAGTCAAAGGATGATTTTATCCTTAGGGTTTCTAAGTGGTTTAAGGTTGACTTTTTGTTTAGGCGGCACGCTTATTTCCGAGTTGTAACGAGAGAGAACTGATCTGAAAACGAAAATTGTCTTTTTGGAAAAAGATTATAAAATTTGTTTTATCTCTCTCTCTCTCTCACGCGTCTTCTCTCTCTTTCAATCTCTCTCTCCCCGATAATTTCTCTCTCTCACGGTGAACCGTAACAAACGGTGACTAGGAGGATGAAGCGGCTTAGTCCGGCGACGCCAAGCCACGGGACCGGTCGAAAAAGGAGCAGCGTCGAACGGCGACCAAGTCTTGGTAGTTTTCCTGCGAGCCCAGCCCCTCCATGTGACGGTAGGAGCTTGGGAAGCTCCGAGAGTTTATGAGATTCCTGTGACGTTTCCGGCGGCTCTGGCCACCAAATTCTTCGATTGAGGTATGAAACTTCATCATCTCAACATGTTATTGCTGATGATCTACATAAATTGGATCAATTTTGGAGTTTGATTGTTTGATCTAAAAACCCAATTTTGGCCAATGGTTTCTATATTTTTCCGGCCACTTCCTAGCCAAAATGGAGGTCGGCAAAGTTAGGAAAGTTGTTACCCTTGTTAGCTAAATTAGCGATAGGTTACCGTTTGACTATCTAACACATATTGCGCCTATTAGGCGATATTCGGGTTCGATAGGTTTGGACCATTCGATCAGCCCACTTTCAAATATGTTGTTCATCGTACTTCTAGGATCGTGTAGGAACTTGCCGATCGAGAATCGGAGTCCCGGATACTCCGAATCAATGGTTCTAGGGGTTAGGTTAATCAATCGCCGTCCGATCGTGCGATTAGTGTAGATCCGACTGCTCAATCAAGACCAAAAAGCTTAAAGTATAACCCACAGAAAATCCATAAAGTTCCACCGTATCCAAAATCCGTACACAATTACTACCGAACGCTTGCCTCGTCCCAAATTCAATACTTAAAGATAATCATAATAATAAAATATAGCCATCAGGGCCCCATATACAAACCAGAAACAAAAATCATGCATAAGCCTCAAATACCAATTCAATCATAATGATTTTATCCAATGTCAAAACCAAGATTTAAAAACAATTATCAAATCTCATTTATATGCAATGCATTCAATCTTTCAAATCATGCTCGTTTGAAAACAAAGTCCACTCACAGATAGTCCCAGGCAGCCTGACCTAGAGAGGGTCCCACCTGAGGATCACTAAGAGCTTGAGTACCTATTCCAAGAATACAAGGATTAATTAACAACCGAACCGAAACGATAACCTTAAAACGAAACCCAAATTAATCCCGACTCAACGTGTGCGTACGTGTGTATGACGAATTCTAAGGTCAAAGACGTTCATTAGAAGACGAAACGACCTCGAGAGAAGTACGGTCAACCATGGTCAAACTTTCCCGAATAGGTCAAACCGGGCCCGTGGGGCCCACGACCTCCAAACTGATTCTAAAGTTCCTAAAGGTCCAACAAAGTCAACTAATCAAGTCCCGAAGGTCGATCGAACGGTTTTCTTTTAATTAAACTTTAAGTCACTGATCCGGAGCATCCGAGGCTCCGATCCAAGATCCGCAAATTCCTACACGGTCCTAAAAATATGGGGAACAACATACTAAGAATTGGGACCGATCCAACGGTCCGAACATATCGAACGCAGGTAACGCGCAATAGGTGTAAATCTGTTCAACTGTCATACGAACTCCAAATTGAAATCCGAGCATGCCTACACGCTCGTGACGACGTAAGGATAATTTAGAAATGAAGATTGACGGCTACAAGTGGGCCTCCCGCACAGCCACCCACACTGGCAGCGCATTGGGTGCCCCAAGCGATATCGTCAGTCAGAAAAACTTCAAACCAACGGCCATCCTTCTTGGGGTAGCTAGAACTCAACCTCTTGAGCATTTTACTCAACTACGGAACGTCCCAAACGGACGGCAAGCGGCCGGAATCTTGAACTCAATACCAAGCGATCGGCTGCTCAAACGCCGGGGGGTGG
This sequence comes from Prunus padus, assembly GCA_024362665.1. Lineage (NCBI taxonomy): Eukaryota > Viridiplantae > Streptophyta > Magnoliopsida > Rosales > Rosaceae > Prunus > Prunus padus. The sequence goes on along the minus strand of JANFAM010000011.1, from coordinate 3,064,158 downwards.
GGAGATGCGCGGGGTGGGGGAGAGAGAGAGAGAGAGGGATTTTTCTAAATTTTGATTGGTCCAAGTGTTTTTATCAAATTTAAATTTACTAAGATATCCTTTTTAAACGTTACAACTCCGAATCGAACGTGCCGCACGTCCCCGAACTCATTTCGACGAGCCGGACGCAATGTCGACAACTCGTTTCGCCCAATTCCGTTCCGAAATTATAGTTGACCAAAAAGTCCCTTTAATTATTAAATTCTAATTTAATGCCAATTTTATTAAGTTAATACCTTTTATTTCATTTTAATTACCCCATTATTTTACTTCATTTTAATTGATTTCTTTTTAAATGTTTTTAGGTCAGGGACGTCACAAGAGGTCGTGGGCCCTGTGATAATTATCAAGTTATGGTCTTGGAAATTTGATGTTTATGAACTATATGATTCTTAAAAGAATTACGTGTGGCTTGATCCCTCAATAAGGGTATGTAGGCAACCTAGGTTAACCTAGGTGCAGCTGCAAAATAAACTATTTGAGTTTTGTGTTGATTGGTCCTAGTACGTTATATTAAAGGATTGAATTTGAGGCTGGAGGCCCATTTGTAATTTGTGTATGCTTTGCATTGTGTGTGCTGCAATTGAGAGATTTTAATTGTGATATTTACAGGTGAAAAGTTTAGTAAATGTCCGTTTTTCAGGGGTGACTGCCGAAATTTCGGTAGAAGTCTTGCCCTATTTTATTAATTATGCAAAGAAGAAGGTAAATTTAGTAAGTGGGCTCGGCATTATTTGGATGTTGGACGGGTAACAGGGTTCGGCACGGATTCCAATGAGGAATTTGGGTCGGGTCCTGTCAAATAACTAATTAAATAATATTAAGTTAAGTTAGATTAATCTATTAAAGTAGCATGGGGACTGTAATGCATCAGTTGTATGTACAGCTACATATCCTTTTCGTGCGCAAGTTTTTTTCGTTTCCTATTAAGTGAGGACATTCATCTTGATGAAGAATTGTTGATGAAAACAAAATATTGTATTAGTTCCATTAATAATTTTTGTCAAATTGAATTGAGATGAATATGAGTAGTTGACTGAAATTTTATAGTTCAATTGAATTTAATTGAGTTAAATGATAGTTTAAGGTGAAATTGAAGTGTAATATGGATAGTTTTTATATTTTTTTAAACATATAATCGGGGATTCGGGCTGGGTTTGGGATATAATCCCTTGACGGGGACGGGGACGGGGATTCCCCGAAATTGCATGCCAGGGATGGGGACAGGGAAGAGGATGGAGACTGGGATGGTATTGCCATACCCAGCCCGTTGCCATCCCTACATTAGAGTTTAGCAAATTGGGGGAAATATTGGGTTGAAATCAAAATTGTGAAGTATAAGGAAAATCAAAAAGCCAAACCAAATTAAAATGAAATCAACAACTTACCAATATATTTTGGTGCTCTATCACCTTGATTACTTCTTATTGTCATCCAAAGTCACAATACGGTTCTTGCTCAATCAATTCAAGCTTCAATATGACACCCAATTCGTGATCTTATACCTCATCATTTCAATTTCAACCCAAAATTTCCCAAAATTTTTAAATAGCACAATAACCTAACTCGTTGAGTTAGAGGAAGAAGACTTGAACGTACTTCCTGAAAATATAAAAATAAAGGCTGCACTTAATGTAACTTAACGGAAGATAAGGAAATGTCTATAAATTGTAAACTTGTAGAAACACAGTGATTAATTGGCTAAAAAAATTTCTCTGTGACCAAATTAAATTGTAAACTTGTAAAACCCAGTGACCAAAAAGGTATTTAACCCTGACGAGATTATCAACTTTAGCTCTTTATGTTTTTTTTTCCTTGGAAGAACGTGTCACGACCCGACTCTCCTAGCACAATATTGTCCGCTTTGGGCCCTGCCATCATGGTTTTGTTTCTGGGAACTCAAGAGCAACTTCCCAGTGGGTCACCCATCCTGGGATTGCCAGTGAGCTCCCAAAAGGCCTCATGCTAGGAAGAGAAGTGCCCACACATATAAGGCACTTCACCTTTCCCTCCCCGAGCAATGTGGGATTGCTCACTGTTCTTGCTTCCCCAAGACACGGGTCTTACAGAACGAATCAAGTCGGCCTGAGCATTACATGAGCACGGCTCGATTAAGTAAGGCCCGACATGACACAACTCGTATTTTTGGGTAGTTTAAAGCCAATATATTAAATCATAATTGTTTTAGAGTAATACATAGTGTCTTTTTTTAATGCAAAAATAAAATTACCAAGCAAAACCTCTTGGGCACACAAGCCCAAAGAAGTCGAAAAAGAAAGCATTTGAAGAAGACAATGGCAACCCAGACACACACCCACAACCTAGATGGAGAAAGCTGATCATGACCTAGGCCCGCAAGTGAGTCTGTCGTGAAGTTAGTGTTCGTGGTGTTCTGAACACCCTGATGCCCCTTGTCGCTAGCATACTATACTTTGACAATTAGCGGTTACTTGTTGGTAAAGAAAGTAAAATAGGAAAGATCTGGGCCCTGAAGTGGGCTCAAAAACCGTTCCTTGGGTGATTGCAATAGGCGTGCCACTACTAGTGATACTCTTCTAGTAGAAAGAGGGGATGAAATGATGGTTATATTGTGAATGTATTGCGCTCTTGTATTCTTAACTTCTAGTCAAATCCATTGTGCTCTAAAGAGGGGAATATGACTTTAGATAGGTTCTTTTAAATGCCTCAATGAAGAGGACTTCAGTATTTCACTTCTGATGGAATAAAATGTAGGGAGGATGATGATTTAAACTGTCATCAAACAAGAAGTTCAATAACAGCCTTTCGCATACAAAATGTTCGATGGACACAGTACAATTGCTAGTAATTAAGTACAAGTTAGAAAGGACTGAAATAAACTTAAGTATAGTAAAAAAAAATCCAATGGGGTAGGGAAAGGGCTTTATTGGACAGAAAACAAATCTTTATCGGGCAGAACTGCAATCTACTCGAGACAATGCAGGGAGTGTCCAATGAGGATTTGTCAAAGATATATGCAGTCATAACTTGTCTAAACCACAAATAGGAACTTGTTCTAAAGGAGCTGGAAATCGAGACCAACTATATATCATACCAAGCGATGCTGGCAAAGCATATAAGTTACAAATAATAGCAACGTAATTCCAATCAGGAGTTGTCAACTGGGAACTTAGAGAACAAGAAGGGATTTGATTCAAGACTTGACTTTAGTCTACAGTGAGACTCGTTGTAAGAATTTGAGTCGAAGACGTTGAGTTTAGTTTTAGACGTTGAGTCTGGTTTTTTGCTGAAGTCGTTGTGTGTGTGGCATTGCCATAGGGCTTCCATATTTATAGGCAAAATACCCCAACGATGATGGTGCATGGATGGTAAAACTCAAGTGTTTGCCCACTGTCACTTGCGACTCTACCCTCGTAAATTGTTCCCCAAGTAGGAGAGAAATCTTAGATGAAGATTTTCTGGCATCAGAGGTTGTTCACTTGATTTGCTAGTTTTTCTGGGTTGAAAAAGTCAATTTAAGAGGCTCCTCCTACATTCGGTGGCAGAGAACTAGCCCCTTTCTGATAGAAATGGCAGCCATACTACTTTAAATGCGGTGGCAATCGAATCGCTGTTATTGGTGATGGGAACCATCTATGCAGACTACACTTCTTCAACTTGCTATAGACCATCACCCTTCTGACTGGTGGGTCGGGACTGAGAAAAAATGGGAGATGGGTTTAGGTGATTTAAGTTATATCGTTGCCCAAAAAGCCTTTTCACTGTTTAGAGAGAGATAGAATGGGCTTATGGACATTAGTGATTTAAACCAAGTTGTGGCCTAATCAAAAAGTTTTTGTTGCTGAAAAGGAAAAAGTTGCCTTTCGGTGTATTTTCAAACACTTTCTGTCTGAAATGGAACTATAACATTGGACACAATTCTGTCCGAGTATATGGTGACGTCGCACCATTTAATGATTGTAATTTCCTTCTTTCTGACGAGCCTTGGGCCGTGAAAGCTTCGTTTGGGCCTTTTTGTCTACCGGAGTGGCATTTGACAGTTGGGTTCAGTCGTTTAAACACGAAATCATTAACTATAGGAATTAAACTATGTTTAATTTTGGCCTGAACAGTTAGCTTCCCTAAAGATGATGAAAGTGAACTGAGTTGCCAAATGTCTTAGATTAAAAGAGAGACACACCATGGGACTGTAGCATTCTCTTTAACACAGTCAATGATTAACTTGAATCTCCTTCAATGATGATTTTCTTCCAAACTCTATGCAAAGCATAGCCATCACAAAGAGCAAGCCCCTCAGCAACCGTGATAGACACGTCTACAACTTTCTTAGCACCAGCTAGATACGAGGCTCAGCCATCAAATGAGGTCAAAGCCATTACAACTCCAAGGAGGTAAATTTGTCACACAGTTGCATACATTCATGGCAAAGGGGCATCAGTGAAACAGGTGATCAATAGTTTCTTTGATGAGATGAATCACAAGTTGTGTGAAGACATAGACCATTTGCCAATCAATAAGGAACAATACCAGCGCCTTGTTGGAAGGTTGATATATTTGGCACACACAATACTAGATATTGCATATGCTGTGAGCGTGGTTAGTCAGTTTATGCCTTCACCCAGTGTTTCTCATAGGAATGCATTTGATCGGATCTTAAGATACTTAAAGTCAACCCCTGGGAAATGATTAATGTTCTCAAAGAATGGAAATCTTAAAGTTGTTGGATATACAAATGTTGATTGGGTTGGTTCCATTACAAATAGATGCTCTACATCGGGTTACTTTACATTCTTTGGAGGTAACCTAGTCAGTTGGCGAAGTAAAAAAAAAATTTGGTTGCTTGGTCTAGTGCAAAAGTAGAGTATCGAGGTATGGCTCAAGGAGTTTGTGAATTATAGTGGATCAAATGCCTCTTGACAGAATTGGGTTTTAAACCGAAGAAACCCGTGTAGTTATGATAGGACCTGACTCGAATTCCCCCTCGGAACTCATGATGAACCCTGCTCTTTGCCCGGTAGTCGACCGTTGCCAGGCCCACAACTAAATTTACACCCTCACCCATACGTTCAACAAAAAGGGGTCGAGACTTCTGTCAAAATTTCTACAGTCTCCCCTGAAAAACTGACATTTACCCAATTAATTTCACCTGCAAACAACAACAATTAAACATCCCCAGGCAGCACACACACAAACTACTATGGCCTCCGGCCTCAAATTCAATCGTAAGTGGGAACATCAGAGCAACTTCTGGAATTAGTTTACAAAGTTCGTTTCAAATAACAATGAAACGGTAAACGAGTCCTACTAAGTGGACAAGATAGGAATTTCAACAACGGTGTAGCTTACATGGTCATCCAAACTCTGAGCTGTCTACTTCCTGGGGGCACAAAATAGTAAAAGCGTGAGTGGACAAAAAGAAAGTTTTTCTCAAAAATATTTATACAGAACATACTAACCCTTCTGTTTTCGTAAACCTTGAAAACCCATCAATACACAGAATACACATACAGGAATAAAATGTGATATATACATAAGTAGGTAAAACAACTCCGAATTTAACTGGTAAGTAAAATACCATTAACACAATCTTGTAATTCAAAAAGAATTTAAACCCAACACATCAAGTAAACTCAAAATATGATTCAATAGAAATCAAGATGAATTGTATTTCAAACCATCAACTTAAAACCAATACAACTAGCCAATCTTAAGCAATCGCTCACGGAAATCAAGTTTTAATCCAATTCAAACAAAACTCTCCACCCAAGTGTACCTACGAGGAAAACTAGCCAACCCTGTGTAGTATATTGGCAGGGTGGCTGGGGAACATCCTGGGAACAATCATCATTGGTCGGACACTCATATTTGTGGTACAAGTGCAGGCATTACACTGAGGCAACCGGGGGATGGGGAAACTGTCTAACCACTGTGTAGACAAACGTGAAGGTGGATAGGGAAATATCCTGGCTGAACACCTACAGAGCAAGCTCAATGCGGGTACATGCGATATACACTAGCAGGACACCTACCCACGTAGGAACAGGCAATTCACTGGCCGAACACCTACATTAAGGCCTTACTATAGGTACATGCGATACACTCTAGTCGGACACCTACAGAATAGTCTCTATGTAGGTACGTGCAATTCTAGTCATGTGCACAGACTCTACCAAAGGCAACCAATGTTCCTTTCCAAAGGCAACAATTATACTTTTCCGAACGCAACCATTATATTCTTTTCCACAGGCAGCACTTATATTCCGAAGGTAGCTCATTAATTTAGAAGGCAACCGGGACTGGGTACCTAGGGTGGGTTTGAAATCCACTTCCTCAACACTTTATCATAAAAAACTCCCTTTTCCACAAATCCCTTTCCAAAACTCTTTCTCAAATCCCTTCTCACTTTTCTCAAACAATACACAATCCTTTCAAAAACCAAACTAACTTTCAAGTATGCATTATAATTAATTAAATAAACAAAATTCCCTTTTAAACCGAGAAAAATCCCTAATTTCACTATCTTGAATCCCAACCACTTACAATTCTTTCAAAACCGATCTCAAACTAAATCCGAATATTGAACCACAATTAAATCACTTCCAAACATTTAAGAAAACCATGGATTCCACAAAACAATGCTATTGATAAAACAAATACCAAAATTTAGAATATGCAAGACCAATATAAAATCATTTCCTCAATTTTAGTTCTCCACCAAACCAACTTCCCAAGATAAACACATTTATCAACATGCATAAGTATTTAAAATCATTTCAATCAAAACCGAATGCTTGGGAAGTAAAACCGTAATTAATTCAATCATAAAACATTTCATAAAAACCAGTTATAAAACAAATGTCCACTCACACACGGTCCAAAGCACGCTTAACCCCCTACGGGTTCGTCCGGGGCAATTCGTTGCGCCTGAAAACATAATGAGAGAATACTATGATTAACTTGATAATCGAACCCAAACTGAACTTTAAATCGCTACCCTAGTTCCCGGGACTCATAGTGTGTGCACGTCCTTTAAGAAAATCCCTAAGGTCAACTTAAAACTTTCCCAAAGTCGAGAAGGGCTCTAAAGACCCCGGGTCAACTGTACGGTTAAACTAACGTTTTTTGAAGGATAAAACGACCTCGGAAGACGCAGGGTCAACTTGGCCCGCTGGTCCTACAACCTCCGATTTCTAATCCGAACATTTCTATAGGTCCCACAGAGTTTACTAAACACGTCCCGAGAGTTTCGTCTTGATCGAGCGGTCGGATTGCTCTCGATCTCACGATCGGACGGTAACTGATTTTCTTAACCCTAAACTCATTGATATGGAGTATCCGGGACTCCGATTCTTGATCTGCAAATTCCTACAAGATCATAGAGGTACACAGAACAACATATTTGAAATTGGGAACGATCGAACCCGGATATTGCATAATAGGCGCAATATCCGTTTGATTGTCATACGACGACCAATTTCAAATCCGAGCATACTGTCATGCTCAAGACAAGGAGGAGACAATTCTAGAACACTATGGCCTGCCACAGAGTGGCCCACGCTCTGCCACAAGCTCTGGCAGTGCGTGGGTGGCTTGAGTAAATTTCGGCGATCGGAAAATCTCCAAACCGCCGGTCAAGACCTATACCAAAATGTCAAGCATAATGAGAGGAGTACTTTATACCTTGGCTCGACAATCAATTTGGCTATTAAAGCCCTCGAACAGCCGATTTTCTAGCCTGTAAAACCTAGAATTTTTGGGCTTCAATTTGGCGGTTTCGCGTTGGAATTAGATCGGGTCTTTGATAGGAATTACAAACGAAGGGTAGGGGAGTGTTTTGGATGTGGTATCATGGCTGGTGGTGGCTGGAGTTGGCGAGCGTAACCTCTGTAACTTCCGGCTATTTTGGGCAGTTTTGGGATCGAATTTAGAATCCAAAATTAGGAGAATTCTGGGGGTTTGAAGGCTGGATATTGGATAGGTCTTGTAGAGGATGAGGAGGAGGAGAACAGTTTTCGTGAGGGTCGCACCGTCAACCGCCATCGGATGGAACCGAAAATTCGCTGGAAGAGGCGACACCACGATGCAAGCAATAGAGATGAGAGAGAGTGATTGGGGAGAGAGAGAGAGAGAGAGAGAGAGAGAGAGAGAGAGAGAGAGAGAGAGAGAGTTGAAGGAGAAAGTGACTGTGTGTGTGGGTCCCACCGGGTTTTAACTATTTTTAAACAAATTTTCAAATTACCAAAATGCCCTTTTTCGTTTCTAGACCTCGAAATCGAGCGTGCCACTGGTCTACGGACTCATTTCGATGAGCCCGTCGCAACGGTGCAACCCATTTTCCCAAATTCTCTCCGGTTTAAAGAGTGACCCATGTGACCCTACCCCAAGGGCAAAATTATAATTTCACAATTTAATTAAATCGAATTAAATTGAATAAAGCGATTAAATTGGGTCAGGGGTGTTACAAGTTACATTGTGACAACAAGTCAGCGATCGATATTGCTCACAATCTAGTTCAACATGATCGAACAAAACATGTTGTGGTGGATAGACATTTCATCAAAGAAAAAATTGAGAACATGATCATCATCTGCCTACCATTTGTAAAATCAGAAGATCAATTAGCGGTTATCTTGACAAAGGTTGTCTTTGGGTCAATGTTTCATGACTCACTTACCAAGTTGGGCATTGGTGACGTGTATGCACCAACTTGAGGAGGAGTGTTGACGCGAGTTAACCTAACAAATTAAGGAGATTTATTTCCTAAGTTAATTAGGTGATTTATTTCCTTTTTTTTCATAAAGTTGACAATCCTTGTGTAATAAGGAGATATTCTTCTAATTAATTCATGTATATATTTCCTTGTAAAACACTACTTGTAATCTTTTATAGATGAATCATTCAATTCATATTCATATATTTTAGCAGTTTTGACTTAATGGGCACCATGGGTTTATTTGTAGTAGGAACCTATGATGACGAACCTATGATGACGACTTTGAACCTGCAATCTCTTCATTATCAACGGCCAAGCAAAGATCTTTACTTTGGGGGGTGAAGTTAACCCCCACATTTTCTTTAGCAGGCAAGGCTGAGGATGAGCAATACAATGATTTTGTTTTCTCTATTTTTTATATCTAATAATATATATTAAAATTTAATGTTTTCTTTCTAAATAAAATAATTATTTTGTTTATCAAGTTTCAATTTTTAAAACCGAACAATAATCTAGCCATTTTCTATTTAAATGTACCTTCAAATAAAGTTATTGACCTCTTTTTTTAACAAATAATAAATCTTGTTAGTATATACAAAACTGTAAAAAAGATTGAAATGAAGTTGTAAAAAAAATGCAATACATAAGTCAAGTGTAGCATGAGCCCATATCAACCTGTTTAGTGGCACAGCATGAGCCTGGCCCTATCCCATATGGGCTAGGGTTGCGGGCTCGGGCCAAACTTGATGATTTTCTTAAGTGGACGGGCACGTCACAACCCATTTATTAGAAGGACCGACTCTAAACACGTCAAGCCAACCCGTCACTGCCCGTTTGACGCCTCTTTTAACCCTGCACATCAAGTATATCCATACTTCAATTCCGTTTGAAATTTTTATTAGTTTATTGACGTGAAACACATAGGCATATCAGTCCTAATATCCAATAAATGTGAAGTAAATTCATTTGATTAATCATGTACAATTTTTCATAGGCGGAGATTCGGAAGGCCATTGAACCCTATATATATATATCAATTATTAATGTAAAATTATCTACAGGACAAAGTTTTTTTAAAAGAAAATATGTCTAGTCTAGTGGTAAGGTTCTTGTGTAGTTGGTCAAATGTTCAATGCTTGTTTTGGAGCATACACGTAGGACTCGAACCCACGCCTGTATTGAAATTAAAAGTGCAACAAATTCACGAGAGCCACAATTATGTAAATATGTTGCCAACTCACGTATATATACAGAAATTCTTCTATGCAGACATTCGGACGTTATTATTGTGCAAACGCCATGTATTTTGTACTACTTGTTCCTGCTTTTTTGCCTGTTTACAATGGCATCCACATGTTAATAACGTACGAACATCCGCATAAGAGAATAACTGTATATATATATATATATATGTACAGAGAGCTTCCATTGAGGGATCCCTCAAATAAGCTTATTTGAGGGATACCCTTGTAGGGCCCACTCCTCATTGTATTTCACTAATCCAAACCATTTATTTTGTAAACATTCATTCAAAGAGCATATCTACAAAAAAATCACTTGAATCCGATATCATTTGACCACTCAATTAAATTATTGAAATTCAAGTACTTTTTTGAAATACCGTGTTCATTGATTTTGTGGGTCTTAATTAGATGCCTTAAGGATTTTAAATTTGCATAATTTTTATAAGGATGATCTATGAATAAAGACTTAAAAAAATAGATGGCTTGGATCATTGAAAAAAAATTTGTAGGGTGCCCTAATGGGTGTCCCTGAAATAAAATTATTTGAGGGATTCCTCAATGGAAAGGGACTGTGTGTGTATATATATATATACAGAAATTCTCTTATGCGGATGTCTGGACGTTACTGTCATGTGGATGCCATGTATTTTCTACTATCCCTCCCTAATTTCCTCTATGTTTACAATAGCATCCGCACGATAATAACGTGGAAACATCCAGATGAGAGAATAACTGTATATATAAAGAAATTCTCCTATGCGGACATCCGGACATTATTATCATTCGGACGCCATGTATTTTGTACTATCCCTCCCTGCTTTCCTATCTGTTTACAATGACATCCGCATGTTCCGCACCTTAATACATCCGGATAAGAGAATAACTATATATATATATGTGTATATATATATATATATATAATCCCCTTCCATTGAGGGATCCCTCACATAATTTTATTTGAGGCACACCCTTTAGGGTATGATATATTCATATTTTACCTATTTGTTATACCTCTTTTACTCGTCATATTGATATGGTTTTGAGTTAAACTATTTGTTTTAATTATTTTTGTGAGTATTTTGAAGGAATTAAACCTAGGAGCAATTTAGAGCTTAAATGGGAAATTGGAGTCTTTAATTGTTGACCTAGGAGTCCAAGCCAAGAGATTTCCTGTTTTGACCAAGACTCACGTTATCTACTTTTAGAATAGGAATCCTTATGTATTAATTTCCAACTTGAAGAGGAATTGATGAGCATATAAATAGTGGGTTTAAACGTGACTTTTAGGGGATAGAAGTCAAACACAAAAACATCGAGAGAATTTTTAGAGAGACGAAGACGACGACCTGGAGCTAGAGTTGCTGTGTAGCAGAGATCAAATCTTCAATTGGGTTTTTTTCTATGATACTATTTATCATGATTTTTATTAAAGTTGTCATGAACTAATTCCTTTTGCTAGAGCTACAATGTAGCCTAGCCATGAGTACTCAATTTCTTTAGCCAATGTTAATTCCAATCATTTTTCCATGTTGAGTATCTATTACTATGCTTAATGCTTTGAATGTTTGGCCAACATTTAATTGTTTTGATGCTAAATTGACGACAGAGATGTCCAATTTAGAGTTGTGCTTCTTGTAGAAGATGTAACGTCCCTGACCTAAAAATAATGAAAATAAAATAAAATGAAATGGATTAAATAAATGGGTAATTAAAATTGGATTAAAAGGAATTAATTTAATAAAATTAGAATTAAATAAGAATTTAATAATTAAGGGACAATTTGGTCAACGTTAATTTCGGAATGGAATTTGGCAAAACAAGTTTCGCCATTGCGTTCGTCTCGTCGAAATGAGCCCGTTGACGGGCGGCACATCTCGATAGGAGTTTTGTAGTGCTTGGAGGACAAAATGGTAATTTTAAAATTTGTTAAAACCCTAGAATCTGACTTGGACCAATCAGATTTCGCATGCACCTTCTCTCTCCTCCCTCACACATCTTCTCTCTCTCTCTCTCTCTCTCTCTCTCTCTCTCTCTCTCTCTCTCTCTCTCCCGATCCGTCACCCTCTCTCCCCGATCCGTCACCCTCTCTCTCTGCGATCTCCTTCCTCCGACCACAACGACACTTGAGACCACTCCCAAAAGCTCCGGCTCGTCGTCCCGATCACAACCCACAGGAGATCCTCGCCGATCGTCGCCACTTTTTCCGGAAATCGCGACTAGTTCAAGCCGCGATTTCGCGGCGTCGTTCCGGCGCCACCGTCAACCAACTCTAGTGAACAAGGTATGAAACTCGATCTCCTCTTCACACTCGTGCGATCTGTATAGTTGGAATTGAACGATTTGGCATATTTTTCATTCGATCCAAAACCCAAATCTGGCCGGTTTTCAAATTGAAAATCCGGCCAGTTGCCATCCTTTGGTGAGGTTGGTGAAGAAGGATAAAACGATCAGGGTGTAGTGATGAGGCTGTGGGAGGAGTGGTGAGAGGCGGTGACGAGTTTTCTAGGCCGCCGGAATCGCTATGCACACCCACTCGCGGTGCGCATGTGGCGGCACGTGGGGCATAGGGTGGTGCCACCTTTTGGCCCAATATGACCTCGTGTTGTCGTGAACGCGTAAGTATGTTCGAATTCCGATTCAGACGTCGTTTGGACCTCAAACCAATGAACGCCTATTATGAGTTGCTTGGGTTCGATGGGTTTGGACCGTTGGATCGAATCCGAATTCACGTATGATGTTCCTCGTATTTCTAGGATCGTATAGGAATTGACGGATCGTGATTCGGAGTCCCGGATGCTCCGTATCAATGACTTTCAGGACACGTTGTTTAGGCCGTGTTGAACCTATAGGAACTTTCGGATCTAAGTTTGGAGGTCATGGGACCTACGGGCCCAGTTTGACCTAGTCAGTTTAGTTTGACAAAGATTGACCAGGGTTGACCGAGGGTCTCCCAAGGTCGCCTTGCCACGTAGTTGACTTTGTTGGACTTCTAGGAATGTTTGGATCCTTTTGGAGGTCGTGGGCTCCACGGGCCTGGGTTGACTGAAAAGGGGTGTTTGACTGCCGGTTGACCGTGAGTCTTTCGGGGCAGTCCCACTGGTTAAAAGAGGTAGTTTGACCTTAGAATCTTTCGTACGACGTACGTGCACGTTAAGTCGGGTTTTGGTAGGATTTGAGTATGAGGTTCTCATACGATTCACGGTACTAATCCAATCATCGTATCTATCGCTTTAGGTACTTTGACTCTGCTACGCAGCAGGCGGGACCCTTTTAGGGTTTTGCAGCGTAGGACCAATGGTGAGTGGACTTTGTTTTCAAACGAGCATGGTTTGAATGAATTGAATGCGATGCATATTAAATGAGATTTGATAATGGTTTTGACTTTGGTTAATGTATTAAAAGGGGTTTGCATTTGAGGTTTATGCATGTTTTGGGTTGCCGTTTGTATGTGGGGCCCTGATGGTTATATTTTATGATTATGTATACTTTTGAGTATTGAATGGGACGTAGTGATGCTGGTGGTTTTTGGTATCTGATTTCGGATTATTAATTGGGTTATTTTGACCTTGGGGTCTTTATACTATATATATATATATTTTTTTTTTTTTGGGTATGAGATACTGACGTTTGGGGTCGTCCGGATATTTATGTTTAACGGGTTGTTATATATATATATATATATATATATATATATATACATTGAATAAATACTTTGGGATAATGGGAAAAGGTTATATGTATATACTTATATATCTCTACTTTGAATATATATATATATATATGTATATCTACTTTAAGAAAAGGTTACCTATACTTGGGTTATATATATATCTCAAACTTGACGTTTATGAACTTCGGGTTTTCGGTTTAAGTATTGGAGCCTTCATGGCTATATTTTATGATATGTATGTCATTGCGACTTGCATTTTATTCGGGTTTTGAATTGATATGCTTGACTTAAGCATTGGTTGAGATTTAAATATGGTTTTTCAATGATTTGGACGTTTGAATTGATTTAAGGTTTGTTATGCGGTCGTTTGACCCTTGTGATTATTTTGAATATATAAATATTTGTTTGGACGATGATGTCCTGATTTTTGAGTATTTATATTGGTTAGTTGACTGATGGACTTGTATATGTCCTGGTGTCTGATGTCTTGGGGTTGGGTACATCATGATTGATTTTGTATATATATTGGTTATCGTGTGGCGATTGATTTGAGTGCAGTTAGCACCTTGTTATGTACCTTCCCATGTTCTTGATATGGTTACCTGGATTTGGTATGGTTCGATCCAGTGCATACCTTAACGGGGTGTAGCTATAAACCCTTAACAGGGTAGTCTGCGCGCGTAGGACTAGTTTCGGAGGTATGGTTTGGAAGTTTCTACCATATAGACCTGTGAGTTTAGTCCCATTTGGACTGCTCAACCCTAGGCACGGGGTCTCGAGGAGACTGTACCTGTGTCCAGTCAAATGATCCCCTGTTGGATTGTTTTTCCCCTGGTACTTGTGTTTTGTGTTGAGGTCATATTATACCTATACGCGTGTGTTAGTACCTTCGTATTCATATTTCTTTCAGTGAGGATCTTTCCTCGCTTGTCGTGCTTGTGAGCACGTGGTTGTGAGAGTGGGGAAGATTGGGAAGCAGTGTGCTTGATTTGACTACAGTATTTGATGTGTTGAGTTTATTGGATTTTGAATCGTAAAAATGATTTCTTATATATATATGTTTATATATATATAAATGATTTGAACTGCAAGGTTTCCAAGGAAACGGTGGGGTTAGTACTTTGATTTAAGTATGTAAAACTTTGTTTTTGTCCACTCACACTCTTTCTGTTTTGCACCCCCAGGCCGTAATTGTTGCGTTGTCTCTATTCCGCCGTGCGCTTCTCTTCCCGAGCTTCGACTGAATTGTAGGACATCTTTGTCCCTTGTTGTAAACTTTTGTTATTCCGCTGTTGAATTCATATACTCTTAGATTGCTCTGTATCATCCTTTAGGGTTGAGTTTGTTGGGCGGAGGCCTGTGATGTATGTTGTATGCATGCTGGTGCTTGGGTTGTATTTTCTGGTATCTATTTGGCAGGTTTGAATTTTGGGATAGTCCATGTTTCAGGGGAGACTCTGCCCGATTTTCGGCAGAAGTCTTGGTCCCTTTCTTTGTAAATTTCGGGAAGAGGGAACTTGTTTAGTTTGTGGGCCCGACATGGGTTGATGTCGGGTAAACCAGCAGGGTCTGGCTCGGGTTCCGGTGTGGAATCTAGGTCGGGTCCTGTCGAGATGACACGGATTACATGATTAGATAGTGATGTTTGTCATGACTTATGTGGTTGTTTTGCAGGTTTTCCAAGGAACTTAATGGGTTCCTATTATCTTAATTCCATTACTAGGGATAGAGTGGGTTGGTAAGAAAGATACTTTTGGTACAATTAGGGATGGAGTATCGAATAAAGTAGAGAAAATTGACTGTCAACATGGAGAATAATTAGGATTAACATGCTAAGAGAATTGGGTAGAATTGGCTATGGTGAAATCAGAAGTTCTAGTGCTCTCATAACTTGAATCTCACTACCTTATTTTTATACGCTTGCTTTTATTCATTGTTTTTAGTTAATTAATCAATCAAATCTCATCATTCAATTGTTCAAATAAAGTCTTGGGTTAAAGTCCTATGTGATTCGTGTGCTTGCGAAATTGCTCAACAGGGTACCATACGAATTGTTTTCTATTTAACATTTTTATTTCTTTTTAGATTTTGGCTTTCGAAACATATTTGTCATTTCTGTTGTTGAGCGGCAGATTGTATTGTAGGTCTGAGTACATGTGCTTATGGTTCCTATATCAAGGATTTAGTCATTGTAGGTTGTGTGTGATTCTTTCCAGATCAATTCAAAATGTTGTGTTTGGTTACTCGAGAAGATTTACCCATATTCGGCACATAGTTACTTTGTACTTTTCTTTGTTCATCAATAATTTACTATTGCTTATTTTCAATAAAAAAATATCATCCTTGCAAAAATTAGACAAATTGAAAATCATTAAGACATCTAATTGAGACAAACAAAATCAATTAATATGGTGCTTCAAGAAAGTACTAAAATTTCAATAATTTAATGGAATGGTCAAATGATATCGTAGTCAAGTGATTTTTTGTAGGGATGATCTTTGGATGAGTATCTACAAAATAGACGGTTTGGATTAGTGAAATACAATGCTGAGTGGGCCCTACAAAGGTTCCCTCAAATAAACTTATTTGAGGGATCCCTCAACAGAAGCTCTATATATATATATATAATATACACATAAAAGGTCCTCATCGATGTAGTGTGTTAGAGTTTAGTATATTATCGTCCATTTCAATATGAAAAGTGCTCAAAAAATAAATAATAATATACACGTAAAAAAAGTACATATGTTGTTCAAAGATTGCACTACTGTAGTGAGTGATGATTGATAACTCAATAGATTAAATTAATTAATTAATAAAAAAAGAGAGAAATCAATACATGTAGTATGGGTGATGAAGGAGAATTGACTGAAAAGAGAAAGATGAATGAAGGAGAGAGAGTAACGGTGGAACTAGAAGAGGAAATAGATGAGTAGATTTTTGAAGGACTGAAAAAAGAATTAAATGGGAAGTTTCATTTTAAAAACCAGTAAATGTGGATCAATGTTTTCTTACATGAAACCAATCACCAAATCTATAAGTAAAACTCGATTTTTATAAGTAAACCCCGATGACTAGGATCCAATTCAGTAAGTTACTTAATTAAGCATATAATCTAATTTATTGTACTTTTTAAATTCCAAAAATACCCCCAACTAAGCCATTATTGCATTTTATATATTAATGTAGGAATGAAAACAAATTTTAATTGGATTGTATATAATGACGTTGAATTTGGAAAGATCTCCAAATATTTGTAATGGATGTAGGAACTAATTTAGAAATTTTTTTAAAATTTAACAATAAATTCAGATTTAGGCAATCGGTTTGTTTAATAAAAATGTTTATGTTATTTTCTTTTATGAATTATACATTATTAATAATCTACTTTATAATTATTTATGAAACATACTAATTATGTTGAAACAATAATGTACCTATTACTTGTTCTGTTAAAAATAACTAATAATCATTTTATTGTTTGTTTTATGAAAAATAATTTACCTAGTATGAATTTACCTATCAGAAATTCTCCTATGCCGACATCCGGGCATTATTATTGTGTGGATGTCATGTATTTTGCACTACCCCTCAATATTTTCCGGCATGTTTACAATAACATTCGCACAATAATAACTTTCGGACATTCGGATAAGAGAATAACTGAATTACTTATTATTTAATAATATCCCCAACTTTTAACGCATTTTGAAAATAATTTACCTATTATCAATAAAAATAATAATAGGTAAACAATTATCAATAAGGGTAAATTGACATTATCAGTGAAAAGATAACGTACCCCCTTATTAATACATAATGTATCTATTATCAATACAATAGAATGGGTAAATGTGTACACACAGGTAAAAAAGATAATAGGTAAAGGTGTAGGTACATGCCATAATTTACCTATTATCAATAAATAAATAAAAAGGTAAATATATGTCAATAGAAGTGAGCACCGTTGTAGGTACATTGTAAAAATAATATACATGCCATTTACAAAATAATAATAATAATAATAATGTTCATAATTTTTATCATTACTTTTTATAGAATTAATACAAAATCACGATAAGGAAATAGACCATAGATTGTTTATTGGGAAAAGAATCAATATACAGTTATAAAAAGAAGGAATTAATGAAGGTTAATGGCACATATTGTAATTTAATTAATAATACTATGACAAATATTATCTTAAATGACAACATATTTCAAATTTGGATTTTTCATAAACATTTAGAAATGGTTGAATTTATATCTAGAAAATAAGAATTACATGGAAAGAACCCTTAAAAAAGGAATAAGTCAAAGTGATTGGCAGGTGGCGTGATTTCATTAGAGCATCTCCAACAACCTCTTCAACAGCTTTGAAATTCTAAAATAGGTGAGCCACATCAAAAAAACTATCTCCAATAGCCTCTTCAACCTCAATCATCAAGGATGCAATCTCTTTCTATCTCTTTAAACATTTAATTTTACTTTGGAACAACAAAACCTACCTTGAAAAGGTTAAAAACATGCATTTTTTCTTTCCATATATTAATAACATAGACATTTTTCACATATTTTCATTTTTTAAAATTCTTTTCCATGATATTGCATTAATTGAATTGAAGACTTTGTTGGAGCAAAAATTATTCAAGTAGCAAATAAGGCTTTTCAAATTGCCACGTAGGTCAACAAACTTCAATTTGAAGAATTTTGTTTGCTACTACTGTTGGAGATACTCTTAAAATGGGATACTGACATTGATGGCTTACCCTGGCATCCCCCAAGGGAGTTTTTCTCCTCTAGAAGCTTTGAGTGTTGCAAATTGCTGCGTCAATTCTTCATTTGGTAAGTGGTCTTGATAGGATTTTTAGTACCGCAAAAACAGGGTTAAAATCACATAAAATACTTGCAAGAATATAAGGTTATTGTAGTATAGATGCTCATGCAAGGTCGATCTCCTCAGGGACTATTAAGCAATTTATGTAAAAACGGTTTCCAATTAACTAAAATTAAAAGTAGAGAAAGTTGATTTGATTTTGATTTTGTTAAAGCTAAAACGAATTTAATTAAAAACACGATTAAAGAAAAAGAGTTTTAGATATCAATTTATAAAAGTACTAGGTTCAACCGTCACCTAGCAATCCTATGAATTTTTATCAATTACTTATGAATTTCAACATATATGCTTTGAAGGTTAGGTTTTCCTAATGCATATTTTCCTTGTGATGTTCGCTTAAAACGTATATCCGAGCATGCAATCCGTCTGTGATGTTCGAGATCAAATATAAACATGCAAGACTCATTAAGCTTAGAAAACCCTTTGAAAACCATGCAACCCTTAAGAGCGTGATGTTCGCCTTTAAGTGAACTTCTGATTACTAATCACAAGAAGCCCTCCTCAATTTCAGGGTGATGTTCCAACAGAAATTGCATCAAATTACTTGTCTAAATATTATAATGGTGATCGATCATTAAAACAAATAGATAGTTTCAAACGCAGCTGATTAATAATTCAAAGCAAAACATGCATCCATTCATAAGCAAATTAATAAAATCACATATTCATGCTAAGGCTAAGGTTTCACCCTAGCAAAAGGAATTAGTTACGCATAATTATAATTGAAATCATAGAAAAAGATTGAATACACCTTGAAGTTGAAGATCTTCAAGAACCTAGAATTGCTCTCCACAACGTCGTTGCTCAAGAAGTAAAAAGAAGATAGAATAGCCTCTAAAATTGTTGTGAAAAAGAAACTTAAATACTACCTAAAACCTAGCTGCCCAATGCAGCTTTTCTTTTCCCACAAGGAAACTAATTAAAATAAAGTAATACTAGGAAGTAAAATCCAAATAGGATTAGAGATTATTTCAAAATCAGCCCAGCCACGTTCTGGGCTCAAATCTGCTCCAAATCAGGCCCAAGATAGCTTGTTTTGAAGATAAAAAATATTCTGAACATATCTCCGTAAGGTCACGAACCCATCCGCGTCATCTTGCTCCAAAACGCTGAGTTCAAAACGCTACTTTTCCAAAGACAACAGACCGCTTCCTTTAAATGACTGCCAGAAAATAATCGCTGTGGAAAAATCTGAAATTATGATACGATCAAGCTAAGTGACTCACGCACGTCCTCCAACTGGAATTACTCCAAAATTCGTCCATTTGATTATGTTTTGCTCCAGATGAAGTTGAAAGTCCTATATTGAAAATACAATTCAAAGTATCAAATTCTTCCAAAATATTAACCAAAATGTACTAAGAATAGGGTTAAATATATAATATAAAATATGCCCATCAAATACCCCCAAACTTAGCTTTTGCTTGTCCTCAAGCAAAACAAATCTAGAAAATAAAAAACTAACAAACGAAAAACTTTAAATAAAACTTAGCTAAACAAAATTTTCATTCCAAGTTGCAATCCATAGAAAATGTTAAAGACCCGAGCATCTTTTCAAAAGTTCCAACCAATCCCACTACGAGTCTAAGCCATTTAGAGTCAATTAGAAAAGAATTCACAACTTCCATCGGTGTAAAGTGAACCATCATAGTCAAGGAGACTCGACCAAAACTCTTACCTCTTATCCCTTTTATGCATACTTCACATACGAACTTCACACATTATTTTTTTTCTTTTTCGAATTTTTTTCTTTTTTTTTCTTTTTGTGTACGAGTGGTCGCGGCAATGTCGGTTCCCTTAAGCTTTCTATCCAACCCATGTAGCGAGCTTTAGGTCAATGACTCCCAAACCATTAAGGCTTTAGGGCACTAAGTGTAGAACACCCCTAAGGACTTATTAACTCGAGTTGGAAAGGCTACGAAACCAACTAACCACCCTACCACATGCCAAAAACTCTACCGTTTAACTCGAGAATCACCGCTAATTAGGCATGACTGGTCTGGATTACGAGCAAAGCCGGGTGAGGCAATTATTACTTTATAACACATACTATTTTTTTCTTTTTATAGAACAAAAATTAAAACACACTTAGACAAAAGGTAAGTATTTCAATCTCATTCCCCCTAAACCATGTTGGTGTGATGTGCAAATTTCAAAGTATAATTCATGACTTAGTGTCTAAGCAACAATAAATAGAAAAGGCTCTACTGTGGGATTGATCTTCACCATGTCCATTTGTTCTAACGTTTAAAATAATCTATGGATATTAACTTAAAAATGAAAATTTTGATACGACTCAAAAAATTAAAAATCTAAAATTTACTTCCCACCCCCAAACTTAAATCACACATTGTCCTCAAGGTGTGGAAAATAAAATAAAGAAGTTAATAAAAACTAAGAAAGCCTAAATTAGAACAGAAAAATAAAATGCTAGCACAAATAAAAGAAATAACCTAAGAAAATATAATAAAAAAAACAATAAAGGAGAAGGAAAAGAACACACCCGAATGGACGACTTTGATCCATGCATAGACACACCCGTGTGAGATCCTGCAATTGCTAATGGGCCGGAAAACATACGAACAAAAAGAGCATTTGGGGAAAAGCTCATACAGCTGGGCCGATAGCTCTCTTGAAGGAGTTGACTCTCTCTTGGACGACATTGGCAGAACAGCCCATCGTGCAAGAATTTTGAAATTGCTGCCACTTTCCTTGAAAACGCATAGGATTCCTTGCAGCTAGGCTCGAGCCAAGAGTCCAACGGCTCTTGCCATGTCCTGGACAAACCCACACCTCCTGTCATCTAATAATGAAGTGCCGCCAGCTTTTTGTTTTAGTAGCAATAATGAATTTGCTTGGAGTTATTCAAACCCACTCCTTCAATGGCTTTATTTTAAAAACTTGATCATTGGATTCCTGAACACGCATAGCCCAGACCCACTCATCTGTCCACTCACATCACTGTGGCAGGAGAAAAATATATATTGGGTTTGAGTGAATAACCCAAAAATTCTTGTAGAAACCGACGGTAACCCATGTGGGGTGGCTCGCATATCTCAATTCACACCACTCCTCTCTGTCAAAATCAGAACCCTGTCATTTGTCTCAGGAAACCACGCCTCTCTCTATTGCTCTCCAAAAAAAAACTCAAAAGCCTTCTTCTCTCTTTTTTTTTTTTTTTTTTTTTCAAAACCGAAACCTCTCTCTCTCAGTGTTCTTAACCCAAGACCTCAATGCGTTTCATTCCTTCATTTTTCCTCATCTCCTCATCTCTACTTTCTGCGTCTTTCAAACTCGAACCGGCCTTCTCTGTCACCACCTTCCGGTGCATTCACGATCTCGCAGCACAGATTCATTATTTCAGCACTCCTTCCACCTGATTCAAACCAGCCATGATGGAGTGAGCATGGAAAAAGGCAAATCTCCCTCCACTTGTGTTAGTCTTTTTTTTTTTTTTTGAATACGTTCGTTGCTTCCAGAGATCTAACACATGTGTGTTGCATATGTGTGAGGACATTCGGATTCGAAAGAGCCTAGGAGAAAAGGTACTCGAGAGGCTGATCCATTCTCGAAAATGCACACTCATCCTTGCTCATGATAGCCCTTCCATGGTAGAAATAGTCAAACACTCGAGGAGCATAAGGTAGAACCTTCCTTAAATTGTGTACTTCCGTTTCCAAAGATGAATGGTTGGAGCAAGATCTAACCTGCATGTATGTGTATCTATGTGCACAACCCCCAAACTCGTAGATTTGAGCAGTATGTACACCAAACGCGCAACTCTCGTATTGTCTCGGTGCTTGAACCCCGATCGGTATCCATATTAAGGTAAACTGAGTTCAATTTTTTGTTTGGTCCTCGACCGTAAAAACGATGCTTCATGTCTCTCGCAAACAAAATCAAGCATAGGGCGTGCTACGTGTAGGGATGCGAATCGAGGTGGACGAAGGGCAAAACAAGCAGTAGCCACACAAACTGGAGGGCAAAGCAGCAAAAAGTCTTCGTAATCCCAGATCTATACATGTGCAGTGTATAACTTCGAATCTCGTAAGTTTTGTGGGTGCAGACCTGCAATTAAGAGCTGTATTTAAGTGCTCACAAAAGAGCTGTATTTAAGTGCTCAAAATGTGTGATTGAACTGATCTGCATAACTTCGCAAAACTTGCATGTTTTAAGCGCTCAAGTTATTTGCTTTAATCTCTCATTGGCATGATGCTAATGTAGATGCTGCGGGTGCAGGATCCCGTGTAGGATTATATGCTTTCATAATTGCCGCTTTTATGTCCTCGCATGAAACCAAATATTAGTTAGAAGTAGAAAAATAAAATAAAATAAAATAATCAATGAAGAAACGCATTAAAAAAACTTTAAAATAAAATAGCGTTAGGAAATTTGGGTTGCCTCCCAATAAGAGCTTTATTTTAAGTCTGTAGCTAGACATTGCAGGTCCGGTGGTTAAATCACTGGTTCCCTCGAGTCAAAGACTCGCTGTTGTCAAAGGGAGTCTCCATGTAGGGTTTCGATCTGTGGTATTTTAAGTGTTCGGTAAAGGCTTCACTCCAATTTTGGTGGCTGCTGTCTGGATGATTTAAGAGGCATTTAGGCTCCCTAAGTTGTCATAAACTTTTCGAAACCTTGGCAAATGTCTAGGGCAGATTGCCCACTTGTGGTGAATGCACTCATGAACACCTTTATCTTTAGATTCATCCCGATTTCTCCTTGTAAAGCCACTGAGCGACTTATCTCGTAATTGAATTGGCATCAAAGCAATCTTCACCGTCTGCCTAACACATCAACGCTGCATACACTCTTGTTGTTCAAGAGGATTTTTAGCTGCCTCAAACAAATTAAATACCACAGATTGGTTTTGAACCTCAGAGAGTCGTTGTTCCGACTTCTACATCAATTAGAGTCCTAGTTGTTGCCATAAACGGCCTCCCCAAAATGATAGGTGTTTCAAGTCTTCATCCATGTCTAAAACCACAAAATCTGGGCAGATAAAGATTATCAACCTTAATAATTAAATCTTCAATAACACCTCTTGGATAAGTGATTGAACGGTCCGCTAGTCGAACTACCATTGATGTAGGCTTTAAATCTCCTTGTCCTGCACGATGGAAAATAGAAAGAGGCATCAAATTAACACTTGCACCTAAATCAATCAAAGCATTTTTAAAATCGAGAATTTCCAATAGTGCAAGAAATATTAAAACTCCTGGATCTTTTTCTTAGGTGGCGCTTGTGTAGCAAAACTGCGCTGCACTGCTCTGTCGAACCACTTTGTCCAAATCAGTAAGCTTCTTCTTCTTTGCTACAAACCTCCTTCAAAAATTTGGCATATGATGGAATTTTCTTGATTGCATCCAACAATGGAATGTTGATTTGAACCTTGGATAAAGTCCGCATAAAGTCCCCGAGTTGTTGATCCTTTGCTTTAGGAATTAAACGTTCGAGGATAGGGCGGCGTGAGGGTCATAAACACGCTCTAAAACCTTTTAGGGGCAGCTTTAGGATCTGCCAGATTCCGTTTTCTCTGCAGATTCGGCAGTTTCGTTGCTGCAGAATTTTCTGCATTATCCTCCTCTGTTGGCTGCTCCCTGTCAATGCTGTTTTCGCAATTGTCGTAGCTGTTTCCACATCGTAAAGTCCGTACAGCATTGCATTCTTCATGTCCTTTTGGATTAGGCACTGGTTGATTGGGAAATTTGCCTTTCTCTCTCTCTGTCATATGTACCATCTTCCAACTTGTTGCTCTAAATTTTTAATTGATGCTTCCACATTTTGGAGTCTTTGGTTGTTGCCTCTATGAATGATTGAGTTGTTGCTGCCAATTTAGCAAGTTGATCCTCCAGACATGGTTTGGATGGTACAAAAGGTTTTTGTACATGCTGAAAAGGTTTTGGATTCGTCTGATTGTCACCCCATTTGAAATTAGGATGATCTCTCCAACCTGGATTGTAATGAGGGGCATAAGCATCGTTCCTAGGCCCTTGATAGCTGTCCATCATATTAACATGTTGCTCAACAAGCTCGGATAGGATTCTCTATACTGGGCAGCCCATTGTGTCATGTGTAGCCATGTATGCAGATAATGCAAACCGTTGTTGCGAGTGGCTGCTGTTTAGAACTTGCTATCTGTTGTAAAATAATGTCAAACTTGGCATCAATTTTCTTCTCCAACTGTGCAACTTGTGCAGACATGTTAGGAGAACCTGCTGATAACCCAAAAATTCCCCTTTTCTGTGAATGTTCTGTTGCCCATTGCTGAGACTCTGTAGCCATCATTTCAAATAATTCATAGGCTTCTCTTGCAGATTTATTTGACAAAGAACCCCCAGCTGATGCGTTCACATGACTCTTGGATGTAGGATTAAGCCCATCAAAGAAAATATTCATTTGTGTATCTGCATCAATATTGGCATGTGGACACTTAATGTACATCTCTGTATATCTCTCCCATGCTTCATGAAACTCTTCATTAGGCTTCTGAGTGAATGTCAAAATCTCCCTCTTGTAATTCAATGTCTTGGATGCTTTGGGTAATACTTATTCAGAATTTTGTGTGTAATTGCTGCCAAGTAGTGATGCTATTTGGTTGGTAGGGTGAACAACCAAGTTTCTGCCTTATCCTTCAAAATAAAGGGAAAAAGACGTAACTTAATAGCCTCAGCGAGAAAAACCCCTAATCAAAATATTCTTGCAACCCACAAAGAACTTTGCAATGTGCATGTGTGCGTCTTCATTAGGTAGCCCCTTAAAAGTAGGTAGAATTTCAAGCATATGGTGCTTGATTTTGAATGAGTCACCCTCTTCTTGGTCAAGATACACAATGCAATTAGGAACGCCATTGGCATCGGGCAGCCAACGATTCTCCGAGTGGTCCGCTCGCTTCCGTATTACTAAAGCCATCTTACCCTCGTCCCTCAAAATCTGTAAAACAAATTCCCGAAAAGTGTCTTGCAGAACAGGAATGTCCCAAATCGCTTTCGTTGTTGTCAGGTAATATACGCCCGTTCTCGATTAAAATCTGCAAGTCGCTTCGAGATCTAGTCCGGACCATCCAATGCAGAATCAGATAAAAACGAAAGCTTGTTTTTTTTTTTTGTGACGAAAATAAAAAAAAAAAAATCGTAAAGCTTGATCTAAACAAAATTAAACGAAATAGTCCCCAAGTAACGACGCCAATTTCTTGATAGGATTTTTAGTACTGCAAAAACAAAAGTTAAAATTACATAAAATACTTGCAAGAATACAAGGTTATTGTAGTATAGATGCTCATGCAAGGTCGATCTCTCAGGACTATTAAGCAATTTATGTAAAACGGTTTCCAATTAACTAAAATTAAAAGTAGAGAAAGTTTATTTGATTTTGATTTTGTTAAAGCTAAAAACGAATTTAATTAAAAACACGATTAAAGAAAAAGAGCTTTAGATATCAATTTATAAAAGTACTAGGTTCAACCGTCACCTAGCAATCCTATGAATTTTTACCAATTACTTATGAATTTCAACATATATGCTTTGAAGGTTAGGTTTTCCTAATGCATATTTTCCTTGTGATGTTCAAGCGAAAACGTATATCCGACATATGCAATCCGTCTGCGTGATGTTCGGATCAAATATAAACATGCAAGACTCATTAAGCTTTGTGAAAACCCTTTGAAAAACCATGCAACCCTTAAGAGCGTGATGTTCGCCTTTAAGTGAACTTAAAGTTACTAATCACAAGAAGCCCTCCTCAATTTCAGGGTGATGTTCCAACAGAAATTGCATCAAATTACTTGTCTAAATATTATAATGGTGATTTCATTAAAACAAATAGATAGTTTCAAACGCAGTGATTAATAATTCAAAGCAAACATGCATCCATTCATAAGCAAATTAATAAAATCACATATTCATGCTAAGGCTAAGGTTTCACCCTAGCAAAAGGAATTAGTTAAGCATAATTATAATTGAAATCATAGAAAAAGATTGAATACATCTTGAAGTTGAAGATCTTCAAGAACCCTAGCAATTGCTCTCCACAATGTCGCGTTCAAGAAGTAAAAAGAAGATAGAATAGCCTCTAAAATTGTTGTGAAAAGAAACTTAAATACTACCTAAAACCTAGCTGCCCAATGCAGCTTTTCTTTTCCCACAAGGAAACTAATTAAAATAAAGTAATACTAGGAAGTAAAAATCCAAATAGGATTAGAGAAATTGCTCAAAATCTGCCCAGCCACGTTCTTACGCTCAAATCTGCTCCAAATCAGGCCCAAGATAGCTTGTTTTGAAGATAAAAATATTCTCAACATATCTCCAGAAGGTCACGAACCCATCCGAGGTCATCTTGGGCTCCAAAAACGCTGAAAAGCCCAAAACGTCACTTTTCCAAAGACAGCAGACTGCTCCTTTAAATGACTGCCAGAAAATAATCGCTCGGTGGAAAAATCTGAAATTATGATACGATCAAGCTAAGTGACTCACGCACGTCCTCCAACTGGAATTACTCCAAAATTCGTCCATTTGATTATGTTTTGCTCCAGATGAAGTTGAAAGTCCTATATTGAAAATACAATTCAAAGTATCAAAATTCTTCCAAAATATTAACCAAAATGTACTAAGAATAGGGTTAAATATATAATATAAAATATGCCATCAGGTCTAGTCAGCATTCAAGTCTCTTAATTCAGGACAATGAATGGAATAAGAAGTGCAAAGAAAGAGATAGACAATGTGTTCAGACCAAAATTTACACGAGGTTAAATTCTATAGTCAATGGGCCAAATTCGTGGCCTATTAAGCTGAGCCCAACAACCAAAAAAGCCATCATAGCAGATAGAGAAGGTCCAAACAAAGTTGTCACGGCCCAAGCCCATCAAAACAGAAAAAGTCACAAATATTGACCAGCACATAGTCAAGCATCAAACAAACTTGTGTTCGATGCTATAGTATCACTTCGGACATAAACACATATGACGTCATCACACGTCACTTCGGATAGAGTAGTGTCCGATGCTACAGTTCCATTTCGGACAAAAAATGTCTGAAGCAATAGCTGAACTAATGCATTAAAAAGGACCGTTTAAGAAGAGTGTTAACGCAGCCCATGCTGAAATCATCAAGACCCAAGCCATTCTCTAACTGATTTAATCACTTAAACAATCAGTGTTAAAGGATTAAGAAGGGGCGTAGTTTGAACTATGATTTGAAAATAATAAAACTGATGTGCTTTTACAAGTGTCACACCTATTTGTCTCAAAAGTGGCAATAAAGAACTGGCTGAACAGAAAGAATATTCAGCCTAGGACAAATCAAAAGCAGTGGAGCATCCATGCTTGTCAGTCATTTGCGCACTCATATGTTCTTTATAATTTACAGTGGCAGTACCTATCCAGCACACCTTGAAGCCTATAAATAGGAAGAAGGAGCTCATTGCAAAGGACACACAACTTCAGCCAAAAAGCCAGACTCAACCTCGTGCAAAGCCTCTCACTACAGACC
Organism: Prunus padus; assembly: GCA_024362665.1. Taxonomy (NCBI): domain Eukaryota; kingdom Viridiplantae; phylum Streptophyta; class Magnoliopsida; order Rosales; family Rosaceae; genus Prunus; species Prunus padus. Next base: position 3,036,131 of record JANFAM010000011.1, on the reverse strand, counting down.
AAAGCCAAGTCTTGAATCAAATCCCTTCCTATTCTCTGAGTTCCAAGTGGACAACTCCTGATTGGAATTCTATTATTTTTCCAAACACATACTTTGTCAAATTCCTAGTTGACAACTCTTGATTGAAATTACATTGCTATTGTTTGTAACCTATATGCTCTACCAACAACGCTTGGTATGGTTTGACAGTTGGTCTCGATTTCTAGTTCACTCACTCAGAACAAGTTTCCTATTTGTGGTTCAAACAAGTTCTGACTGCAGATATTTCTAACTAATCCTCATCGGGCACTACAGCACTGTCTCAAGTAGATTGCAGCTTTTGCCTGATAAGATATTTTTTTGTCCGATGCTTGTAGTTTTAGACAAGTTCCAACTGCAAACATGTGACGTCCCTGACCTAAAACTAAATTAAATTAATTGAATTAATTAAATAAGGAATTAAGTATGAATTAAAATGAATTAAATAAGAATTATTGGAATTTAATAATTAAAGGGCCTTTTGGTCAACGTTAATTTCATAACGGAATTTGGCGAAACGAGTTGAGCCATTGCGTCCGGCACCTTGAAACAAGTTCGGGGACATGCGGCACCTCTCAATCCGAGCATTAGATTGTTCGGAGGACATAATGGTCATTTTGAAATTTGTTAAATACCCCTCAGCCAATCAGAAAACGATTTCTCTCTCTCTCTCTCTCTCTCTCTCATCTCCCGCATCTCCCTTCAGTTCTCTCTCTCTCTCTCTCCGACCACTCTCTCTCTCGTTGCCGGCGACACAGGCCACGGTCGGACCTGAGACCGATCGCAAAAGGACCGGCTCGAGCCCGCCGTCAAGCCCCACCGCTGTTCTGTGTCGGAAACCACGAATCCAGCGGGCAGTTGGGACTGGTTTCTCCGATTCTTTCTGGTGTTCGCACGGCTGTCTCCGGCCACCTCCTCCATCGAACCAGGTGAGTTTTTGAGCCTCCTTCACATGCTTAAGCTATCTATGAGGTTAGTTTGGATCGTTGTTGCCGTTTTGTGATCGGATCTGGAAAACCCCAAATTGGCCGGATTTTCAATTCGATTTTCCGGCCAGTTATTGGCCGGTTCTTGGCTGGGTGTCCATGGCTCTGGTCTCCCCTCGTCACGGTGAACATTTTGGTATAAGCCTTGTCATTGCCGGAATTACTCAAGGCACCCACCACCCACGGCGGCGCGCGTGGCGGCACTTGGTGGTGGTTCTTCTTTCCTACGTGATCCTCGTGTCTTTGTGAACGCGTACGTGTGCGCGGATTCTGATTCGGATGTCGCTTGACTATCGAACCAATGTACACCTATTACACGTTGTTTGGGTTCGACGTGTTCGACCATTGGATCGAATCCGAATTCACATATGTTGTTCCTTGTATTTTCAGGATCGTATAGGATTTGACGGATCGTGATTCGGAGTCCCGGATGCTCCGAATCAATGACTTAAAGTTTGAATTAAATCGTAACCGTCCGATCATGCGATCATGAGCAATCCGACTGTTCGATCGAGACCAAACTTTGAGGACACATTGTTTAGGTCATGTCGAACCTGTAGGAACTTTCAGATGTAAATTTGGAGGTCATGGGACCTACGGGACCGGTTTGACCTAGTCGGGTTAGTTTGACCAAGTTTGACCAGGGTTGACCGAGGGTCTCCCAAGGTCGCCTTGCCACGTAGTTGACTTTGTTGGACTTCTAGGAATGTCCGGATCCTTTTGGAGATCATGGGCCCCGCGGGCCCGAGTTGACCGAAATAGGGTGTTTAACCATCGGTTGACCGTGAGTCTTCCGGGGCGGTCCGACTTGTTAAAATGTGTAGTTTGACCCTTGAATCCTTCGTACGACGTACGTGTTTACTTTGAGTCCCGGAAGTGTTAGGGTTTCGTTTTAAGGTTCTCGTTCGGTTCACGGTGCCAATCCAATCCTCATATCTATCGCTTTAGGGTTATGCAGCATAGGATCAACGGTGAGTGGACTTTGTTTTCAAACGAACATGATTGCAATGAATTGTATGAAATGCATGAAATGAGATTTAATAATGGTTTTAAATCTCGAATTTGAGAATTGTTTAAGTCTTGGTTTTGACTTTGGTTAAAGTATATTAAAAGGGTTTGCATTTGAGGTTTATGCATGGTTTGGGTTGCCGGTTTGTATGTGGGCCCCTGATGGTTATATTTTATGATTATGTATACTTTTGAGTATTGAATGGGACGTAGTGACATCCGGTGATTTTTGTATCGGATTTTGGATCATTAATTGGGTTATTTTGACCTTGGGGTCTTTATACTATTTATATATATATTTTGGGTATGAGATACGGACGTTTGTGGTCGTCTGGATATTTATGTTTAATGGGTTATTATATATATATATTTATATACACTTATATATATATATACATGTATACCTTGATAAATGTCGGGCTTGGATTATACTTTGAAGAATTCTTAATTATACTTGACTATATATTTTGAATATGGAGTTTTGGGGATGTTTAAACGTCCGGACGTATATGTATACGGGATTGGACTTTCGGTTGGGTTTTTAAGAATCAAATTTATAAAGTGAATATTATTATGTTTTGATTTAGATTGGAATATGGTTTTGGATATGGTTTTAAATGAATTTGACGTTTCTCGACTTGAGATTTTAATATGAGTTGACTTGCTTGAGTTGAGCATTGATTGAGATTTAAATATGGTTTTTCAATGATTATGACATTTCATTTTTATTATGGTATGCTATGCAGTCATTTGACGCTTGTGATTATTTTGATTATGGAAATATATGTTTGGACGGTGATGTCCTTATTTTGAGTATATATATTGGTTAGTTGACTGATGGACTTGTATATGTCCTGGTGTCTGATGTTTTGGGGTTAGGTACATTGTGATTGAATATTATATATATTGATTATCGCGTGGCGATTGATGTGAGTGCGGTTAGCACCTTGTTATGTACCTTCCCCTGTTCTTATGATACGGTTACTTGGATATGGTTCGATTGACAAGACCCAACCTGAATTCCGCCACGGAACCCGACCCGGACCCTGTGGAAGTTCCGACATCATCCCATGTCGGGCCCACATACTAAAAGAAACCCTCTTGTCGAGACAAACCGATAAAGGGGTCAAGACTTCTGCCGAAAAACGGGCAGAGTTCCCATAAAATACTAACAAACCCAAAGGTTCCAACCTGTTCAAAAATAGTAGAATATGTATAACCAACTGCCAGCATGCAATAAATACATAACAGGCCTCCGGCCAACAAGTTCAACCCTAATGGGCAATAACAGAGCAACTAAGAATATTCAAGTTTAAACAGCGGAAATTCAAAATTAAGATAAGGGACACGAAGTCCTACAATCAAGTCGACGCTCAAGAAGAGAAGCGCTCAGCTGGACAGTATCGAAGCACGACTATGGCCTGGTGGGGCGAAAACAGAAAGAGTGTGAGTGGACAAAAACAAAGTTTTACATACTTAAATCAATGTACTAACCCCACCGTTTCAAAACCATGCAAACCATGCATATGAAATCATTTATATAAGTAGTCCTTCAAATCCCAATAATTGCAATATAACAACACAATAATCAAATCATAGTATTGTTTCCCTTTCTTTCCCACACTCGGACAACCACGTGCTCACAAGCACGACAAGCAAGGAAGGATCCTTACTAAAAGAAATATGAATACGAAGGTACTAACATATACATATAGGTATAATAAACCCTCAACACCAAACACAAGTACCAAGGGAAAAACAATCCAATAGGGGATCATTTGACTGGACACCGGGACAACATTACTAATGTGACTCGTGCCCAGGATTTAACTAGACACCGGGTCAGCATCACAATGGCCTCGTGTTCAGGTTCAAGCCGTCCAAAAATGGACTAAGCTACCCGGCCCGTATGGCAGAATCCTCAATACCCATACGTCCGAAACAAGTCATGCACGCAGACTACCCAATTAAGGGTCTACAGCTACACCTCGTTAAGGTATGCACCGGAACGAACCATACTCGAGTAATCGTAACATAAGAACAGGGGGAGGTACATAACAAGGTGCCAACCGCACTCAAATCAAACACCACGCTATAAACAGTATATACATAAGTACCCAACCCAAAACATCCGACTCGGACATAAATACTTCTAACAATCCAATGACCATCATATATATCCAATATAAGGACATCACCGTCCCAAACATACCATTCTATAGTTAAAATATACACAAGCGTCAAATGACGGCGTAACAATCCATAAACCATTAAAATGTCATAATCACTAAAAATGCATAATCAAACCGTATTTAAAACCCAAGTCAAGAAAACGTCAAGTCAAATCCCAAGTAAAACATATGTCCCAAATCATAGTATAGGTACTATCCCTTTTAAAATATAAAGTCCAAACCCCGAACGTATTATTCAAAATATACATATATATATGTATAATATATATATATACAAAACATAACTATCCTTTAAAATACAATAACTCAAACTCAAGCATTCAAAATTCCCACGTATCACCGACATCCCTTAAATTCATACTTTCAAATAACTTAAATAGTGTTTCATTAAAATATAACTGAAAGTCCAATCCCATATACATATATGTCCCAAAACTCCATATCAAAGTAGATATACATAATTATATTCAAAGCGTATATATATATATATATACAAAGTAGATATATATATATACATATGATCAATTCCCATTAATCCGACATAATCCTTCCAAGTTGATCTATATGTATATATACATATATATATATATATATAATCAAAGTATAAGTAATTATAATTCATAAGGTTTAAACATCAAAACCGAATACGTAATCAACCGAACTATACTAATGTCCAAATATTAAATATAAAACCCAAAGAAAATCCATAAAGTTCCACCATACCCAAATACGTACATAAATTCTACCGCACGCTTGACTCGTCCCAAATTCAATACTTAAAGATAATTATATCAATAAAATATAGCCAACAGGGCCCCACAAACAAATCGGCAACCCAAATCATATATAACACTCAAATATCAATTCAATCATAATAAACCCATCAAAGGTCAAATCAAGATTTAAAACAATATTTAAATCTCATTTATATGCATCACATTCAATTCTCTAAAATCATGCTCGTTGGAAAACAAAGTCCACTCACAGATAGTCCCACGTTGCCTACCCGGATAGGGTCCTCTTGAGGACCATGAAAAGCTTGAGAACCTAATTCAAGAATACGAGGATTAAGATTAACAACCGGACGGAAGCGATAACCTTAAAGTCAAACTCTAACAAAATCGACTCAAGTGTACAATTACGTCGTACGAAGAATTCTAAGGTCAACGACGTTCGTTAGAGGACGAACCGACCTCGGGAGACACTCAGTCAACCCTGGTCAAACTAACCCGAATAGGTCAAACCGGCCCGTGGGTCCCATGATCTCCAAACTTAGATCCGAAAGTTCCTATAGGTTCACTACGACTTATAGAACATGTCCTGAAAGTTTGGTCACGATCGGACGGTCGGATCGCTCACGATCGGACGATTACAATTTAATTCAAACTTTGAGTCCTTGATCCGTAGCATCCGGGCCTCCAAATCATGATCCGTCAAATCCTATACGTTCGTAGAAATACGGGGAACAACATACGTGAATTCGGATTCGATCCAACGGTCCAAACGACGTACATTGGTTCGAGGTCCAAACGACATCCGAATCGGAATCCGAACATACGCACGTGCTCACAACGACACGAGGATTGCAACGGAACGCTAAACCGCCTCCACACCACCACCACGCACCCCCACACGCGCCACCGTGGGTGGTGGGTGTTGTAGAGCGATTCCGGCCAACACCCAAACTTCGAATCTGGCAACGTGACCTATGCCATTTGAATCAGAACATCGAGATGAGCCCAAAATCGGTGGAACCCGGCCAAGAACCGGCCGAATTCCGGCCAAACCGCCGACACAAACTCCGGCCAAAACGCAGGTTTCAAATCGGATACTCAAGAGGCCAAATCGTTCAAAACCAACTATGCAGGAAGCTAGAGGAGGTTGAGGAGATTCAAAATCATACCTTACCCGACGGTGGAGGTGGCAGGAGGCGGCCGTGCCAACACCGGAAAATTCACAGAATAACCGACCTGATTTTTGTGTTTTCCGGCGACAGGAGCAACGGGCTTCATCGGGGAAGGTGGGGGATGTGACGGCGGAGGTGTCGCCGATCGTTTGGGTCAAGTCTCGTGCCGGCCGGTGGTGGTGGTTGCAGCCAAAAACAGTGGCTGGCGCCACTGTCGCAGAGAGATGGAGAGGTTTCTAGCGGGAGAGAGAGAGAGAGAGAGAAAGAGAGAAAGAAAGGGAGAAAGGGAGAACCAATCAGATTTTAGGGTTTTTATCATTTTTATTAATTTATTAAAAATATCATTTTTAATCGTTAAAATTCCGAATCGAACGTTCCGCACATCCCCGAACTCGTTTTGACGTGCCATACGTAATGGCCCGACTCGTTTCGCCAAATTCCGTCTCGAAAATATTGTTGACCAAAATGCCCCTTTAAATATTAAATTCTTATTTAATACCAATTTCTTTAATTTAACTCCTTTTAATTCCTTTTTAATTCTTTATTTATTTAAATCAATTAATTAATTTATTTTCCTTTATTTTTAGGTCAGGGACGTCACATCGATCTGGTGCATGCCTTAACGGGGTGTAGCTGTAGACCCTTAGCGGGGTAGTCTGCGCGCGTAGGACATGTTTCTGAGGTATGGTTTGGAAGTTTCTATCATATATACCTGTGAGTTTAGTCCCATTTGGACGGCTCAACCCTAGGCACAGGGTCTCGAGGAGGCTGTACCTGTGTCCAGTCAAATGATCCCTTGTTGGATTGTTTTCCCCTGGTACTTGTGTGTGGTGTTGAGGTTATATTATACCTATAGGCATGTGTTAGTACCTTCGTATTCATGTTTCTTTTAGTGAGGATCGTTCCTCACTTGTCGTGTTAGCAAGTGGTTGTGAAAGTGGGGAAGATTGGGAAGCAGTGTGCTTGATTTGACTACAGTATTTGATGTGTTGAGTTTATTAGATTTTGAATCCTGAAACTGATTTCTTATTTATATGAACAATTGATTTCTATATTGTTGTCAAGTTTGGTTTTCTTGGCATGAACGAAATGTTTGGTATTTCAAATGTTGTTTTGGGTATATGAGGATTTTATTATACTTTCGTGTTTACGTTCTTCAAGTTATTTCAGTTATACTTATACATACTTGTATGAGTCCGTGTTTTGGGAGGTTATGCCTTGGGAAAAGTAAAAGGTTGGTTTATTTGGAAAAGGTTTTGAATTGGGTGTGTCTTCACCTATATTGAGATAATGTGGTTTTTAAATCAATCAAGTATATAAACGGTTTCATATGCATGGTTTGCATTGTTTTGAAATGGTGGGGTTAGTACGTTGTTTTGAACTACTAAACTTGGTTTTTGTCCACTCACACTCTTTCTGTTTTGCGCCCCCCCAGCCGTAGTTGTTGTGTCGTTTCTGTTCGGCCGTGCGCTTCTCTTCCCGAGCTTCGACTGAATTGTAGGACATCTTTGTCCCTTGTTGTAAACTTTGATATTCTGCTATTTAATTTATATACTCTTAGATTTGCTCTGTTGTCACCCTTTAGGGTTGAATTGTATGGCCGGAGGATTATTAGGTTTTTTTGTGTATGTATGCTGGCTATTGAGATAATTCTATCTGCTGTGTTTTAGCAGGTTGTTAATTTTGGGATTGTTTATATTTCAGGGGAGACTCTTCCCGATTTTCGGCAGAAGTCTTGGCCCCTTTCTTTGTAAATTTTGGGAAGAGGGAACTTGTTTAGTTTGTGGGCCCGACATGGGTTGATGTTGGGCAAACCAGCAGGGTCTGGCTCGGGTTCCGGGGTGGAATTTGGGTCGGGTCCTGTCAAAACATCTCTAGCAAGTCCTTATCGGAAACTCCAACACTGTCTCAAGTAGATTGTTGTTCTGTCCGATAAGACTTGCCTTCTGTCCGACAAGGCCCCTTCTAGTTTTGTAGGACCTTATTTTACTGCACTTAAGTTCATTTCAGTCTTTTTGAGTTTGTATTTACTTGCTGGCAAATTTACTATGTCCATCGGATAGTTTGTATACAAAAAGTTGTTATTGAATTCTCTGCCCGATAACAGGTTAAACCACCATTCATCATGCGTTTTATTCCATCATAATTGAGATACTAAAGTCCTCTTCATCGAGGTATAGAAAAGAACCTATCTAAAGCCAAGTTCCACTCTTTAGAGCACTGTGGCTTTGATTAGAAGAAAAGATCACAAGAGCGCAATACATCTACACCATAAACACCATTCCATTCTCTCTTTCTACTAGAAGAGTATCTAGTAGTGGCACGCTTATTGCAATCCCCCAAGGAATAGTCTCTGAGCCAATTTTAGGCCCAAGTCTCTTCCACTCCATTTCCTTCACACGCAAGCAAAATCGCTAGCTGCCAAAGCACAGCTTGCTAGCTGCCAAAGTACAGCCTGCTAGAAGCGAGGGGCATCAAAGTGTTCAAAAACGAGACGAACATATTTCTGGTAGGAAACTCTATTTGAGAGACAGTTCTCCCCTACCAATACTGATATTGATGAAATTGAAGTTGAAGATGTTCAAGCAGCACAACCTAAACAAGCATCATTGGAATAGCTAATGATCCAGATGCTAGAAAAAATGGATAACCCAGCTAAGGCTTTCCAAAGTTGGCAGGAAACTTACGGTCGAGCAACGGCTTCACCAAGCTGAGAGAACAACAACCCAAGAAGGGCTAACCTTATCCCACAACCTGCTGAGATACCAGTAGGAACATCTAACTGGTTTCGAGGCCATACTAGTGGCCTAGGATTCCTCTGTCGAAGTCCTTCTCCTATGGATGTTCCAAACACTGGACCAATATTTGGTCTGAATATACAAGAAAATAAACAAGGTGCTATTCCTCCAAACAATGGTAAGGACAAACAAAAAGTGTCCGAACCAAGATTAGCATAAGCAAAATATCAAGCACCAAAACAGGTAGCTGTTTTTCCTCCCCTAAAGACCATGAGAAATGGACAAGGGGACAGAGGAAGAGGAAGGTGGAAACAGGCAAGCCAGACTAATAATGATGCCAATCATACCAGCAATTCCAGTAATGGCAACAATGGTAACTATGGTAGAGATGGTAGAGCTACAGAAGTGTGACCACCTAAACCTGTAAATATACTTGAAGATTTTGATGAAAAGATAGAAGAAAGAATCCCAAATCTGGAACAGGATATTATTATCACGCCAAATAACAATGACCAACAAATGGTCACACAAAATGAAATGGCTGAACTCAGACAAATGGTGTTGAATGGACAAAATGATGTCCGAAGACTAGTAAGGCCTATTTATCAGAAGCTGTATCTGGCTTATGTTGATGATATCCGGTTTCTAAGGGGATTCAAGGTACCATCCTTTACTTTATTTAATGGAGAAGATTTATATGCATCTGCTTTAGAGCATGCAGGGAGGTTCTACGCCCACTGCGTAATCTATTGAATCAAATTCTCACCTTAAATTAAGATTATTTGGTAGCTCATTATCAGGTCAAGCTTTTACTTGGTATTCTAATCTGACTCCAAACTCTATTAGGACTTGGGATCATATGGAATCCAGTTTTTATCATCAATATTATAGACCTGAGGTCACTATTAATGATTTAACTGATCTTAAACAATATGAGCAGGAGTCTATTTATGATTTTATTGCCAGGTTTAAAAAGATGGGAATGAAGTGCAAGATTCCCATGGATGAAAAGCATTTCACCATAATGGCGCAAAATGAGCTAAAAATACCTATGAGGATGAAGTTTCATGATATAGAGTTCATTGATGTCCAAGAAGTTGCTCAGAAAGTTGGAAAATATGAACTACTACTCAGAGAAGATATTCAAAGAAGAAGCTCTTCCAAGCCAACCTATGGCTCCAAACGAACTTATTTCAAAACCCAGAATCCTATCCATCAAGTATAGGTTTTTGGAGAAAACGCAGAGGAAGCAGTGGAATGCATAGCTATGGAAGTAGCAGTGGCTGAGCTGATACCACAAAGAGGTCCAATCATGTGCAAAACTATTATAAGGCCATCCAAAGAGCAAAGAAGTGCTCCACCACCTACTGGAGGTTTTGTGCCTTACAAGCAAAATCACAAGTCATATTCCTTCTTGTCTATTGCAAATGGCATATTTGATGAACTAATCGAGCGCAGAGCTCTCAAGCTTGGCCCAAATCAGAAACTCCCTATATCTGAGGAGTTAAAAGGAAAATCATACTGTAAATATCATGACTCTTTCTCCCACTCCATAAAAAACTGTGTCCAGTTCAGGGATTTAGTGCAAGACATGATCATCTGAGGAGACATCAAGATGGAGAAAGCACCACCAGATGCAGTAGAGAAAGATCCTTTCCCAAACATGCATGTCAATATGGTAAACATTAAATGGCCCAACCAGGCCAAGTGGAGACTCACCGTAGACCTGGAGGAAGGAGGAAGCAGAAAAGTCTCCTTGAAACAAGAAGAAAGACCCAAAGCGTCAATTGTGGCTGGGGTAGTTTTGTGCAGCAAATGCAAATGCAAGTGTGAATGCGATCTTGAGATACCTGCAATTGGTGCCAAGATCGATGAAGAAATAACAGACAGAGAAGCCAAATTAGTGGCTAAGATTGTCAAACCTCCTACCAATTGTTTCGGACCTAACAATCCGAAAGAAGAGAACAAGGGGGCAAAAAGTGTTTTTGATAGGCTCAAAGGCTTTAAAAGGCCTAATGATCTCATTTCTCACCAAAAAGGAATTCCAAAAGTAGATATCCAGGAGAGAAGGCCAAGATGGACATAGGTTGCTTCCTGCTCAAGTAATGTTCCAAATCCAAGCAAGTCAAAGACCAAAAGGTTTGAGGAGCCATATGCAACCATGATGCATGAAGAAAGATGGTTTGTAGTAAAAAGAGTCGTATGTTCCAAATTCGGGTCGTGAAATCCCACCCTAGATCTGCATGTTTTCCATTCGGGTCGCGCACAACCCGATTTCTTCTCAGCCTTCGATCTGACGTCAGCAACCGATATGACCCATTGATAACATACAACATGTCGTTTTCATTGTGTTGCAACCAATTCTTTGTCGCTTTTGGTAGGTTTTTGGCACAATCTGGTCCCTCCAATAATATTTTTGGCCACGATCCAACGATCCACAATGCACTACCCTTTTCCTTTGATCTCATGCTTCCATTTTTATCCAAATTTTTTATTTCTTTCAATCCTAGAGCTTCAATTGCCTATAAATACCAACCTTCAACTCATTTCCTCTTGAGGCAGATTAAAAGCCTCTCTCTCCTCCATTTTTGTAAGTCTTCTCCTTCTCTCTCTAGTTTTTATTTAATCTTGTTTAATTAATTTTAATTCTAGTTGAATTAGTTTAACTTATTTTAATTAGTTTTAATTATAGTTTAGTTAGTTTAATTAGTTAATTATTGTTTTAGCTTAATTAAGTTGTTTTAATTAATTATTTCAAATTTTAGTTAATTAATTTTGTAAATTCCTAATTAGGTTTAATTAGTCGATTTTTGTAATTAATTATTAATTTAGACTTGTTTAATTACTTTAATTAGTAATTAGACTTTAATTAACCTTTATTTAAGGTTTAATTAGTATTTAATAATTTTATTTAATTTTAGAAATTACGTAATGATTAATAAATAATTGTGTTTAATTATTTAAAATTATTTTTTGGAGTTTAAAACTAGTAATTAAATGTCTAAAATTATTTTAAATTAGTTTTAAATATTGAAAATTACTTTCAATAAGTAATTAATTATTTTAAAATTATTTTTGGACTTTTGGGAATTAATTTTAAATTTCCAAAATTCGTTTTAATTATTCAAAAATTATTTTGAACTTTCGAAAAATATTTTCAAGTCCCAAACCAAATCCTAAAGCTTTGGACCATCTCTAGACTTATTCCTAACCTTATCCGAAGCCTTCCAATTGATTTCCAAGGCTCTTAAATTACCTAAAATGCAATTAGGGTTTACCACATAACCCGACCTAGGGTTTTAACCTAGGGATTTCACGTTAAGTTTCCGACAACGACTTAGGATTCGAACTAGGGTTTGTACTTCGACCCAAGGTTAGTAAAACGTGACCCGACCTAACCCTAGTACGTCAAGATCGTATTTCCAACTAGGTTTAACACATTACTTGTTGTACGATTAGGAGGAGTTAGCCGAATGTGTACGTGACGTGGTGTGAGCCGAACTTGACAAGTAGAATGTGTGGGACCAGGCAGCAGCATTAGACTCCAAGTAGGGGGACCACTAAACCCAGACTTGTATTTTGCTATATGTATGAAGTAATAAATATGCTTGCATGCGAACTCTGCATTGTTTTTGGTTGGCATATATGTTGTATGGATTTATTGATGGTGTTCTGAGATGACTTGAGAGTGAATGGGGCATACCAACCACCCTGGGATTCGATACCGTAAACCTGGTCGGGGGTTATACCGACTGACTAGTCCTGCTGTCCTTGCGGCTATCAAGATAGTTCTATGAGGTATAGCCATGAAATGGACACTCTCGCTATCGAGCCACCGAGTTGGATAAGTTTGTGGTATGGGTAGTTGGCCTAAAGTGATCGGTCATCAAAAGACTACTATTGGATATCCAAAAACTGGTTTTGAAAGGTTGTATGAGCATCCATGATTTAAATGGACATCCCGATTGAATAGGAAGTAAGTGACATATTTCTTTTATGTTGTGGTGCATTATGATTTTGGTTTTAAGATAAACCATGCCTGGGCTATATTTAATAGTTATTTTTGCTGCTTACTTTTAAACCTGGCTAGGGGTCCCCCTACTGGGGGCAGATGATCGTAAGTGATGCTCACCCCTACATTAGATCTTGCAGGTACTGTGTACACAACTCGTTAGGTTCTTGGATGACGGTCTTGCGGTAGCTTGCTGCTTGTCAACTCTAATTTTGTTTCCAAGTTGTTTTCCATAGCAAGGAAGAGGATACAAATAACAAGTGGGCCCAGCATCGGTTGGATGTCGAACAGGTAACAGGGTTCGACACAGATTCCGAGGGGGAATTCGAGTCCTGTCAGCTAAGGCCAAGGCCTTGGAGGAGACAGCCATGCAAACAGTCAAGGCCAAAATGTAGGATGAAAGAAATAAATTCAGCCTCTGATGTGAATAGTGCTCATCCATGAATAGTCGTAAACTCGTGAATAGTGCTTGTTCCATGAATAGTGCTCTTCACATGAATAGTACTCGTCCTATGAATAGTGCTTGGTCCATGAATAGTTCTCAGTCCATGAATAGAACTCGTTACATGAATAGTTTCGGTCATGAATAGTACTCGGTACTTGAGTTGTGCTCGCCATGAAAAGTAAGGATGAGGAACGGGCGGAGAAGAATTGTTGCAAGTTTTGTTATCATTTGGGTGGTGCCCATGCTCCACTTGAAGAATAAGGATATGCATGTAAGAGGAAGGTCGTGAGCTCATGACCGTGACCATGGCCCAACCTCCATCTTTGCTATGGTCATACGATCGTTCTCTTTAAAGAAGATAGTTGCACATGCATGATGGACTGCCTTTGGAAAGCCAAAAGTTCATGCAAGTGGGTTATTTAAATATTCAAGCAATTGGCTCTACATGAAGAGAACGTGGGATGAGGAGAAAAGATGACGCCAATATGATTAACACTTCTCCCTACGGCAGACATCCTCCAGTAAATTGAGTATTAATTGGTGGGTAAAAAGTAATCAATACTCCTCTCAATACCAGAAATGGACCAACCACCATTTCCCATCATTGCTGCCATTAGAACAAGCAAACTCACCTCCAATTCTGATTGGACAACATATTCTAAGCCATATGGGTTTGTTCTTCACGTGGGTAATTTCCAAAATATAGTGCAACAAACATCCTCCATCAGCATTACCTTTCCCATTTCCATATGCTGCCCACTACGTCCAAAAATGCATGCCATGCAAGCCACGACGTGGTTCTTCTTCAAGTGGACTTCTTCACTTCAGACTTCTCCATTTGCAGCTCCAAGTCTCCTCCTATAAATATCAAACCTCCAGCAACGGAATAAGGGTCCCCGACCAATCAAGCCTCCCATGGAGCAAATTATCAAGCTTTTCTTGTAATTTATCATCTAGCAATGCATATTCAATACCTTTACAAGCTTTTCAAGGAGTAGTGGTAAAGTTAAGATTTTCCATTCATCAATATATCATGCGACCCTTGTTACTTTTCCGTCCACCACATATATGATACAGCCTTCGCAATCTAGCGAGGCGCTGGAGCACCATCCAAATCCACCGACCGTCGTTTCCAGCCACCATCATCAACAGCCATGTAGCTCGGGCCTTGAACCTGACGGTTGAGAATTGTTGCTCTCTCGGCCACAATCGCTTTGAGCAAAGTTAGATCAAACAGGCGCTCTAAATCAATCAATCCATCCATCATCATCATCATTCTCGAATGCACAGTAGACTGTGCTAGCATGCCCGCTCACACCCTATCCAACACAAAGTAGGACGACCTGTGTTGGTGCATATCCCCTCGGCCAGCTACAGCAGGCCGTAGGATTTGCGCAACCAACATTTTTGGCACGCCCAGTGGGACATTTGTCAAAAGCTTACGGTGGAAACTTGGTCACAAGCAAAGCTCAAGAACAAAGAAGGCCAAACTGTCTTTAGAAATTCATAAGCCAAAGTTCATACAAACAGTCTCCTTTCTTAGGAAGGGGACTGTCAGGGGCGGCTTATTTGCCCGTTTACGAGCAACGGCCTTAATACGGCTGAATCAATGGATATTGTTATAATAATCTAGGTCATGATTATTATAATATTCCCCATGAACGGCCGAACTGAGGGATATTATTATAATAATCTAAGCCATGATTATTATAATATTCATCATGAACAACGGCCTCAAGACGGCCGAAGTGATGGGCATTATTATAATAATTATGATAATCCCATCCACAATGGTGCACAACGGCCTTACCATGGCCGAATTAATGCAAATTATTATAATCCAAACCCCACAGGTTATTATAATAACACCAGCAACTTGCACCGTGTGGCTGAGCAATTAAGGAGGCGCAATTAAGGAGAAGTTCTTCCAAGCCAACCTACCCCAATAAATCTGCTTTCTTCAAATCTTAGAACCTTGTTCACCAATTGGAAATTTTCGAGCAATATGTGGAAGAAATAGTAGAGTACATGGCTATGGAAGTAGAAGCATCAGAACCAATACCATTGAAAAATCCAATTGCATGTAAGACTGTGGTAAGGCCAACCAAGGAGTAACGAAATACTCCATTACCAACTAGAGGTTTAGTCCCTTACAAATAGAATTACAAATCATATTGTTTTGATTTATCCAAAGAAGATGGTATTTTTGATGAGTTAGTGGAAAGGAAGGCTTTTCGACTTTGCCCTACACAGAAGATTCCTAAAGTTGAAGAATTGAGAGGGAAGAAATATTGCAAACTTCATGATTCCTATTCTCCCTTTAGCAACAACTGTGTCAAGTTCAGGGACATGGTCCAAGATATGATAGTCAAAGGGGATATCATTCTGGAGAAACCTCCACTAGCTGTGGTAGATTCCAATCGTTTTCCAAATATGCATGTCAACATGGTTGAGCTAAACTAGCCTGATAGAGGCAAGAGAAAGCTCATTGTAGACATTAGGGAAGAAGGAAATGAAAAGGTGACTTTAAAGTAGCCAAAGAGACCAAAAGCCTTTATTGTGGCTAGCGTCGTTTTGTGCAGTAAGTGCAAGATGTAATGTGATCTTGAGATACATTCTTTCGGTGCCAAGATTGATAAGGAAATCATCAAAAGAGGGGCCATATTATTGGCTGATATTATCAAACCTTATGCTAACAGCTTTGGACCTCAGAGTCCAAGGGAAGTTAATAAGAGGGCAGGAAGTTGTTTTGATAGAATTAAGGGCTTGAAGAGGCCTAGAAATCCTTCTCCTCACTAGAAAGAATCATCAAAAGCCAAGATCGAAGGAAAGAAGGAATATAGGCCTAGATCAATCCAGTGTGATCCCAAAAGCAGGCCAAATTTGAGCATGCCAAAAGTGAGTAAACATGAAGGTCCAATTGCCACAATCATGCATGAAGGCAAATGGCTTACCGAGGGAGAAGATGGTAGACCTGAAAGAGAGCTCATCAGGACTCAAATTTGAAGAGTCAAAAGACAGTTTGGTATTGCTAAGAAGATAGCTGAGAAAGAAAAGGGCATCTCTTGTCCGATAACATAATAGGAGGCGTCCAAGATTGATTTTCAGCCAAGAAAAGAAGAAGACAGGGTCATTGAAACATCATAAATTGAGAAAATCAACAAGGACCCTTGTCGAATAAAAGAAGGACACCAATATGAGGGGCAAACTTCTGAGCAAGCTTCCAATGAAAATGATGATATTATGAAATGATCCAATAGACAATTATGAAACTTGGTTGGAAAAATTATGATCTCAAAACTGAAGCTTTGGGTTTGAAGCCTGATAAAAAAGAAGAAGAAGAAGAAGAAGAAAAGGTTGAAATGGATCACGAGGCAGAAAATTGTTAGATATGTGCCCTTAATCTAAATATGTTCCTGGTCATAGGAATATCAATTGGGTGTTGATATTCCACAAAGACCAGTACACAGAGTATTTTCAATATATGTAGAGAATGACTTGTCTCAAGTCATTGAGTGTGGCGACACCTGGATATGTGTGTAGGTGATTGCAGTAGAACAAGTACACTTAACGCAATCAAACACATGAGTTCTAGAATGGAAGTCTTAACTCACATGTCAAACTAGAGCTCATAGATTGCAATGGTGCAAACTACTCCTTAGACCTAAGACATCTATGATGTCTTGTGGTTATGTTGTTAGTCTTTAAGGGCACTATACAGTTGTGTTGAAGTAGACATGACTTAAAGGTGTTTATCAGGACTCTCAATAAAGTCAATGAGGCAAATGAATGTATAACAAGGAATCTCTCCTCTCAGTAAAGAGAGAGAATCCTCTAGGATATGATTGGTCAAATCTTTGCGCAAAGTAGTGGACTAGATTTGAAAGAAGAAGTCTTCAAATCTTACCAGGATAATCATATAAAGGAACAATTCACATTAGGATATTTGACATTATATTCCAGTATTTAATAATGTGAATAAAGAGCATTGTGTAAGAGAATGATTCAATTGCACGGTCATTCCAATTTGAATAGGTTCTTCACAACATCTTATTTAGCTCGGATAATCATGACATGCGCTAGGTGTCAACCATGGTTTGTGAAAGTATTGAAAGGTTCAAATTGACCTTCACTAATAGGAAGAATTAAATTATGAACTTTAATTTGTATGTCAGCTCAGAGGAGTTGAGGCAACCCACTACCTTGTTAAAGGGAACTTACGGATCACACACCGTAAGAATGTTATTAGGGGTACAAATGAAGAGAAATTAAACTAGGAATCAAAAGTCAATGGTCAAAGGTCAAGTGTCAAAGTCAACGGTCAAAAGTCATCATGTTTGACCGGAGCAATTAACCAAGTCAAATAATTTGACCTAGTCAATTAAGTGAGACTATAATTATAATTTAATAGTTAAATTTTAATTCATAATTAAGAGTTAATTATGTAATTAACTTTGATATATTTATTGGATTGGGCTTTTAAATATGATTAAATGGAAATAGACAAAATTACCCAAAAGACAATTGAGCCCAAGGTTAAGTGTAGTAAAACAACACAAACCCAAGGACCCAATTGGAGCCCCAAACCCACTAAATGGCTGGCCATGGGGAGAGATTTTCTCTCTCCCCCTTTTGTGTGCTTTTGTATAAAAGCCAAAGTAAGAGACATAACCTAGCTAGGGTTTTTAGCTTTCTTCTTGGTTTGATGTGTGGGTGAAACCTTCTTGCCTCTCATCTTCCATAAGCTAAAATCAGACCAATCAAGAGGTAGTCTAGCATCTAAGGCCTCTTGATTGTCTTCTCTTCATCTCTAAGAGCATTTGGTGTGGTGAGGTAGAGGGCTTCTACTTTGGAGTCTTGAGGTGAAGGAGCTTCAATCAAAAAGAAGGGAAAGAAGGCCTTTCCTATAAGGTGCTTATTCTTGGATTCCCAAGAAAAGTCTACGAGGGTAAAATCTTATACCTTTTATCCTTCTTGTTTTTATGCTCAAAGAGACTAGATCAGAAAGATACTTGGGTTTAATGAAAAAGGCTTAGCTCAACTAGAATAAACAAAATAAATCTGCCATTTAGAATGATTTTGTGTTATAGGTTGTGGCTAATATTCATTTCCTAAGCATTAGATGCATGTTTCCATCAAGTGGTATCAAGAGCCAAGGTCTAGCCTGTTTGTGCCTTTTATTTTGGTTATTGGTTCTAATATGGGTTTAATTCAAACATATGTGATTTATGTGCTAGATTTTCTTTTTCATGTTACTTATTCAAGGGATATGGGATATAGGTTGAATGAGATGTAATATAAAAAGAAATATTAAGAGAGTGGGCACAAAGGGGTAGCGGCATGAGAGGGTTTTTTTTGCACTAGTGTGTGTCTATGTGTAAAATATTTACATGGTTATGTTGGTCCTAAAATTCTAGACATGAATATGATTTTTCCATGATTTTAGGATTTATGTGTGAATTTTTGACGTGTCAAAATTGTATGAAGTGTTCTTTGTGTTCTTGAGAAGTTCATCATTATTTTTTATTTTTACAAGAGATCATTTGTGACACCCTGAAAAATTTCAGAATATTTTTCGCACACAATAAAAATTGCACGGTCCATTTTGACGTAAGTGACATTTTCTTCCAAGTAAATATTGCCATTGTGTTAAGATTAACATATTTCCAAAATTATGAAGTTAGAATTTTGGTGTTTTGACTTCATGGAAAAATAGTAGACTTTATTACGAGCTTGTGGTATTTTTCGGATAATTTTTCGAACTTAGAAGTATTTTTAGTGAATTGTCGAAGTTGGAAAATAGGAAATTAAATTAGAATTTCCACATGGCATTTTGTGATTGGTTGGAACCTATCACTATGCCATATGTGTAAGATCCCACATCAGCCAACGGAGAGGGGGTGATGTGCTTTATATGTACATACCCACCTCCAAATAAAGACGGCCTTTTGGGAGCTCACGGCTTCAGAGTCATTAACTCCAAGTTAAGCGAGTTGTGGCTTAGAGCAATCCCAGGATGGGTGACCCACTTGGGAAGTTGCTCGTGAGTTCCCGTAAACAAACCGTGAGGGCCCTACCAAAGCGGACAATATCGTGCTACAACGGAGCGATTCTGGGATGTGACAATTTGGTATCGAGCCACTCGCTGCAGTGTGGTGCGAGTGCCGACGAGGACGTCGCCCTAAGGGAGGTGGATTGTAAGATCTCACATCAGCCAACGGAGAGGGTGATGTGCCTTATATGTACATGCCCACCTCCAAATAGCACGGCGCCTTTGGGAGCTCAGCCGAGTCATGGGAACTCCGAAGTTAAGCAAGTTGGGGCTAGAGCAATCCCATGATGGGTGACCTACTTGGGAAGTTGCTCGTGAGTTCCCATAAACAAACCGTGAGGGCCCAAAGCGGACAATATCGTGCTACGGCAAGCGATGCAGGATGTGACAATATGTCCACATCTGATTGGTTGGAAGACTTGGAGAACTAGGGTATATAGCGTTATATTGTACGCATGTTTAATCTAAGTCATTGATCTTATTCTAGATCAGATTTGGACCGTAGATCAAATCAAAGACTTTTGACTTGATCTAGGCCTTTAGTTTAGTTGTTGGGAATGCATCTGGACCATCTATCTTGAAGCTATCATGTATCTTCCTACACATGATCCAAAACTCATCTTTTAATCTGGGCATTCGAATTAAATATTCGAATCAATCTAAGCTGTCGGGGAATTCTATAAATAACCCCTCTCATTTCATTCATCTTCACACCAAAACTCTCCAAAAATCATCCTCCCTCTCTTCCTCTCCTCCTCCATAGTCAAAGTCACTATTTCGATATTTTTCAAAATTACTATTCATCCCGAGAAAGTCACTATTCATAATTACTATTCACCAAGCACTATTCATCATTTCGTGCCATCTTCACTCGTGGTACTATTCGTCATAGTAGTTTACTGAGGTAATTTCCTTCCTTTACCTCATCTTTTATTCATTTTTAATTTCATATTTCCATTCCTAATTATTTTGCTGCCCAATTCAATCCTATTCTATGTATATTGAGTTAATTTTGAGAATAAAGTTTCAATTCAATTCCTAGGGTTCGTTCTTTCTTTATTATGATGATTCGTTCGGCCGCAATGTCACCAAGTATCCTCAATTAAACCCAACTAATGAACCCCATAGTCAAATTTAATCGAGAACCCATTAAGTTTACAAAGAACAATAGAATCAAGAAGTGTCTTAGCTTGAACCCAGGCTTTAAAAACAACTCATTCATTCATAGTGCATATAAGATTAGGGATGAACCCCTCGCCCATTCTTATCTTAGAAAATCCAAAATACCTATAATGACCAATTACAAGTATCAATATCACAATTATAATAATGAATGAAACAAGGAATATGAATTGATTAAAAATAAAGTATTAACTCAATAACATAGAATCATCATGTTAGGTTACATCGGATCCCTAGCAAAGAATTTAGTTACTAATAGCCATTTTAGGAACAAACAATATACTTATGAACATAAAATACAAAGTTTGAATTAAGATCGAAAAACCCTTAGAAGAATCCACTGTAGTTGAACTCGTCCTCCGGCAAATCTTGAAGGCTATGAACGGCTAAGAAGGTGAATATGTGAGTTGGGTGATTTGGGATCTTGAACAATATGCGCTAGGGTCCTCCCCTCAAAGCTGGTCCAAAAGATGTATTTATGGGCTAACTTCTAGGTTTTGGAGAAAAATAGGAATAAAATCCATCTAGAATAGGGAGTTTGTTTTCCTAATTGAGTTAAGCTTTGACTTTTGATGCATTTCTTTGACTAGACCAAACGCCAACCATCCCAGCAAAAATAGCTAACTTATAATTGACTTAACACAAGATTTTGGTGCCTCCTAACAGCCCAAGGACGTCCAAAAGCCTGTTTACCAAGAATGGTAACTTGTGATGCAAAGCTGTCAAAACTCGCCCAAAATTCCAGCACTGACCCACTGGTACTAAAACTGATGTAACTTCCTCTAGAAAACTTGAAATCACAAACCGTAAAATGATCCAGAAACTAGAATTCCAGAGCTTTCCAAGCATATAAAGCACGTTATCTGGTTCTTCCTGAGAACGTACAGGTAAAACCTCAAAGTTTACGAATCTGCACAGGCAGTTTCTTGAGTTCCAAGTTGCTAATTCCAAATTTATGCCTTCTTTGCTCTTTTTCACCATAATTTTCTCTTTTTAGCTCCAACTCAACTTTAGGGACGATT
Source organism: Prunus padus (assembly GCA_024362665.1). Classification (NCBI taxonomy): domain Eukaryota; kingdom Viridiplantae; phylum Streptophyta; class Magnoliopsida; order Rosales; family Rosaceae; genus Prunus; species Prunus padus. The sequence goes on along the minus strand of JANFAM010000011.1, from coordinate 3,014,570 downwards.
TCCTACAAAACTCACACTAAACACATCAAAACAACCAATTTCACATAAGAAACTAATGCAAATAATAGGAATAGGGTATAGGAAATAAGCACAAATATGGAGTTATCACCCCTACTTTTTCATGTAGATCACAACCCTTCAACTTCACCTGGTGCTGTTCCTATACATGTCAACACATTTGGTCCCTGTACCTCATCATCTCTTATAGATTGTGATTTCCTTTCCTGATAGTTTGAGGATATCTCTTCTTCATTTCCTTCCTCTGCATAAATTCTGGATGATTGGTGTGTATTTAAATCTTTATGGTTTGTAAAATAACTTAAGAGGTTACTCGTACTCTTCCTTAACATGACAAGACCCGACCCGAATTCCAGCCCGGAACCCGAGACGGACCCTGCGGTTATGCCTGACATCAACCTTTGTCGGGTCCACAAACTAAACTAGTTCCCTCTTCCCGAACTTTACAAAGAAAGGGGCCACAAAAATGGGCAGAGCCTCCCCTACAACAAGGACTATCCCAAAATTTAAACATGCTCAAACAAACAACAGAAATAATTATCCCAAGCACCAACATGCTACAGATATACTACACAGGCCTCCGGCCATCAAATTTAACCCTAACAGGTAATACAGGGCCATCTAAGAGTCAGCGGAATAGAAATAACAGAATACAAAGTTTAGGGTTCAAGGACGACAATCCTACCCTTCCAACGAAGCTCGAGAAGAGAAGCGCACGGCTGAACAGTAACGAAGCGACGACTACGGTCTGGGGGGCACAAAACAGAAAGAGTGTGAGTGGACAAAAACAAGGTTTTTCATACTTAAATCAAAGTACTAACCCCACTGTTTAAAACCATTCGAACCATGCATATGGAACCATTTATGTACTTTAGTGATTTAAAAACAACCTTACCTCAAAATATGTGAAAACATTCCAGCTCAAAAACCCCTTTTCCGAACAACCCTATCTTTTACATTTCCCGATGCATAACCTCCCAAATTACCAACCCATGTAGGTATATAAAAACATAAACCGAAATAACATTTAAAATATCAAAGATCTCATTCATGCCGAGAAAACCAAACCCGACAACAATACAGAACTCAAATGAAGTTCAAATCATATATAAATATATATATATAATCAGAATTTACAATCCAACAAGTAAAACCTATCAAGTACTGAAATTTAAACAATTATTGCAACCAAAATCAGGTAAACAGTTTCCCAAACTTTCCCACACTCACAACCACGTGCTCACAAGCACAACAAGCAAGGAACGATCCTCACTAAAAGAAATATGAATACGAAGGTACTAACACACACGTATAGGTATAGTATAACCTCAACACCAAACACAAGTACCAGGGGAAAACAATCCAACAGGGGATCATTTGACTGGACACCGTGCAGATCTCATCGAGACACCGTGCCTGTGGTTGAGCCGTCCAAAGTGGGACTAAACTCACAGGCCTATATGGTAAAAACTTACCAACCATAACTCCGAAATCTGTCCTACGCGCGCAGACTACCCAATCAAGGGTCTACTGACTACACCCGTTAAGGTATGCACCGGATCGAACCATACCAAAACCAGGTAATCATATCATATCAATCGCCACGCGATCATCGATGTCGTAACAGGGGGAGGTATAATACAAGGTGCTAACAACACTCACATCAATCGCTACGCGATAATTAATATATATATAATCATTCACAATGTACCCAACCCCAAACATCAGACACCAGGACATATACAAGTCCATCAGTCAAATACCCAATAATAACACTCAAAGTCAGGACATCACCGTCCAAAACATATATTTCTATATTCAAAATAACCACAAGGGTCAAACGACCGCATAACAGACCTAACTCAATTCAAATGTCACATTCACCGAAAATCCGTATTAAAAACCATGTTCAAATCTTAATCAATGCTCAAGTCAAGCATATCAAATCATACTAAAAACTCATGTCCCTAAAACGTCAAATATGAGATATATACATATATATATATATAAACGTATATATATATATATGAATATAACAACCCGTTAAACATAAATATCTGGACGACCCCAAACGTCCGTATTTCATACCCCAAAATATATATATAAATAGTATAAAGACCCCAAGGTCAAAATAACCCAATTAAGATCCATAATAATTTCACTATACCCAAAATGTACGCAAAAACCACCAGACGTCACTACATCCCATTCAATACTTAAAAGTATTTGAAATCATAAAATATAACCACCAGGGCCCCACATACAAACCCGGAAACCCAAATCAAGCATTAAACTCAAATGCTAGTCCTTTTAGTATTTTTCAACCAAAGTCAACAAGACTTAAAAACATTCATCACATTCAAGATTTAAAACCATTATTAAATCTCATTTCATGCACCGTTGGTCCTATGCTGCACAACCCTAAAAGGGTCCCACCCGCTACGTATGCGGTGCTAGAGTACCTAAACAAGTATACTAGAATCTGATCAACGAACGTACCGAAAACGAAACTTTAAAACGAAACCCTAACGTTTCCCCACTCAAAAGTGTGCGTGTACATACGTACGAAGAATTCCAAGGTCAAACTACCTATTTTAACTAGTGGGACCACCCCGGAAGACTCACGATCAACCGGCAGTCAAACACCCCGTTTCGGTCAACCCGGGCCCGCGGAGCCCACGACCTTCAAAAGGATCCGGACATTCCTAGACGTCGGCAAGTGGCCGGAAATTCACTTGGAAAACCGGCCAAAACTTTGATTCAAAGATCCGAAAACATACGCTACAAATTGATGGAAACCTACCATGCAGACAGCTAGGGCTCGAAGAGTATATAGATTTACATACTTTATGCGTCGAATTCCGTCGTCGGAGGAGGGAGAATGAACGCTCGTAAGTTTTACGTAAAATCGGCAACATTTCTGCGTTTTCCAGCCAGCACAGGCGGTGGCTCCGGCTGCGAAGGGTCGGGATTGGAAGAGGGCTGCGTGCTGGTTCATTTGGTACCAGCGCCGCCACCTGGGGTGGCCAGACGTGACCGTGGTGTCTCAAAAAGCCACCGGATGAATATTAACAGCAAATGTAGCGGCACTGTAGCCGCTACAGTAAAATTTGAAAAATCCCATTTTTATTTTATTTTTAAACCGTTACGTGTTAGTTACAACTCGGAATTGGGCTTTCCGCATATCCACGAACTCGTCTCGACGAGCCGGACGCAATGGCGCAACTCGTTTCGCCCAAATCTCTCCCGATCTTAAAATGACCTTTTTGCCCTTATTAATTATTTAATATTTAAATATTCTTTAAATCTCCAAAAATCATTAATAATTCAAATGTCATTATTTTAATTCACTTTCTTAATTTAACTCATTAAATTCAATTAATTTTGGGTCGGGATGTTACATAACATTTGGGATTGGTATTTCATTAATAAAGTTTGTATAATGTTTTATTCAGTTTTCCGCTATTATTTACAACTCTGATCCAACCCGTTTTACTTAATTAAAAAGACTTATCGTATTTTGGGAGTCTTGGGGGTATAACCCTCTGATCTAGGCGTTATATTTTATGGATCCTCAAGGTATGTGCCGCTGTCATGTGTCTCGATTTTGGGGCATGACATCATTTGTATTTGATTCTATATGTATTACTTGATTTGGATCATAGGTTTTAGTCAAAAATATGGTATGACAAATCCTACCAAACTTTGTACTATATGTTCCCTTGTAAAAAAACATCAAATGTTTTGTTGTGGATACAATTTCTATATATCATGTTCTGTTAGGAAGAGACTACCTCCATCAGAGCAAGTCCATAGCTTCAACAATGCACCAACTTATGTTACAGTGGAATGCAGACAAAGATGACTGAAGGGAAAATTATATAGGTTGCGTATTTCTCAAACCCATTATGTATAAGAAAATGAGTTATCTAGTGTAGACATATCTCATATTAAATTAGCGGAAGCAAATACCAAAAACTAGAAACTCATGCAAGTACTATTAGTCCCAATCTTTATAGGTTTATCCAAAATTGCACCTTTGACTCTTTAATCTAATTACAAAGAGAGGGATAAAGAATGGTTATCCTCAGAGCGAATCTTGAAACCTATTAAGGTGTTCAAGTAATGGATTTGGTGTCTTGCTTGATGATGCTCCGCTAATATGCACCTCCCCAAAGCTCTTCACCAAGGATGATTTAGATGAGAGAAGAAGAAACTTAGAGACAAGAGAGTGCTAGCTCTTCGTCTAACAAGTGGCCGGCCAAGGGGGTGTTGAGAGAGAGGTTTGATATTCCCTCTCTTCCAAATTACCAACTTGAAAATCCTAAATAAGATTGTGTTATGGTTTAGAATTTTAAACCCATACATGTGACACATGTGGACTTGTGTGCCGCACCTCCCCTTTAGTGTCCTATTTTTGGGCTATCTAGGTCCTTCACATTTATCCTATAATGTGTTACATATGTCTAAAGTCGTATGGTCTATTTGTTTAATTCTTTAAGTCACGTGGGACTCAGCAAAGTTCTATCAAAGTTCTATCAAAGTTCTTTAACTTTAATTGAATAAGTAAACTATTCTAATTTGTTTAATTTGTTTAAGGACTTAATAAATGAAGTCACTAACTTGTCTAACAAGTGTTCATTCCAGTCAACTTTTGTTGACCGTGTCAAGTGTCGGGTCAATGGTTGACCTTTGACTTTTGACCTTGACTTTGACCTTGACTCTGACTTTGACCAAGCCTACCCAAAATGTTTTTAGACCATAGCTTTCTCAATTTAACTCAGAATTGAGCTCACTGCATGTCTACAAACTCATGAGAGCGAGCTCTACGTAATGGTGCAACTCAAATTCCCAAAACAAATTCCGAGCCATAAGTGACCAAAGTTTTCTTAACTCCAAGGGTAATATGTAACTTTTCAAAATTAAATTAATTATTCAGGCCGGGTGTTACACAAACGTTGGCCTTTTAGGGGTTGGACAATGGATTTCATTGGAAAAATACGTCCAAAATCCAGTGAGAAGCACATCTACATTGTGGTGGCCACTAACTATTTTTCCAAGTGAGTAGAAGCTAAAGCCTTGAAAGAGATCACATCCTATGAGGTTGTCAAATTTATCAAAGATCAAATAATTCATAGGTTTCGTATACCTGAGACAATCACAACTGATAAAGGTACTTATTTTATGTCCAGAGAAACCATTGAGTTGAATGAGATGTACAAAATCAAGTTTGTACAATCGAATCCATATTTTCCCCAAGCTAATGAATAGGCAGAAGCCACCAACAAGGTGATCATCAATATCATCAAGAAAATGACAGACAAGAATCCAAGGAATTGGCATGAGAAACTATCTATAGCTCTATGGGCATACAGAACATCAAAGAGAACTGCTACAGGTATAACTCCTTTTGCCTTGACCTATGGGCAAGATGTTGTGTTGCCTGTTGAAATCAATGTGAGTTCTCTAAGGGTTGCACAATAACATGATTTGAATTATGATGAGTATGTTAAAGCAATGGCACAAGAAGTGGAAAATTTGGATCATGTCTGAACTGATGCATTGAATCACCTATTGGATGGAAATAAAGCAATGGCTAGAGCTTATAATAAAAGTGTCTGAGATAAATACTTTGAAGAATGAGAGATTATATGGAGAGTTATGCTGCCCTTAGGATCTCATGTTCCAGGTTTTAGTAATGGAGTCCAACTTTGGAAGGACCATTCATGGAAGTTCTTGGTGACAGGACCTGACTCGAATTCCCCCTCGGAATCCGTGTCGAACTGTGACGTCCCGGACCCACTTTTATAAATTAAATAATTGAGTTAACTAAATTGGGTAATTAAAAAGAATAAAAAAGGAATTAAAATAATAAAAATTGAATTAAATTGGAATTTAATAATTAAAGGGCATTTTGATCAACTTTATTTTCGGTTGAGAATTTGGCGAAACGAGTTTAACCATTGCGTCCAGCACGTCGAAACGAGTTCGTGGACGTGCGGCACGATCGATTCGGATTTATAACGATTGAAAAAGATATTTTGGTCATTTCAATTTTTGTTAAAAACCCAACAACCAATAGAAATTCAAAAATCTCTCTCTCTCTCTCTCTCTCTCTCTCTCTCTCTCTCTCTCTCTCTCTCTCTCTCTCTCTGCTGATGTGGCGGCCACCGTTTTTGGCGGCAACTCCTTCATCCGACCACCAAAAATGGTGGGGCCGGTACCAAAATGACCGGGCCGTGACCCTCTACCTGACCCAGCCCTCCTTCGCCGCTGTCTGCCGTCACCGCAGCCACTAGAAGCCGAAAACTGGCCAATTAGCCCTCGAATTTTTAGTCGCTCGTTTGGCGATTCCGGCAACGGAATCCATCAAACCAGGTGAGCATTTTTCTTCTCTCGATCCCCTCTAGCTATTTTGATAGGTCATGTGGATCGATTCTGCGTTTTTGAAACTCAATCTAAACCTAGATTTTTGGCCAGATTTCGGGTTGAGATCCCGGCCTGTTCTTGGCCGGTTCAGGGCGGATTCAAACTCCCCTCGAGGAGCTGAGTCAATAGGTAGGTAGTTTGTGGCTTGATTCAAAGATTTCCGGGTGGCCGGAAATTGATCAAGCCACCCACGCGTTGCCAGCGCGTGTGGCGGCGCGTGGGTATTGTAGCAGTTGTGTTTTCTGTCCTAATGCGATCCTTAAGTCACCACGAGCACATAGGTGTGTTTGGATTTCAATTTGGAGTTCGTATGATAGTTGAACGGATTTACGCCTATTGTGAGTTATCCGGGTTCGATGTGTTCGGACTGTCGGATCAGTCCCAATTCTTAGTATGTTGTTTCCCGTATTTCTAGAATCATATAGAAATTTACGGATCGTGGATCGGAGCCCTGGATGCTCCGGATCAATGACTTAAAGTTTAATTTAACGAAAACCGTCCGATCGTGAAATCGTGAGCGATCCGACCGTTCGATCGAGACCAAACTTTCAAGACATGTTCTATAAGCTATAGTGAACTTGTAGGAACTTTCGGATCTAAGTTTGGAGGTCTTGGGCTCCGCGGGCCCGGGTTGACCGAAAAGGGATGTTTGACCGCCGGTTGACCGTGAGTCTCCTGGGGCGGTCCCACTTGTTAAAAGACATAGTTTGACCCTAGAAACTCTTCGTACAACGTATACGCACACTTTGAGTCGGGAAAAGTTAAGGTTTCGTTTTAAAGTATCTCGTTCGAGTTACTATCGTTAATCCGGTTCTCGTATTCTGAAATAGGTACTTAGGATCTTCATACGCAACAGGCGGGACTCTCTCAGGGTTAGGTAGCATGAGACTATCTGTGAGTGGACTTTTGTTTTAAATGTGCATTATCTTGAAAAATGGATCATCGTGCATATAAATGGATTTTCTCGATTATTGGGATTTAAATATTATTTTAAATCATGAATTTGCTTTTGATGGAATTATTTGAATATAATTTATATTTGGAGCTTATGCATGTTTTGGGGTCCTGGGCTATATGCGGGACATGATGGTTATATTTTAATATTAATTATACTATTGTATATGGAATTGTGGGACGTGGTAGACGTCTGGAAGCACTTGCGTACGGATTTGGGTACGATGGGAATTCTATTATTTTCTTGAAATTATATTTGATAAGTGGAGGTTTATGGCTTTGTCGGTTTTGGATTATTATATAATTTGGTTATTTGAATTTGGAGTTTCTTATATTATATTATTAATGGATTTATCGGGTAATCTTTAATATTTGAAATGTACGAACGTCGTGGGTTATATCCTATATCTTTAGGAAGTCATATTCTATACCTTTGGAAATCATATGTATATCATTGAGGAATGTGTATCTATATTGGGAATTGAATATTTGAGCTATACTTTCAAGAGTCGTATTTATACTTTGATTATAATTTGGACTACGTGTCCAGGGGTTGAAACCATGAGTTGATGGATTTGTTATGTATACTTTGCATATATATATATATATATATATATATATATATATATATGATTTGAGTCACGGACATTTTGGACGTCTAGATACCTATACGTTTGGGATAGTGAACCTTGAGAGTAAGTCTTGTTGTAAGACTGGAATATGAGGTGGCAGTGTTGCACCAATAGTCGTACCATCCCTGGTTTGATTGGTTACTAAGGCCACACAGGCTAATGAAGGATTCCAACGTGTGGGCTCGTTTGTCGATGAAGGATGCCGACAAGTGAGTCTTGTTTGTCGATGAAGGATGCCGACTTGGAAAGTTTGTTTTATCGATGAAGGATGCCGACATGGAAAGTAGTCTGCGCACGTAGGACAATGGTTTGGTTTGTACGCATGTGACATTGGATCTTACGGCGTGCGTACGGTAGAGCGGTAGTCCCCCGGTTGGACAACTCATCCCTAGACGCAAGGTGGAAAGTGGGCCCTGCAGGCTAGTCAAACGATCCCCGTGATGGATTGTTTCCCTGGTACTTATGATGGTGTGAGAATATCTTGGGAATATATTTATATTCGGGAACTTGTCGTATTTTATGTTTATTCAATTTTGGGGTTTATCTTGGTTTATAACTTGTATATATATATACAGTCATTCTCTTATCCGGATGCATTAACGTGCGGAACGTACGGATGCATGTGTAAATAGGCAGGAAAGCAAGGTGGGGGTAGTACAGAATACACTGCATCCGCACGATAATAACGTCTGGATATCCGCATAAGAGAATTTCTGTATATATATATATATATATATGTATATATATACATACATTTATGAATACTTTACGATGGCGGGAGTTCACTCACTACAATGCTCTAGAACAAAACAGAAATTGGATAAGCACCCACAATCAAACATGCCTTATATTCGAGGAGAAGTATAATGCCAAATCATATGCAAAAGCATCCACAAATTGCTCAATTAGAAGGAGAAAAATTGATTACTACCTTTTTACCTCTCACATCTGAACTAGGAGCAACTGTGGGTTGTGGGGATTTGAAATAGAAAAACCCCAATCTAATATGACAAAAAAAGCCTAATTTGCATCTAGGGATTTGAAAATAGAAAAACCCAAATCTCATACTGGAATAGCAAAGAGAACACCAGAGATAGGCAGAGGGAAAGGGAGAAGGAAGGAGCAGTTAAATCTCTAACTGAAACCTCAGAAGCTTGAATTCAACATTAGCCAAATTTGACATCTGAAATTGGAAAGCTAAAAACTATATTGGCAAACTTCCTCACATAAATCCCAAAAAACAAAGACAAAAACTTACATTTCACTGAGATTGGAATCACCGAAGGGATTCAAATACAATAGTCTGAAACGGTCATCGACTTGATTTCTTGGCTACTCGAGTTGCCTATTCAATCAAAAGGAGCGCACCATACAATCAATAACAATTATAAATTAAAAATAAATAAAAACCCTAACAGAAGAAATTACAACCTTCTTCTGCTCCTTACTCAGCGATTTGATCCTCAGTAACATTCTTCAACGACCTCTTCTTCTTGCGGTCAAGCTCTTCAATCGCTCTCATATCTGTCAGAACCCAAATCTGACAAAGAAAAATCCCTAATCTACATCTACAGATTTGAAATAACAGAACCCCAAATATTTTACTGAAATAGCAAAGAGACAACCAGATAGAGGGTGAGGGAGAAGGAGAGGCAGATGGAGAGGGAAATGAGATGGAGAGAGAGGGGTGAGACAGAGAGACAGAGTCGATATGGATGATATTCCTGACCTTTGTTGATTGAAGTAGAAGGAGGGAGGAAAGAGAAAGAGACAGGAGAGGGAGGAGAGGGAGCATGGAGAGAGGGAGACGTGAGAGACAGAGTTTCCCTGTCTCTGGCCGGTGGCGAAGGCAAGGCAAAGAGGGAGAGAGTGAGAATGGTGGGATGAACAAGAGAGATGAGAGATAAGAGAGAATGAGAAGTTGAGAACTATCGGGCCTGGAGAAAAAATATTGAGTCATTGTTCACTCCGCCTTTTTTTTTTAATGTCCAATGACAACGGTTGCAACCAAAACCGTTATGGAAACGTTGTGACATAAAATTAGAAAACCGGATACTCTAAAACACAATGTTTATAAACCCCTTTTGATAACGATTACGTAATAACTGTTGTGAAAGAAACAATTACAACGGTTTTGGAGCCAACCGTTGTAAAATCAGCGTTGTCTTTTTGAATATTTGTAGTAGTGACTTATGTTTATATTTATACCTATCTACGTGGTTCGGTTTGGGGAGGTTATGCCTCGGAAATTGGAAAGGTTTGAATTGGTTTCTCTTGACTACTTTGAAATATTGTGGTTTTTAAATCAATGAAGTATATAAAGGATTTGAATTGCATGGTTTTCATGGTTTGCATGGTTTTGAAACGGTGGGGTTAGTACGTTGATTTAAGTATGAAAACTTTGTTTTTGTCCACTCACACTCTTTCTGTTTTGCGCCCCCCCAGGCAGTAGTGCAGTGAATTGATCAATCAAGCCGAGCTTCCTCTCCTCGAGCTTCGACCCAAGTGTAGGACATTTATGTCCCTTGTTGTAAACTCTGTATTTCAGTTGTTTGAATTGAAATACTCTTAGATTGCTCTGTTATCGCCCATTGGGGTTGATTTGAAGGTCGGAGGCCTAGGTTGTATTTGTAAGCATACTGGTTGTTGGGATAATATTATTATGTTGTTTTCTGATAGGTTGGAACTCTTGGGTAAGTCCATTTTTCAGGGGAGACTCTGCCCAATTTTTCGGCAGAAGTCTCGCCCCTTTTTCCTTGTTTCGAGAAGAGGAAGTATTTGTTTAGTATGTGGGCCCGGCATTAGGATTGTCGGTTAAACCACAGGATTCGGCACGGGTTCCGGGATGGAATTCGGGTTGGGTCCTGTCATGAACCCTGTTACCCATACAACATCCAACTTATGTTGGGCCCACTTATTACTTTAAACCTCTACCTCATAATGTAAGGAAAAAGGGCCAAGACTTCTACCGAAATTTTGGCAGAGTCTCCTTGAAAAATGAACATTTACCAAGTTTTTCCACCTGTAAAACATCACAATATAACTATCCCAACTGACAGCAAACACAACGATAGGCACACAATTTACAAAATAGGCATCCGGCCTTAAATTCAACCCTACCCAAGCAATATAAGAGCAATCTAAAGAATATTACTTAGTTTACATAACCAAATATTTCAAAGGAAAATAAACGAGTATCCTACAATGATGTCGAAAGCACGGGGAAGGTGACTTAGCTTGAGTTTAGTAGTCTCCTCGAGCTACGACCTGGGGGGCACAAAACAGAAATGTGAGTGGACAAAAATAAAGTTTTGAACATAATTGTATTTGAACATACTAACCCCACCGTTTTGTGAAAACGATGCAAAATCATGTAAGGGAAATCTTTTAGCATACTATACTTTGATTTGAAATCCTTTGTAATCTCATACGCCCAATATATACAATATGTTGTCTTTCATGATTTAGATAATCTAATGAGTCTCATCTATAGAGAAAAATTAATTTCTAGGAGTATGATAGTCTTCCTTCAAAACGACTTCGAATGCAAAGAATATTTTCTAATCACATAGGATGCAGATGGATCAAGAATATGACTTTCTTGAAAGGAATTCAAAGGCATTGAGGAAATGGATGGTTGGGTATTTTTCAGAAAACCCATGTAAATCAAAGTTGTTCAAAATTCCTTTTTAGACATCTTTTGAAATTCTTGTTCAAAATTATTTTGAAAACATAGTTTGTTCTGATACCATTTTTCTTTCACGCCCCAAAATCAAGACACGTGACAGCGGCACATACCTTGAGGATCCCAAAAATATAACACCTAGATCCGAGGGTTATACTCCTGAGATTCCACAAATACAATAAGTCTTTTTAATTAAATAAAATGGGTTGGATTAGAGTTGTGAAAAACAACTGAAAATTTAATAAAACATTATACAAACTTTATTATCGAAATACCAACCCAGAGGTCAAGGAAGAGTACTTGTAACCTCATAAGTTATTTTATAAATTATAAAGATTAAATACACGCCAACCATCCAGAATTTATACAGAGAAAGGAAATGAACAAGAAGCATCCTCAAACTCTTAGGAAAGGAAATCACGACCTATCAGAGATGATGAGGTACAAGGACCAAATGTGTTGACAGGTACAGGAGCAGCACCAAGTAAAGCTCAAGGGTTGTGATGTACATGAAAAAGTAGGGGAGAGTATCATATACGTTCATTTTCCCATAGGAGGCTCCCGGCCAGGTTTGAAAATAGATAGCAAAATAACAATATTTACTATGTCATACATACACAAAATACAAGTCCGAGAGTGGGTCCCTTTACCTGGTATCCAAAACTTAAATCTGACTTTTCCCTCAGCACATTCGAACTCAAACTGGTCACTGCTGAGCACCTAAAATATAATCCAACATTTAAAAAAAATATTACAACAAATCCTTGATTGCACTTTAGTCCTTTTTCTTGTCTTTAATTGCACTGTGGTCCTTAAACTAATCCAAATTTTCACTTAACCTTATAAGTCCTTAAAGTTCCAAGTAATTTCAAAATAGTCCTTCTACTTTCTGAAAAGTCCAAAATTGTCCCAATAGTCCTTGAAGTTCCATCTCTGGTCCGAAAAGGGTAAAATCACGGTACGGTAAAATTAAAGTCTAAATAGTACTTTGTTGTTCGTACACATGGACCAGAGGAATAAGTATAATTTAGTTCAAGAATTTTAAGGAAGAAAAATAACAATTATAAAATAATACAAATTGAGTATTTGACAAATTTAAATTGGGCAGCATTACAGCTATGAATGGAAATACGGAATTAAAAATGAATGAAAGACGAGGTAAGGAAGAGAAACTACCTCAGTTAGATACTATGATGAATAGTTCCATGAGTGAATAGTACCCCTGAGTGAAGATGGCACGAAACAATGAATTGTAATTTTGGATGAAGAGTAACTATGAATAGTGACTTCTCGGGATGAATAGTACCTATGAATAGTAATTCTGAAACATATCGGAATAGTGACTTTGATGGTGGAGGAGGAGGGGAAGAGAGGGAAGATGATTTTTGGAGAAGTTTGGTGTGAAGAAAATGGGGGGAGGAAATGGGTATTTATAGAATTCCCCGACGGCTTGGATCAATTCGAATATTTAATTCAAAGGTCCAGATTAAAAGATGAGTTTTGGATCATGTGTAGGAAGGTACATGATAGCTTCAAGAGGGATAGTCCAGATGCATTCCTAACCACCAAACTAAAGGCCTAGATTAAGTCAAAAGTCTTTGATTTGATCTACGGTCCACATTTGATCTAGAAACAAATCAATGGCTTAAATTTAACGTGCGTACGGTATAGCGCTATATATCCTAATTTTTCAAGTCTTCCAACCAATCAGGTGCTGCCACGTGGCGGATGAGATGTTCCATCCAATCATATGCTGGAATGTGAAAATTTGAATTTAATTTCCTATTTTCCAACTTCGAAAATTCACTAAAAATACGTTCGAGTTCAACTATTTTTTCAAAATACATAGCTTGCTATGAAGCCACTTCTCATGCAGTATCGCTAAGGAATTTTATCAAAGACATTAAGGTGGTGGATTCGATTTCTAAACTAGTGCAAATATACAATGACAACACTGTGGCTCTTTTTCTGGATTGAGGGATTTGCATTTAAAGATGTTAATTTGGTTGATAGTTTTATTTATTATTGAATAATTTCTACCATTTTGACTATTTAGCTGTTTAAACTTATTATGCAATTTTGTTTATGCATGTGAGTTTACGTTCTCTTTTGAGATACCATTGTTTTAATAACATTGCGGATTAACTCTTGCTAAGTCGTAAAGAGGTACATATACTAAAAAGCATAAAGATTCACATTACGGATCAGTACATGTTAAGGTTCGCGATTGTAGGTGTTTCATTTGTTTTGAGATTGCATTATGTGATTATAGATGGCCTAGTTTTATTAAAGGAGAGCAGTGCTTGTCTATAGTTCGTTTTGTCTTATCGCTTTTCACTGTAGCTTGAAGGGAAGGACTTAACTATTTTAAACTCATGGCTAATAAAGATTATCAAACCTTTTGGAATACAAAAGCTTAGTGCTCTAGTGCTTGATCTAGTGGGAGAATGTTATATTTCCTAGTAAGATCGGTGCATTAGATACTAAGTTATATTAGGCTTCGATAAGAGTTTAAATTAGGTTATACCTTGAGGCCCAAAACCTTGTGGAATAAGGAAAAGTTTTGAAGCCAATTAAAGGGGTCCTATTTATTTCCTTTGCATGAACCGTTGCTTGATGGGCTTAGAGCGTTAGTCAAGTCGGGCCTTGGTGATGAGTAGAGACGACTTGACCTAGCCTATATAAGCTTAAGACCCTGCTCTCTCCAGACATGTTCTCTAACCCTAATCTCATCATAAAGAGAGACTGAAACAATTTCTGAGAGAGATCAGAAGTCTTAAGTGGTTCCTGTTTTGCTGGAATTGTTGCTGCTGAAAGTTGGATGAGTTCAGAGGTCGTGTACTCAAGAAATATGAAGCCAGGTATGTCTTTTATGTATTTCAGTTTGTGTGAAATATCATGAAAAAGTTTATAGAAAATCTAACACACAAATCCAAACCCATATATGTTTCTACATTTTGAGGCTTCTTCAGGGTTGGATTGTGCCATAAGTATGGTTTATTTCACAAAACCCATTGCCAACTACCCGTTAATCATGTCAAACTTTGGCCCAGCAAAAGGGTCAAAAAGGCAACGGTCTTCTTACAGATGACACATGCTGCGTGGGGGAGGAACTAAGATAAACTATTTTTGTGACATCCCTGACCTAAAATTAAAAGAAAATTAATTAATTAATTTGGATAATTAAAATGAATTAAAATGAAATTAAAATGAATTAAATAAGAATGTAATAAAATAAAGGGGCATTTTGGTCAACGATATTTTCGAGACAGAATTTGGCGAAACAGGTTGCGCCATTGCGTCCGGAACGTCGAAATGAGTTCGTTGACGGCGGCACGTCTCGATACGAGCATCGAACGAAATGAGGACATTTTGTCATTTCGAAATTTGTTAAAACCCTAGAATCTAACTTGGACCAATCAGAAACCGAGATACCTTCTCTCTCCTCCTTTCTCTCTCCTCCCGCGCTCTCTCTCTCTCCGAAAACGAACCAGAGGCTGCGCCGACTTTGCGGCCGATTTCGGTCCCGTTCGCTTGCTCTCTCTCCCAGCTACCTAGCCCACCCCTTATCCTAGCCTGAAACCTCCATTATCGCCGACTGTGTCGACGTGAAATTTCGGCAAAAACTCCATCGTTGGCGGCAACTCCGGTCATCTCCTCCGACGCCACCACATGGAAAAGTAAGCTCTCTCTCCCCTCTTCCTTTCCCCCACCGTGTGTGACAAAAGTGGGTGGCGTAGCCACCGTTTCAGATCACCCAGATCCGGCCAAAACCCTCACCGGTTTGGCCGTGATTTAGGCCGGAATCTGGCCGGTTCTTGGGTAGGTTCGAGCGGTTTTGGACTCCTCTCCACTGTAGATTCAAACGGTATATAGGTTGTGCCTCAATTTGATAGTTTTGCGATGACCGGAATTTGATCTAGACACCCACCTCACGGCAGCGCCTGTGGCGGCGCGTGGGCTAGGGTGTGGTGGTGTCTCTTCGTTTCGTTGCAACCCCGTGTCGTCGTGAGCGCGTACGTGTGCTCGGATTCTAATTCGGACGTCGTTTGGACCTCAAACCAACGTACGCCTATTATGCGTTGTGTGGGTTCGATGTGTTCGGACCGTTGGATCGAATCCAAATTCACGTATGTTATTTCTCGTATTTCTAGGAGTCTATAGGATTTGATGGATTGTGATTCAGAGTCCCGATACTCCAGATCAATGACTTGAAGTTAGAATTAAACCGTAATCGTGCGATCGTGAGCAATCTGACCGTACGATCGAGACCAAACTTTCAAGACGTGTTCTCTAAGCCATAGTGAACCTATAAGAACTTTTGGCTCTAAGTTTGGAGGTCATGGGACCCACGGGCCAGATTTGACCTATTCGGGTAAGTTTGACCAAGTTTGACTGGGGTTGACCGAGCGTCTCCCGAGGTCGCCTTGCCACGTAGTTGACTTTGTTGGACTTCTAGGAATGTCCGGATCCTTTTGGAGGTCGTGGGCTCCGCGGGCCCGGGTTGACCGAAAAGGGGTGTTTGACCGCCGGTTGACCGTGAGTCTTCCGGGGTGGTCCCACTGGTTAAAAGAGGTAGTTTGACCTTAGAATTCTTCGTACGACGTAATTGTACACTTGAGTCGGGATTAGTTAGGGTTGACTTTTAAGGTTATCGCTTCGGTTCGGGTTATTAATTAATCCTCGTATTCTTGAATTAGATTCTCAGGCTCCTCGTGATTCTCGAGTGGGACCCTTTCAGGGTTCGGCAACGTGGGACCAAAGGTGAGTGGACTTTGTTTTGAAACGAGCATGAATTTAATGAATTGAATGCGATGCATATAAATTGGGATTTAAACATTGTTTTAAATCATGAATTTGGCTTTAATGATATTATTGAATTATAATTGGTATTTGAGTCTTGCACTTGATTTGGGTTGCCCGTTTGTTTGTGGGGCCCTGTTGGCTATATTTTATTAGTATAAATATATTTAAGTATTGATTTTGGGACGAGTCAATCGTCCGGTAGTTTTTACGTGCGGATTTGGGTACGGTGGGAATTTAATGGATTTTCCTTGGGTTTTATATTTAATAAATGAGTTTATGGTTTTGTTGGATTTCGGACTTTAATATTTTATCATTACGAATGTCGTGGGTTATACTTTTTATCTTTTTGAGAAACTTATACCTATACTTTGAAATGAGTATTTGTGAGGTAATATTTGGACGTTAGTATAGTCCGGTTGATTACGTATTTGGTTTTGATGTTTAAACCTTATGAATTATAATCACTTATATTTTGATTATATATATATATATATATACATATAGATCAACTTGGAAGGAATATGTCGGATTAATGGGAATTGATCATATGTATATTTAAATATGTATATACCTACCTTGAATATATATATATATATATATATATATATATATATATATATCTACTTTGATATGGAGTTTTGGGACATATATGTATATGGGATTGGATTATCGGTTATATTTTACTGAATTATTATTTATGTTGTTTTAAAGTATGAATTTAAGGGATGTCATGATACGTGGGAATTTCGAATGCTTCGGCTTGAGTTTTGGTATTTTAATGGATCGTTATGTTATATATATATATATATATATATATATATATATACTTAGTTATATATATATATATGTATATTTTGAATAATACGTTCGGGTTTGGACTTTATATTTTTAAAGGATAGTACCTATACTATGTTTTGGAGTATATGTTTTACTTGAGGTTTGAGTTGACGTTTTCTTGACTTGGGTTTTGAATACGGTTTGAATATGGCTTTTCAATGATTATGACATTTTAATTGTTTATGGATTGATATGCCGTCATTTGACGCTTGGTATTATTTTAACTATAGAATTGTATGTTTGGGACGGTGATGTCCTTATATTGGGTATATATGATGTTATTGGATTGTGGGACGTATATATGTCCTGGTGTGTGTTATGTTGGGGTTCGGGTACATGTGATTAAATTATATATATTGTTTATCGTGTAGCGATTAATTTAAGTGCAGTTGGCACCTTGTTATGTACCTCCCCTTGTATGTGACACGGTCATTTGATATGGTTCGTATGGATACGGTTTGATCCGGTACATACCTTAACAGGGTGTAGCTGTAGACCCTTGATTGGGTAGTGAGTCTGCGCGCAGGGCTTGTTACGGACGTGCGGGTATTGATTGTCTCTACCCTGCATGCCGGCGAGCTTAGTCCCATTAGGACGGCTTAACCCTGGGCACGAGGCCATTATGATGTTAACTGAGTGTCCAGTTAAATCCTAGGCACAGGTCACATCATGAATGCTGTCCCGGTGTCCAGTCAAATGATCCCATGTTGGATTGTTTCCCCGGTACACGTGTTTCGGTGTTGAGGTCTATGTTACTATATGTACGTCTTATTATCTTCCTATTCGTATTTCTTTTAGTGAGGATTTTTCCTTACTTGTCGTGCTTGCGAGCACGTGGTTGTCCAAGTGTGGGAAAGAAAGGGAAACAGTACTATTATATAATTATGGTGTAATTATATTGCAACTATTGGGATTTGAATGACTACGTATATAAATGATTTCATATGCATAGTTTGCATTGTTTTTGAAACGGTGGGGTTAGTACTTTGATTTAAACTACGAAACCTTGTCTTTGTCCATTCACACTCTTTCTGTTTTGCGCCCCCCCAGGCTGTAGTCGTAGCGTCTGATCGGTCCGGCTGGGTGACTCTTTTCTCGAGCTTTTCGACCTGATGTAGGACACTTGTCCTTGTCTGCAAACGGTTATTCTGTCACTTTACTTTTGAGTACTCTAGATATGCTCTATATTGCCCTTTAGGGTTGAATTTGATGGCCTTAGGCCTGGGTTGTATTATTTTAGCATGTTGATTGTTGGTGTATACATATTCTGTTGTATATATTCAGGTTGAACTTTTGGGATTGTTGTTATTCTAGGGGAGACTCTGCCCATTTTTCGGCAGAAGTCTTGACCCCTTTATTTATTTGTTTCGGGAATAGGGATTCTGTTAGTATGTGGGCCCGGCATCGCAATGATGTCGGTTGTCAACAAGATTCGGCACGAGTTCCGAGGTGGAATTCGGGTCTGGTCCTGTCAATTTTTTATCATCACTAAAAGCAAAAGTAAGGTAACCAGACCCGATTCAAGGCTTAAACAAAGGTTCAGATAGGGTCTTTCTGTCATGCTCACCCATTTGTCTCCAGTTTTCCCTCTCCACTTGAGATTGATTAGCAAGAAGATAGAAAATGCAATGATGATGTGGGAATCCATGATTCCATTATCTGTTCATCACCAACACATTCAAGCCCTCAGCCTATAAATAGAGAACTCTACAGCAGCAATCGGGGACTCTTTCTCCAAACTAGACTTAACGTCTATAAACACTTGAACAACCTTCAAGCTTTCAAAACAGCCAACCTACTACCCAGATTATCCAGTCAATAACTCCTGCGATCATCTTCTTCACTGCTCTGCCAAATACTTGGTATGATTTATTAGCATCACTGCTAATATTTTCCTAGATATTGTATTAAAAATGTCCAAACTAAATGGAAACATCTGCAGTTTTCACTTTTAATACGATTGTATTATATTTCAAGACTTGTAATATTTTGCATCTTCTGTTATTTTCTATTATAAGTAAAAACCGGATTGAGAAGTTTTCATTTCCAAGTATTTACTTGTCTCTAGTTCTTGAAGCAATTTATTTTGGTTTTTATTTTGATTTCTACCAAGGGTCTACAGAGTTTATCTCACAGGGCATGCCCGATCGAGGGTTTCTTCTTGCCCAATAAACAATATTTGGCCTATACAGGGATTTGTTCTTGCCCAGTGAAAAGATTTCCTTATTGCCCAATAAACATTGCTTGGCCCAAACAGGGCCTTGTCTTGCCCGATCAAGATAAATACTGCCCGATTTAGGGTAATTAAGGCTTGGTTAAGATTGACAAGTCTATTTTTAACATAGATAAGCTAACTCTAAGGTTTTCTGTGTTTAATTAAGGTTGGTAAGCCCGTTCAAGGGATTTTCTGACCAAAATATTGTTTTTCTATTTTTGACTAGCTGTATCGTATACCTATCATACCATCAACACGCAAGTGAAAGAATATTGAAGTCTTCTTAATTGAGGCATAGAAAATAACTAATCTAAGCCAGTACACCCCTTGGCGCACAATGGCTTGATTAGTAGTCAAGATCAGCGCAATATTATCATAAAATCAAGCAAACATTTGTTGACTCGCAAGTGCACGAGGCGTTGGATAGTATAGCTTGTGTAAGTACGAGGTCGATCCCACGAGGATTGATGATAGATTGATTCAATTTGATTCCCTGCACAAAATAGAAAACCAAAAGAGAATAAATAAAACAAGAAAGAAAGAAAAGAAATTAACTCAAGCAAATTAGTTACCAAGTTCAATTTATATTCTTAGATTGATTCTAGCTAAAGTATGATTAAGCCATGGTGTTTGGTCCTAACCTTGTATTCCTAATTCCCTAATTAGATCCTTCTTGTCGAACCTAAATTAAGCATTAGAAATCCATTAAGCAAAGAAGAATGTTTTAAACAACCAAGCATGTATCTAATCCATGTTGACGAATGTCCATACATACTCTTCCTATTCATAGTTCAATTTGAATTAATGCATGGTGTCTACTCTTAATTCAAACCAAGATAGCTAACATACAAGTTTTAATGGTGATCACTCATTCAAACAAGCATATTAACTTATAAGCATAATGAATAAGAACAAGAACTATAATTGAAACTTGGAAGCTAATTAAACTTGAAAACTAAAGAAAAGAAATTACATTACAATGGAAAATAAATTACAACTAAAAAGCAAAATGGTTTTGTTACAACAATTGAGAACTAAAAAGAAAACTAAGAGAATTTGAGGGAGAGAAGGGAGAGGAGCTCTAGAGAGATGTTTGAGAGCTCCCCCCCTTGGGGTGTGTTTGAAGGTTAGCCAAGCCTCCTATTTATAGGAGAAGGAAAGCATCAAACTCACATGCCAATATTCTTCTTTTGACAACAAGTTGCATAGCCACCTCAAGTTCACATGAGCATCCATCTCCTTTCATCATTTGGCTAGTTCCCACTTGATGCTTTTGCTTCTTTATTTCTTACACAACCTACTTCAATTATGACAATTAACATGCTTCTTCCCCACTATCAACAATAGCACATGCATAGCTACTCATGACCAAGAACTATCAACAATAGCACATGCATAGCTAATCATGACCAAGCAATTTGCAGTCAGCTTGTGGGCTCGATTTGGGCTTGTTCCTTCACTCTAAAAATCTGGAAAAATATGGATCTTGAAGCTCTTTGTCTTATCTTTCTAAGCATATGCAGCCCAACTCAAGGAAAAATCGGGAAGGCCTTCAAAAGTCATTTTTGGCCCAGTAACGCAGATGCTGCCGAATTTGACCTTAAGTTGCCCAAACTTGCATAACTTCATCTAGAAGACTCGGAATCATGAACCGTAAAATTCTTCAGAAACTAGACTTCCGTATCTTTCCAATGACGTATGGTTCATTATCTGGTTCTTCCTGAGCAAGTACAGTCCAATCCGTGAAGTTGACTGATCTGCATACACCGTTTTGAGCTAACTTGTCTCCAAAATGCATTTAGTGAGTCAAAAGCTTATTACTGAAACAAACACAAAATAAATTAAAAGCACAAGTTTAACTCAAAAACATAACCAAATCATAAGTTAGAAGGGTACAAAATGATATGTAATTATGCACCGATCAAATACCCCCAAACCTATATTTTGCTAGTCCTCGAGCAAAACAAAAGGAAAACAGAGATAAAAATAAATAAATAAATAAATTTATTAGACCACTTTCGCAGGTAACTCGATTGCATTGAGCATATGCAACAAGCCTTTAAACCTCCAGGCATCCCTAGTAGGAGGAGTTATGTCTCCTGAGGGTTTAACAGATACGATACCCACAAGCGTTTTACTGACTCTACAAAAACAAAGTAGTTAGAAAACAAAAACAAAACAATATTTCCGAACATTTTCTGAAGAGAAATGACTCATGCACATGACTCAAAAGTTTTAACAATAAAAGCTCATTTTTGGACATTATTCACAAAGTGGCAAAGTTCAAAACATAACATGCTCAAAGTGTAGTAGTGTGATAGCCAAATGCAACAAATTCTCCAATCTTAGTTTTCACACAATTTCAAAAATCATACAAAGCACAAATTCAACTTCAAATCTCACCAAAGTTGTCCTCTCACAAATGAATCACTCAGAAGAGGGCTACAATGCATCACTCAGTTATAAACATGAGATTAGAGTTAAACCATAAGGGAATTAACTCACAATAGAAAGATGAAGAACTTGCATTATATGATCTCAAGAAGGATGCCAAACACTTAAAAGTAGGAAAATGGATGCAATTCAATCACATGACATTTAGGATCAATTTAGGTCTTTATCATAGGTTGTAATGGGGCTAAGGGTGTAAGGTGAGTGAGAAATGAAAGGTATGGATAACACAAAGTCCAAAGAACTCACAATGTAAGAGCATAAAACAATTTTTCCAAGACTTGAATCATCACAATGAGGTTTTTTTTTTTTTTTTTTTTCAAAACTCCTTTTACCTCCATTTATAAGGATTCACACTCCTTTCTTTTAATTGAACAACCACCAATTTATTTTGAGGCCAATAAAGAAACCCAAAAATGAAATTTCATTCAACCACCACTTAATCACAACTTTTCTCTTTTCTTTCACCAATTGTGTGATTTTTTTCGTAATGTAACACCTCTTCCAAAACTTAGTATGAAAAACACATCCCAATAAAAGCTCAAGAGTTCCTTAGAAAGGTAAATAATTGTTTTTCAGGCTAAGGTGAGGAAATATAATTGGTTAAATGAAAGACAAGGTTTACATGTAGGCTCAAAATGGTTAACAATGGAAAATCATGCTTAAGCATGCATAAGGTTAGCTTGAAAGGCACAAACGATCCAAAGAGGGCCTTAATATCATTTCTTAAATGTCATGTAATTAAATTGAATATGAATGAAATGACTTTTAAGTGCTCAACCAATTCAATGAATAATGAGATCAAACAACAACTTAGATGACAAGAAAATAAGAGTATGTGTATAACACTCATGAAATGAAGCACAAAGCTCAAAAGCTCACATTATATGGTTATACAAGTTTAATTTATGCTTGATACAATTCTTTGGATCATGTAAATCCTTTAATTAGAAAATTATGAAACAAATGGCAAGTGTAAAGAGGGTTTCGAACATATCATGCTAGAACGATGCCAAAAGTTTTAAAATTTTTATTAAATTTTTTAAAAAATAAAAAGAAATCCAATTTTCATTTAAGTTATGCAAACATTTATCACAATCTCATCATATGTGTTCGGAAAGTGACTCAAAATAAATTTAAAAAAAAAAACAAACAAACAAACAAAGCAAGACTAAAATAAAACCGAAAAACAAGATTTTTCTTTTTAAGAAAAACCAAATTTACTTGCTAAACTCTAATACCCCAAACTTAGAAATGAACATTGTCCTCAATGTTTAAAAATTACACACAAGTAATGTCATAACAACAATTGAAAGGTATTAAAGCAAATAAATATCACAAAATACAATAATTAAAATACAAAATAAAAATTGCAAAACAACCAAACGAATAAAAAAAAATTAAATAAAACGAAGCAGTAAGCCCTAAACACACAAGCTTACGCAAATTGAAACCCAAAAAAATTGAAGCCCAAAGCCCACAATTTGAAAACCCAAACCATCGTGAAATCCGACCCACAATGAATTCAAGCCCACACGTTTTAAAATATTATTTTTTTAAAATTTAAAATTTAAAATTTTTGTTTTTGTTTTTTTTATTTATTTTTTGAAACGTGAATTGGTGGATTCTGAAACGAGGGTCCGTATGTCGTCTCGGGTAACGAAGCAAAGAGCCACGTGTCGTCACATAGAGGCGCCGCAGAGCTCAAACGCGAAAATTACGGGCCATGAAAAGTCGTGGACGACTTTGTTGAACAGCGTTCGTTCAGAAAGGTTACGTCGCGACAAATTATTTTTGAGGACGGGGAAAGCGAGGAAGGCTGTGGAGCTTGAGTGGTGCTAGGGTTTGATATCTATAAAAGGAAACTAAGGGAGAAAAACAAAAATTACAGCCACACGGAAGAGAGAAAGGAAAGAAGAAAAGAGAGAGGGAAAAGAGAAAAAGAAGAGAGAAGAGAGAAAAAGAAAAGAAATCAGAAAGAAAATGTCGTCTCCTTTCCCATTTTCACTCGATCTTAACCTAGCTCAACCAATTCAGACGCCGAGTCAAGGAAGCAAGACCAACGTGGATGCCCTATTTTGGCTCAAAGAAGAGGGCCCGTGACAGTGAATGACACAATACTCATGGACAACGAAGTTGCCCTTGGAGTCGCAAGGAGTTTAGTGACTCCCAGAGATGCACGAGTGCTCGGCGCAAAGTGTGACAATCGAATCGTCGGTGATGCCATGGCATGGCCGCACAAAACACGACCACTATCGCAATCGTGGGTTATCGCCTAGTGCGAAATCCCGTGAGTTGGAGCTAGTAAAGGCTCGATTGGCAGCATCGCGAGAATGTGGTTGAGGATTGTCAAGGCATTATAAAGGACTTGAAAAAGGAGCGGACAAGGATGGTGGAGTTTAATCGACGTCGGCTAGAAGGTTTGCGGCGGAGAATAAAACTATCATCGATGGTAGATTTGTACGCCAAAGACATGCGCACAAAGGCTGGAGTCTATTGGCGGCCGGGTAAGCGCAAGCAACCAGAGCACGAGACAAGTGGTGCTCAAGCCAAGAGTGCAGCCATAAGTGCGATCTTTGGGAGCTCAAGTGATGGGCCCCAAGAGGTGTGCGTGAAGACCCAAAGGATGGCGTCCAGGCACGGCTAAGTTTCCAATTTTGGAATGAAGGCGTGCCATGATGATGCCGATCTTGACGCAGATGAAGAAGAAGAAGAAGAAGAAGAAGAAGAAGAAGAAGAAGAAGACGATGATGATGAAGAAGATGAAGTTTTATTTATTTGTATTTTATGCTTTTTTTCTTTTTCTTTTTCTTTTTTTTTTTAATTTTTAATTTTTAAGTTTTTAGTGATGCGACTTTATTTGGAGTAATTTTTTTAAATTTTTACACACAGAAACAAACAAACTAACCACACCACATAAAAATTAAAATAATACAAAAATACAAAAAAATAAAAACAGAGACTAACAGAAAACCAAGAAGTTCCAAAATGCAATTTTAATTTTTTAATTTTTGTAATTATTATTTAAGCAAGAATACAATACCCAAACTTAAATTTTTATTTAAACTAAACCATTATTGTAAAAAAAACAAATTTTATTTTAAGAACACACAATTATACAAGCAACTCTAGGATGACCAGTTAAGGGCCTCAGAAAACACAGCCAGGGGTTCCGGGAAGGTTGGAGGGGTCACAATGGTCCCGCTTAAAACCCAAACTTCTTAGACACCGAAGGTGTCGCCTAAAGAACTCCTAGACACTGCATTGACGGAGGTTGCTTACTGGAGTTACCAAAAGTTAGCTCATATGAAAAATCTTTTTAAATTTTTTTTTTAATTATAAGAGAAACAGAAAATAATAACAATATAAGTAAAGAGAAAGGATTGGATACTCCCCCTTGAAGCGATTAGGTCGAGCATGGATGCATTTGGAGGTAGCTACTCCTCCCACTACTCCATACTTCCTATTTTTATGATTGAAGTTTCCTTCTCTCCCTTTTATTGAGCTATCCTATATTGCTAAAACAAACACAGAACTTGAAACGGAATTAAAAGGATTAGGAAATAAAAACTGAAATAAAAAAGGAAATATAAAAGTAAAATAAGTAGGGAAAGAAAATAGAACCAAACTATGCCGTCAATCCCGGCAACGGCGCCAAAATTTTGTTGACTCGCAAGTGCACGAGGCGTTGGATAGTATAGCTTGTGTAAGTACGAGGTCGATCCCACGAGGATTGATGATAGATTGATTCAATTTGATTCCCTGCACAAAATAGAAAACCAAAAGAGAATAAATAAAACAAGAAAGAAAGAAAAGAAATTAACTCAAGCAAATTAGTTACCAAGTTCAATTTATATTCTTAGATTGATTCTAGCTAAAGTATGATTAAGCCATGGTGTTTGGTCCTAACCTTGTATTCCTAATTCCCTAATTAGATCCTTCTTGTCGAACCTAAATTAAGCATTAAAATTTTGTTGACTCGCAAGTGCACGAGGCGTTGGATAGTATAGCTTGTGTAAGTACGAGGTCGATCCCACGAGGATTGATGATAGATTGATTCAATTTGATTCCCTGCACAAAATAGAAAACCAAAAGAGAATAAATAAAACAAGAAAGAAAGAAAAGAAATTAACTCAAGCAAATTAGTTACCAAGTTCAATTTATATTCTTAGATTGATTCTAGCTAAAGTATGATTAAGCCATGGTGTTTGGTCCTAACCTTGTATTCCTAATTCCCTAATTAGATCCTTCTTGTCGAACCTAAATTAAGCATTAGAAATCCATTAAGCAAAGAAGAATGTTTTAAACAACCAAGCATGTATCTAATCCATGTTGACGAATGTCCATACATACTCTTCCTATTCATAGTTCAATTTGAATTAATGCATGGTGTCTACTCTTAATTCAAACCAAGATAGCTAACATACAAGTTTTAATGGTGATCACTCATTCAAACAAGCATATTAACTTATAAGCATAATGAATAAGAACAAGAACTATAATTGAAACTTGGAAGCTAATTAAACTTGAAAACTAAAGAAAAGAAATTACATTACAATGGAAAATAAATTACAACTAAAAGAACAAAACGGTTTTGTTACAACAATTGAGAACTAAAAAGAAAACTAAGAGAATTTGAGGGAGAGAAGGGAGAGGAGCTCTAGAGAGATGTTTGAGAGCTCCCCCCCTTGGGGTGTGTTTGAAGGTTAGCCAAGCCTCCTATTTATAGGAGAAGGAAAGCATCAAACTCACATGCCAATATTCTTCTTTTGACAACAAGTTGCATAGCCACCTCAAGTTCACATGGGCATCCATCTCCTTTCATCATTTGGCTAGTTCCCACTTGATGCTTTTGCTTTCTTTATTTCTTACACAACCTACTTCAATTATGACAAATAAACATGCTTCTTCCCCACTATCAACAATAGCACATGCATAGCTAATCATGACTAAGCAATTTGCAGTCAGCTTGTGGGCTCGATTTGGGCTTGTTCCTTCACTCTAACAAATCTGGAAAAATATGGATCTTGAAGCTCTTTGTCTTATCTTTCTAAGCATATGCAGCCCAACTCAAGGAAAAATCAGGAAGGCCTTCAAAAGTCATTTTTGGCCCAGTAACACAGATGCTGCCGAATTTGACCTTAAGTTGCCCAAACTTGCATAACTTCATCTAGAAGACTCGGAATCATGAACCGTAAAATTCTTCAGAAACTAGACTTCCGTATCTTTCCAATGACGTATGGTTCATTATCTGGTTCTTCCTGAGCAAGTACAGTCCAATCCGTGAAGTTGACTGATCTGCATACACCGTTTTGCGCTAACTTGTCTCCAAAATGCATTTAGTGAGTCATAAGCTTATTACACTGAAACAAACACAAAATAAATTAAAAGCACAAGTTTAACTCAAAAACATAACCAAATCATAAGTTAGAAGGGTACAAAATGATATGTAATTATGCACCGATCAAATACCCCCAAACCTATATTTTGCTAGTCCTCGAGCAAAACAAAAGGAAAACAAAGATAAAAATAAATAAATTTATTAGACCACTTTCGCAGGTAACTCGATTGCATTGAGCATATGCAACAAGCCTTTAAACCTCCAGGCATCCCTAGTAGGAGGAGTTGTGTCTCCTGAGGGTTTAACAGATACGATACCCACAAACGTTTTGCATCGACTCTACAAAAACAAAGTAGTTAGAAAACAAAAACAAAACAAAAAACAAATACAAAACAATATTTCCGAACATTTTACGAAGAGAAATGACTCATGCACATGACTCAAAAGTTTTAACAATAAAAGCTCATTTTTGGACATTATTCACAATGTGGCAAAGTTCAAAACATAACATGCTCAAAGTGTAGTAGTGTGATAGCCAAATGCAACAAATTCTCCAATCTTAGTTTTCACACAATTTCAAAAATCATACAGAGCACAAATTCAACTTCAAATCTCACCAAAGTTGTCCTCTCACAAATGAATCACTCAGAAGAGGGCTACAATGCATCACTCAGTTATAAATATGAGATTAGAGTTAAACCATAAGGGAATTAACTCACAATAGAAAGATGAAGAACTTGCATTATATGATCTCAAGAAGGATGCCAAACACTTAAAAGTAGGAAAATGGATGCAATTCAATCATATGACATTTAGGATCAATTTAGGTCTTTATCATAGGTTGTAATGGGGCTAAGGGTGTAAGGTGAGTGAGAAATGAAAGGTATGGATAACACAAAGTCCAAAGAACTCACAATGTAAGAGCATAAAACAATTTTTTCCAAGACTTGAATCATCACAATGAGGTTTTTTTTCAAAACTCCTTTTACCTCCATTTATAAGGATTCACACTCCTTTCTTTTAATTGAACAACCACCAATTTATTTTGAGGCCAATAAAGAAACCCAAAAATGAAATTTCATTCAACCACCACTTAATCACAACTTTTCTCTTTTCTTTCACCAATTGTGTATTTTTTTCCGAAATGTAACACCTCTTCCAAAACTTAGTATGAAAAACACATCCCAATAAAAGCTCAAGAGTTCCTTAGAAAGGTAAATAATTGTTTTTCAGGCTAAGGTGAGGAAATATAATTGGTTAAAAGAAAGAAAATGTTTACATGTAGGCTCAAAATGGTTAACAATGGAAAATCATGCTTAAGCATGCATAAGGTTAGCTTGAAAGGCACAAACGATCCAAAGAGGGCCTTAATATCATTTCTTAAATGTCATGTAATTAAATTGAATATGAATGAATGACTTTTAAGTGCTCAACCAATTCAATGAATAATGAGATCAAACAACAACTTAGATGACAAGAAAATAAGAATATGTGTATAACACTCATGAAATGAAGCACAAGGCTCAAAAACTCACATTATATGGTTATACAAGTTTAATTTATGCTTGATACAATTCTTTGGATCATGCAAATCCTTTAATTAGAAAATTATGAAACAAATGGCAAGTGTAAAGAGGGTTTCGAACATATCATGCTAGAACGATGCCAAAAGTTTTAAAATTTTTATTAAATTTTTTTTTTAAAAAATAAAATAAAAAGAAATCCAATTTTCATTTAAGTCATGCAAACATTTATCACAATCTCATCATATGTGTTCGGAAAGTGACTCAAAATAAAAAAATAAAAAAACAAAGCAAGACTAAAATAAAACAGAAAAACAAGATTTTTTTCTTTTTTAAATTTTTTTTTTTAAAGAAAAACCAAATTTACTTGCTAAACTCTAATACCCCCAAACTTAGAAATGAACATTGTCCTCAATGTTTAAAAATTACGCACAAGTAATGTCATAACAACAATTGAAAGGTATTAAAGCAAATAAATATCACAAAATACAATAATTAAAATAC
Source organism: Prunus padus (assembly GCA_024362665.1). Classification (NCBI taxonomy): domain Eukaryota; kingdom Viridiplantae; phylum Streptophyta; class Magnoliopsida; order Rosales; family Rosaceae; genus Prunus; species Prunus padus. Next base: position 2,985,175 of record JANFAM010000011.1, on the reverse strand, counting down.
AAAATAAAAATTGCAAAACAACTAAAAAAATAAATAAATAAAAAATAATTATAAAAAAAAAAAAAAAAAAAACGAAACGAGTAAACCCTAAACACACAAGCTTACGCAAATTGAAACCCAAAATTTGTTTGAAGCCCAAAGCCCACAATTTTGAAACCCAAACCATCGGTGAAACCCGACCCACAATGAATTCAAGCCCACACGTTTTAAAATTTTTTATTTTTATTTTTAAAAAACTTTTAAAATTAATTATTATTATTATTATTATTTTTAAACGTGAATTGGATTAAACGGGGTCCAAAATTCGTCTCGGGCAACAAAGTAAGAGCAACGTGTCGATGCATAGAGGCGCCGCAGAGCTTTGCGCTTCCCCAAGCGGAAATTACGGGCGGTATGGAAAGGCGCGAAGACTTTGTTGAACGCGTTCGTTGAGAAAAGATGCGTCGCGACAAATTATTTTGGGGACGGGGGGAAAGCCAGAAAGTTTGTGGAGCTTGAGTGGTGCTAGGGTTTGATATCTATAAAAGGAAACTAAGGGAGAAAAACAAAAATTACAGCCACACGGAAGAGAGAAAAGAAAGAAGAAAAGAGAGAGGGAAAAGAGAAAAAGAAGAGAGAAGAGAGAAAAAGAAAAGAAATCGGAAAGAAAATGTCGTCTCCTTTCCCATTTTCACTCGATCTTAACCTAGCTCAACCAATTCAGACGTCGAGTCAAGGAGCAGCACCAACATGGATGCCTTATTTTGGCTCAACAAGAGGGCCCGTGATGATGAATGACACAATACTCATGGACAACGAAGTTGCCCTTGGAGTCGCAAGGAGTTTAGTGACTCCCGAGAGATGCACGAGTGCTCGGCGCAAAGTGTGACAATCGAATCGTCGGTGATGCCATGGCACTGGCCGCACAAAACACGACCACTATCGCAATCGTGGGTTATCGCTTAATTGCGAAATCCGTGAGTTGGAGCTAGTAAAGGCTCGAGTTAGCGACATCGCGAGAATGTGGTTGAGGATTGTCAAGGCATTATAAGGGACTTGAAAAAGGAGCGGACAAGGATGGTGGAGTTTAATCGGCGTCGGCTAGAAGGTTTGCGGCAGAGAATAAACATCTATCATCGATGGTAGATTTGTACGCCAAAGACATGCGCACGTTTGGAGTCTATTGGGCGACCGGGTAAGCGCAAGCAACGAGCACGAGACAAGTGGTGCTCAAGCCAAGAGTGCAGCCATAAGTGCAATCTTTGGGAGCTCAAGTGATGGGCCCCAAGAGGCTGTGCGTGAAGACCCAAAGGATGGCGTCCAGGCGGCTAAGTTTCCAATTTTGGAATCGGGAAGCGTGCCATGATGATGCCGATCTTGTGACGATGAAGATGATGATGAAGAAGAAGAAGAAGAAGAAGAAAAAGAAGAAGAAGAAAAAGAAGTTTTATTTATTTGTATTTTGTTTTTTTGTTTTTGTTTTTTTTTTGTTTGTTTTTGTTTGTTTTTTTGTTTTTGTTTTTGTTGTAATGTACTGGTTTGAAGTGAATTTTTTTTTTTAAAAAATTATTTTATTTTAACACTTAGAAAAATACTAACTAACCACACCACAAAACTAAAACTAAAAATAAAAATAATACAAAAAATAAAAACAGAGACTAACTTTTAAGAAAACAACTAAACAGAAAAGAAAACAAAGAAGTTCCAAATTTTTTTTAAAGTTTTTAGTGATGCAGCCTTATTTAAAGTTTTTTTTTTTTTAATTTTTAACACTCAGAAACAAACAAACTAACCACACCATATAAAAATTAAAATAATAATAAATAAAAAATCACATACTATAAAACATTATTATTTAAGCAAGAATACAATACCCAAACTTAAATTTTTATTTAAACGAAACTATTATTGTAAAAAAACAAATTTTATTTTAAGAACACACAATTATACAAGCAACTCTAGGATGACCAGTTAAGGGCCTCAGAAAACACAGCCAGGGGTTCCGGGAAGGTTGGAGGGGTCACAATGGTCCCGCTTAAAACCCAAACTTCTTAGACACCGAAGGTGTCACCTTAAAGAACTCCTAGACACTGCATAGACGGAAGTTGCTTACTGGAGTTACCAAAAGTCAGCTCATATGAAAAATCTTTTTATTTTTTTAAATTATAAAAGAAACAGAAAATTAAAATTACTAAAATAATAACAATACAAGTAAAAGAGAAAGGATTGGATACTCCCCCTTGATGCGATTAGGTCGAGCATAGATGCATTTGGAGCCTTAAGATTGAAGTTGCCTTCTCTCCCTTTTTATTGAGCTATCTCATATTGCTAAAACAAACATAGAACTTGAAATGGGATTAAAAGGATTAGGAAATAAAAACTGAAATGAAAAGGAAATACAAAAGTAAAACAAGTAGGGAAAGAAAATAGAACCAAACTATGCCGTCAATCCCCGGCAACGGCGCCAAAATTTTGTTGACTCGCAAGTGCACGAGGCGTTGGATAGTATAGCTTGTGTAAGTACGAGGTCGATCCCACGAGGATTGATGATAGATTGATTCAATTTGATTCCCTGCACAAAATAGAAAACCAAAAGAGAATAAATAAAACAAGAAAGAAAGAAAAGAAATTAACTCAAGCAAATTAGTTACCAAGTTCAATTTATATTCTTAGATTGATTCTAGCTAAAGTATGATTAAGCCATGGTGTTTGGTCCTAACCTTGTATTCCTAATTCCCTAATTAGATCCTTATTGTCGAACCTAAATTAAGCATTAGAAATCCATTAAGCATAGAAGAATGTTTTAAACAACCAAGCATGTATCTAATCCCTATTGTCGAATGTCCATACATACTCTTCCTATTCATAGTTCAATTCGAATTAAAGCATGGTGTCTACTCTTAATTCAAACCAAGATAGCTAACATACAAGTTTTAATGGTGATCAATCATTCAACAAGCATATTAACTTATAAGCATAATGAATAAGAACAAGAACTATAATTGAAACTTGGAAACTAATTAAACTTAAGAAAAGAATTTACATTACAATGAAAAATAAATTACAACTAAGAAAAACTTAAAGGGTTTTGTTACAACAATTGAGAACTCAAAAGAAAAACTAAGAGAATTTGAGGGAGAGAAGGGAGAGGAGCTCTAGAGAGATGTTTGAGAGCTCCCCCCCTTGGGGTGTGTTTGAAGGTTAGCCAAGCCTCCTATTTATAGGAGAAGGAAAGCATCAAACTCACATGCCAATATTCTTCTTTTGACAACAAGTTGCATAGCCACCTCAAGTTCACATGGGCATCCATCTCCTTTCATCATTTGGCTAGTTCCCACTTGATGCTTTTGCTTTCTTTATTTCTTACACAACCTACTTCAATTATGACAAATAAACATGCTTCTTCCCCACTATCAACAATAGCACATGCATAGCTAATCATGACTAAGCAATTTGCAGTCAGCTTGTGGGCTCGATTTGGGCTTGTTCCTTCACTCTAACAAATCTGGAAAAATATGGATCTTGAAGCTCTTTGTCTTATCTTTCTAAGCATATGCAGCCCAACTCAAGGAAAAATCGGGAAGGCCTTCAAAAGTCATTTTTGGCCCAGTAACACAGATGCTGCCGAATTTGACCTTAAGTTGCCCAAACTTGCATAACTTCATCTAGAAGACTCGGAATCATGAACCGTAAAATTCTTCAGAAACTAGACTTCCGTATCTTTCCAATGACGTATGGTTCATTATCTGGTTCTTCCTGAGCAAGTACAGTCCAATCCGTGAAGTTGACTGATCTGCATACACCGTTTTGCGCTAACTTGTCTCCAAAATGCATTTAGTGAGTCATAAGCTTATTACACTGAAACAAACACAAAATAAATTAAAAGCACAAGTTTAACTCAAAAACATAACCAAATCATAAGTTAGAAGGGTACAAAATGATATGTAATTATGCACCGATCAAATTTTGTTAACTCGCAAGTGCACGAGGCGTTGGATAATATAGCATGTGTAAATACGAGGTCGATCCCACGAGGATTGATGATAGATTGATTCAATTTGATTCCCTGCACAAAATAGAAAACCAAAAGAGAATAAATAAAACAAGAAAGAAAGAAAAGAAATTAACTCAAGCAAATTAGTTACCAAGTTCAATTTATATTCTTAGATTGATTCTAGCTAAAGTATGATTAAGCCATGGTGTTTGGTCCTAACCTTGTATTCCTAATTCCCTAATTAGATCCTTCTTGTCGAACCTAAATTAAGCATTAGAAATCCATTAAGCAAAGAAGAATGTTTTAAACAACCAAGCATGTATCTAATCCATGTTGACGAATGTCCATACATACTCTTCCTATTCATAGTTCAATTTGAATTAATGCATGGTGTCTACTCTTAATTCAAACCAAGATAGCTAACATACAAGTTTTAATGGTGATCACTCATTCAAACAAGCATATTAACTTATAAGCATAATGAATAAGAACAAGAACTATAATTGAAACTTGGAAGCTAATTAAACTTGAAAACTAAAGAAAAGAAATTACATTACAATGGAAAATAAATTACAACTAAAAAGCAAAATGGTTTTGTTACAACAATTGAGAACTAAAAAGAAAACTAAGAGAATTTGAGGGAGAGAAGGGAGAGGAGCTCTAGAGAGATGTTTGAGAGCTCCCCCCCTTGGGGTGTGTTTGAAGGTTAGCCAAGCCTCCTATTTATAGGAGAAGGAAAGCATCAAACTCACATGCCAATATTCTTCTTTTGACAACAAGTTGCATAGCCACCTCAAGTTCACATGAGCATCCATCTCCTTTCATCATTTGGCTAGTTCCCACTTGATGCTTTTGCTTCTTTATTTCTTACACAACCTACTTCAATTATGACAATTAACATGCTTCTTCCCCACTATCAACAATAGCACATGCATAGCTACTCATGACCAAGAACTATCAACAATAGCACATGCATAGCTAATCATGACCAAGCAATTTGCAGTCAGCTTGTGGGCTCGATTTGGGCTTGTTCCTTCACTCTAAAAATCTGGAAAAATATGGATCTTGAAGCTCTTTGTCTTATCTTTCTAAGCATATGCAGCCCAACTCAAGGAAAAATCAGGGAAGGCCTTCAAAAGTCATTTTTGGCCCAGTAACGCAGATGCTGCCGAATTTGACCTTAAGTTGCCCAAACTTGCATAACTTCATCTAGAAGACTCGGAATCATGAACCGTAAAATTCTTCAGAAACTAGACTTCCGTATCTTTCCAATGACGTATGGTTCATTATCTGGTTCTTCCTGAGCAAGTACAGTCCAATCCGTGAAGTTGACTGATCTGCATACACCGTTTTGAGCTAACTTGTCTCCAAAATGCATTTAGTGAGTCATAAGCTTATTACACTGAAACAAACACAAAATAAATTAAAAGCACAAGTTTAACTCAAAAACATAACCAAATCATAAGTTAGAAGGGTACAAAATGATATGTAATTATGCACCGATCAACATTACACCACAATTCTATTGGGTCATTCTTGATTCCAATAGTGGCACGCCCACGCAACCCAACGACACCAAAATCCGGAGAAGCAGCCCGATCTCCAGCCCCAGCGAGGGCCGGGTCCGTTTCTCTCATTCAAGCCTGATCCAACTGTGGGTCAAGTTAGAAGCTCACTCCCGGCCAGAATCATCAATACTAACCCACGAGAGCACTCGGGGCATTGGTGTTGAAATAGTCTCCACCCCCGACGGGAAAAGACATCAACATATTTTTGGCACGCCCAGTGGGACTTCAAACTACGCATGGTTAGAAAAACCAGACAAAAAGTCTACATGGTGAATTCCCAGACTTGCCAGAATTTTCTCTTGAAGCTTCTTTCGATCGTTTCGAAAGAACTATGAGAGAAGGTTTCCAAGCAGTGAATGAAAATATGAGATAAATGTCTCAGAGTGTTACCTAAAGTATTGAAAGAGGACATGAGAACACAACTCTGCAAGGAAACGAGACGAGAACATACATCAAGGAATTTTTTGAGCATATCATACAAGCTGCGAACGAAGAGAAAAATACCAAGGGAAAAGACAAGGTACCCATGACACTAGGGATGCCTCCAATAATATCTGGATACTATCAAGGACAAGCTAGTGGTTATGCTAGTGCTTCTTCACCAGAGTTTATAGTCGAAGGCCCATTTGAGGTGCATACACCACCAATTCAAGCCGCCAATAAGGCTCCAATCATTACTCCAAACTCAGCAGTCGAAGCTGTTGGGAACAACAAGCTCAAACCTTTCAGAACAACGTTTGCTATACCTACAACCAAATATCAGGCTCCAAGAACTAGTGAGGTTGCTCTACCTCCGGAACCAACCAGAAAAAATATGCATGCTGAACGGTGGAGGCAACCTACAATCTTAAATCTCCATATTGGCCACAACAATGGCAATAATGGAAGCATTGGAAAAGGTGGAAGAAATATTGCACGACAGCCTGAACACGTTCATAACTTAGAAGATGAAGAGGAAGTAAGAGCTGATCATCTACTAGCTGCTCCTGGTCCTACCCCAGCAGAAAATCCTAATTTAGTCATGCATAACGAAATTGATGGTCTAAGGCAACTCATGCTCAATGGACAAGCTGGAGTGATGTAAGACCCATGTCTTGGGGAAGCAAGAACAATGAGCAATCCCACATCGCTTGGGGAGGGAAAGGTGAAGTGCCTTATATGTGTGGGCACTTCTCTTCCTAGCACAATGCCTTTTGGGAGCTCACTGGCTTCGGATTCCATAGGAACTCCGAAGTTAAGCGAGTTTGGGCTAGAGCAATTCCTGGATGGGTGACCCACTGGGAAGTTGTTCGTGAGTTCCCAGAAACAAAACTGTGAGGGCGGGGGCCCAAAGCGGACAATATCTTGCTAGGGGAGTCGGGTCGTGACATAATAGTATCAGAGCTGGACCCCGACCGGAAGTGTGCCAGCGAGGATGCTGGGCCCCAAGGGGGGTGGATTGTAAGACCCGTGTCTTGGGGAAGCAAGAACGGTGAGCAATCTCACATCGCTCGGGGAGGGAAAGGTGAAGTGCCTTATATGTGTGGGCACTTCTCTTCCTAGCACGAGGCCTTTTGGGAGCTCATCGGCCAATTCCGTAGGAACTCCGAAGTTAAGCGAGTTTGGGCCAGAGCAATTCCTGGATGGGCGACCCACTGGGAAGTTGTTCGTGAGTTCCCAGAAACAAAACCGTGAGGGCGGGGGCCTAAAGCGGACAATATCTTGCTAGGGGAGTCGGGTCGTGACAAGTGAGAAGGATGAAAAGGCCCACTTACCAAAAGCCTTACCTCGCTTATATTGACGACTTACCATTTCTCAGAAGTTTTTAAGTCCCCAATTTTCATATGTTCAATGGGGAGGACCTCTATGCTTCAACATTGGAGCACATCGGACGCTTTTCAGCTCACTGTGTGGCCATTGAAAATGACAGAACCCGACCCAAATTCCACTTTGAAATTTGTGTCGAACCCTGTGCGTGTCAAACACCTGGCAGGTTCTAGGCACGAATGACCAAAATGCCCTTTTTCTCTAATTCCCACTTAAAACCACTTAAGGGTTTGCGACTTCTGCCGGAAAACCGGCAATGTCCCCCCTGAAAAATGGACATTTCCCCAAAAATATTTCACCTATAATAGTACAATTTTATTATCTCAAACGTTCAACATGCATAAATTAAATCCACACATAATCAAATCAGTTAATCTGAATGGCCTTTGGCCTTACAAAAAACCCGGACGTCAACGTTGTCACAAATTCAATCCTAGCATTCTTATCCAATGAAATCATTAATTCACGAAATATTAATTCAACAATAGCATCCACATTTCTTGTCATCTTATTTTATCCAAAGTGAATCCTAACCAATTATCCAGCTACAATCTTTTCAGTAATTATTATATTAACGTGCACAACATCATCATTAACAGCATTATATGAAGAAATCTAATAAGTAGAGTTTTTTTTCAAACAAGCCTCAAATCTCAAGTATCAATCGGGCCTTGGGCCCTCACATCATTTCAGATTGAAATTAATTAAGATGTTAAATAGATTTCCAACTCAACTCCAAATCAACTTACGTAATATCCTCTTCCGTGGCTGCACCTAAATTATCCTAGGCTGCCTACATACCCTCCATGAGGGATCAAGCCACACGTAACTCTTTCAACTAACACGAACACCATTCTAATAAAATAATACTCTTTTAGAGACCAACAATAAAATCTATGACTGTTCTTACTTTGATTTCAACAAGCTATATGTAGTTGAATATCATGCCTGGAATTTATGTACTTAACTATTCAATTAATTTGTTATTGCCCATCTAACACTTACATAATACCTACATAACCAAACTTGTTACCCGAAATTCATACCTGAATCCGTTCGCATAATGCATATATTCTACTATCCCCTATCAGCGGTATCTGGGACATAAATTCATCCGAGGGCAATCGGGAAGGGGAAACTGGCTAGTCACCTATGTAGTTAAATCGGGCAGGTGGCTAGGGATCCTGGCCAAACCTATGCAGAAATTAGAAGCAGGGTGGCGAACAATATCCTTTTACATCCTCGCAGAACTCGGGGACACACAGTCAACAGAGAACGAAGTCCATCAATTCCATAATTATATCTTTAATTCTCACATTATATCGTCAATTCCATGTACCACACATGTGGCCACATGTGTGATACATCCTCGTAGGTCTCAGGGCACACACTTCAACCTGAGCCGCATTCCTCGCAGGTCTCAGGGCACACACTTCAACCTGAGCTGCATTCCTCGCTCCACACGGTCTGGGCGTCCCCGAGACTCTTGGGGAAATGTCATACATGTGCAACCATATCCAAAGCCAACAAACTGTCCGTAGACATTCTAATATCCGAAAGCCACTAGGATGTCCATAGACATCGTTATATCCGAAGGCAATAGTTTATTCAAAGGCAACACAATTATCCGAGGGCATCCAATTCAATTTACAAATCATTTAACAAGATATAAATATATATATATATATATATATATATATATATATCAATGTATAATCACCATCTCATTAATTCCAACCAATTAACATATCTCTAAGTAGAAACAACCGACACTAACTAAGTCCTCAATAACACCAACCCCTCTATCAAACCATAATTGAATCATAAGAACAGTCTCCCAATAATAATAATAATAATAATAATAATAATAATAATAATAATAATAATAATAATAATAATAATAATAATAATAATAATAATAATAATAATAATAATAATAATGATAATAATAATAATGTTAATATTAGTAATAATAATCATGGAAATCCCATAATCATATAATTAAATAAATAAAATCCCAAATTCCTTTATGGTATTCATAGTACAACAATATACCGAAATATATACCACAACTCACAACCGTTACCGACTTTCATATAAACCAATAACCAACATTCAAATACTTAGTAAAGATGATGACCTTCAATAACCCATAGGGCATTTATACCCCTAACCGGTATCCAAATAATTCATTACGTCATAAACACTATACTAATCATAGTAATACTCAATATCATTTTGATCACACTTATTCTGATAACCCCAGAAATTCTCAAATTTCGTTCTCAACTCATACTCAACTTCCCAAGCTAACCATATTGAACAATAAGCATATTCGTATAAAATCAATTCAATTAAAACCACAAGCTTGGGAAAATAAAACCATATTCAATTTATTTATAAACATACAATAAAAGCATCACTTCATAATTTTTTAAAAAAATATTTATAAATCAAACGTCTATTCACAACTTTCTCAAATCCTTCCTGTTGTTCATAAACACTTAAATTCATTAGTTTAAGTTAGACTATATATAACTTTCAGATATTGCTCTCGGATCTAACCCGGATATGTTTAACATACTAATTATAAGTAATATTTGAAATTTATCAATTCCAAGCATCGAACATGCATTTAATTAATAAAACAGATATGCCATAAATATTTCATCAAAACCCTGACCCCCGGCCTTAAAGTGCAAGTGCATAACCTATAAAAGTTCCTCAGCCCATTTTAATCAATTATGACAGTTGGAATGGTCTGAAATGACCCGAGATTAATTATCCAATTAAATTCTTATATTGGTCAACCCGGTCCCCCGTGGGGTCCACGACCTCGGTCCTATAGGATCACAAAAATCCAATTAACATTTCCTATGAGTTTCGTCGAGATCCGACGTTCCGAACATATCGAACCCGGATTATGCCTAATAGGCGAAAATCCGTTTGACTGACATACAATGTCCAAATCCAAATATGAGCGTACCATCGCGCTCGGGACGACGTAGGGATAATTTAGGAACGGATTTGGGCCGCCACACGCTCTGGCAGCGCGTGGGTGGCTTGAGTAATTCCGGTGACCGGAAAAACTCAACACCATCTGTCAAGACCTATAACAAACAATTCCTATCGATGAATGGATCACTTTCTTCAACTACAGCAACCTTCAATTTCACCGGCAAGTGGCCGGAAATTCAACTTGAAATCCAGCCAAATCTTTGGTTTAAAAATTGAGTTTCAAATCATCGAATTCAATCCTAACCAACCCAACCATCAGCTAAGTGACGTTGAAAGGATGAGAAAGCATACATGGATCTACAAATTTGGTGGCCGGAATCGCCCGAACGAACTCCGAGAAGTTATGGGTAAAACCGGCCGGATTTTGTGATATTCCGGCGGCTGTGGTGGCTGCCGGTGTCAGGGATGGGGCAGGATTGAAAGAGGAGGTAGCCATTCTTTTGGGACCGGTGCCACCCAAAATGGTGGCCGGATGCGACGATGGTGGCCCAAAAAGCCACCGGATGAATAGTAACAGCAAAGGGAGGGGGGAATATGTGGGAGAGAGAGGGGGAAGGAATTCATATTCCTTTTCTTTCTTTTTTTTTCCTTTTCCTTTTTTTTTCTATTTTCATTTCCAAAAATTGTATCTTCTTCGTTTAAATTCTGATTTGGGCCACAACATGTCTATGAGCTCGTGAGCTCAAGCACTATGCAATGGAGCCGAGAAATTTTCCAAAATCAACCTCGTACTAAGCATTAACCCTAAACCACTAAGAAACCCTAAGGGCAAAATTGTATTTTTCTTTAATATTTTAATAATTTAATTATGATTTAGGAGCGGGATATTACAGAAAATCAACCCGATTTGAAGTTAAGGATTTTCGGGAGTTCTTTATCGGGCCAAGCTTTCACCTGGTACTCCAACTTGAGTCCAAACTCCATCCAGTTATGGAATGAAATGGAAGGGGCTTTCATGGATCAGTATTATAGACCCGAACTCGAGATCACTATTAATGATCTTACTAACATGAAGCAGGGAGATCATGAAACAGTACCACATTTCATTACACGTTTCAAAAAGCTCAAAATGTAAATGCAAAATCTCTATGGATGAGAAACACTTCATCAAGATGGCACAGAATGCTCGCAGGCTTTCCCTCATAAAGAAGTTCGATGATCTTGAATTTGTGGATCTGCAAGATATAGCACAAAGGGCTGGGAAGTATGAAATTTTGTTAAAAGAAGAGATACAAAGGAAAAATACTTCCAAGCCCGCTTATTTCAAGAATCTGATTCACCAAGTTGAAATCATAGAAGAATCTGAGGAATGCGTGCATACTGAAGTGTCTGTAGCTGAAATCATCAAGTTCCAAGCTCCAATCACATGCAAGGCGGTCATAAGGCCAAACAGAGAACAGAGAAACAATCCTCCCCCTATTGGAGGATTTGTCCGTTACAAGCAAAAGCATAAATCATATTCTTTCGACCTATCTAAGGCTGAAAGTATATTTGATGAACTATTAAGAAGCAAAGTGATTAGGTTTGATGACAAATAATGGGTTTCCTCAAATCTGGATGATGGTGAATTGTGGCTTCCCTCGATATTTTCATCAATGAAGTAGCCTCCCCAACCTCCAAACTTAACCCCCCACCATTTTCTTTCCATGGACGCCCTAGCTCAACACTTGGCTCCTCTTTCTTTCCTCAAACAACATCAATGCCTTTCAAAACCTCTACTAAATATACCTTTGCAAGTTCTCTCTCTCTCTCTCTCTCTCTCTCTCTCTCTCTCTCTCTCTCTCTCTCTCTCTCTCTCTCACGAGAACTAGCTTTCTATTAGATTTGAAAGAGAAAACTCACGCTTCCAATTTGGATCAAACAAGTTTCCAATTACGCCTTCAATTGTATCATCAATTGGAAGGATGTGAACCTAGTTTTTGTACTTGACATTGGGCAATGATGAATAGACACAACATCTCCAAGACAAACCCTAAGATTAGCTCGCACAACTCTGTTCATTCTGATTTTCAATTCATCGCATTTGTCATCAACGAGAGGAAGAACTCCTCCTTGCCTCAACAAGCTCAGCCTATGAAGAAGCAGCATAGCCAAAGAGCACCACCAAGGTTTGCGCTGGAGTTGGATCGCCCAAAAAAGACGATTTTACCCCTGAATTTAATGGCAAAATTGAAACTTTGATTGGTAGGACCAATTTGATACTAAATGGAGACTTGGAGGACTATTGAAATGAAAATTTTAGTTGGTGGACCAAAATGAGACTGGAGCAAAAGTTGGGGGACCATTTCGGTCAATAACCCGTGATGTAAATTAATTCTTCATTCATTCTATAGAAAATTTCCAATTTTTGTACAAACAGGTTGAAATTGAATTTTGTTTTTGTTTTAGGGTTAAGAAAATATCAAAATTCTCAAAGATTTTTTTTTATTATTTGTTGCTTTTGTCCAACGTGGTGCACAGTGGCGGACCTGTGAAGGCGCAAGGAGGTGCAGCTGCACCTTCACTCGCCGGAAAAATAATTTTAGGTGCTTCAAATTGCCCCTTTGCTCAGCTGGTGTACAAATTACCTTATTTTCATTTTCAACATTTAAGTAAATCTCTTTGTCCTTTTACTTTAATTTATTTTTATATTACTACATTTACTTAAGTTTACAATGTAAATAAGGAAGTACCCCCCATTTGGATTCAAATAAAAATACTAGAAAATCAAATTCCCACCGAATCAAAATATGAAAAATCGGTTTTAGTGCAAAATACGATTTAGACTAAAAATGATGGCTCATTAAGTCAATATATATTTCATACTAAAATACCATAAAAACAAGTTTTCTTATTTGATGTGTAAGGAATAAAAGCCTCCAAAAATTATCTTGAGAAAATGATTATTCCGAAAAACCATTTTTCATACTTAGTCAATATTTTTACATGGCTTAATATCACAAAACGTCCCTAAGGTTTACGAAACTATCAGATGACATCCTTACATAAAACAATTTTTCATGTATGATATGAATACATGAAGGGACTTAAGGTCAATCTGGGTAAAATGTTCAATCCACAAAAGGTTTTTAGCTTTTCCAAATTGCACCTCCGCTAAAAAATTCCTCGGTCCGCCAATGGTGGTGCATTGAGTTGAAGGTGGCTGCAATGTGTTATAGCAGAGGACAGCAGAAGAGGAGGGAGCTGAAGCACACGTTTTGTTTTTAATTTTTTTTAATTGAATTTTGTTTTTAATTTAGGGTTAAGAAAATATCAAAATTCTCCAAGATTTGTTTTTTTCTTTGTTGCTTTTGTCCAACGTGGTGCATGTGTGGCTTCCGCATCTGTATATAGATAGGTTCCACATTTGCCATAATTTAACGGACGAGCAATCGACCAAAACTGACGGAGGTGTAAATTAATTAAATTTTAAAACGCTGAGGCGTCAACTTCATGACCCGTTTCAAAAATACCCCCAAACCTGCAGTGTATATAATGTCCTCAGCCGAAAAATTTATACAAAAAAGTAAGTGGTAACACCATTTTGTCTATATCAAACGAGTAACTGCCGTACCAGAATCATCTTTTACCATGAACATAATTATAAAATTTAAATCACAAATGTTACAAATGCGACCAGCTAGCTTCCATTTACAAACGAGGATTTAGACCAGTATCTACCCCATGCATTTTAAACTTGTCCGTAAATGTCCCCGTTTGTTTTCAACCTAACAATCAAGTCACTTAAAGGGAAAGCATCATAAGTTGCATGAACCAAATTTCCTTCCAAACTTCCAGGACGACTCCAGTTCATCAAGCATTGTGGGAGACAATGGAAAATTTTGCTTCTCATGGTATTTACATTCAAATGGGTCGTATCCTTGGTGAACCGCTGGGAGTTTGGGCTTTAAGTATACTTGTGTCCTGCCAAGGATCAAGAGTGTACGACGTATTTGGACTTAGTGTATTATATGACGACAAGTCACTCAAATTGTAACTACTCTGTCCCATCATGGCATAAGTTGAGTGAGGAGGAGAAAGAAAACAGCTCTTGTGTGCCGGTCCATATTGTCGTAAGGGGCTTGAACAAGGGGATACAGGCAAGGATGTAATCATCCTTATATTCTCTCTGCATGTAAGAAATGACAAAAGCTTTTTTAAATTATAACATGTTCTATAGACTACAGAGATGAGGATATGACGGGCAGAATGTAAGTTATTACCTGGGGCTCCGCACAGCTCTTGAAGTCACGGCTGTGGACTTTGCTGCATGATCTGCATCACTCAAGGTGATGCTTGTTCTGTTGGAATGTAGCTCTAATATTGGCTGTTCAAAAGGAGAAATGACAACAAAATCAGGTCGGGCAAGAGCCTAAGTTTGATACAAAGAGTTATTAAAATAACAACTATCAATCAAACTTTGAAAAATTAATGCCCCTGCCTCAATCTGCTTCACATTTTATTTGTTTATTCGTTTTTGTTTTGGTAAGAAACAGAAGTTTTTTATTAAAAACAAAAACAAGTACACCCACTGTGGACAAGTTGTCCACCACAGTAATACATCAATGAAAAATAAACAGCCTATCAATTAACACAGTTTCTAACTCCAAAGAGGATTCAAAATACAAAAAGACTCTTAAAGACGAGCTGCTTTCCAAATCTGACAAAATAGAAGAAAATGAAATATCCTGAAACTCGGAAGGCAGTGAAGTCCAAAGTGCAGACCAAAATATGACTATCCCAGAAAACTTCGATCTGTTCCCCACAGTGATTCTCAAAACTATTCTTATTTCTGTTCACCCAAATACCCGAAACAGCACTTGCACACAACCAATCCATAAAACTTTTGCCTTCTTACTGCCACCAAAGGTTGCCATTGGGGAGTGAAGAAACAAACATCCACAAATTTTTCATAGGAAAAAAATTCCCACACTTCCACCACCTCCTTCACACATTAGGCACTTTGTTTTAATGATTTCAACAATTTCGTTATATATATATATACAAGAAATAATTCAAGCAAACAAAGCCTCCCCCTCTGTACAATCACTATGTTGACTGAAAAATGACCATTGTTTAATAGGCAATTCATGATTTGGCCCTCAAACTAATATCTTTCAATATGTATGTAGTCAAACTCTAAAAAGCCTGGGAAAAAAAAAGAGTTCTAAAAGGCTTTACCGGTGTCCTGCTTCCATGAAAAGCATACGGGAAGGCATCCTTGGTTAACTTGGTGTTAGAAATTCTTGTAGACGTTTGCTCTCTAATGAAAGGGTGGTCTAGCAGTTGAGACGCTGTGGGACGCTCTGATGGGTTCCGTTGCAAGCATAGCCTCACAAAACTTTTTGCATCTTTGGAAAGATGATCAGGAATCTCTGGAATATCTTTGCTGTTTCCAATTTTAAAAATTGCCGCCACCTGTTGAATCCAACGTAAGGAAACAAGTTTTGGTCCAGCAAACACTTTGTAGCTGATGATAACAAAGAAAACTTGTAAAGCAATAAGTTCTGAACATTATATCGCACCCCTTCATACTGGCTCCAAGGAGGTTTAGAAGTTGCCATTTCAAGAATTGTACATCCCAAGCTCCATATATCCACTGCCAGACTATAGCCGTTTATATTCATTACAACCTGAAATTAAGATTTCATTAACATCAGAAAACCCCACCTAAATAAACTGGATACTTAAATGAGTCAGAAAAAGAGGGAACATGATGCTAACGTGAGGCAGAGCACATTCTATTCATGTGTGTGTGTGTGTGTGCGTGTGTGTGTCTGTGCGTGTGAGAGAGCGAGAGAGAGAGAGTACCTCGGGGGCCATCCAATAAGGACTTCCCTTGAATGAAAGCATTGAAGAACAATTTGTAATCTGATTCAGAACAAAAAATCATCAGACTTCACAAAATTTACTTAGAGAAGTAACCCGGGAAATGGCAGTCAAATACTATTGTTTATTTCATCGGTCAAATACCACTCATATATGCATCTTATATCTATGTCCTCAAGTTCATCAGAAGGTTTTTCTCTCTTTCTTTTTATAAAAAACCAACTTTATTAGTAACTCACAAAACAAGTTGCAGATGAGTTGTCCACTTCATACAATACAATAATGATAATCCTACAGTTTCCTAACACAACACCAAGCTAATGACATACAAAATCAATGATGACATTAACAAGACAGTGGATACTTGAGGGCATCTTTGTCAAACCCATTAGGGTTTACAAAAGAAAGAGATGGAAGAGGAAGTCATTTAATTTGGTCTTTAAATCTGGCAATTTTTTATTCCTGCAATTAGTTTCTAACTTGTTCTCTAAGTTTTCCAGATTTTAATAAGATTCTTAAGTTTTCCAAATTTAAGTAGGATTTCTAAGTTTCCCATTTTATTTAGTTTGAATTTCTGTTTTAGCTAGGGATTTTTTATCCTATTGTCTCTAGGTTTTAGTTTGCTATAAATACCGCTCTCATGTAATTCATTATAGAGTTTAGAGATTAGAGATTTTAGTTATGAGAAAAGTTTGCTTTCCAGAGATTGGAGACTCCTTGGTGTGAAGCCAAACCCCTTGGTGTGAAGCCAAGGCTTCTATTCCCATCTACTTTCTGTTTTATCATTGTTTTCGCTTCCGCTAAATTACCTAAATACTCAATTCACCCATATCCTACATCAGTAGAGGGTGATGAGCCTAATGAATTGACTATGAAGGTTGCTGTTAGCTACATCAGCGCTCAAATTCCTTCAATCCCTGGCTTGGATGATCAACCCTAGCACATTTAGGTTTGGATCTTCAGCCATCCTGGTCCTCAAGACCCAACACAATAATATTCATTCTTATATAATTCCTTTAAAATATGCAAAACGGGTTGATACGTCCTATCCACAAAGAAAGATTACACTCTTCCACACATTACCAGTGGATGCGACAGCCGCTAACACTTAATCTGCAGGAGGGGAATCATTATGTGAAACTCTCAACATCTTGTTCGGTAAACGGGAGTTTAACCAGGTGTGGCACTTTTGCCTAACCGTTACCCCTTCCAGTCACAGGAATAACAGATAATGATAATTCCCGAAATTCAAGAAAAACCAAAGCCCAAAGTGAAGTCCAAGATCTTACTTTATCCATATAATCCTCCTCCATAATTTTAAAATATCCTCTTGTTTCTCTCCAACCAAACCACCCAATAAACAGACAACCACCCACCTTCTGTAAAACCATACATTTTATACCTCCACCAAGCTCCTTATGTCATCCCTATGAAAACATGTATCTTTTGCCTCTTTTGGGTCCAAATAGCTGTTCTAAAGAAAGATAATGATAAAAAGAAAACATGGACACTTTCCTTGTCATATATTAACAGTTTCATTCTTTACTCTTCCTAGACACATTTATGTTTGAGATAAATTAGTAAGTCTATGCCTTCATTACTTGACTAAGAACCTATCGTGCAGAGGATGAGATGCAATTTACATGTTTAGCCATGCCAAAGTCTGCCAACTTTATTTCACCATTAGGACCCACTAGTATGTTTGCCCCTTTAATGTCCCTGCAAGGAAAAGCAAATGAGTAAAAAAAAGTTCTAAAAATATATAAAACTACCCATAATTTGAATTAAACAGATTTTAATAAATTGTTATCAGTATTAAAGTATAAGGTAAAAGATCAGAATTTCATGATTCAGAAAAACTAGATTTAAAATGAGATATTGCAGGTAAATAAAAAACAGGAAGAATCATATGGCCAACCACATATGATATTATCGGTAAAATCCACATACCTATGAACCGTATTTCTTCCATGTAAGTAGGCAAGGCCAGATATAATCTGTCTGGTATAATTTTGAATCACAGGTTCCTTAAAAGGACCATATTCTTGAAGTAATTTATGAATTGAGCCACCAGACACATATTCCAAATAAACAGAGAGTGCATCTTCACCCTGGAAAGATGACAACCCAAAGTTACTACTAAACTAGGGTCCAAGGGCAACATTAACAGCTAACACATTTAATTGAACATTCTCTTACCAATTCACTTCCATGATATCGAACAATGTTTGGATGTGAGAGCCGACTAAGCAAATTTATCTCCTGTTGACAACAAAGAAGATTAGATATAAATCAGCCAACAACCAAACAATCAGATGGCAAACATATAACCATGTAAATTTACATTAAACACTCAGTGACAACTCGAACGATAAAGTCAATAGGAACAAGCATTATCTGGACAAAGTTACCTGGTTCAGTTGCTTAAGACATTCTTTTGATGTCTGATCATCAGAGACAAGCCTAACTTCTTTTATTGCACACATTTGCCCACTTTCACTGTCAAAGTCACAAATGAAAATTTAGGAAAAGGAAAATCATATAATTAGTAAGAAATACAGATGAGTTGTCGGCAGTCCAGTTATTTGGTAACCTTAATTTCCAATCCATTGTTCTTCCTTATATTTTCTAGGCTAATATGAAAAGTGTGTAGACATATATATACCATCATTTATGTGACTTGATGTTTCATTTTCCTCGCCCAAAGTAGAAATATCCAAGTCAGTTCCCAAGACCAATAAAAATTATCGTTCACTTCGTTTATTAATCAATCCACCTACAAGAATACAAATTACCTATTAAATCCAACATAAACATGGCCAAAAGTCCCCCTTCCTAGAAGCTTTCCCTTCTTCCACTTTGATAGTGCACAAGTTGTGTTTTCAATGGCGACACCAGTTCTACTGCTGGGCAAGGCAGAAGGGCTAGTTGGAGAACCTGGAGGGAGAGGAAGCGGATGACACACACTCTTCCCATCTTCTTGCTTTCCCGTTGGAGACTCCAAACTTATGGCACAAAACCGAGGGTGAAGAGGAGATGTCGGGCTAGTTGGCCCCCTAGACCCAGGACCTGGGCTTCTAGGCATCATGCTGAACTTGGGATCACCAATAACTCTGTCAACAATAAATGGCATGGGTAACATCTAGCAGTATATAAAATACAAATTGAGCTTTTTGTGTCATTGTTCCTTATACCAGGGATTTACAATGTTCCCAATTATCTTCTTGTGGTATTATAAGAACAAATCCATCGATTTAATACACATTATGTATGGCTAATGAAAGTACGAAGTGCTAATTTTTACAGTGAACATCATGCAGAAAATGCAAGTCCTAGTAAGATTTTTGTTAAGTTATTCTAACGTTGAACTTCTCTATTCTACACATCACCGTATTCTAAGGATTTATATATTTACACGTGAAAACAAATAACAAAAACTAAGATTTCTGTAGTGAGACAGAGAGCAGAGAATCGTACAAGAGTACGAGGCTCAAGAAGAAAAAGAAAGAAAGAAAGAAAGAAGGCCCGCATCATATGGCTTTTCATCGAAAAGATGAGCTCTTATACTAAATTGAATGGCCCGCATCATATGACAATCTATTTCCACTCTGACAGCCAAAAACTCAATCGAATTATATCTAATTAATTACTAAATTGAGATCCAATTCGTAACTGTGATCCGATGAATTCATAAATGAATTAAATACGCCAAAAAATGACCATTTATTGAATGGAATTCAATGATTGGACTAAAGTTTCTTACCAGAATGAGATGAAATGAATTGAACTGAATTGAATTGAATGAAAAACAACGCACAAGTCCCAAATTGGAAAGAAAACAGAAAAAGCCCCAATCGGAAAAGCAGGGTTTGTGGGGAACCAACCTGTTACTGGAAGCACCAAATTGAGCATGGCTGTCATGCGCAATCGGTTGGTCTTCGGAGGACCCAGACGAGCTGACGCTTGAAACCGAAGCGGAGCCAGATCCCAAGCCAAGCACCTGATCATTTCCCAAGCCCTGCGCCGACGACACCGACGGCCGAGGCAGGGGATGCCCCTGCCTCCTCTCGCATCCATCGGAGTCGAAACCCGAAAACCCAGAAGCAGAAACACCAGCACCCACAAGCTCCTTGCTGGCTCTTGGTGACCCACGCGTTATGTGTTCGTCGAAGCTCTTGGGCCTATCGGCTCTCTCTTTCTTCTTAATATCGTTATTGATCGAAGATTTGATGATGAAATTGTTGTTGTTGCGGTTCGAGTATGGGTTTTTGTGTTGAAGTGTCTTCTCTTGCTCTTCTTTGCTCTTGCTTGATTTTCTTCCCCACCAAGCAGGCATTTTTACCTGAATTTATTTCTGTCTCTATACCTATATCTATATTTATATTTGTATCTATATACCGATATCAGGCGCTCTAAAAAACAGAGGAAAAAAAATTTCCAACTATGCAATTTAATTTAATTTAACTGGCAACAACAAGAGAGAAGAGAATTGAGGAAGGAAATTTGAGGGAGAAACAGCTTAGACTTGGGGTTTGTGGGTTGATTTTATATGGAACAATAAGACGAAGAAGAACAAAGGGAGACTTTTTTAAGAGAGAGAGAGAGAGAGAAAAGTGGGACCAGTGGATGAGAGAGAGAGAGGCAACACAACAGTGAGGAACAGCTCAGCGAAGAGGCAAGGACAAAAGAGAGTTTCGGGACGGCAGCCGGTGGTTGGATAAAGCGGGAGAAATGACGTGGTAATTTCCTAATTGTGATATACTTATTACTGTCAACTACATGTGTCATGCACTCATGTGTACGCGCATAGCACATACATACATGCATACATCAGTATTATTTTTATATTTCTATTTAGTTTTTTTTAATGAAAAAGAGTTGACTCATGATGTTAACGAAATTATCATATTTCGTCACTAACATTGTTTTGTGACACTATAAGTCCTTAGAGCAGTTCCACCAAGCAGCCTGGGCTCAAGCAGGCTGGTGGGTCCCAAGGGCTCGAGCTCAAAATATGAGTTCCAGCGGGCCTTTATAGCCCGGGCAGGGAGCGGCCCCACGAAACCGAGCGAGCCCGCAAGGGGAAATAGCCCGAGGTCCAACCCGGGGAGCTGACCTTTTTTTCAAATCCAATGGCTGGGCTTATTTTGGGCATAAAAAAATGTGAAAAAAATTATAAATTTTTTAAAAATTACCACAAAATTTTGGTATTTTTGTGTATAAATACCTACCAATGTTGATCACTTTCAACAACAAATCCTTATACATTTCTTCTCCTTCTATTATTTTTCACTTTCTTCACAAACTTTTCTTCACTTTAAATTTTCATTTTTATTCACCATCTTATGGCATCCTCCATTAAAGCCGAAGGGACGTGGTCAACCATGGAAGATGTTTATTACCTTATTTCCATCCATGGAAGATGTTTATTACCTTATTTCCATTTTCAACATTCAAGTAAATGTCTTTGTCCTTTTACTTTAATTAATTTTTATATTACTCCATTTACTTAAATTTACAATGTAAATAAGGAAGTACCCCCCATTTGGATTCAAATAAAAATACTATAAAATCAAATTCCCACCAAATCAAAATATGAAAAATCGGTTTTAGTGCAAAATACGACTTAGGCTAAAAATGATGGCTCGTTAAGTCAATATATACTTCATACTAAAATCCTATAAAATCAAGTTTTCTTATTTGATGTGTAAGAAATAAAAGCCGCCAAAAATTATCTTGAGAAAATGATTATTCCGAAAAACCATTTTTCATACTTAGTCAATATTTTTACATGGCTTAATATCACAAAACGTCCCTAAGGTTTACGAAACTATTAGATAGCATCCTTACACAAAACAATTTTTCATGTATGATATGAATTCATGAAGGGACCTAAGGTCAATCTAGGTAAAAAAACCTTAGATGTTCAATATACAAAAAGTTTTTAGCCTTTCCAAACTTCACCTCCGCTAAAAAATTCCTGGGTCCGCTAGTGTCAGCTCGTACGGAAATGACATTAGCTAGTAGGTGGAAACTTTTGAATAAAGAGTTAGGCAAATGGAGAGATGTGTTGGCAAAAGCGATGGACAACCATCGAAACGGCCAAAATCTTAGCGATGAGGTAAATTATTTGTAATTTCCGTTTTATTAAATTTAATGTCCTCATTTTTTTTAATGTTTCTTGCATTTCTAGTACTTTTTTTTAATGTATGTTGCAACCCTAATTTTTTTTTAATGTTTCTTGCATTTTTAGTACTTTTTTTTTAATATATGTTACAACCCTAATTTTTTAATGTTTCTTGCATTTCTAATACTTTTTTTAATGTATGTTGCAACCCTAATTTGTTTTATTATGTTTATTGTATTTTAATATATTTGTAATGTTTCTTGCATTTTCATTTTTTATTTTAATGTTTCTTGCATTTCCACTTTTTTTTAAATAGATTATGCAAGCACAAATGTGGTTCGGTGCCACTAGGCTAGGCAAAAAATCTTTCAATGATCAACAATGTTGGGAGGTGGTTAGTCATTGTAAAAGATTCAGAATTATTCCCACGGGCCCAGCCATCATGTTGAACGAGATGCCGGTCCATGATTCAACAGCATCGGATTCGCCTATGGAATCCCCGATGAGTGAAGACTCACCAATCCAAAAGAAGTCGATGCCTATTGGGAGAAAGGCGGCAAAGGCCAAGAGAGTGAGTAATTCTAGCAATAATACATCAAAAAATTTGGAGGAAATTGCAAGGCACAATGCCATGAGAATTGAAATAGACATGAAAACCCAAGAGAACGAGAGGGCAATTCAAGAACAATATGCAAAAGAAAGGGAGTATGTATGCACACAAGACATTAAGAAGAATGATCGGGAAACCATGGCCATGGATACAAGCCATATGTCCCCTAAAACAAAACAATTTTGGAAGCTAGAACGAAGGGATGTTATGAGAAGAAGACTTTTCCATGACCAAGATGATGGACCTAGCAACACCGATTGGTTAAATGATCAAAGACATTAGGTTGCCTTTTACTTAATTGTATTGCATGATTTTTAATGAAGTAGTTGTACTTCTTTTCTTTTAATTAATTTGTAGTATTTCTTAATTTGTTATTTTGTAATGAAGTAGTTGTATTTCTTTTCTTTTAATTAATTAGTAGTATTTCTTATTCAAAAATCTTCTCCAAATTAATTGTTTAGGTAATAAAAAAATAATAATTAAAAAAAAGTGAATAGTTGCTCTTTTCCATGGCAATGGGTGGAAGGTTGTAGCCTCCCCTTGCCTCTTGCCATGGCAAATGGGTGGAGTTGCTCTTAAGGTTATCCTCTACCCATCAAAACGGTCCCTGCCGTTAGCTTCTGTTAAATTGCTGATGTGGCACATATGTGGAGCTCACACATCCAATGATATAAAGTCACATGACTTTAAATATAATATAATATAATATATTTCAAAACTTAAAATCCATACCACATGGCTATAAAAAGAAATTTCCCAAATTAAGCTATTAATTTGACCTTCTTTATATTTTGCCATTGTTCCTTTCGAATCTCCTCAACATTCCAGCTGTCATCTTTTACTTATATTTTACGTATGGTCCTTATTTTCGAGGATGGTATGCCATACTTATGTTTCTTTTGATTATCTTGACTAATGTGATTACGAACTCTTATTGTAGTTTTAATTGAGGATTATATTATTTTGGGATTATTGGACGTTATTTTGACATTTAAAGTCAAGAATTTTCTGGTGTTATGAATCAGGATTAGCATGGAATTTATAAAATGAATAGTTGGTTTTACTTGGACATTATTTAAGTGTTGTCTAAATCATATTTGTTGGTTGAAGAACTACGTGTGGCTTCATCCCTTAGTAGGGTACATAGGTAGCCTGGGGTTTTCCTCAGGTGCAGCCGCGAGCTAAACTATTTTCTGGACTTAAATTCTGTTTAGTATGCTCTGATATTGCCCATTAGGGTGGAATTCTAAGGTCGGAGGCCAGAAACTGAACTGTGTGCTAGCAGTTGGTTGTGTTTTCTGTAGGTTAAAAATTTGGTTAAGTCCGTTTTTCAGGGGAGACTCTGCCGAATTTTCGGCAGAAGTCTCGGCCCTCCTTTCTCTTAACATGGAAAAGAAAAGTTCTAAATTAGTAAATGGGCCGGCATTTGAGTAATGTCGTAAAAATTACAAGGTCAGTCCCGGGTTCCGAGGAATTCGGGGCCGGTCTTGTCAGAACCTATCGAACCCGAATATCGCCTAATAGGCGTAATATCAGTTCGATGGTCAAACAGTATCCAATTACTAATCTGAGCATACGCCGTGCTTGGGACAACATGAGGAATATTTAGGAACTCAAAGAGCTCCACAAAGTGGTCCACGCGCCGCCACCCACTACTAGCAGTGGTGTCTAGAGTGATTTCCGGAGACGGAAAATTCTCAAATCTCCCCTACAATACCTATACCAAAGGATTAAGTACAACTAGGAGAGCATCTTTTGTAATTGAGCCAACCTCCAATTTGGCCGGGAAGTGGCTAGAAAACCATAGAAACCGTCGAAAAATTTAGGGTATTTTTGATTAACTTCTAAAAACTCAAAATCAACCAAATCCAACTGTGTAAATAGTTAGAACACGAGAAATAGATGAGAAACCATACCTTGATCGACAAATTTGGCTGCTGGAACGACGTCAGAAATCGTCGAGGCTTCTAGCCTACATTACATGAGCTTTCGAGCTCCAATATTTGCTGGGTTGGGTAGAGGAGGAAGAGAGGAAGCTTTTGCATGTGGTGGCGTCGCCTGGAACTGCCGGACGGTGGCGATCTTCGCTGGAGAAGTTGAACAGCACTATGCAAACAGTGACTGTATTGAGATGGAAGAGAGAGTCACGAGGGAGAAGGAGAGAGTAATGCGCATAGGGGCAAAACCAAGCTTTAAGGCATTTTGACAATGTGTTGAAATGACCATTATGTCCTTTTTGTATTTAGACTTTTCCTCATTCGTTACAACTTGGAATTGAGCTTGACACCTGTCTACGGACTCGTATCGACGAGCCCAACGCAACGTTACAACTCAATTCCCCAAATTCATTCCCAAACAAAAAGTCAACCTTAAACCCACTAAGAAACCCTAAGGGTTGTCATTTCATTTTAAAATTTCGAAAATTGAATTAAATTTCAGGGCGGGGTGTTACAAATGTCCGCTTACAAAAAGTCCAAGCTAGTATGACCTTGTGAGGTCTTGCTGGCTACGCGTAGCCTGAGCACACGTTCGAAAGAATACAAAGATTACATTAATAATTGCTTTCAACAACGAACTTTAAATTGAAAACTCTAATTCCCGGAATATAAAGTGTGACAGGACCCCACCAAAATTCCACTTTGGAATTCGTGTCGAACCCCGTGCGTGTCCGACACCTATCGGGTGTTGTGCAGAATTGACCAAAATGCCCTTTTAAAACGAAATTCAAAAGAAAACTCTTTTTAAGGTTTGACTTGTCAAATTTTCGGCAGAGTTTCCCATGTAATTTGCTCGTTTCCCAAAAATTTACACCGGTAAAACACAAATTTATATTCCTCAATCGTTAAGCAAGCACCAGTTATATTCACACACAATCAAAACATTAAATCGAGTGGCCCCCGATCTTACCAACAACTAGGACTCTGACAGAGCATAACAAGCTACAAAACTCAAATATTAATCGGGCCTTGGGCTCGCACAATACTTCAAATTAAATTCAACTAACAAGTAAATAGATTTCAAATCCAAGCCCACAACCAAATTCTGAAATATCCCATCCCATGGCTGCACCTAGATTTAACTAGGTTGCCTACGTACCCTAACTGAGGAATCAAGCCACACGTAATTCTTCCTCTAAAACAAACACCCATCAAATAATATAATATTCCACAAGAAACCAACCATAAAACATAGAATCCTACTTTGACTTTGATTTCCACAATCATTATGTAAATCTGAAGGCAACTGGGGAGGGTGAAAACTAGCTAACCACTTGTGTAGATAAATCGGGCAGGTGATTAGGGATCCTGGCCAACCATGTGCAGAAAAATTGAGCAGGGTGGCGAATAATATCCTGTTGACTGTACTAATATATTCATTCAACATAGTAGGACTTAGGGAGATATACTCAACTTGAGAACGCAAATAGTCCGTCAGTTCCAATTATAAACTGTCAATTCCCCTAGCAGAATTGGGGGACACAAAGTCACCCCAAAACGCAAATCCTAGTAGGATTGGGTGATCAGCCCAAAACGCAATCCTAGCAGAATCGGAGGACATAAAGTCAGCCCGAAATGCAATCATCGCACCGCACGGTTCGGGCGTCCCCGAAACTTGTGGGGCGTTATCGTAAATAAATAAATTTTCTAAAGGCCACACTTTATCCGAAGACATTTACATATCCGAGGCCACCTTACATATCCCACATCAACAATTTAATCCGAAGGCAACCAGTTCAGTCTCATATATATATCAAGAGTAAACCACTCTAATAATAACATTAATAATAATGATATAGCATCCAAAAACCACAACATACATAATCCACCATTCAGATTCCAAGCACTTATCAATACGAATTAGATACCCAATAATCTCTTAACCACAAAAAGAACAAACTCGCATACTTAACCATCAATAAACACATACCAACCATTAAATAAGCAAAATAAACTCAATGTATTAATATAACAATCAAAAGTCACAAATAAACCATAACAAACAACTCACAAGTCCTAGGGCCATTTAGTACTTTTCGAAAGATGAAATGACCTCGGATGACTCACAATCAACCGAGAACTCAAACTTCCATTTTGGTCAACTTGGCTCACGGGACATGTGACCTCCACTCTCTATCCGAACATTCCTAAAGTCCAACAAAGTCAACTAATCACGTTCTGAGGGTTTGGTCTCGATCGAACGGTCGGATTTCTCGCAATCGCACGATCAGACGGTTTCCGTTAATTTAAACTTTAAATCATTGATCCAGAGCATCCGGGGCTCCGATCCACGATCAGCAAATTTCTACACGATCCTAGAAATACGGAGAACAACATACATGAAATTGGATTTGATCCAACGATCCGAACATATCGAACCTGAACAACGCCGAATAGGCGAAAGTCCCTTCGACTGTCATTCGATATCCAATTTCAAATCCGAGCGTACCATCGTGCTCAGGACGATGTAGGGATAATTTAGGTATGGACTTGGGCTGCCATAAGTAGGCCCACACGCTGGCAGCGCGTTGGGTGTCTTGAGAGAATTCTTTGACTACGGAATTTCTCGAATTATCGAAAAAGACCTATACCTACGAGATCAAGATAACGAGTGGAGTATTTTTACTCTCGGCCCGACTCCACATTCTGCCGAAATCTTGCCGGAATTCCAGAAACCCAAAATACCCAAACCCTAGTTTTTCAAATCTCCCCCAAACCCTCAAATCTACCTAGACCAACCCCAAGAATAGCTAGAACATGCAACAAGGAAGAGAAAACTCACCTGGATAGGAAAGATTGGTGGCGGAAAGCTTGGATCGAGGGTGAGACAGTCCGGTTCTGTTTCAGGTTTCCCAGTGGCTTTCGAGGTGTTTTTGGCTGGAATTAATGGGAGGGATGGCATGAGGGTGGAAAGGGAAGAGTTTGGGGGAGGTCTGGAGCGCCGGCGTGGCCACTAGTTCGAGAGAGAGGCGAGGGTTTGTCGGTGGAGGAAGATGAGAGGGATAGGGGGGTGTCACGCGCAAGCTGATCTGGGTGTTAAATTTTTTTAATTTTATAATTATTTTATTTATTTATTTATTTAAAATTCTAAAATCTCTTAATTAATTATATTATCTTATTTTCTTTATTTATTTTACTTTATCTCATTAACTTAATTTATTAATTTATCTCATTTACATTATTTTCTTATTTTTCGAGTCAGGATGTTACAAAGTGTGTATTTGGTTTAGGAAGGTTATACGGCCATCCTAGTACCCTTAATGGATGAGACGGTCACGAAAGATCCATTGGTCAACGGTTTGGTCAAGAACTCGTATAACTCGGAATTGAGCGTGCCGCCTGTCCAAGAACTCGTATCGATGAGCTCTACGCAACCGCGCAACTCAATTTCCCAAAATCCTTTCCAAACTAAAAGTGACCCAAAATACCCTTACTCTCAAGGGCAAAAATAAAATTCCCTAATAAATTCTTAAATTAGGTCGGGATGTTACAATCACTCACTTGACTTTATGAGAGGCGATGATGTGGAGGTGCTGCGGTGGCACAAGGTGGGCGGCGACGGTGTGGAGGTGGTGGTGGAGGTTGGGGATTAGTTAGGGTTTGAGAGAGGAGAGGGAAAATTGGGTTTTGGCTTTGGAGGAGGTTGATGGAGGAGTTGGTACTAAGGCTGATGTTGGGTTCTTTTTTCTTTTTTTAACCTAGCTCAAAATGACGACATTTTGAAGCTTTTTAAAAAAATTTAAGGTGTCTGGAGGCGTTTAAAAAAAAATATAGAAGCCTCGCGTGCATTTCATCGAACAGGTGGTGTGCGTTTGGGGTTGCCTCTGACCTCCACAACCATTTTTTACGGCTTCGCCATAGGGTCGCTTAACCCCATTTATCCCTTTGTGCATCCGCCCCTGCATCCAAGCCACCTTACCATCCACCATTTTTCTCTCTATTACTTGCTCTGTCTCTCTTTGGAGATGGAGTTCTTTTTTTTGTTGAAGGACTAGTATAAGAGTGACTCGATGCCTCTCCTTATTCATTCTACACGGCGGGGCTGTAGACACCAACAATTTAGCATAAGAGCTAAAAGGCTCATTTATCAAACCTTCCCCGTTTTCATAAATATTCTCTCTGTCTGTGTCATTCTCACTGCCCCCTCCCTTGAGAATGGTTTTTTAAATTTAAACAATAAAAAAATTGTTACTTTTAAACAAATTTTCTGATAAAAAATTACACTTATGTTGTTGATGTGTCTTGTCTTAATTATTCAACTGGCCAAACTCATGTTGTGAATGTCTTAACCGTTGGTAAAATTCTATGGCTCTACCACCATGGAAAGATAAATTGAACCCACTGAGTGGAAAAATTGGTTAGGGGTATGTACGTAGGTTTGTAGGCATTGATAATTGGTTTTAATTGAATTAAGTAAATTAAGTAACCAAAAATTAATGGTGACAAGCACACAATAATTAGCTAGATTTGGGATTTAGATATGCAAATTCCAAGTTTAGGTTGCAACAATGCAAAGGCAGTGCTAATTTGGCAACATTAAAAATTGGCTACAGCTGGAGAGTGAGTGAGGTTTGTTTGTGTAGCAAGAAAAAAAAACGGAGATCCAATCAGGGCGACATGGAGAAGCTGAAGCGTTCAATTAATAATAAATAACCAAAAAATAGAAAAATAGAAAAATAGTTAGAAAGATTTAACCATCCAAAACCCTCCGAAAACGGTGTCCGTCCATGCCCTTTCTTTATAATTTCTCTGTTTGAATTAATTAAAATTTCTAATGATCAATTTATTATATATATATATATATATTTATTTATATAATAACAAATCAAAATAAAGAAAAGAGACAAAAAACAGAAAATAGCCACACACCACCTCCATGTCCTCCCGCCACGTGTTATTCTCCAAACTGAACCGTACGGTCACCCTTTTTTCCTACCCAGCTGGCCTCTCTCTCTCTCTCTCTCTCTCTCCGTATCTGTAAACTGTCCGTACGCAAACCACACACTGCTCGCCTCTCCGTTTGCTACAAAGAAATATAGAGTTTGTTCTTCATCTCTCAGCTTCTTCTTCTTCCTCCTCCTCTTTTTCTCCTATTTCTTCATTTCGTTATTAAGCAACCAAAGCTAGCAAGGAAAATTCAAATTTTTCTTCTGTTATTTTCTCGGAAAAACCAAACAGAGCTCTGCATTGCAGTTAATTGTTTCCTTTTGCTTGGAATGCGTTGGTTTGGTGTAGGGAGGTGGCTACATGGCTAGCTAGGGCAAGGGCCGAGTGAAGCGCACTATACTTCGTCGTCGTCTTCCAAAACTCAAACAAAACCAGTAGAGAGAGAAGATCTCTTGTCGTCTTCCAAAACTCAAACAAAACCAGTAGAGAGAGAAGATCAGAAGAGAGAGAAACAGAGGCGAGAGAGATTAATTGATTGATGTCCAACTTGGATCCGCCAGGCCCGCAGGGGCTGACGAGAAGGCCGTCAAGGAGCGCCGCCACCACCACCTTCTCTACGGAGGTCTTCGACAATGAGGTCGTCCCATCCGCCCTCGCCTCCATCGTTCCCACTCTCCGCGTCGCCAACGAGATCGACAGAGAGCGTCCTCGCGTCGCCTATCTCTGTTCGTCTCCCTCATCTATAAATCAATCAATAACATTCAATAACTAATTTCTTAATTAATTGATTTTCTCAAAATTTTGAGTTGATTAATTAATTAAATAATTAATTCTTAATAACGGTCCGTTTGAATGAATCATGAATGCAATGTGTTTGTGAAAATGTTAAGGTCGGTTCTATGCGTTTGAGAAGGCACACCGATTGGATCTCAGCTCCAGCGGCCGTGGTGTCAGGCAGTTCAAGACCTTGCTGCTCCAACGACTGGAGAGGGTAAGCTGGTTTCTGATGCCCTACGCCTAATTTCTCTTATTTTTTTTTGGTTTTTGTATAGAATAAAATTAATACAAATCTCATTTTTCATTTTGGAATTATTGGATCATTCATCAATTTTTAATTATTGATTTATCACCTGTGGGTGGAAGATGTTTCGATGAACGAGCAGAGAAATATACCGTATATATTGAAATTGAAAGGTGGTGAGGAGAGACGTAATCTAATGTGCTCAAGTTCACGCGACACTGCTTGGACGCTGTTTGATTTAGGATTAATTAATTAGCTATAGCCATGGCTTGGGCCCGCAGTCCTTTTTTTTGTTTTTCTTTTTGAACAGGCGCCCCCCTCCGGCGCCTTTTAAAACTCCTATCATTAATGAATTAATTAGCCAGGTGGTTGATTATGAAATTAACTGGGTCCGAAGATTTTACCTTTCTAAATAAGGGGATTGTCTTGTCTTCCCCAAATTTAGCCTAACCTGTTACCCAGTCAATACCCAGAACCAGAGAAGAGAAATTGGTAGCTGTTCATATACCATGTTTCTTCAAATTTCACTAAGTCTTTCGTAACTCGTATGCATTTGAACTTGTTTACAAGTTCCATTACTGGATTTCTTATTTCTCCATTTTGTGGGTGATGATTGCCAAGGGCTGAGTTCAAATGGGGTGATAAATTGGATTTTAATGAGAAGGCAGAGGACTTTTTCACTGGGTTTTTGCTGCCTTTATGTTGAATAACACTCTCTTCTTTGCTTTGATCAGTGCCTTGTTATTCTCAGTTCCCAATAGAAAATGAAGCTCTGAAATTTGTCTAACTTGTTGTATTATAATTGGCATTGAAGCTGATGTAAAATTTGTTTGAGTCAGGACAATGCTTCCAGTCTTGCTTCTCGGGTTAAGAAGACAGATGCCAGAGAAATTGAAAGCTTCTATCAGCAGTATTATGAGCAATATGTTCGATCTCTCGACCAAGGGGAGCAGGCAGATAGGTATCCTTCTGCATTTCCTCTCCCTCATTATTATTATTATTATTATTATTAGTATTACTATTATTCTTTTTCTTTTTCTGTTAAATTTTGAAATACTAGTGTTTTCATAGCACCTGTATTAATTGTATTCTGAATTGGAACTTTTATTCCAAATTCTGAACAGAGCCCAACTGGGCAAAGCCTACCAGACGGCAGGAGTGCTTTTTGAAGTGCTTTGCGCTGTTAACAAGACTGAGAAAGTGGAGGAAGTTGCTCCCGAGGTTAGTTCCATTTATTATTTAATTTAGCTGTTCTATTATAGATCAGAATTTCAATTACATATATGTCCTGTACCTGAATTAGGCATTCACTGCATATATCATCTTTGGCCATAATTTAATTTGCAAAAATATTTCAATGCTGTGAGCAGATTATTGCGGCTGCTAGAGATGTCCAAGAAAAGACGGAAATTTACGCTCCATATAACATTCTTCCTTTGGATTCTGCTGGTGCTACACAGTCTATCATGCAGCTTGAAGAGGTATTTCATTCTTTTATTGGTGATATACTTTGACATCTTATATTCTTATCAGTGCCTGGTTTGGAATATATTGAAATTTGTTTCTGTTTTACTTATTAAAGGTTAAGGCCGCAGTGGGTGCACTTTGGAACACTCGTGGTTTGAACTGGCCTAGTGCATTTGAGAGCAGGCAGAAAGCTGGTGATCCGGACCTCCTTGATTGGCTGAGGGCCATGTTTGGATTCCAGGCATGTATAGCAATGAGCTATTTTATTGGTTAAGATTCAATCTTTGACTGTGAAATAATGATTAACACAGTGGTTTATTTTGGTGGTTACAGAAAGACAATGTCAGGAACCAGAGGGAGCATTTGATATTGCTACTTGCGAATACTCATATAAGGCTTCATCCCAAACCTGAACCTCTTAACAAGGCATGTCTGGTTATCTCAATTTAAACTTTCATTGCAGCAGTTTTACTTTTATGATTTATCTAATATGTTGATAGTAACCGCATCAAATATGTAGATGCATGACAGAATTTGTTGTGCTCATGCCGTTGCATGTGGTCCAGTATAATTTTTCCTTGTGATAATTTGAATTCCTTTCTCTAAATCCTCTTGCTAACTTGAATGTCGAAATCCTTTTTTCTACTGTGTTCAGAGCACTCCCTTTTTACGAAACATTTTCCCTTTGCATGCCTTTCAACTCTTCCTGGCCTTTAATTAAGCTCATCTATTTTATGTAGCTTGATGATCGAGCTGTTGATGCAGTTATGGGAAAACTTTTTAAGAACTACAAAACGTGGTGTAAATTTTTGGGACGAAAACATAGTTTAAGGTATGACAGTATCTGCATCAATTTTAATTGGTGTGTGTTTCAAATTTTTTAATTTTGCTTTATGCTTTACTTTTTGGATCTTATGTTTGAGCATTATGTATTCCTGAAATGTACAAAATCTTGTTCAATGTAGGCTACCCCAAGGCCAGCAAGAAATACAGCAGAGGAAGATACTATACATGGGTTTGTATCTTCTCATCTGGGGTGAAGCAGGGAATGTCCGCTTTATGCCAGAATGTCTATGCTATATTTTTCATAATGTAATATTTGTGGGATTCCTTGTTGGTTAATCTATTTCTGGACTTCTTATGGAAATTATGTGTTGATGTTTTACACAATGACGCCTACTAAACATTCAGATGGCATATGAACTCCATGGCCTATTGGCTGGAAATGTAAGCATTGTTACTGGGGAAAATATAAAGCCTTCTTATGGCGGGGATGATGAGGCTTTTTTGAGGAAAGTTATAACCCCCTATATCGTGTAATTGAGAAGGTATGTTGCCTCATAAGCATGTGGGTGTTATCAAGTTTCAGGCCTTCATGCTATACACATGACTGCATTTTTAATGATTTTCCAGGAAGCCAAGAAGAGTGACAATGGAAAAGCTCCTCACCCAGTTTGGTGCAACTATGACGATCTTAATGAATATTTCTGGTTTGTGTAAAAGACTGGGATTTTATTTATTTATTTAGGGCCTCTTATTTCTGTTGAAATAGTTAAGATGATTCTGATTTAACTTTACATATTTTCAGGTCATCTGATTGCTTCTCTCTTGGTTGGCCCATGCGTGATGATGGTGATTTTTTTAAATCCACGCGTGACTTGGCACAGGTACTCTTACATTCCGAGCCATTGCCGCTACTTTTCTTTTGATAGTTTTCTGGTTCTTGCATAACAGAAATCTCGTTCCAGGGAAGAAAGGGCTCTAAGAGAAAATCTGGAAGCACAGGAAAATCTTATTTTATTGAAACTCGGACATTTTGGCACATTTTTCGAAGTTTTGATCGATTTTGGACCTTTTATATACTGGCTCTACAGGTATTTACAACAGAGTGGAAATTCCAAATGACACCATTTGTCCCCTGTTAACTATGACTGCCTTTTTCAATAATATATAATTTGGAACTGGAAAACAGGCTATGTTCATTATTGCTTTTAGAGGGATTTCACCATTGGATATTTTTCAAAAGGATGTCCTAAGAGACCTATCAAGTATTTTCATCACAGCGGCGTTTCTTCGTGTCCTTCAAAGTATGGCATTCTTACTTGAAACTTGAATCCTCAAATATGTCTTACTTTACAAATAGTACTTCTAATTGGTAAGCAGAATCTATGTCTGTACACTACAAGAACTATTATGTGCCCGGGTAATAATTAATTTCTGAGAAGTTTCACCATACTTTGTGTGAAGTATTATTCTTTGTATGATTTTGGGCATGAAAAGAAAAAGAATGTTATGAAAAACGGCCTTTCATTAACTATATAAATGAAGATGTAAAGATCAAAATTTGTTTAAATTTTTGGATGATACTAGAAGGGTTTTATGTTCTTGCATTCTCTAGTTTTCTGGCTGATTGATATAATAGTTTAGCTCTTACAAAAATATTGTTACGCACAGAATTGAGTGTAGACATGTTTCCAGTTAAATCTTTTTGAATTTTGTCCATATCGAAAGGGGATTCCGCTCAACTGGTCTCTAAACACTTTGTTTTCTGGGAAACTCCTCATAAATATTCAAAACCAGAAGTTTCGAGGTCAAGTAAGTGCTGTGGGTTAGGTAATATGGTTCACTTATACGTTTTGACGTCAAACAAGGGAATCCCCCCTGTTCAATATGATTGCCTGTATAAT
Organism: Prunus padus; assembly: GCA_024362665.1. Classification (NCBI taxonomy): domain Eukaryota; kingdom Viridiplantae; phylum Streptophyta; class Magnoliopsida; order Rosales; family Rosaceae; genus Prunus; species Prunus padus. The sequence continues at coordinate 2,950,206 of JANFAM010000011.1, read as the reverse complement.
ATATGGAGTCATCAGGAGCCTTTCTTGTATTCCCTATTTGATGGATAGCCCTTCTCTTTCTCCTTTCATCTCATCATATGCAATTTGGAGGTTGAAATACCTCTAGAGGTTCGGTTGCTAGCTTGGATTATTGCTCATGGGAGAAGACCCCATGAGTCGGTGATGTAGTTCAGAGGAGAAGACCTTCTTTTTGTCTCCTTCCTCAATGGTCTGTGATGTACAAAGATGGAATCGAGAGTATGCACCATTTTTTCCTGCACTGTCTGGTTGCCTTATCCCTCTGGATAAAGCTGTTCAGGGAGACCCATCTGTGTTGGTCGCTGTTCAGGTAGACCCATCTGTGTTGGTCTATTTTGCGAGAGGCATAAGTTCTTTGGTTTGAGGAAGAAGGTTATGGTTCTGGGATGATGCGCAGTGATGGCTATTTTTGGGACAATTGGGTGGAGAGGAATTCAAAGATATTTGACAATATGAGGGGTGAGGAGATCGATTATTTGTGGGAGAGGGTTCTCTTTTAGGCATTTCTACGGGCTTCAATCTCTTCTGAGTTTAGGGATACTTATTTCTTTGGAATTTTTACAAATTGGAATGGAGCTATTTTTACTGTCTTTTGCTTCTTTGCTGGTTCTCTTTTGTTTTTAAGGTTGTTGGCCTGGAGCTAGCCTCCCATAGAGGCAATTGAAGTTAGTGAGCCCTATGAAGGGCAACTATCTCCTGCGGTTTAAGAGTTCTCTAGTTCTTAGCTCCAATGGTCCATTGTCTTGTAGTTTTTCTCCCATTTTAATGAATTTTTGTTTCCTATAGAAAAAGTGTTTTGAAAGAAATATGAACTTTTCCATTGAGAGAGAATATTTGAGATGTAAAACATGGGAAGGAGACTAAGTGTATTTTAGTCTCATAGAACAGGAGGGGAAAAAAGGAAGTGAATTGAAATTTTAATCTTGTTGATTACTAGTTATAGACTAGTATCTAAAGAATTGTCCTAAGCTGAATAGTTTTCTATCCATTGTGTTGTAGAAAGCATTGCCCACATTGGATGTTACTAATGGCAGTTCCTTTGTACTTCCTTGCCTACCTTCTTTTGAGTTTTTCACTTATTCTTCTGCTGTTCCATGTGTATTCTCTTTAGCTTGTTTTTCTTCAAGCTCATATGGAAATGGAAATTTGTACTCAAGTAAGGTTTATATCAAGGATTGAAATATCGGCCGATACACCGATATATCGGTATTTTCAAGTGTCGACAACGATATTGGGGGGTAAGGCCATATCTTCCCCTGTATAGGCGATATATCCTTGATAAGTGCGATATCCCCGATATTTTGCCGATATCCTCAATATTTCCTGATACTCATAACAGAACCCGGAAAATTTTCAGAAGTTTTGAAGGCAATTGATGCACATTGAAACCCAAAAATCTCTAGTCCTTGCCCAAAACCCTATAATATATGAGCATAGGAACTAGACCTAGTACTAACTCAAATGAATCTTATGGTGTCTATGGTTATGTCATGTCTGATTATAGTGGAACTAGTTATGGAGCTCAAGATGATGAAAAAGATTATGGACCTACTAGTTGGGTCAATCCTAACTATCCCATTTATGGGAGGAGTAGAGAGCTCAAGAGAGACATGTGCACTATGTTCAAACATGGTTTACAAACTGCTCGGGTTACATGACTTGGTATGACTTTTGTATGAATCTAGATGGTTGTTCCTCATTGTTTGAACCTCATAGGAGTTCTTCATTTATGTAGATGGACACTTATCTAAATTGTAATCCAATGTTTAAACAAACTTTTCATTAACACGCATTACATACCACTTGTATTTCATCATATGTGTATCTTATTCTTAGTAAATTTTGAGTTTTATTTGTTCAATACATTCATTGATAATGTACATAACATCTATGAAAGTTTTACTTCAAAATTATGTGTTTCAGTGCCTATATCTGTCATTTTTGTTGATTTTTTCCCAATACCTAAAACGATAACGATATATCCCCCGAAATATCTGTAAATTGAAGGCCCGATATTATCTGCATGGTCAATATTTTAATCCTTGGTTTATATCAATTTGTTCATATCTACTTTTCATTTTGATGTAGGTATTTTGGATATTGTTTTGAACTTCCCGGGATATCATAGGTGGAGGTTCACTGATGTGCTGAGAAATATTCTCAAGATAATTGTTAGTCTTGCATGGGCAGTCATTCTTCCATTGTTTTATGTGCATTCCTTCAAGGGTGCCCCTAAACAAATTATAGATGTACTTTCGTTCCTTAAAAAAGTAGATGGTGTTCCTGCTTTCTATATCATGGCTGTTGCAGTATATTTGCTGCCAAATTTACTCGCAGCAGTTTTGTTCCTGTTCCCGCTTCTTCGGCGTTGGATTGAAAACTCAGACTGGCACATCATTAGGTTCCTCTTGTGGTGGTCACAGGTATTTCTGTTAACTTGTTATTTTCGTTCCTGAATTTTCTTGCACGATTTCTGCTATATTTTACTTGGGGTTGACTTAGCGGATGACAGTCTGTTATGGTATAATCTTGTGATTGATGCTGGCGAATGGCTAGACCATACAAATGCATGAGACGAAAAATACCGTGCGGTATCCAAAATCCTTTTTTCTAGTCATAGTTTGCTATATGATTAATCCTAGTATGAAACCAAGAGCTTGGAGTTCATAATAAGTTTTTCCTGGTAAAGGATTCACATATTTATCTTTTAACTCAAATGTACTAGCACAGTTTACTTACTTGGTGTAATCTATTTGGATTCATTAAATTAGCTTCCCTTACTGTTAACATTAGTTACTCAGTTTACTTACAGAATTTACTTGATATTATTTTCAAAGCACCTTTTTATGCGATTTTTTTTTTCTGTGAAAAAACTCTTGTATGAAAGTCAGAGAAATTTTGTTTTATTTTTATAATATTTTAAATCAAACTAAATCCTTATGTTCCTTTTGCATAAAAAAATTAATCATTTTCGGACTAAACTGTAAAAAATTGTATTGATTAATCTATATTTTTCTGCAGCCAAGAATCTATGTTGGCAGGGGAATGCATGAAAGTCAATTTTCCCTTATAAAGTGAGTTTGATGAGGAACATGCACCGAATTTCATCCCAACTATATGCACTTTCCATTTTTCTTTTGGGTTAATTGTTTGAGATTTGCGTTCTGATTTCCTATGCAATTTGCAGGTATACCATTTTTTGGGTGCTGCTTTTGGGTTGCAAGTTTACAGTAAGCTATCTTATCCAGGTGAGGTGTTATTTAAAATTTTAATGATTTTTTAGATTTTTCTTAATGAATTATATAATGATCACTATTTGCGTTCTTAATTTGCTGTAGATAAAACCTCTGGTGAAGCCAACGAGAGATATTATGAACATTCGTCGCATAGAGTATGAATGGCATGAATTTTTCCCTAACGGTAATAATTTTAAATTGCTTCAGTCTCTGCATGATTTTCTACTTGCACTTTTATGCTAATCTTTTATTGATGCAGCTCAAAACAACTATGGAGCAGTTGTGTCACTCTGGGCACCAGTAATCTTGGTCTGTGTTATATCTTCCCCCTGTTTGAATAATCTTGCTAGTTTTCTGAGTTTGTCAGGATGTAATTTTGTTACATTTTCTTCAATAAACCATCTCATACTATTTCACGAATTCAATGCAGGTTTATTTGTTGGACACTCAAATATGGTATGCTATCTTTCAGACTGTATATGGTGGTGTTGTTGGAGCATTTGATCGCCTGGGAGAGGTGATCCTTCTGCTCTCTCTCTCTCTCTCTCTCTCTCTCTCTTCCGAAATTATTTCCTTGTGTCATATCGTGCATTCATGAAATTATACATCTGGGAAGACAAACACTGTCTGACATCTGTTGAGATAGAATTGTCTGACTTCTGCTCTTTGTCATTCTTTATTACTGAACTTGGTATCTTGGCCAATTTTTCTAGCTTTTTTTTAAAAAATTTCAAAAGAAAAAAGGTAGATAAATTAGGTCCCATTATTGCATATTTCTGTATTTGGATTTCTGGCTTTGAGAATTGAATCTAAGATTTTAAAATCTCAATAAGATATTTTTTTCTGTTACAAATTTTCAATATTGATGTTGTTCTCATATCAATTTGTCACAGACTTGTTTGAGAGCAATTAAGATGGATCATATCCTAAGCCAAATAAATATCATACTTATCTGCGTAAATTTATGTTGTTTAAGCCAATCATGTAGTCTATGTTATTGAAAGCTTTGTTCATACGTATTTGCTATCAAGAACATGACTATCATCATGGTGTATTCTAATTGAAAAGTAGTCTTTATATGCCTCATCTTTAATTTGTCTCTGATTGGTATCCATACATTTTTTGCCTTTTACAGATTCGAACCCTAGGTATGCTAAGATCACGGTTCCAGTCTCTGCCCGGTGCATTCAACACATATCTAGTGCCTTCGGATAAGTCAGCCAAAAGGGGATTCTCTTTCTCAAAGCGTTTTGTGGAGGTTGATTAATGTTTTTACAACTTTCATATTTGAATATAACCTTTAATCAACTTATAATTAGCACACCCTGAAATGAGCAAATTGATAGTTAGCATTGGTGATTTCATGCCTGTAGATTACAGCAAGCAGGAGAAGTGAAGCTGCAAAGTTTGCTCAGTTGTGGAATGAAGTGATATGTAGCTTTCGCGAGGAAGATATCATTTGCGACAGGAAATGCTCCTCAACATAGTTATATTGTTCATTTTCATCCTCTATTCATCATGAGGTAAAACTAAATTGGGTTTCTTTTACTTCAGGGAAATGGATTTGCTGCTGGTTCCTTATTCTTCAGATCCCAGCCTGAAGATAATTCAGTGGCCACCCTTCTTGCTTGCTAGCAAAGTAAGGACAATCCCTTTGAAACCTTTGTTTTACTTGCTAGGTTTTATTGTTGACTTTGTCTACCTTTACAGATCCCAATAGCATTAGATATGGCAGTACAATTTAAATCCAAGGACTCCGATCTCTGGAAGCGGATATGTGCGGATGAATATATGAAATGTGCAGTGATTGAATGCTATGAATCTTTCAAACATGTCCTTGGTGCTCTGGTAGTTGGAGAAAATGAGAAAAGGTTGTTACTGCTACATAGTTTTTCATTAGTTAAATATTTGTGTTCAAGTTTCTATAATTCCCAAATATTGATAAATGATTTTCAGACCTGTATAATTTCATGCAAACAGTATTTAGAGCCTTTAGTTTTTGCTAAAATCTTCCCATCATTCATCTTTGGTCCCATCCCCTTCTCTCACGGATGATAGTTTTGTGGTTAATTCAGTAGTGTCCTCTATAGTTGATGTTTTTTGGTTCTACTTTTGTTGTCATTTTTTGCAATTTATTAAGTGCTGGATTCTTTGTGTTGTTAGATGAAAAATCTTTTTTGGGGTTGACTCTCTTGACAGTGATTCAGTTTGTGATTTTTGAATCCTATAAATTGAGATTCAGTTCGTGATTTTTGAATGCTATAAATTGGCGTTCTCATAATATGATGTATAACTACCACTTGAAGGAAATTGCGTTCAATTTATTTTTGTTAAGTTAGTGTAGATTATTCAAGAACAATTTTAAATTCATCTTACTTTGATCATTGATAAAATTTCTGATTGGGTTATTATTTCACAGGATAATTGGCATCATCGTTAAGGAAATTGAAAGTAACATTTCAAAGAATACATTTCTTGTAAATTTTAGAATGGGTTATTTGCCCACTCTCTGCAAGAAATTTGTAGAGCTTGTGGGGATCTTGGTGAGTCATAAACGAAAGAAATATTAAATCTCAAGTATGCGCTTTTCTTGGCTGTTATGTTAATAGAAACTTACGACTTTATTTCATGTTGCAGAAAGATGCTGATTCATCCAAGCGATCTTCAGTGGTGTTGTTGCTTCAGGATATGCTGGAGGTAGTCACTCGTGATATGATGGTGAATGAGATCCGGTTGGTAAACTTTAGTAACATTAACTTTGGAGTAAAATATTTAATTTGCTTAGTTGGATAATCCTAATGCTTGAATGCTTCCACTATAAATCTTAACAGTGCTTGCATTTTCTCATGTAATATTTTGTAGAGAGTTGGTTGAAGTTGGTCATAGTAGCAAGGACTCTGGAAGGCAACTTTTTGCTGGCACTGATGCAAAACCGGCAATAGTGTTCCCTCCTCCAGTTACAGCACAGTGGGAAGAACAGGTACGCATATGTAGAACAACTTAAAATAATTTAAAAGTTATTTATTTTTCAGAAATAATCATATGCTAGCTAATTCTATGAAAGATGACACTTTTTTGGCTGATTATCATTTTAGATAAGACGCCTCTATCTGCTGTTAACGGTTAAGGAATCTGCCATCGATGTACCAACAAACCTTGAAGCGCGTAGAAGGATTGCATTTTTTACTAATTCACTGTTCATGGATATGCCACGTGCTCCCCGAGTCCGTAAAATGCTTTCATTCAGGTTTGTTTATAGTTTATATATATATATATGAGCTTAGGGCTTCTTCCTTGAACCAAATTGTTTGATTCTCATTTTGCTCACTTGAATTTAAATCATTAGATATGGTAGATCTTTGAATATCTATACCCTTAATATATTGGAACATTAAAAAGGATCAAGAATTACAAAATGGTCAAAGATAAGAGGCATAGGCATTGCCTCTCAATCCAATCCGCCAAACCTGGCCCCCCTCCCCCAACACACTCTTGATATGAAAAAAACCTCCCGACATAAAAGCTAGTTCAAAAGGTGCTCTTGCCCCTTTTCTTCATATTGATTTCCAATCAACAGAGGATTTCAGACTGAAAGATTTTGTGATTGGTTTCTCCTTCTAATCTTTAACCAATGGGAGAATAGGGTTTATTTTTTGGGTATTCAATTGAAAGTTACTGTAAATTTTATTTATTTATTTATATATATCATTTAAACATGAAACCTTTTAGGTTTTTCGATGGGCCAATATCCTGAATAACAGGCCAAGCTTTTGAGCTTTCACATGTCTTCTTCATCACATAATCATTACATTACATTGTTTCCATTGACAGCATCATGACCCCATACTATAGTGAGGAGACTGTATATTCCAAAACTGACCTTGAGATGGAAAATGAAGATGGTGTATCAATCATATATTACTTACAGAAGATATTCCCAGGTTAGTAAAACTATCTTTAGTATGCTTGAATCCTTTGAAGTCAATGTGTAAATGATGTAACGGTCATTTTGTGACTTTTCTAGATGAGTGGAATAACTTCATGGAGCGACTTAATTGTAAAAAGGATAGTGAAATATGGGAAAATGAAGAAAATATTTTGCAGCTTCGTCATTGGGTCTCCTTACGAGGACAAACTCTCTGCAGGACAGGTATTTGATCCATCATCATCTTCTCTATGAATTTTTATTTCTGGTACTAATTTGTTTTGGCGTTGCAGTTAGAGGAATGATGTATTACCGACGAGCTTTGAAGCTTCAGGCTTTTCTTGACATGGCTACTGAAGACGGTAAGACTAAGAGCGTGGTATCTGTTTCTCCCATAATGTTCAACTAGTCACTAGAAAAAAGAAAAGAAGAATTGAACGTATATAAAATCTTGTGCCATCATCATGCCTAAGATCTCTGCCTTACTTAAGTATGCAAAGATACTAGATGGGTACAAAGCCATATTATTTTCTGGGGGCATTTGTTCATTTTTTTCTTGTCATGTATGGATTTTGGTGTGCATATTATGTTCACTTTTCATTTTTATTTTCACTCTTTTCATTGTAAGCAGTCTAGTGAAGCTGTTACTTTGGAGGTAAATGTGTTGGTTTCTGATCATTTTTAGTTATAAGCAGAGATACTAGGTGGCTACAAAGCCATCACGGTTCCATCAGAGGAAGAAAGGAAAAGCCAGAGATCCCTTTATGCTCAATTAGAAGCAGTGGCTGACCTTAAATTCACCTACGTTGCTACCTGCCAAAACTATGGCAATCAGAAAAGAAGTGGAGATCGACGTGCAACAGACATCTTGAATCTGATGGTTAAGTATGTTTTCTGCCTGATAAGTCAGAATATTTTGCAATTTGATTCCTTGCAGTTAGTGTTGCTGAGCTCATTATTCTTGAAGATTCTTATTCGTTGTTCTCCTACAGTAATCCCTCTCTTCGGGTTGCATATATTGATGAAGTTGAAGAGAGAGAGAGTGGTGGAAAGGTCCAAAAGGTTTACTATTCTGTGTTGGTTAAAGCTGTTGACAATCATGACCAGGTAATCCTTTGACCTCATAACAGAACCACTATGTTGCTTACTTGTACCTAAAACACATCCTTGTCTTAATTCTCCAAAGGAAATATATCGTATAAAATTGCCGGGTTCGGCAAAGATTGGAGAAGGGAAACCTGAAAACCAGAACCATGCTGTAATTTTTACTCGAGGAGAAGCTCTTCAGGCCATTGACATGAACCAGGTGAAATATATTGAAGTCTGAAATTATGATTGCTTCTCTTTAGATTTTCATGCCAACTGAGATGTTTAACTTTTACAATTTCTTGTAGGACAATTACTTAGAAGAAGCTTTTAAAATGCGGAACCTTCTTGAAGAATTTAATGAGGACCATGGAGTGCGTCCACCTTCAATTTTAGGTGTTCGTGAGCATATCTTTACTGGAAGGTTTGTTACTTTTAATTATTACCAGCTATACTTTGTATTGTTACATTTATATCTTGTACTCATAATAAATTTGATTTCTACTTGTGAACTGCAGTGTTTCTTCATTGGCCTGGTTTATGTCAAATCAAGAAATGAGCTTTGTGACCATAGGTCAAAGAGTTCTTGCAAGACCTTTGAAGTAAGTTTTCTTTTCATAATTTAACTAAGTAATCCAAGGCGATTGTTTAGAAAGATCTAAATTATTTTTAAAATAGAGCAGTAGTACCTTTTGTCCAGAAGCATTTCAGATGAGACTTCATTAGCAGATGAATGTTGCCATAGTTTGGAGGTGTGTTTCTGTCTGTTGATATAAGTAGCAGATGGTGATCTGAATTGTGTAGGGTTATTAAACAGTGAACTATCTATCCTCTCTCATGTTACCCTTTTTCTCCAGTCTCCTTTTCTTTTCCATCTTCAGGTCACTCTTTTCCTTTTTCTTTGAGCATGTTGAATATTTGGGCATCAGTTCTGAACGAAATGGGAGAACTAATATTCATTTCTCTGGATGTTGTGAAATGAAATTCATCTGATATATAAAAACTATTTATTGGTTTAGGATTCGGTTCCACTATGGACACCCAGATGTCTTTGATAGAATCTTCCACATTACTCGTGGTGGCATGAGCAAGGCTTCCCGTGGCATCAATCTGAGCGAGGACATCTTTGCTGGTAACCTTCTTGAATACAACACACATGCACGCACGCATCATGTGTTCGCACGCATGCATGCATAAATGTGTGCCTGCGCACACATCTTCCACTCATGCCTTATGATATGAGTTTTTCCTGTGTAGGCTTTAACTCAACGTTAAGGCGAGGGAATGTTACTCACCATGAGTATATCCAAGTTGGGAAGGGTAGAGATGTTGGGCTCAACCAAATCTCTCTCTTTGAAGCTAAAGTTGCTTGTGGTAATGGAGAGCAGACACTTAGCAGGGATATCTACCGCTTAGGGCACCGTTTTGACTTCTTTCGAATGATGTCCTTTTATTTTTCGACAATAGGGTTTTATGTCAGCGCAATGGTAATCCTTGCTTTTTCATTTTTACCTTTTGTTTCTTTTTAGTCTTAGAATATTACTGTATTTATTTATTTTTCCATTCTTCAGTGAAATCATCCTCAAATATGTTTAGAAATAGTTTTGGTGAACTGGGCTTCAAATTAATGAACCGTAGTAAATAAATTACCATGAACTTTTCATGCTTCTATGTATTAGGGCCTGTTGTGTTAGCAAATGTGGGGAAGCCATAATTATGTACATGTTTTATGGCATCTCCTGCCTCTACAGTTACCATTGATAATATACCACTTTCCTAATGTCTTTTAATGTCAAGAGTTATTCCCACTGTCTATTCTCCCATTTGATGAGGACAAGTAATTAGCGTACATGTCGTGGAGCGTTCAGTATCAATGGCTACATAACATAAATAGTAGGTGGGTGATCTGTACAGATCCACTGTTTGTGGGAGTCTGGTTCAGTTGTACTTGATAAAGAAATATGGAAACTATCTCCAATTTTTTCCAGAAGTTATGCTATACTGTCCTACATTATCCTTTATTACATCTCCCAAACCACTCTTCCTCACTCAACCATCACATTTCCAATAAAAACTATCTTGGTGTGAATCCGATATTGGAAAGCACTTTTCTTAGGGTAATGGAACAACTGAAGACTCACTTTCATTTCTGTTCTATTTGCATTTTCTTACTAACATGAATGTTTTCTTGTTATGCAGTTGGTTGTGCTTACGGTCTATGCTTTCTTATACGGAAGACTTTACTTGTCATTGAGTGGAATGGAGAAGACAATTGTTAATTTTGCTGCCACCAGGGGAAATAATGTTCTGCAAGCAGCCATGGCTTCACAATCTGTTGTCCAATTAGGTCTTTTGACTTCCTTGCCCATGATCATGGAAATTGGACTAGAAAGAGGGTTCAGAACAGCAATAGGGGACATGATAATTATGCAGCTGCAACTAGCATCTGTTTTCTTCACCTTCTCTCTTGGTACAAAGGTTCATTATTATGGGCGAACAGTCCTGCACGGTGGGGCTAAATACAGAGCAACTGGCCGTGGCTTTGTTGTTCGGCATGAAAAGTTTGCTGAAAACTACAGGATGTACTCAAGGAGTCACTTTGTGAAAGGCCTCGAACTTATGGTACTTCTTATAGTTTATCAGATTTATGGTTCGGCAGCGACTGGTACATTATCATATCTCTTCGTCACATTCTCCATGTGGTTCTTAGTGGTTTCATGGCTGTTTGCTCCCTTCCTATTTAATCCTTCCGGATTTGAATGGCAAAAGATAGTGGAGGATTGGGATGATTGGTCAAAATGGATAAGCAGTCATGGTGGTATGGGTGTGCCAGCAACCAAGAGCTGGGAGTCCTGGTGGGATGAGGAACAGGAGCACCTGCAGTACACTGGGTTTTTGGGACGGTTTTGGGAGATTGTTCTTGCTCTGCGCTTCTTTCTCTTCCAATATGGAATTGTGTACCATCTAAATGTGGCCAGGCGTGATAAAAGCATCATGGTAAACAATATTACGTTTCTTTTTAACTTCCGTATTTGCTTCTCTGTCTATCTAAGATGCAACAAATTCCAAATTCTTTCAAGCTCACCAGCCCTTCAGAACTCCTTGTCTGCATGCCATATCCTTAGTTCTGAACTGAAATCTAGATGTTTTCCTTGGAACTAATGGAAATGTCAAAAGAACTGAGTTGGGCCTAGATGTTGCTGCAATGGATGTATAAAGCTTTAGGAAAGGAAATCATGTGATTATAAAGACAAAGAAAAGAAAAGGAAATCATGTGATTATAGAACAGGCCTAATATGGAAGGTCCTTAGGTACTAGGAGATCATAATTCTGGGATAAGGATGATAAAGAGCTTTTCAAAAGAAAATAAGAGTAGTCTTGTGTGCGTTTCCTTGGCGTAGATGAATTGGGATTACATATATTGCTTAAATATGTCTTAGGAGGTCTTCACGTTGTGAATTTGATGATTCAAGAAAGTATTCAAATGCAGAAATTTTGCTCAACCTCCTATTTTAATTAATTTATTCTCTTTTGGTTCTAACGAAGAATTAAAATTCCAGGTTTATGGTCTGTCGTGGCTGGTCATTGTTGCTGCCATGATCATCCTAAAGGTTAGTTTTCAAACTTTAAGTACTTTCTGATTGTAAGTGAAATTATCATATGTCAAATAATTTATTCTGCCGAGTGGTGAGCCTCTGAATTGCAGGTTGTCTCCTTGGGTAGTAAAAGGTTCAGTGCAGATTTCCAGCTGATGTTCAGACTTCTCAAATTGTTCCTGTTTATTGGGTTCGTTGTCACTCTCGGGATGCTTTTTGGTTTCCTTAGTCTCACTGTTGGTGACATCTTTGTTAGCTTGTTGGCCTTCTTGCCTACTGGATGGGCGCTACTACTGGTACATGCCTCTCATCTGAAATCTACTTTCTTTTGTATAGTATCATTTTTTTCTTTGGTTTCATAATGGAAACAGGAAACATCACGTATGAAGAACAATTTCAGTACCTGAGTTTTACATGTTAAACAACTTTCGGAGTATACTAAGTATGGTGTTTTTGCATGAGCAGATGTCACAAGCATGCAAGCCAATGGTGAAGGCCCTGGGAATGTGGGGGTCTGTGAAAGCTTTAGCTAGAGGGTACGAGTACGTGATGGGGCTGGTTATCTTTGCACCCGTGGCTGTTCTGGCATGGTTCCCATTTGTCTCAGAGTTCCAGACCAGGCTGCTATTCAACCAAGCTTTCAGCCGAGGGCTTCAGATCCAACGTATTCTTGCTGGTGGGAAGAAGCACAAGTCAAACTAACCAAACAAACAAACAACCATTACAGAATTATTTCCATGTAATATGTAGAGAGATGAAAAGGAGTAGAATGAGTACAGCAGCATGAAGGTGTATAATATTGGTTGTTACATGCAATGTAATATTAGAATCATCCACCGTATGAAAATGCAATTTAAGGACTATTCTGTAAGTCTTGAATAAGTATACATATGAACTTAACACATACATACCTTGATCAAACATGACTTGCTTTGGAAGTTTTGTGATTGACCAATTTTATGTGCAGCAGTGCTATTCGGCAGGCTGCTGGCAGCAGGTCGGCAGGATGCAGATGTCAGGCAGGGTGCAGGCAGGCTGTCGGCAGATTTTAATGTGAAGCAGAATTTCTCTATGCTATCCGGATCTTTAACTCTCTCTTGATGGGGGTGAGATTAATATGAGTAGTTTTCCGATAGCACAGGACATCCCTTTTATAGGTTGAAGTTTAGTTTAAGAATCCTCCTCATCATGGATTACTTAACTCCTTTAATAAAAAGGATTAGGTATCTCAATCCATGTAGAAATAGGAAACCTTAAGCACTTGTATTTATATAAAACTGTCATATATCAAGTCTTAAACTTAATCGATCCTTGTAATCCTAATTGACATTGGACTAGTTATCCTTAAGTGATTAGAAGACCATCTTTAGTGTTTTAGAATGCAAATCTTACATTCTCCCACTTGGTCAAATAATCAATAAAGAACAATGTCAATTACTGTAAAACCTTATGGAATACAGTTCGATTTTGTTTCCTTATCAAGCCACTTGTCAATAATGAAAATGATAATGAGTTATCAAGACTTTGAGCAAAGAAACTTCCATGATGTCTTTACAACTACAGTTATCAAATCAATATCACATAGGGCTTCCATCAAGATTGAAATCATAGAACAATCATAGCTAACCGTATTGACATAATTGCCATGATCATTCTTTTAGTCCAACTTATAGGATTGCTCAAGATCCTTTCTTTTACTCTAGGTAAAGACATCTCTATTATAAATGCAATACTTTAACATTAACCTTAAGCTAGCAACAAAACATTCACTGTTAATTGCATTTATATAACAAAATTGTTCATGCAAGAAGAACAAATCAACAGAAACAAAGAAAAACCGAAAGCAAAACCAAAAGCAAAATCACTACTTTTAACACTTTAAATGCGTTTTGGAAGGCTAAACGACCTCAAATGGCCAAAAAACACCATATGTCACAGCAAAGCTGTGGGTTTGATTCGTGGCTTCCGTTCCTTTTCGGAAGGTATCATGCACCTCAATCGGAGCTCGACGACAATTCTGCAAATTCCTACTATGTCCCTTTTTCACATTTTCCCTTGAAAACTAACAAACTGCTCCCCTTTGTTTTAAAGCATCAAAACTGCATATAATACTTCTATACGATTACATACCTCTTGAAAACATTATTTGGTAACCCTTGATCATGAGCCATTGATCCTGTCAAAAACATTTTGAATATTTTAGAGCTTGTCTGTGCATAATTCATATTGCCTACCATGGAATCTTCAAAATTTGTCCTAATCGTATATATATATAACCTTATGCAATACTTCCATTGATCACTAAATTGTATCCAAGAAAATGTCGTTCTTAGTTGCCCTATTGAGTCAATATACTGTTACCAAAACATTATGTCTCAAATACCTCCCCTGAGCCTCATATTCATGTATATATATGACCATCTATTTACAACAGCAATTTCGTTGGTCTTGCAGGGAGTGTGAGATCACTGGGTTGTCTTTGAGCGATTTCCACACTAGTCTAAAACGCTGATGCTCCTTATTCCATATTTGTAGCAAGAATTCCTCATTGTTTCTGCGGCTTTCTCGGACTCGAGAATTTCTATTTGCGGTTTCTTCACAACTATCTCTTTCATTAATTCCAAGAACTTTTATGAAGGTGATTTGAAATTCAATTCTTGTATCCAATTTTCATTACTTTAGATGACTCAACTCTATCCTAGGTCCTACAATCCCAAACTTGATTCTTTATTTACTTTTATTTGAGAGCACTGATTCATTAAAGATCTCCTTCTCCTTTCTTGAATGAAGCCACCCAATTATTTTAGACAAAATCTTCTCACTTATTCTACATTCAAGAAAATGAAGCTTGATTACTAATATCTCTTGTTCCATCTTTCGAATTTCTTTGGTCTTGATCTCTAATCGTTTTAAACCTCTAAGATGAATCCAACAATTTTCAACCTTGTGCCTCTTAGTAACTCTATTCCTTTTCTCAATCCTTTGTGTGTGATCTTTTATCTTACTTAAAACATTCTCGAGTCTACTAATAACGCTTGTTTACTTGCTTCTCATCGGTCTATTTATTTTCCTTGTTGATCCTGCGAGAATAACCAATATGCTGTGATTAGCTTTAAGCATTTTCCTAAGTATTACGTGTCAAGTGTTCCCTTCTTGCTTTTCTTTTCCATTTGTTCGTATAGTTTGCCCTTGTCTGTAAATCCAACCTTATGATTTTAATTTGTCATTCAAATGAGCATTGCATGTTTTCTGAGTTGAGCTGATATACCAAATCAAATTGTTTGTCTACCAAACTTTATTGCTGAACATCGAAACAGATTTATCAAATTCCAAGTTGAAGTTAGTTTTACAATCCTACTAAATGATTCTAACTTCATTGGCCGAGTCTTTTATACCAAAATCTTGCAGATACTTGATTCTTTTGTTTTGCGATCTGAAACATATTGCCAACAAGAATTCCTTTGCCAACTAATTCTTTATTATTGAAAATAGAAATACCAAAATCATCAAAACTCAAGGTGAGCTTTGATTTTACAAGCCTAGCAACTGAAAGAGGTTCCTTGTCATAGAAGGAACATAAACTACATCTACCAAATCAAAACAAAACCATAATCTAATTGAATCCTAAGCTGCTCCAATGAACTCCACTTGAACTTTGACTCCATTTCACACCTTCACCTTATCCTTGTTCGTGAGTCTCTTGTTATGAACCCCTTCACCTTTGCCTTTGTTCTTCTGCTTTTCTAACCACCTTTGGTACCTTGTGCAGTTCCTTTTCATGTGTCCAAATTTTCTGCAAAAGAAGCATTTCAACCCAATTGGTTTTCCTTCTTTTTCCTTGGTATTTTCCTTATCTTTCTTTTACGCAAAATTTCCCTTCCTTTCTTTGAATTGTTGCCACGATAATCCTGCACCATGTTCACAGCGTTCTGACCCCTTTCCATGATTATATTGTTCTCTTCTTGAACACTTATTGTTATGAGATCATCTAATGTCCAGCTTTCCTTTTGAGCTACATAAGAACTCTTGAGAGTTTTGAATTCTTTTAGTGAATTCAATGCAAAATGCACCATCATATCATCATCTATAGTCATGTTCAATTCCTTCAACTTGTGTGCTATATCTGCCATGTTCATTATGTGAGCTCTCACACAACCTTGCCCATCATATTTCATCTCGATCCAACTTGTTTAGCAGGGCACCTTTCTCTCCTTTCTCGAGACTCTTTAAATTTCTGTCCAATGGCTGCAAGAAAATCTTTGGCATTTTCAGACCTTGGAATGCTGCCTCTCAAGGAGGGTGTCATGGTTCTTAGCATAATCAATTTAGCCATCGATGGCCTTCTCCCCATCTTTCATATTTCCTTTTGACATCCGATTGCATGCACCGCGAGGTTCCTTAAGTGCATCCCATTTTAGAGCTATGTCATAGTCCATTAGCCCTAGTGAAATTTCCAGCTCTTCTTTCCACTTTAGATAGTTCGATCAGTCAAGATCTCGATGGAGTTGTAACTTGAAACATTCACTGTAATTTTAAAGAAAACATAAATACAAAAACCCCAAGAACTTTAATTAAACATTATTGATTTGCACTGTAGGTTACAAATCAAACATGTTCCATGGTCTTAGAACAACAAATCTGTACAAGCAATCTTGAAGCGATGAATGATTCCACATCTGTGGATAGAGGAACACTCATCGTTTGCTCATACAATCTGCTCTCTAAACCGTTCCATCACAATCTGTCCTCCTTGCTCAATTCACATACGTGGACGGAGAATTGTACAAGGAAGATCGAGTGCAACGCAATTCGATCAAGAACCTTGAATGAAGAGTTTCCTGCATCGATTAAGTTGCTGTGGCTCACTTAATCGATTCAAGATCCTCCCCAAACTTTGATCAATTAGTCTTTCAAGCATGATTTAAGCAAATAACCTTATGCTTAACTCATACCTTAACAAATAAGATATGCAAATAAAACATACATGCTATAATGACTAGTGTTTTCTTTGAAATTACTCATGCTGTTTTAAACCAGATTTTAATCTTTGATGCAAATCATGTTTTGATTTATTAGTGATTAGGTTAAGAACATATAACCTATGGCCTCTGATACATGTAAGTCTTGAATAAGTATACATATGAACTTAACACATACATACCTTGATCAGACATGACTTGCTTTGGAAGTTTTGTGATTGACCAATTTTATGTACAGCGGCAGTCTTGTTCGAGCTCTTTGGCAGCGTAGTCGGCGAGGATGCGGGCGGTTGTCGGCCGAGGGTCTTGACTGTCGGCAGATTTTGTGAAGCAGGAATTTCTCTATGCTATCCGGATCTTTAACTCTCTCTTGATGGGGTGAGATTAATATGAGTAGTTTTCCGATGTACAGGGGACATCCCTTTTATAGAGTTTAGTTTAAGAATCCTCCTCATCATGGATTACTTAAACTCCTTTAACCAAAAGGATTAGGTATCTCAATCCATGTAGAAATAGGAAACCTTAAGCACTTGTATTTATATAAAACTGTCATATATCAAGTCTTAAACTTAATCGATCCTTGTAATCCTAATTGACATTGGACTAGTTATCCTTAAGTGATTAGAAGACCATCTTTAGTGTTTGTATTAGAATGCAAATCTTACATATTCTTGATGCCCTATCAAGGGAATTAATACCATATATGCCCAGTGAGTATAATATAATACAGCCAGCCGTCTCTGAGGCGAGTGAATAAATACATTTCTTGTTGCAGTAAAGAAAGATGGATTTTTGGATTGCTCAACAAGGACGTATATTTGATTTGAGGCTGAAGAAGGCCATGTCTCCTTTGGGTTTGCGATGGTCATGATTGAAGAGAAGCAAAAGGCTTGTATGCACCTTCCCCATGGCCTGTCCTTTCCAGGGCTGGTCCATTGATTTTGGAGGCTCTGTACAAAGAGTGACATTGAGGCCCTATATATACAAGTAAAAAATGTTATGATAGTCTCAAAGAAGAAATTCACGTTAATGACAAAGTTATGAACAAAACAACATTATTTTCTCATTCATGGTGGATTTTTATGGGAAAAGCTTAAGGGTTAAATCTAAAAATCATGATTTAAAGTACAAAATTCATTGGCATTAGATAAAAAGTTAAAAAAATTAGGGATTCACCTGATTTTATAAGTTTCTTGTAATCATGCCTTCAAATTCCAAAGCTCACATAAAACATCCAACTTAGAGAGCGTTGGTCGAATTGAATCACAAAATTTTGGTTGATTTGAAGATTAAAAGTTCGAAAGACGTTTTTTGGTTGATTTGAAGAGTTCAAAAGACAGATTCAAGAGAGAGAGAGAGAGAGAACTAGAAAAGGAAGAACAAACCAAGAGAAATTTTTCTTTTGAAACATGTTAAAAACAAATAGGTAAAAAAATATTGTTGGGTTAGGAAATTGAAAACAGGGGGCCGTTTTCTTTAGTCAAAAGGCCTATTTTTTTCCTTTCTTTGGTCTAATTGTCAAAAGGAATTAAGGGTTTATTTAAAAAAATTGAAGTGTAGATAAATAAGGGGCTTTTTGTGTTTCTTTTAGAAGTGGGATGGAAAAAAAATTGGAGGCCCCAAATATTTGGGGGCCCTGTGCCATCACCTAGTCTGTATAGCCTATGGGCTGGGCTTGGTCCTTTCCCCTCTCCCACTCTGCTATACGATAGCTAAATCTCAAATGTTGTTTGTGACGTAAAATACTTCTAGGCAGAGCTGGGCCGAGCATGGTGTTAGTAGTTGGGCTGGGCCGGAGCACGGTGTTAGTAGTTGGGCTGGTGGAGAACGGTATTAGTGGTCGAGCTGGGCCAGAGAACGGTATTAGTGGTCGAGCTAGGCCAGACCACGATGTTAGTGGCTGGGCTGGGGCCGAGCCCAATCGCCATATATTTTTCCACCTTGACCCAAGGGGGCTTGTGGGCCCATTGGCCCATAGGCTTGGGCTTGGTGTGCATGAGGTTGATGTTAGCTTGATTTACATGGTGTTCACTCAAAGGACTCCTAGTCTTGGAGAAGCTATGATGTTTTGATATCACCGAGATGCCTATCTAAATGGAGTCTTAGTCTTTGAAGGACTAGGTTGTTCTAGAGTCCTAGTTCGAGAAGGGCTAGGTTGTTTTGGAGTTCCACTCCGGGAGGGACTAGGTTGTCTGGGATGATATAAAAGGCTGAGGCCATCCTTCGTGAAAGGGATGCAATTCTAAGCACCATAATCTATTGTGCACGTTTGCTCTCAAACACGCGACTGACTTAAGCATCAGAGGGTCCTTGGCCGACACCACACCGGTGTCACCGACCGTAGCTCTCTTGTTTTGCAGGTTCTGGAGGACGACTTGGTTGGTCGCATTGACCTAGTCCGGAAGAATTGCCCGACCTCGATCTCGAAGAGGTCAGCTTCTGTTGAACAATTTTAGTCATAAAAAGTTTGGTGCCGTCTGTGGGAACGATACAAAAAGTTCTCATGATTTAGCAAACTTTTTGCTCACTCTTTTGCTATCAACGATCTTGGAATTATCCTGGGGAGAAGCAATTTCTCATTGTCGTATAAACTCTCATGCAAAAGAAGACTGCCTGGCTCTAGGGTCTTGCTGTGATTCAACATTGAAGACAAAGGACAGAGAAAGAAGCTTGTGATTCGTACTTGAGTCTCCAATCATTTGCAAGTAGCCAACCGATTGATATTTATGCATCTCTTTTCTGATCGATAAATAACACATTGATTATGAAGGCCAATTGCTACTAAGGAGTTAAAAATTGGCTAGCACATAACTTACCGTTAGCAGCAAGCACCAAACAAATTTGCCAAGCCGCCTAGCGTTAGCCACATGGAATAAGGAGAAGGCCATCTTCTTTAGTAAGAGACCTAGAATACGAAGAAGGAGAAGGCTTCCACCTAATCTATTTTCGCTATTTGCCAAGCCATTCAATTTCAAAAAGGAAGGAGACCACCCATTTCATAGTGACTATTGGCTCAACATGTTACAATCATGTGCTCATATTTTCTTTGTTGTTTCACATGTTTTACTTTGAGGGTGCTGCTTTAGATTGGCAAATCATACAAAACAAACGAGACAAAGGAAAACAAGTAGCAAATTTTTCCATATATTGATTGGATTCTCATTCAACAAAAAAAAAAAGATGTCCAGCATATGGCTTCCTATTTTTTGAGACCCAGAAGGAGTGCACTCAGATCAATATCCCAATAAATACACAAATAAGATTGCAAGGTGACGACACAGCCCCTGATAGTTTTGAGACTCAAATTCTTTTGGGATTTTTGGTGATCCTGCAACCCACACAACAACAATAAATAATAATAATAAAAAGTCTCGTTACAACTACTAATAGCTTTTCTGTGCATTTAGAAAGTTTTTGAAAGATTATTGACTTTTTGGATGCATTTTAGCACGGGACCAATTGGGGAAGAGGGTTAAGACACTAAGGATCATTGTGTGGATTTTTCAGAATTTTTTATGAAGCCAATTGTTCCAGAAAGTCCAGCCAAGCAGCCTAAGTTGTAATCTCTTCAGAACTGTGTTGCTGTGGGAGATTGAAGATTTGGGGACTTTCTCAATTTTTCCAAGTGACGTGCGATATATGCCTGCAAAACTAAGAGATAGAGCTCCAATTCTCATATTTTCTAGAATTTTTGAAATTGTGAAATGAGCCCAAAATGTGCGTGCAAATTGGCTGACGTGTTTCATAGTCAAAGGAGGATTCTTTCCTTGTGTTCAAAAGTGTACATCAACTACAACTTTGATGCAACTATCATTTGACTCCAACTACAATTTGGAGACCAATTACGACTCCAACTCCAATTAGGATACGGAGTCCTATTTCACATCCAACTCCTACTTCAATACAAAGTCCTATTTCATGTCCAAGTCCAAGTCCAATTACAATTTGGACTCTCACTACAATTTGGCTCTATAAAATCAATCTAGTTTAAATCTGTTATGTTATATTTATTTCGATATATCTACAAACACGCATTCCAACACTTGACAAAAGAAAGCATTCGAGGCCTAGGTTTCCCGGCTTAGTACCTCAATGTACTAGAGTTAGCCCACTTCTCATACACTTTTACGTAAACGTTACGTATTGAGAAGGACATTTAGGCAAAGTGCTTCCTCCCGATTCAGGAGCATTAGATGAATAATTGATATCCTATAAGGATAAGCATGGTTAATGGCAACATACTTGCCAAACCTAGCACCTTCCAAAGAACTTCATGAGATGTAGTTGTACTTAAACACAATAAGGGCAAATATAATTAGGGTTTAAACTGATATGTATATTCTTCTCTCAAGGAGGGATATATATATATTACATACAGAGTGAGTACAAATAGGAAATATACACAAATTGGGTAACTATAATAAAATACAATAATTACATAATTCTATTCCTAATAGGATTTAGTTGACTCACGCCAACACTCCCCCTCAAGTTGGTGCATGGATATCGGTAATGCCCAACTTGTCAAGTGAGTATTCGAAACGTCGCTTTGACACGGCATGGGTCAACATATCTGCAAGCTGCTTTGAAGAAGGTACAAAAGGTATAGCAATTTGCTTATGCTCCATCTTCTCTTTAATGAAATGCCGATCAACTTCTACATGCTTAGTTCGATCATGTTGCACGGGATTATTTGCAATTTCAAATGCAGACTGATTATCACAGTGGAGCTTTGTAGCACTGCTCGGCTTAAACCCAATTTCAGTAAGCAACCACCGCAACCATAGTATCTCACAAACCCCCTGGACAATCCCTTTGTACTTGGACTTTGCAGAAGACCGAGATACAACATTTTGTTTCTTGCTACGCCATGTAACCAGGTTACCGCCAACAAAGATGAAGTAACCTGATGTAGAACGTCTATCTGTAATATTCCCTGCATAATCTGCATCAGTATAACCTTCCAAGTCTAAATGACCATGTTTTCTAAATAATAAACCTCTACCAGGAGCAGACTTTAAGTAACTCAGAATACGCATCACAGTAGCCATATGATCCTCACTAGGTGAATGCATAAATTGGCTAACAACACTCACCGCATAGGCAATGTCAGGACGTGTTAATGACAAATAGATCAATCGCCCAACCAACCTCTGGTATCTTTCTTTGTTAGTTGGAACATGATCCACATAAATCCCAAGTTTATGATTCTCCACAATAGGCGTCTCAGCTGGTTTATAGTCAAGCATCCCAGTATCTGCTAACAGGTCCATGACATACTTCCTTTGTGAAAGAAATAAGCCATGTTTAGATCGAGTGGCTTCCACACCTAGAAAATATTTTAGACTGCCCAAATCTTTCATCTCAAATTCAGATGCTAAACGCTTTTGCAACTCCTCGATTTCTACAGTATCATCACCAATCACAATCATATCATCAACATAAATAATCAAAAGAGTCACCTTACCAGCCTTATGTTTAATGAACAGAGTATGATCAGTATTGGCCTGTCGATAACCAAACTTCTTCATGGCTGCAGTAAATCTGCCAAACCATGCCCGAGGAGACTGCTTTAAGCCATACAACGCCTTTTTTAATCTGCACACGTTCCCTGTGTCACCAGTGACGCCATATCCTGGTGGAAGGTTCATGTACACCTCTTCTTCTAGTTCACCTTGTAAAAATGCATTTTTTACATCAAATTGTCCCAGGGTCCAATCCATGTTTACAGCTAAGGACAACAAAACTCTGACAGTATTCATCTTAGCCACAGGTGCAAAAGTATCATGATAATCAACTCCATACGTCTGAGTGAACCCTTTAGCTACTAATCTTGCCTTGTACCTTTCCACAGTACCATCTGCATTATATTTCACCGTGAACACCCATCTGCATCCCACAGGCTTCGTTCCTTTTGGTAGATCAACAATATCCCACGTATTATTTTTCTGCAGCGCCTCCATCTCAATATTCATGGCTTCGACCCACTTTGGATCACTAAATGCCTCCTCAACATGGGTTGGAATTTTAATACTATCCATTTTGGTCACAAACGCCTTGCACTTAGGAGATAACATGTGATCAGACACATAATGGGCAATAGCATATCTTGTTTTGCCTTCTGGTGAGTAACGATCAGGTGGAACCCCACGGTTCCGTCTAGGTGGTAAAATATAAGAATTTTCAGCAGTAGAAATAGAAGTGCTTACCTCAAGAATATCCAGGGGAGCTTGATCAGGTACTATTTGAGAAGTAGGGAGAGGAATTGATTCAGCATCGTCAGTAGAACTAGCAGGTTCGGGTTCGGCCAAAGCAGTCGTGTCGGCTAAATCAGTAGGCTTAACTGGTTCCATTGTTTCTTCCCTTTGCATCTAACTATTCACCACAATTTCTCCTTGTAAATCTAGCCAATCATGTCCTGCACTACTAGTCTCTCCCTGAAGGACATGCTCGGGTGTATCAGAGAAGAACATCTCATCCTCAATAAAGGTAACATCCATAGAGACATACATATGTTGAGTAGTAGGATGATAGCATCGGTAACCTTTCCGGTGAGGGGGGAAACCCAGAAAGACATAGCGGAGGGCACAAAGGTCCAACTTACTCCTCTGATTCTTATGGAGGTGAACATATGCGACACACCCAAACACTTTTGGAGAGAGAGTCAACATAGAAGAGACAGAAACATGATGGGTCAGTACCTGCATAGGAGTTCGAAAATCTAGAACTCATGAAGGTAGACGATTCAAGAGATAAACTGCATAGGTAACAGCATCCATCCAGAACCGTTTTGGAACCGACGCACCAAGTAGTAGAACACAAGCAGTGGCAAGGATCTGCCAATTTTTACGTTCAGCAACCCAATTCTGTTGTGGTGTCTGAGGACAAGTAGTCTCATGGAGAACCCCCTAAGTATGGAAAAACTGAGATAAAGTTGAATTTACAAAATCGCCACCATTATCAGAGCGAAAAACTTTGATAGGGAGCCTAAATTGAGTTTGAATCATCTGATAAAAACATGGAAAGATAGTGACCACGTCACTTTTATGTTTCATCCCATATAACCACATCATACGAGTGCAATCATCCACAAATAACACAAACCAACGAATACCCAAGGCAGTAGAAATAGGGGAAGGACCCCAAACATCAGAGTGAACTAAATCAAATGGCATAAGGCGTTTATTACAACTCAGAGGGTAAGATACCCGATGACTCTTAGCTAAAATACAAGTCTGACATTGAAAAGCAGACTCAGAGATGCCACTAAATAATGCAGGAAACAAATGCCGTAAATAACCAAATGAGGCATGACCAAAACGGCAATGTAGCAACCAAATTCGGCAATGTTGAGAAGTTTCGGCGCTACCAGCACGAAAAACCCGACTCGTTGCCACGTCGTCCACATAATAAAGCCCCCTTTTAGTACCACGACCAAAGATCTCCCGAGTCTGGATATCCTATAGTAAAACAGTAGATGGATACATCAGCACAACACAATTTAACTGCTCAGTAACTTGTGGCACAGATAATAAATTGCTAGACAAAGATGGAACCACTAACACTTTGTTTAATGGTAAAGTAGGTGTCAAGAGTATAGAACCAGCCCCCGTAACAGGAGCAATAGCATTATTAGCAGTTAGAATATGATCACGATGAGGCATGATAGTAGTTGAAAATAAATTAGAATTATACGTCATATGGTCGGTAGCACCAGAGTCAATAATCCAACTTGTATCGCGTGCATCATGGGCAAGAAAAACTTGCCAAAGTTACCTAAAGACGGCGGAGGTGCAATGGATGATGAGATACCAGAGACCGTGGACATGGTCGGAGCAGGGGCAGCGGCCAAGTGGCCATGCCTAGTAAAGACGTTGGCTGAAAGGGTGGTGGCATCGGACATATGAGCTTTTCCACCTAGTTGCTCTTTTTCAAGCGCCTCCATTCTTTTTTCCACTCTGGGACCCCATGCAACGCCCAGCAGGTGTCTATAGTATGTCTTCGATCACCACAGTGTTCATACTTCAATTTGTCTTTTTCTGCAGAAGTCAGGCGACAGGGCGGAATAGCAGAAGAGCCAGATCCTGAAGACCGAGAAACCAGAGCAGTATTTTTGGAAGCAAACACAACAGCAGGTTCCCCAGTGCTGGATCCAAGCATAGTAATATGATGTTGAGCCTCGTGACGGACCATAAAAATTACATTCTCAATACTTGGAACCTTATCACTCCGTAAAATATCACTGCGCACCTTATCATAAGTATCATCAAGGCCAGCTAAAAAATCATACACATGATCTGCCATAACAGCAGCCTGAAAAATCTTCATATCATCAGCTCACTTCATCTGAAAAGGACGTCTCTTGTCCAATTCAAGCCAGATTGCCTTGAGTTCAGCAAAATAGGTGGAGACAGGACGACCCCCTTGCTTGAGACGGGTAGCCTGGCACCGCAGTTCATAGAGCTAAGATATGTCAGAGCCATCATAAAACATCGATTAACGACATCCCAAATATCCTTGGCGGTATGGAGAGTATGAAACATACTCAACAAACTGGTTCCATAGTTCGCATGACATCCAACTTTTCACGGTAGCATCACAATCTTCCACTTCCCAAATTGTGAATCTTGGGAATCTGGGGCAGCAGATCGCCCGATTAGGTACCCCAATTTGCCTTGCGTAGTAGCATGGAGTTCGATCATTGAAGCCCATATCTCATAGTTGGATCCATTCAATTTGAATCCCATGGGTAGATTAGGGGACGACTCAGTGTAAACCGTCACAATAGAGGTAGGAGTAGCAGTAGGTAAATTAGATGAGACAATAGAGTCACTGACATCAGACATGGTGACAGGTAACGACGGCGTCGTTGGAGAGGAATGCGGCGACGACGGCAACGGTGGAGTAAGAGATGGCTAGATGTGTCAGCGGCGGAAATAGGATTAGAGTGGCTAGGAATATAGTGCAGCGGAAAAAATAGGTAGTGTTTAGGGTTAGGTTTTTTGATGTTGTAGAGACGGATCGAAAACCGCTCTGATACGAACTCAAACAAAATAAGGGCAAATATAATTAGGGTTTAAATTGATATGTATATTCTTCTATCAAGGAGGGATATATATATTACATACAGAGTGAGTACAAATAGGAAATATACACAAATTAGGTAACTATAATAAAATACGATAATTACATAATTCTATTCCTAATAGAATTTAGTTGACTCACGCCAACAGTTGTAATGAAAGCCGAATCATAGTAATGTTAAGATTAGAGGTTGTTAAAGATATCAAAGGGGTTGATATGTATAAGCTTAGAGCTAAACTTATTGAGTATAGATTTGTGGAATGTCTAAAAGAAAACTTTGGGACATTACTTCTATCAACCAACAAGCAATAGTTGTTTCTCGAATCATACGCTATATTCCTTGCAATTATATGACTAGCTTAAGATAGGAAACCACAAATCAACACTTAATTGACAACTTAGTTCCGAGAAAAGCTCCACATAGTTCAAATTGGATCCGAGAACCATCTTAGAAGAATGCGGAGATCGTTCTAAACTACCATGGGGAAATGTATGACATCTACTCATATTAAATGGTATTAGACCATAAAATCTGAATTGGATTCTATGCATGTCGGGCAAGTCTGGACTATAGCTGACCCGTCACAAGGTATTGTACCTATTGACTACAAATGGTCTACAAGAGGAAGATGGGCTTGAAGGGCAAGATAGAAAACTATAAAGCTAAGGTAGCATCATGAGGATTACAAAAATGTGAAGGGATTGAATATGAATAACGTTCAATTCAAAAAGTGTAGAAGCTATAGTTGTCCATCAATGAACTCAAGCAAGCTAGTGGGAGCTAGAAGCATTCATTTTGATTAGAAAGTCAAAAGGGTTTGAATCTTTTCAAAGATTTGAATGAATTTCTTGTATTACAAGAAGATTAGTGGGAGTTGAGTCGTATTCCTAATATTGTATGTAGATGACATGCCAATCTTGGAAACGACATTGCATTACCTCTTCATAAAGTTATGGCTAAAACATTCTTTCAGAATGATTTGGGATAAAAGCCTAATGGAAAATGATTTATCGTGATAAATCTAAAATATAAATTGAGCTAATTGGATTATTTGAAACCATGTGCTAGGAAGTTCCAAGATAGAAACTTTCGACAACGACTTACGGATTCAAACTAGGGTTCGTACTTCGACCTAGGGTTAGTAAGGCGTGACCCGACCTAACCCTAGTACGTCAAGATCGTATTTCCAACTTGGTTTGACACATTACTTGTTGTACGACTAGGAGCTCAAGTTAACCGAATGTGTACGTGACGTGGTGTGAGCCAGGCAATAGTGTTGGACTCCAGGTAGGAGGGACCACTAAACCCAGACTTGTATTTTATTGTATGCATGAAGTAGTAAATATGTTGGCTTGCAAACTTTGCATAGTTTTTTGTTGGCATATCTGTTGCTTGGATTTGATTACGCCATTCTGAGATGATTTGAGAGTGAATGGGGCATAATGACCATCCTGGGATTCGATACCCTAAACCTGGCCGGGGGCTATATGGACCGACTAGTCCTACAGTCTGTGCGGCTGTGAGGATAGTTCTATGAGGTATAGCCATTAAATGGACACTCTCGCTACCGTGCCACCGAGTTGGATAAGTTTGTGGTATGGGTAGTTGGCCTAAAGTGATTGGTCATCAAGTAATGCTTCTGGGTACCGAAAGAGAAAAATTGTTTCAAAAAGCTTGTGTGAGCATCTCTGTTTCACTGGAATCAAACTGAATTGTTGTTCGTTATTGTGCATTACTCTTGGTTTTAAAAGCACTTTTTGGCTAGCCTAACTATCTTCATTATCTACTTTTAAACCTAGCTGGGGGTCTCCCTATTGGGGCAAATGAGCGTAAGTGATGCTCTCCCCTACATTAGATCTTGTAGGTGCTGTGTACACATTGTGGTGAGGGCTTTGGACATTGATCTTGTGGTAGCTTGTGAATTGTCAACTTCTGGCCCTTGATCCTGCCTTGTTTATTGTATCCAGCAGGTTATCCAATTTGATACATTCCTATCAAATTTTGCTGACCTCTATCTTATGTTATTCATTTGTTTCAAACTAGCAAAACTCTTAGGTTGTGAATCGATTTTTATCTTTTACAAATGTGTCTGAGGTTACCAACTATTCAACATGTAACCTTGAGGGTTGGCTTCCAGTAAAATGTTTCAAATTAAATGTTTTGTTTTTATTTTATTTTTTTTCGCTGCTAAATTAAACTCTGATCCAACCCGTTTTCTCTTAAACAAAAGGGCTTAACGTGTTTTGGGAATACTTGGGAGTATGACGCTCTGGTGATTGGGTGTTGTATTCTCGGGTTTTCTTGAGGCACATGCCGCTATCACGTGATTGGGCTTCCGGGGTGTGACAGACGAAAGGTCCGAGCTATATTTTTTCTTGAGCTCGTATGGACGAAAGGTGCAAGGTCAATTTTGTTCAAGCTTTGAAGGACGAAAGGTCCCGGCTAAATTTTTTATTGAGCTTATATGGATGAAAGGTCCAAGCTCCATTTTTATCGGCCTTGAGTTGATGAACGGTCCCGACTCAATTTTTTATCTAGCTCTGATGGATGAAAGGTCCAAGCTCAATTTTTTTTGAGCTCGTGCCCAGGTTGGTGAAGGACGCACCTCGCCACGCCAAGCTCATGGTCAGGTTGGCGAAGAACCAACCTCAACGCCCCAAGCGCATGGTTAGGTTGGCGAAGAACCCACCTCACCACGCCAAGCTCATGGTCAAGTTGGCACGAAAACCAACCCCAAATTGTCAAGCTCAACCTCATGTTGGTGGAGATTTGACCTCAAGATGTGCCGAGCTTAGCCTTAGGTTGGCGAGGGTCTGAAAACTTTCGACCTCAATTGAGCTTCCTTCACTAATACCATCATGATACGTGGCGTCTATACCACTAGTCAATTTAGACATCAGGTTATGTTTCTTCTTTGCACGACAAGTTATTACTTTCTTCGATACTACCCAAGTCCTTTTTCCATGCTAGTTTTTTATGGAGACTTAGGGACTCTGCATGGTGCCGATCTATGACTTACCAAACAATTTATGATATGACTTATTATTCTCAGCTTGGCCAAATTATCAAAATGCAACTCCCCACACAAAACTCTCTTGTTTGGGACTTGGGGGACTTCTGTTTGTGAGGTAAAATACCTTTAGGCCGAGCTGGGCCAGAGCACGATGTTAATGGTCTAGTTGGGCCAAAGCATGGTGTTAGTGGTTGAGCTGGGCAAGACAACGGTGTTAGTGGTAGAGCTGGGCCAAAGCACTGTGTTAGTGGTAGAGCTAGGCCAGACCACGGTGTTAGCGGCCGAGCTGGGCCTGAGCCCGATCGCCATATATTTTTCCACCTTGACCCATGAGGGCTTGTGACAGGACCCACCCCGTAACGAACCCTGTACAGGACCGACACCTGGCAGATGTCGGGCCCAGTTTACTAAAAAGTGCCTTAAGCCCTAAACTTAAGACCGAGCAACTGAAAATTTATTTACAACCAGGGAAAAAAGAGAATAGAAAATGATAAAATAAAATCATAGAGAACTACAAAAGAAAGCTCCTATAGTGCGAGCTTGCAGAGGGGGCAACGATGATGCCTCGATATGGTGGTCTCGACCTCAGATATCTAGAACCTGGGGGTGCAAAACAGAAGATGTGAGTGGACAAAAAGAAAGTTTTCTAAAATAATATATGAATATACTAACCCCACCGTTTAAAAATCGTTTTAAGAAAAAAAAACCATTCAAACTTCCATTTTATATACTCATACAGAAATGAGAGATTTCATATATACGTATGCTACAAATGCGAAGAGATAAACCAATGAACATTAAAACTAAAATTTAATCAACCCAAGATAAAATCATCAAATTCAGTATAAAACATCTCAAAACTGAAAAAAACTCTCCACCTAGGAGTACCCCATAGAAAATCCGTCAATTCCAGTAATAATCTGTAAATTCCAAGTATTACACATGTGGAGGACTGTTCCACATGTGTGGTACATTCACAGTACTACACATGTGGAACAGTCCACTCCACACGTGTGGTACTAATCCGTCAATTCCCCTAGCAGAATCGAGTGATCAGCCCAAGACGCAAATTCTAGTAGAACGGGGGACACGAGGTCAGCCCGAAATGCAAATCCTAGCAAAATCAGGGGACACGAGGTCAGCCCGAGAAGCAAATCCTAGTTGAATATGGGGACACGAGGTTAGCCCGAAATGCAAATCCTAGCACCACACAGTTTTGGCGTCCCCGAGACTCGTAGGGCAATGTCATATACGTAGACTTATCCGAAGGCAACCTAGTCGTCCGAAGACATTTTAATTTCCGAAGGCAACTGGGATATCCATAGACATCATAATATCCGAAGGCAACCAATATTTCAAAAGCAATCAATATATTCCGAAGGCAACTACTAGGGTACCTATGGTGAGTTTGAAATTCTTTCCTGAACATGTTATGAAACCATTTTCCATAAAATCAATATCCAAAACCATTTCCCAAATCATTTCTCAAATCCTGTTTTTAAACCGTTCTTAACTTCCCAAGGTATCATCATTTATCAACATCCGTAAACTTTTAAATTCATTTCAAACAAAAATTGAATAATAAATCATAAACGATATGCTTGGAAAGTCAAAACCATAGGCTAATTATCAGTCCACGTGGAAAAATATGGGTGAGTCCACGTGTCACTATTGATTGCCACATCATTATTTAAAGGAGAACATGACGGTCAAACTAACGAATGTATGAAAATGATACGGAATTCAACGTTGTGGATGCGACTTAGACGAAAAAAACTTGTTGTATCGAACTCTAAAACACGGACAACTTCATAGTAGTAAAGTGATAATTACCCAAAACCATAAGTAAATCATTTAATAAAATCATCATAGCATGAAAACCATTTATAAAACAAATGTTCACTCATTGTGGCTCCAAGCTTGCTTGACCTAGCGAGGGTCCCTCTTGTTGGGTCCATGGTTTTCCGTCGGAAAACCCTTACTTTCCTCCATCGTCCATTTAAATAATCCGGCATGAAATTGGGCTAGGTCTTGGTTGAGAAATACAAAGGAGAGGCCAGTGGTCATTTTGGGACCCACATCTTGGCCGTGGTGGCCGGAGTTGACAGGAAAAAGATTTGGAAACGGCGGCTTCGAAGTGGCCGGTTTGGGGTTCGGTTTTGCTCAATTTTCTAGGCTAATCTCGTGGAATCAATGCTGAAAATGAGTATAGATGTGAGGAGGAGGAAGAGGCGAGCCAAACCCGACCCAAGATGGCCGGCATCCGTGGCCGGATGGTGGAGATCCTTCGCCGGGAAGTCGAACAGTTGCGGAGAGAGAGAGAGAGAGAGAGAGTCGGGCGAGGGGAGAGAAACACGGGGGTAAAAATGAGGAGAGAGAGAGAGCTGGTAAGATATTTTAAAAGTTTGAGTTTGAAAAATTTACAGTTGTGCCACTCCACTTCCGTAGATCATAACTTCTGTCGGAACTGTCGGAATTGAATGTACCACCTGTCTACGAACTCGTATCGACGAGCTCCGTGCAACGGTGCAACTCAATTTCCCAAATTCCTTTCCGAACAAAAAGCAACCAAAATACCCCTACCCCTAAGGACAAAATTGAAATTTTACAAATAAAATAACTAAATAATACTTAAATTGGGTCGGGAAGTTACAACTTGTGGGCCCATTGTCCCATGGGCTTGGGGTTGGTGTGCATGAGGTTGATGTTAGCCTGATTTACATGGTGTTCACTCAAAGGACTCCTAGTCTTAGAGAAGCCACCGAGATGCTTATCTAAATGAAGTCCTAGTCCAAGAAGGACTAGGTTGTTCCAGAGTCCTAGTTCGAGAAGGTCAAGGTTGTTTTGGAGTTCCACTCCGGGAGGGGCTAGGTTGTCTGGGATGATATAAAAGGCTGAGACCATCCTCCGTGAAAGGGATGCAATTCTAAGCACTAGAATCTATTGTTTACTTTTGCTCTCAAACACGCGACTGACTTAAGCATCGGAGGGTCCTTGGCCGACACCACATCGGTGTCACCCACCTTAGCTATCTTGTTTTGCAGGTTCTGGAGGACAACTTGGTTGGTCA
This sequence comes from Prunus padus, assembly GCA_024362665.1. NCBI lineage: Eukaryota > Viridiplantae > Streptophyta > Magnoliopsida > Rosales > Rosaceae > Prunus > Prunus padus. The sequence goes on along the minus strand of JANFAM010000011.1, from coordinate 2,918,198 downwards.
CGCTAACCTAGTTTGGAAGAATTGCCCGACCTCGATCTCGAAGAGGTCATCTTCTGTTGAACCAATTTGTGGCATAAGCAAATGCAATAAATGAAAAAAAAAAATGAAAACGAAAGGAGCATATGGGAGAGTTCTGGCAGACAAAAAATGTAAATAATACAAATCTTTCTCAGTTTTACTAAACAAACAAGATTTAAAAGATTAGCTCTTTTTTGTTGTTGTTGTTGTTACAAATTGTCATGTGAATTTTCAGTTTAGAGCCGTTAGCGGTTTTCCCCTTGGTTTACAAAGAATTCCAAATTTTTATCTAAGAGGGTTTTGCTTTTTAAGATTACATGGGTATTAGTTTTGAGGTTATTTGAGTCTATTTAAGTGAGTTTTTTGCTATATTTGAAAGTATTTATTAAAATTGACATTTTTGAAAATATGGGCTAAATTTTTTATAACTACTTGTGAGCGTTCGAAATCCGCAATAATTTTCTGGTTTGACTTCTAGTATTCTCTGTTTTCAGTTTCACCGAGTCAAAATGCGAAGACGGTTTGTGGATCTCATTGATAATCGGAATAATTATCCACGCCCTATTGCCCAAAGTCTCTTTTAGTCCATACAACAGAGCTCATTGATAACCCGTATTCTTAAAATTTTATTAAATAAGATTAAACATTATTATATAAGTAATTACCTTGATAAGTATATA